>JAABKJ010075445.1:202702009-202932213 GCA_011634705.1 Andricus grossulariae | reverse complement strand
GAGACGCATATTTCACGCGGTATCCGATTTTTGATTGACTGGTTTGGTCGTGGTGGAAAGACGCTGCCCCAAACCTCTAGGGGTGTGACAAGGGAGACGCGCGCAGCTGATGGCCGGACAAGAAGACAGTCGCAGCATTGACCAGACCGCGTCCGACTGGGCGGCGCGGCTGGATCGTGGCGCGCTGTCCGCGGCGCAGGATGCGGAACTTGAGCAATGGCTGAGCGCCGATCCGCGCCATAAGGGCGCCCTGCTCCGAGCGCAGGCATTGTCGTTGATGAGCGAGTCCGCGCAGGCGCTGCTATTCTATTTATTGTCGAAAATTATTCTTTTTTGATAGACATTCAATCATTTTGGTTTAAAATTCATTTCTTTGGTAGAAAATTCCTTAAAAAATTCAAAATTTAGATGAAAATTCATGTATTTTGATAAAAATTAATCTTTTTGATTGAAGATTCATTTTTCTTGAAATTTTTTTTTTTGTAACTACTGTATTTTTTGTAAAAAATTTATCTTCTTTGATAGACATTTCATCTTTTTGGTTGAAAATCTATCGGTTTGGTTCGAAATTTACCTTTTCTTGGTAAAAAATTCATCTTTTGGATTGAAAATTCATCTATTGGGTTAAAAATTAACTTCTTGGCTTGAAAATCATTTATTTGGATAAAAATGAATCTTTTTAGTTGAAAATTAATTTCTTTCATTGAAATTTTTCTTTAACTGCATTTTTTTCCCGAAAATTTATCTCTTTTGATATAAATTCAATCTTTTTTGTTGAAAATTCATTTTTTTTTTAAATGAAAATTGAACTATTCTGTTGAAAATTCAACTGTTTTTAAAAATTTATCTTTTTTTGATAGAAATTTCAACTAATGGGTTAAAATTTCATTTTTTTGTTGTTGAAGATGCATTATCTTAGTTCAAAGTTAATTTTTTTGCTTAATAATTTGACTTCTTTGTTGGAAATCCCCTTTTCTCGTTGAAAAAGTAATTTTTTGACTGAAAAATTAGTCTGTTTTGGTTAAGAAATCAAATAATTTGTTAAAAATCCATATTGTCTTGTTTAATTTAACTGCTTTTTAATGAAAATCAAAATATTTTTTGTGGAAATAACTATTACACTTTTTGTCGAGAATTCATTTTTTATCGAAACTTCATCACTTTTATTAAAAATTAATTATTTTAACTGAAAATAGAATTCTTCCATTTTTGGTTCAAAATTGATCTTAAGTTTTAGTTTAAAAAAATAATTATTTCAATTTAAATAATGCAATAAAAATTTTGAATAAATGGTAATTTATCACCTGTTTGCAAATAAATATAACTTTTTATTGATATTTGACAATAAAGTTACTTTTGCTGATGCCAAATACAAATTTTTATTCTGCCGAATGTCTGGCTTTGGTTGAATAATAAAATTAAAAATGAGTAAATCTTACATTTTTGTCAGTTATTTTTTAAAGGATTACCTACCTCGCGACTTTTTCTGCCAATAGTTATTATTCTTTGCTCAAAATTTAACAATTTTGTTGAAAATTTATAATTTTTATATATTTAAGATCGAAAAATATATTTTTAGTTGACAATTCATATTTTTGGTAGAAAATTTAAATATTTCATTGAAAATTCAACAGTTTTGTGAAAGAGTATTTTTTTTTAGTTGAAAAATCAACTATTTGGTCGACAATTGACTTATTTTGTTGAAAATTAATGTGTTTTGTTGAAAAATCATGTTTGTAGTATAATATATAATTACCGGAATAAAAATTCAAACATTTTGTTAAAAACTAATTTTTCTGCTTAAAAATTCAAATATTTGGTTAAAATTAACTTATTTTGTCAAAAATAATTTTTTTTGCTGAAAATTAGATTTTTTTTATTTTCGAAAAAGTCATGTTTTAGTTGAAACTTTGGTACAAAATTCAACTTTTTTTTCTATTATCTTTTTTTGATGAAAATTAATGTATTTTGTTGCAAATTCGTCTTTTTGGTAGGAATTTAATCTTTTTGGTGGAAAATTGAACTATTTTGTTTGTTTGATTTTGGTAAAAATTCGTTTTTTTTATTGAAAATTTTGTTTAAATGTTATATTTTTTGTTTATTTAAGATCGGAAAATAAATCTTTTAGTTGAAAATTCATGCTGGCAGTATAAAATTTAATTATTTGATTAAAAAATTAACAGTTTTGCGAAAAACTAATTTTTCTGCTTGAAGATTCAACTATTTGGTTAAAAATAAACTTATTTTGTCGAAAATAATTTTTTTTACAAAATTAGTTTTTTTTTAATTTTTAAAAAGTCATGTTTTAGTTGAAACTTTGGTACAAAATTGATCTTTTTTATATCAATTAACTTATTTTGTTGAAAATCAATTAATTAATTGGTTGAAAATTCGTCTTTTTTTGTCTCTTATTGTTAATTCTCTTTTTTTTATATTCGCCAAATTGTAACAAATTCGGTAATTCCTTGAATACCAATTTTTTCCATATATATAAAGTGGAAATGGGGAGTAGATAAAGAAAGGTGAAATGGGGGAAAATAGGGTAAGGGAGAGTTGATGGGAAGTGATGGAAAGTAAATGGTGAGAGGAAGGGATGGAGAAGTGAGGGAATATGAGGTGGGGAAAGTAGATTAATGGGGTGGTAGGATAGGGGAAGTAGGTCAATGGAAGGTGGGAAAGGGGGTAGGAGATTTTTAAACCTCCAATGCATTTTCAAGAGCATTACAAAGTTTCAAGGGATTTCAAAAGATTTCAAATACGATTTGAAATGTTTAAGGGTATTTTAAAAGATTCCAAGTAATTTTCAATTGATTTCAATCATTAGGAGGATTTCAAAAGTTCTCGAGTTATTTCAACACATTTTCTACTATTTGAGGAAGTATCTGATTTTATAGAATTTCAAGTAATTTTATAAAATATTTGAATGGATTTCAAAGAATTTATTGAGAAGAAGTGAGGAAATCCGTAGGATTTGAAGATTGGAAGGGATTTTAAAATATTTTTTGCTATTCCATTTTTATTGTCCATTGCTATTAATTTCTTGGTTATTCCATCTTAGAGCCTTTTAAATTCATATTGAATGCTCAAACTGCCCAGCAAATTCTTTTCAATTCCCCTGAATTTTTCTAAACTCATTTCAAATTTACTGAATTCAGCAAATTTTTTCATTTGTTCAAATTTCTTTCAGTTAAATTGATTTTTTTTTTAAATTAGCCTTCAATTTTTATAAATGTCATCGAATTTTGCTCATGTACCTTCACTGAAATGGGCACGAGTGAAAAGGCTCGAAAAATAAAATTCCCGATACTGTAGAATTAATTTACAATAAAATTTCCGAATAAAGAAATGCCCGAATAATAGAATTCCCTAACAGTTTACAATATTACCAAATTTAAAAATACCGGGCAGAAAATTGCCGAATTATAAAATATTTAAACTAGAAAATTCCCGAATTTGAACAATCGAACAATTTTGCGATACATATTATGCATTCATTAAAAATACAATGATCTATTATTTGTATATAAAAAAATTTATTTCAATGTTTAAAGTTTCTAAAATAATTTTTAAAATTTAAAATAACAATAATTTAAGAAAAATTTTTATACAGACTTTTACAGTGTCCGGAATTTCATATTTCGGGATTTTTCAGTCGTCACTTTTTGGGTTTGCATAGGTTACTTTTTCATTATTTTTAAGTAAATCAAGCCGTGGCAGCTCTGAGAATGATAAATTGAAAATTTATGAATTCAAATGTAAAATTGTTTCATTTCATGTATATGATTTTTTATATCATTAATTAATGTTACAAGATAAGAATTCAGTTCTTTAAATACTAATGTACAAGAAAAATGAAAAATTTATCAGGGAAAGGTCAGGGATGATTTTACTCGGAATTGAAAGAAGCACTTTTTTGTTTTTATCATTTTTTTAAATTTAAAAGTGATGAAATTCTGGTTATTTTCATCTGAATTGAAAAAGGCTATTTTTATTTAATTTATTTTTTATTTTTATCGAGCTTAAGGAAAGAATTTTTTTCCTAAATTGAAGTGATGTAATTCTGGTTATTTTTTATCTGAACTGGTAGAGGCCATTTATTTATTTATTTTTATTTTTATTGAGTTCAAGGAAATATTAGTTATTTTTAATTTTTTTCTAAATTGGAAGAGTAGAATTTTTTCAAACAGTTTAATTGAGTGTGAGTTGGAAGGGATGTTGTTTACTTTTTAAATTTTATTTCAAATTTGAAGAGTCCCTTTTTTATCATTTTTATTCAATTGAAAGTGATAAAATTTTTATATTTTTATCTGAATTGGTAGAGGTCATTGTTTAAAAATTTTTAATAAGTTTATGAGAAGATTTTTAATTTTTTTCCAAATTGGAAGAGAAGAATTTTTTTAAACAGTTGCATTGAGTTGCAAGGGAAAAGAGTTTGGTTTCACTTTTTTCTGAAATGGAGGAAGGATAATTTTATATTTTTAAAATTTTAGTTTGAGTTGGAGGAAAGGACATTTTAGTGTTTTATTTTATTCTGAATAGGAACAATCCCTGTTTGTTTTAATTATTTTTCTTGAGATCAAAGTGATAAAATTTTTATTATTTCATCTGAATGCGAAGAGGCCATTTTTCTTGTTTTCTTAATTTTGTATTGAGTTTAAGGGAAGAATGTTTATGATCAATTTTTTTTTATCAAAAGAGGAGAATTCTGTATTTTTTACAGTTTTTTTTTTGAGTCACAAGGGAGAAAATTTTAGTTTTTAATTTTTTCTGAATTTAAAGAGGGATAATTATGTATTTTTTATACTTTTATCAAATTGGAAATAAGAAAATTTTAGTTTTCCATTTTATCCTGAATTGGAAGAGGACCTTTTTTGTTTTTATCATTTTTCTCAAGTTGAAAGTGATGAAATTCTGGTTATTTTTATCTGAATTGAGAAAGGACATTTTATTTTACTTTTTTTTTTAATTTTTATCGAGCTTAAGGAAAGAATTTTTTATTTTCTATTTTTCGGAATTGAAAGAGGAGGCTTTTTCATTTTTAACAGTTTTATTAAGTTACAAGGGAGTCGCAAGGGGGTTGCAACAGTTGAAAATTTAATTTTCCATAATTGTATATTTAATTTTCTTTCAATATAAAACAATTAAATTTTCATCTTTTGAAAACCTCATTTTCAACAATTGAATTTTCCGTTTTCTTTAATTTAAAACAATTAAATTTTCGCATGTTGAAAACTAAACAAAATTGAAAATTGAATTTTCAACTGGTAAGAACTGAAAATTCATTTTTCTTCAATTTTCAACAGTTGAAAATTTAATTTTCATCAATTGAATTTTCGTTTGTAGAAAATAAAAGAAAATTGAATTTTCAACTGTTGAAAATTGGAAAAAATTTATAATTTAACTTTCAACATTCAAAAATTTCATTTTTCTTCAATGTTCAATAACTGAATATTTAGTATTCTCCAATGTTCAATTTTCTTCAATTTTCAACATTTGAAAATTGAATTTTGGATTAGCTTCAATTTCCAACAGTTGAATTTTTTTACCGTTGATAATTATCAACGGTAGAAAAATATACTGTTGCAAATTGAAGAAAATTAATAATTTAATTATAATTATTATAATTATAATTGAATGATTAATTTTTTTCAATTTCCAGCGGTTGAATATTCAATTTTTTATTTTGTTCCATTTTCAACAATTGAATTTTTATCTGATGAAAAATGAATTATCAATTTTCTTCAATTTTCAACAGTTGAAAATTCCATTTTCAATAATTGAATATTTAGTTTTCTTCAATTATCAATTTTCTTCAATTTTCAACATTTGAAAATGGAATTTTGGATTCTCTTCAATTTTCAACAGTTGAAAATGCAATTTTCTTTGATTTGCAAAAGTTGAAAATTCAATTTTCCATAATTGTATATTTAGTTTTCTTTCAATTTAAAACAATTGAATTTTCATTTGTTGAAATTTAAATTATAAACTTTCTTCAGTCTTCAACAATTGAAAATCCAATTTTCAATAATTGAACATTTTCTTTTCTTTAATTTCAAATAATTGAATTTTTATATGCTGAAAATCCAATTTTCAACAATCGAATTTTCAGGGTTTTTTTTCAATTTAAAACCATTCAATTTTCGTATGTTGAAAATTGAACAAAATTGAAAATTTAATTTTCAACTTGTAAAAATTGAAGAAAATTGATAATTGAACTTTCAACAGTTGAAAATTTAATTGTCCGCAATTGAATTTTCAATTTTCTTCCATTTTTTTACAACTTCCAAGTTGAATTCTTTCAGTTTTCAAATATTTCACCGCACGTTGTTGAGCATTTTCATTTTTTTTTTTTTTTACATTTAGTTTAAACTATTGAATTTGGTATCTTATCAAATACAAAATTTAAAAGATTTTGAATGCCTCGATCGAAAATGGGTTTATTTTGAAAAAGTAAAATTGAACAATTTCATTTTAAGGTTTTGAGTTTTAAATAATAAAATATTAAAGATTTCAAATTTGTTATACTTCGGATCACTTTAAATACTCTACATAATCTACATTATTAAATTTTCATAGCTTTGAGTTTGAATTTTATCAATAAATTTATTAATTTTTATTGTTTATAGCAAATGTATTAGTTTCTAGAAATTAAAAAAAAATGTTGAATTTTGACAGAAGTTTTTATCCAATATCAATTCGAAACAGTTCAAATATAAATTTTGTAATTTGAAAAAGAAGTATTAGAAGGAGATCTACTTTTTAATTGGAATATACAAAGTTGAATATTAAAAAATTTCAATACCCAATTTGATCAACTGCAAAGTTAAATGTTCTAACTTGGACAATTCAAAGTAAAACGTTGAAAATTGAACCTCTTGAATTTTAAATCTGCATAGAAGTATTGGGCAGTCTCAAATTTTATAAAGATTAATTTTCAACTAATTAAAAAAAAAATTAACAACTAAAATTATGAATCTTCAAACAAAACAAAAATTAATTTTTAACCAAATAGTGGAATTTTCAATAAAAAATGATTAATTTTCTGCTCAAAAAGACCAATTTTTAACAAAAATAGATATATTCTCTAATAAAAATAAATAAATATACGACTTTTTAACCAAATAGGTGCATTTTTAACTAGAAAAAAAGCTAGATTGTCAACTTGAAATAGAAATTAGTTGAAAAATCTATTTTCAATCAAATAAAATTAATTTTTAACAAAATAGGTTAATTTTCAATCAAAGTAAAGAATTTTTAACCAAGGTTAAATTTCTACAAAAAAAGACGAATTTTCAACCAAACAGTGGAATTTTCAACTTAAAAAGATCAATTTTCATTCAAAAAATGGAAGAGTTAACTTTTCAGTTAAAAAAATTAATTTTCAATTTAAAAAACTATAATTTAACAAAATAGTTTTATTTTTTTCAAAAAGAACCATTTTTAACAAAATACATGGATTTTAAACCAACCCGAAAAATATTAATTTTCAACAAAAAAGTAAATTTTCAAATAAATAGTTGAATTTTTACTAAAAAGACGAATTTTTAACCATGAATGATTTTTCAGACAAAAAATTAAAAAAATCCAACTAAATTGTTAAAAATTAAAGTAAAAAAAAAACGAATTTTCTACAAAACAGTTGAATTTTCAACCACAAAAATATTAATATTCAACGAAAAAGTAAAATTTTCAATAAAGAAGTAATTTTCAAATAAGTATTTGATTTTGTTAACAAAATAATGAATTTTCATCTAAGAAAGATTTTTTAGACAAGAAAAAAAAGTTCAAAGACGAATTTTCAGAAAGAAAGATTTTTCAGACAAAAAAAAAGATTTTACAGACAAAAAAAAACTTAAATCTAATTGTTAAAAATTCAAGTTAAAAAACAAACGAATTATCTACAAAACAGTTGAATTTACAACCCGAAAAATATTAATTTAAAAAAAAGAGTAAATTTTCAACTAAATAATTGAATTTTTACTAAAAAGACGAATTTTTAAACATGAATGATTTTTCAGAAAAAAAATATAAAAAATCGAACTAAATTGTTAAAAGAAAAAGACGAATTTTCTACAAAAAAGTTAGTTTCTAACTACTTAGTGGAATTTTTACTAAAAAGACGAATTTTCAACCAAAACGGATTTTTCAGACGAAAATAGAAAAAAAAATGTAATCTAATTGTTAAAAATTAAAAAAAAAAACAATTTTCTACAAAACAGTTAAATTTGCTACAACCAAAATATTAATTTTAAAAAAACTACAATTTTCAACAAAGAAGTAATTTTCAACTAAGTAGTTGATTTTGTTAACAAAAAAATTAATGTTCAACAAAGAATGATTTTTTAGACAAGAAAAAAAAGTTCATAATAATTGCTGAAGTTTGAAGCCAAAAAGACGAATTTTTAACAAAAAGGTTCATTTTTAACTACTCAATGGATTTTTTTTGCAAACCAAAAGACGAATTTCAGAAAGAAATATTTTTCAGACAAAAAAAAAAGATTTTACAGACAAAAAAATACTTAAATCTAATTGTTAAAAATTCAAATGAAAAAAAGGAATTTTCGAAAAAACAGTTAAATTTTCAACCCGAAAAATATTAATTTTCAACAAAAAAGTAAATTTTCAAATAAATAGTTGAATTTTTACTAAAAAGACGAATTCACAGTGCAATTTTCTTTTGGTTAAAATATCAACTATAACATTTAACGTTGAAAATGTATCTTTTCTTTTAGTTCAAATTTCAACTATTGGGTTGCAAATTCGTTGAAAATTTCGTCAATAATAATTTTGTTTACTGAAAGATCAACTATTTAAGTTGAAGATTCATGATTACAGTTTCAAACTAATCTTTTTCGCGAAAAATTAAACTTTTGAGTAAAAGTTGTTTTCGGTTGAAAAATCTACTATTATATTTTTGAATAGGAATTTATCTTTTTTGATTTAAAAATGTAGTATTTGGTTGAAAATTGAAGTATCTTGTTAGCAATTCATTATTTTGGGTAAAAAATTCATCAGTTTATCATGGGTAAAAAATTCATCAGTTTGGTAGGAAATTCGTCTTTGACTTGAAAATGTAACAACTTGGTTAAAAATTCAACTCTTTAAGAAGTCCCTTTTTTGTTTTGAAAATTTATCTCTTTTGATTGGAGTTGCACCTTTTTTTGGTTAATATAATGCAACTACTTGGTTGAAAGTTAAAATCCTTTGTTGAAAATAAATTTTTTGTTGAAGGTTCATCATTTTTGTCGAAAATTCATCTCTTTGGTTCAAAATTGTAATATTTTGTTGAAATTTTTTGTTCACTGAAAATTAAGCTATTCCAGTTTGACGATTTATCATTTTAGTTACAAATTAGCCTTTGTGGTTGAAAATTAAACAATTTTGTTGAGGATTGTTTTCCTTTTTTAGTCGACAATTGTTTTAGCTAATAATTAAACTATTCCATTCTTCGTTAAAAATTGATTATTTTCAGTTAAAATTTTTACCATTTGGTCTAAAACTGATCTTTTGTGTTGAAAATGCAACTATTTTGTTAAAAAGTCGTCTTTTTTGGTGAAAAAATTCAACAACTTGGTTCAAAGTTAAACTACTTTGTTAAAAATTTATCTTTCAGGTTAAAGATTTATCTCTTTGGTTACTTTGGTTGAAAATTCGTTTCCTTTTTCATGGAAAATTAACTTTTTTCAAACTGAAATATTAACTATTACATTTCCAGTTCAAAATGTTTCTTTTTTAATTTAAAAATACAACTATTTGGTTAAAAAAAAATATTTTTTAGTTGAAATCATGTATTCTGTTAAAAATCAATCACCTGGTTAAAAGTTAAACTACTTTCTTAAAAATCAATTCCTTTATAAGGACGAATAAAAAATCCCGAAAAATAAAATTCACAACACTGTGAAATTCCCGAATAATAAAATTTCCCAATTGAAAAGTTCCCGAATAATAAATTTCCGGGATAATAAAATTTCCGAATACAAATATTCCCGAATTGGAAAATATTCTTGAATAATAAAATTTCGAAATCATAGGGACGACTGAAAAATACCGAAAAATAAAATGCACGACACTGTGAAATTCCCGCATTGGAAAATTCTCGAATTATAAAATTCCGGAATAATAACATTTCCGAATGAAAAAATTCCAGAATTGGAAAATTCTTGAATAATAAAATTTCGAAGTTATCGGGACAACTGAAAAATCCTGAAAAATAAAATTCGCGACACTGTGATATTTCCGAATTGGAAAAATCCCAAATTCAAAAGTTTCCGAATAATAAAATTTCCGAATAAAAATATTCCCGAATTGGAAAATTATCGATTATTATTCGGGAATTTTTCTATTCGCAAATTTTCCATTTCGGGAATTCTACAGAGTCGGGAATTTTAGTTTTTAGGATTTTTCAGTCGTCCCTATAATTTCGAAATTTTATTATTCGGCAATTTTATTTTTCGGGATTTTTCAGTCGTCCCTAATTTCGAAAGGGACAATTAAAAATCCCAAAAAATAAAATTCCCGAATTGGAAAACTCGCGAATAATAAAATTCCAAAATTGGAAAATTTGCAAATTGAAATTTTCCCGAAAAATAAAATTCACGACAATGAAATTCCCGAATAATAAAACGCCCGAATTGAAAAATTCCCCAATAACAAAATTCCCGAATAATAAAATTTCGAAATTATAGAGATGAGTGAAAAATCCCAAAAAATTAAACTCAGGACACTGTGAAATTCCCGAAATGGAAAATTTCCAAATTGAAAAATTTCCAAATAAAAATATTCCCGAATAAAAATATTCCCGAATTAAAAAATTCTCGAATAGTAAAATTTCAAAATTATAGGGTCGACTGAAAAATCCCGAAAAATAAAATTGACGACAATGAAATTCCCGAATAATAAAATTCCCAAATTGAACAATTTCCGGATGAAAATATTCCCGAATTGGAAAATTCTCGAATAATAAAATTTCGAAATTATAGGATTTTTTATTAATTAAAAAATTATAATATATTTTATTTATAATTTATTTATAATTATATATATATATACGAAGCAGATACAAGCATCTTCTCCGACAGATTTGGTCATCCAATCTGTCGGCGTTGAACAATGTATCGATGACTACATGCTTGCCGTCCCGATTCTACTCTGCTCATTTGGGGTGGTTCAATAGACGAAGAATGAGCTTACGGCCCTTAATATTGCCACACATAAGGTCATGCATATGCATAAGAGCTTACATACCAATTAGTCAGTTTTGCGAGTATGCATCTCACGCCATCAAGGCGGACGCATACTTCTGAATTGTTGATGTCTTCATAATCTAATTGTTCTGAATATAGCTCACATCGTTGCAAATAAGAGAGATCCTCTCCTAAAAATGAAGTGAGAAAAGTGCATCATTCCATCTAGATGCCTCACTTCTAAAAGGCGAAGTAAAGAACGTAGAGGTTGAAAAATGCCGACAACAGATGCTCGACAAGAATGTGCACGGAAACTTTCACAGGAATGTAGAAAAATACTCCCAGAAAGATAGAATCAATTTTCCAAAACGAAAAGTGCTAAATTTTCTGGAACGACAATTTTTGGACAGCAGTCTCCGTTGCATACTCAAGGCCTGACATCGTTCGCCAAGATTTCGATAAACGAACTATATTCGTGATCGAATTCTGGGTGTTGGCCAAATACAATACTACTGCTAGGGAGAAGGAAAAGGAGGAGAGGCATCAAGACCTCCAAAGAGAGCTGCAACGACTGCACCCAAAATATTAGGTTAAAGTAATTGTCTTTGTGATCGGTGCCCTCTGAGGTGTAAAGTTATCACTAGTTCCTAACCTTAAAGCCATAACAACATGTCGAAAATATGCCAAGGTACTTGCAAGATCGGTGCAGAAAGCTGTCATCCTTGGGTCGCTTCGTTTCCTCCAGACAAGCAAAGGTTTCGTCACCCTGTCATTGTGATTTGTATGTACCCTGTCACCATCCATCTTGCGGGCGTCAGATGTGGCCATAGGTGTAATTAGCCGCGGTTTTACTGAAAGCCGGTGTCATTTTTAGATGTCTAGTCCTGTCGCTAAGCATTCTCTGCACCTCCCTTTCCTACTTCATCAAATAGTGATCTACAAAAACCCCCTTTCCCTTTATCCTTTTGCTATTTCACATTACCCGCAACTTTCCCTATCTTGTCTCCAACCCACCCTGGCATACCCTGTAGCAGCGCTTCCACACCTTTCCATTCTTCTAGTTGTAAATTTCAGAAAAAACCGCAACTTTCTACCATTATTAAAGAAGACAGTTATATAAAATAATAATTTGTTTAAATAATTTTTTTTCTAAATTGAATTAATTATTAACCGACGCTAAGTGGAAAGTGGATAAATAGGTGTAAATTTCAGAAAAAACCGCAACTTTCTACCATTATTAAAGAAGACAGTTATAAAGAAAAATAATTTGTTTAAATAATTGTTTTTGCTGAATTGAATTAATTAATAACTCACGCTAAGTGAAAAGTGGATAAATAGTTGTAAATTTCAGAAAAAAACCGCGACTTTCTAGCATGATTAAAGAAGACAGTTATAAAAAATAATAATTTGTATAAATAGTGGTTTTTTACTAAATTGAATTAATTATTAACTCACCCTAAGTGAAAAGTGGATAAATAGTTGTAAATTTCAGAAAAAACCGCAACTTTCTAGTATTATTCAAATTGAATATAATTAATAATAATAAATAGTTTGAACAAATAATTTTGTTAACATTCAATTATTATTCACCTCGCTATAATTGAATATTATATAAAAAGTTGAGAATTTCCGAAAAAACGCAATTTTCTTGCGTTATTCTAAGAGGAGAATAATAACAATGAAAATAAATTGTTGAAATAATTGATCTTCTCATCAATAATTAAGTGGTACCTCACTCTAATTGAAAATTGGACAAAAAGTGTAATTTTTTTTAACAAAACCGCGGCTTTCTATCTCTATTCTAAGATGAAATTGCTGAAAACAATAATAAATTGTTTAATAAATTTATTGAAACATAGGATTATTAGTATCAAATTGTATTTCATGTATTAGAAACAATTTGCATTAAAAAAAAAAATCATAATCAGCGCCAAAAACTTGCAAAACACATTTTTTCACTTATGGGGTCTCTTTGGGACACTATAAAACAGACTTATGGGGGTTTTATTGACTTCCGTTTTTAATCAATGAGTTCTGTGAATTAACAATATTTTTAACATTAATGTACAAAACGAATGCTTATACTGACATAAAAGCATATATGTCGCATAGTAGAAAAAGAATGATTTTTTAAAAGAAATGTACGGAAGGTATTTTATGAGTATATTTATACTCAAATCAAAGCTCAAATTTGTAATAGAACGGAAATTATTTATATAATTAATTATATATATATATATATATATATATATATCTAGTTCACATTTTGAACCGGAAAAGGCGAATTCTCTAGAAAACAGTTGAATTTTTAACCCAAAAATTTGAGTTTTCGATCTAAAATTTAATTTTGAACAAAATAGGTGAATTTTCTACTAAAAATGACTCATTTTCAACCAAAAATGGAATAGTTTAATTTTCACTTCAAGAATACGATTTTCAATGAATAACAAAAAAAAAACAAATTTTCAAGCAAGGAGGTGAAGTCTCAATTAATAAAATTACTTTTAAACAAAATAGTACAACTTTCAACCGAGTAGTTGGATTTTCAACCAAAAAAGATAAATTTTCATTGAAAAATTTCATCGTTGAATTTTTCACTCAAAAAGATTAATTTTCAGCCAAAAATAGCATGTTTTACTTCAAAAAAGTAATTTTCCACCAAACCAAAACAAATTTTCAACAAAATAGTTGAATTTTCTATCAAAAGCAAAACTGTTGAATTTGAAGCTAAAAAATGACTTTTCAACAGAATAGTTGAATTTTTAAGCTGAAAAGATGAATTTTCAGCCAAATGGTCGAATTGTTAACCTAGAAAGACTCCAGTTAAACGAGAAAAAAAATCTCAATCAAATTTTGAATTTTGAACCCAAAAAAGGCAAACTTTCTAACAAAAGTTGAATTTTCAACCAGAAAACATATATTTTCGATCATAAAGTTATTTTCAACTAAAAATGACTAATTTTCAACCAAAAATGGAATAGTTAAATTTTGAGTTCAAGAACATGATTTTCGACAACAAAAATTCAACCAAGGAGTGGATCTTTAATTAATAAAATGAACTTTTTTTAAAGTAGTACAATTTTCAACCAACTAATTGGATTTTCAACCGAAGAAGATGAATTCTCAACGAAAAATCTCATAGTTGAATTTTTCACTAAAAATGATTAATTTTCAGCCAAAAATAGAATGGTTTTATTTCAGAAAAGTAATTTTCAACCAAACAAAAACGAATTTACAACAAAACAGTTGAACTTTCGACCAGAAAATTAATATTTAACAAAGTAGTTGAATTTTTAACTAACAAATATGAATGTTCCATAAATTAGGTACATTTTCAATGAAAGCAATACATTTGCGACTAAAATCATGAATCTTCAACCAATATAATAATTTTTTAACAATGTTGGCTAAATAGTTGAATTCTCCACCAAAAAGTTAAATTTTCAAATGGTTCTGAAGTTTCCTATATCAAAAAGACTAACTATTTTTAATCAGATTAAAAAATTTCAAAACTTAACAAAATGCAAAATTCGAGACTTTGCCAAGTTTATCGGTTCCATCGTATCTTGTTGTCCTGCTTTATCTTACAGTTGGTTGTATACCAAATAGTTCGAGAGGCAAAAGAATCGTGCGCTTTTTCATAACGAAGACAACTTTGATGCTCAAATCATGTTAAGATTAAATAAGAACGACCTATTATGGAGGGAAAATAATATAATGTCGGGTTTTAAATCTCTAAGAAAAATCGAATTTGTTATCGAAATCTTCACAGATGCTTCCCTTACTGGTTGGGGTGCTGTCTGCGGTTTTGAGAAAGTTCACGGTTTTTGGACTCAAGATGAGCATCAACTTAATATAAATGCATTAGAAATAAAAGCAGATCTCTTTGGCCTTCACTGTTTCAATAGAAATTTAAATTCTTGTGATGTTCTGTTGAGAGTAGATAATACAACACCTATCTGTTACATAAATAGAATAGGAGAAATTCAGCATGTGAATTTAAATAAGAAAGCTAAAGAAATTTGGAAATAGTGTGAGGAACGAAATATTTTTATATGTGCTTCTTATATTAGCTCTGAAGAAAATTATGAGGCAGACCTCGAATCTCGAAAATTATTACCTGAAACTGAATATGAATCAGCTGATTTCGCTCTTAGGAAAATAAATAAACAATTTGGAAAACCAAATATTGATTCATTTGCTAGCCGAAAAAATAATAAATGTGTACCTTATGTATCGTGAAAGAAGGATCCCGGTTTTGTAGCAGTAGATGCTTTTACGTTATCTTGGAGAAAATACTTTTTCTGTGCTTTCCCACCTTTTGAAATTATTTTAAAGGTCCTCAATCAAATAAAATTTAGGGAATCGGAGGATATTGTAATTATTTCAGAATGGCCTAATCAGCCTTGGTACCCTGTTTTTCAATAAATGCTGATCACAGAACCGATTTATTTTGAGCCAAAAATGAATCTTCTATTTTCTTGTAATAGGGAACCGCATCCACGTGGAAACACCTTACCTGGTGGCAGAGAGGTTTTCCGGCAAGCATGAAAAAGAGAGAATTCCAGAAACCTCACTTGAAATATCTTTGGCTTCTATTAAAAACTCATCGATGAAGAACCATGATGTGGCTCTTAAGATGATAGGATAATTTGAACTGAGTTTTTATTTTAAAATTGAATTTTGAGATGATATTTTTTCAAAATGTTAACATTTCAAAATTCTTTAAAAATTGTCAAAATAGAATCTAGAAGATTTGAAGGTAAGTTTTTAATTTTTTAGAATTTAAAAAAAAAAAAATTGTAAGAATTCGAAGAATTTTAAAAGATATTTAGAAGGTTTAAGAGTTTTGCAAATGGTTAAAGATTATTTTAGGTTTGAAAAGATTTCGAAAATTTTTAAATGTAATGTAAATTTTTGAAGTTGTCCGAAAAAAATGTCGAAGGTTTTCAAGAAGTTTGAGAGGTTTCAAGAAAATAAAAAAATTTCTTGAGATTCCTGGGAAAATTTGAGAGTTACTTTTTAGTTTGAAAAATTAATTTTCAAAGAAAATTTGAAAAAGTTTTAAAATATTTCGAAATATTATTGTAATTTCAAAATATTTCTACAAATTTCGAAAATATCTGGATGATTTGAGGAAAAGTTTTTTCATTTTGAAAGATTTTTAAAAATTTTAGGAATATTTCGAGTCAATTTAAGACATATTACCTTCCAAACTTCTAAAAGTCCTAAATATCTTTCAAACTAACTCGAATTTTTCCTAAAATTTTTCAAAATCCTGAAAAATAACAAAATATACTTTTTCGACTTCTCTGCTAGCTTCAAAAATGTTTTCATTTTCTCAACAGCCTCAGGAAATTTATATATTTATTTAACTTTAAAAACAAATAAACTTAAAAAAGAAATGTTTGGTAGAGATATTTTCATTTTGTATTTTAAATTATTTATCCCCCCAAAATAATAAATTGATTTTCAACCAAACTGATGAATTTTCAACTAAAATGATGAATCTTCAACTGAAATAGTAAAATTTTAAACAAGAAAGATGCATTTTCAACTCAAATGATGAATCTTTAACTGAAATAGTTAAATTTTTAACGAAAAAGATGAATTTTCAACTAAGAAGATAAATTTTCAACCAAAAATTGAATAGATAAATTTACAGTTAAGAAAATTAATGTTCAATCAAAGAGACGCATTTTCAATTAAAATATTTAAATACTCAATTGAAATAGTTACTTTTTCAGTTTGAGAAAAATAACATTCAACCAAAAGAAAAAGTAATTTTGAAAGCAATAGTTACATTTTTCAATAAAAAAGATGAATTTTTGACGCTAAGAACGATACACTTTCAGTAAAAATTGAAAAAGTTAAACGTTCAGTTAAAAAAATTAATTTTGAATAACAAAAAATGGATTTTAATAAAAATATTTTAAACTTTAACAAATGTAATGATTTCCCAATGAATTGGTTCAACTTTAAACAAACTGGTTGAATATCCATCAAAATAATTAAATTTTTCACCAAATAGAAAAATTTTTAACCATAAGAGATTGCTTCTAATTTAAAAATATAATAGTATACTTCTCAGCGAATCAGAAATCACTTTTATTAAAGAATAGTTGAGTTTTCTCATTGGGTTGCATGCATTCTTCTGCATTCAAGCGAAAAAAGAAGATAAGTAAAAGCGAAGAAGTTTCTCTAAAAAGGGGCAAAAAGAGGAATTGTTCAAAAATAAGATAAAGGGGGGACAGTGTGTCCCTAGAAATTTTTTATGTGTCTAGAACACTGTTGATGATGTATAAATGAATAATATCAATGCATGCTTTGCTTGTAAAGAAGTTAAATCGAACAAATTTTTGTTGTTTGAACAAAATCTTTGATTGATAAAACCAAAATTATAAAACCAAGTTATCGGTTGAATCAACCAAATACTCCAGCTACAAGATTTGGTTGAAAAATACAAAAATTTGGTTGATTGAAAAAATATTTTGCTAAATATATAATAACCATATTATATGAATAAACCAACAAAGTTTTTGCTGATTTAACCAAATTGTTTCTGAATGCACCCTCGTATTGGTAACAACTATGAAACCTCTATAATTGTAAAAAATTGAATGTTCTAATCAAAGTAATTTGTCCCTTCACACCCCTATGCTGGGAGGTTTTATTTTAGTCTAATTTTTTTAAGAGGTGTCTCAAATTAGAGATTGGACAAAGAGACAAGTCTTTGTTATTAAATTTCATTTTTAAAGGACAAACATTTATTTTTTCAAGAAATGCTCATAATAGATAGGAAGGGCAAGCAAAAGAACTATTGAAACTATACCAAACAAAAAATTTTTCAGCACCATTAGGTTTAATCAAATATTGTGAGGAATATTTTCTTCAACTAAAGTAACAATATTTTATACATGGACTCAACATTGCGCTTCAATTCCGGGATCCGTCAAAAAGTAGTTTTTGGTTGTTGGTACATTAGCCCACAAAAGAGTACAAATATATTATTTTGACCTTCAAATCGTTATTCATAAAATTTCAAGTTGATTCGAGAATAATCAATCGACCTACAATATTAATACATTATATTAAAGTGTAAGGAAGTTATGGTCATTTATATTTCATGAAAAATTGTTTTTTATAGTAGAAATTTTGTCATTCACGTAGTTTAAAGTTGATACAAGAAGAATCGATTGACCTATTATATTAATACATTTTATTGAAGATTAAGGAAGCCATCGTAGTGCATGATATTTGAGAAAACGGTTTTTTATAGTTCAACCTTTTTCAATAATATAATTCAAAGTTGAAGAAAGAATACAAAAAATTTCTTGGATCAAGATGAATCGATTGATCTAGATATTTATAATTTTATTGAAAAGTGAAGAAGTTATTGTTAATTATTTTTTAAGAAAAATTGATTTTTATATTAAAATATTTTGTCATTCACAAAACTCAAAGTTAATTTGTGAAGAATCGATTGACCTACAATGTTAATACATATTATTAAAGATTAAGGAACTTATGGTCATTTATATTATATTAAAAATATATTTTTATAGTACAAATTTTCTCATTCACATAATATAAAGTTGATCTGAGACGAATAGATTGACCTATTATATTAATACATTTCATTGAAGAGTAAGGAAGTCATGGTAATGCATGGTATATGAACAAATGGTTTTTTATAGTTAAACATTTTTCATTAACATAATTCAAAGTTGATGCAAGAACATAAATGATTCCTCGGTTCGAGAAGAATCGATTGATCTAGATATTATTTCATTTTATTAACGATTAAAGAAGGTATGGTCATTTATATTTTATGAAAAATTGTTTTTTATGGTAAAAATGTTGTCATTTACATAATTCAAAGTTAATTCGAAAAGAATCGATTGACCTATAATATAAATAAATTTTATTAAAGAGTAAGGAAGTTATGGTCATTTATATTATATTAAAAATCGATTTTTATATTAAAAATTTTCTCATGCACATACTTTAAAGTTGATTTAAGACAAATTGATTGGCTTATAACATTAATACATCTGAATGGCGAGTAAGGAAGCCATGCTAATGCATATTACTAAAAAAAAACGGTTTTTTATGGTTAAACATTTTTCATTCACATAATTCAAAGTTGATGCCAGAATATAAAAGATTCCTTGGTTCGAGACGAATCGATTGACCTAGATATTAATATTTTATTAAAAAGTAAATAGTTGACTCTCCAACTTATGAAGGATCAATTTTGAGCCAAAAATTGATTAGTAAAATTTTCCAATATAAAAAAAAACAATTTTAACAACAAAAATAAAAGAATTTGTAACAAAAAAGATTTTTTTCGAATAAATAATTTAATGTTCTACCAAAATATTCATTGATTTAAAAAAAAACTATTTAACTAGAACATTGTGCGCGCCATGCGCGCACTAATTAGCCCTTAAAAAAAACTCGATACATTTTCCAACAATTATAAATTTTACTGCTAGGTTAAAATTTGTTTTCAAAATTTAAATATTTCGTTGAAAATTCCTGTATTTTGTTAAAAATTGATCTTCTTGGTAAAAAATTAATCTTTTTCATTAAACATTTATCTTTTTGATCGCAAATTTATTTCCTTGCTTGAAAATTAATCTCTTTTTTAAAAATTAATGTTTTAACTGAAAAATGAACTATTCCACTTTTTGTTGAAAACTTATTTTTTGAGATGAAAATTTAATCTTCTTGGTTGAAAATTAATCTTTGTTGAAAACTTTTTGTTCAAAATGAAAATTGAAATATTTTATTTTTCGTTGAAAGTCGATATTTTTTATGCAAAAATTCTATTTTGTTGAAAATTTGTCTTTTTCGGTAGGAAGTTTATCTTTTGGGTTGTAAATTCAACTGTTTGGTTGAAAATTAATTTTCTTCATTGAGAATTCGTCATTTTAGTTGAAATTGTATTTATTTTGTTGAAAATTGAACTATTCAGTTGAAAATTGGTTTTGTTTTTAAACTGAATTTTCTTAACCGGAAATATAGCTTGAAAATTCATCGTTTAGAATAAAACTTAAAATTTTAATTCAGCGTTGATGGGATCAAATCCACCCCTAAAGTTCACCCCTAAAACAGTTTTTTCACGATATCTCTGATTCTATACAAAATTTTCTTTTTAAACCAATTGAAGATGGTTTTTTTTTTGAACGCTGGTATTATGTACAGCATTTTGATTTCCAGGGGTTGCATCCCTTATTTTTTTAAGGGTAAAAATAATTTTTTTGAAATTTTTGCTTCACAAAAATTGTAAAAATAATCAAATATTAACAAAAATGATTTTATTGTAAGAAAAATCAAATTCTAAAGTAAAGGTGTTTCAGATTTTTTCACAAAAGTAAATTTCAAGAGGGTAAACTACCCCTTATTAGTATTTGTTTGAATAGTCTAAGCTTCAGTGGAGATAATGTTCCCTCCGCAAAATCACTTTCAAGGAGAACTTTTTTCATAGCATGGTAAGAGATTCTTCCCCAATAATTTTATGATCTGATTAGTAATACGAGTATAATATTTCCAATAAGAAACTATGTGACAGGAAAAACTATTTTGAAATATGCTCACTGTTTAAAGAAAGATTTGAACGAAACAAATCTTTTTATCAAACCTTATCTCAAATGCATCGTCAATAATAAATTTCGCGTCACAAAACCTCTCAGATAAATTTTGATAGCATGACCTCGAAGAACTCCAAATGAGCCAATATGCGCTATTAAGTGAAAATTCGGCGCTAAATTTATAAACGAATTATCAGCAACACAAAATGAGGGAGTTTCCGCGCAGTTTTTCTAAAATGAAATTAAAAATTACGAAAATGACGGCATACGACGTCCGACGCCCTCATATGCGCCACCAAATTTGGTTGAAAATCTTGAAAATTATCTACTATATGGCGATTTTAAAACTTTGCGAACTGATGAGCAAAAGGGGGAAAATTGTTTAATCTTGAACCTATCTGCTTTAAAATTATTAGCTTTTTTTTCAATTATGAAATGATCTGCACTCTTTTTGATACAACTTCAAATGCGCTCTATACCTTAAAAGTTAACAATAAACCACAATCAAACCTCTTCTTACAGTAAGTGAAACACGGCCTCATAAATACAAGAGTCCGTAATCCTGGATTACTCAACAAAAAATATTATAAAATATGTAGAATACATGATAATATATGTAAGGTCATTAAGTCCCTGGAAAATTCAAGGGCTTACAAATTTCGAATGTGTTAGAATATAAATGGTGACTGAAAAAATGTCGGCTACTTTAAGTTCCAGCAATTTCCCACATTTCCTGTTGAATAATAACTTTTTTCTAAAATTATATCAATAAAGTACTTATATCAAAGTACAATTAATTAAATTTTTTTAATTGTAGACACTTCTTTCGAAAATCATAAATACAAAAGAACGCAAAAGGTATGGTCATGTACCTGCCCCGAAGTTCAAATTACAAATGGAAAATGTTCAGGATTTTGAAAATTACTTCAAAGTCTGTCACACAGGTATTTCGGGAAAGTTTGACATTATTTTTGTAGAGTTTGAAACTATTTTGCGTATTTATTGTACAAATTCTCACTAAGGTTCGCTGGGCAGTTGAATCCGTACACGGTGTACTTAAACAAAAATATCGCCTTTTGGATCATAAAATCGACAAGAAGCTCATACCGAAAATTGGGATTCATTTCGGAATCGCGTCATTTCTGAACAACACTTTTGAAAAAAGGTTTCATTCTGATGATGACACTTTCGATGAAATTCTGCAGAGAATGCATAATCAAAAAGAGGTACAGAATACTTTGGCGACTGAGGTAGAAGAAAATGGTTGGCTTCGTCGGAAGTTAACTTTTACAATTGTTAGATCTGATGACATTTTAGATTTCCCAGAAATGGCGGAAAGAGATTTGAAGATCTTATTCACTGGTTCATACCAACTGAGGCAAGTGATATCAAATTTGTCAGAAATGATGGATAAATATGGGAAACTGAGGATTCAGTACGTTGAAGACCAGTCAAATGTACTTAAATTAAATGTTCCTAAAGCACTAAAAAAGCACCCCGTTTTGTGAGAGGCAAGGTGACTCACACTCAGAAAGCACTCGTTTTGTGAGAGGCGAGGGGACTCACACCAAAAAAGCACCCCAATAAGGAGTTGAACATCGTACTACAACCTCCTCGCGGTGAACTCTGGAAACTATAATTTTTATATGCCAACTGCAGACGATTCTTATTTTGATACTTTATATACATAAAATACTAATATTCTTTCAAATCAAACTTTCTGAATTTTGCAAGATTACAAAGTTGTAGAATGAAATCAAATTATCTTGAAATATATTCAGGAAAAGAGAATATTCAACAAAATTTTGAAACATTACAGCAACATTCAGAAACATATGTGCTTATTCAATGGCGCCCCTATTGCAGGCATATCTCGTGGCAGGCAATCTTTTTCTTCTTCACCTTTGTCTTCTATTTTTGACAAATAACATTCTCGTAACAGGTCACATTCATCGCTCAGGTCGTTTCCTGACGAGGCTTCTCTTCATACAAGGCCTAGGTCTCCTGAACTCACGTGCATGGCTCCACCTACCCGGCTTCCTTCTTCTGATGAATCTGTATATGGACTCGACCAAATTCAGTTTATTCTGCTTACTTCCATTCAAAATCCGAACCGGGTTTTCAAACTTCAAAAATACACTTTTTCTGCAGATAAACCAATTTTATTACTCGAAGGGCCGAATCAATATGTACCGATGCCAAGGCAAGAACAAAATTTTTGAAATTGGTTAATATCTTTTGTTTTCTTTTTTGATTTGAATATTCAAAATAGCGTTTCCATTATTCCAAAAATTGTGAAAGATTTGTATAATAAAGGTAAATGTCCCAGTAATCATAACGGTCCTAATAATCATGAAACTAGTTTATATTTGAATATATTGTTAAAAAATATGTTAAAAGTAACATTTAATGAAAACCCCCGTTTATCTTTAGCATTTCATAGTAGCAAATAGAAGTTATATTCACTGAAATTCAATAAAAAGTAAGAAAATTGGCATCACGATTACTGGGACTAAGGTCGCGATTACTAAGTCGTTTCGCTTACTGTTTTTCTTACTGAAAGTAATAAAAATAAAAATGAATCTTTTGCTCAATTCAAATATTTTTTTAAATGTGCAAAAAATAATGTTTTTTTTCATTAAGTCATATGTGCACACATTTTGGAAAAAGTTGAATATATCAAACTTGAGGTCCTTTGAATTATCAAATTAAAAAAGAAAACAGAAGATCTTAAACGATTTCAACATTTATTAAATATTTTTTCAGATATCAACCCACAAATTTTGTTTCTCTCAGCTGGAACGATTTCATTATTTGCACCATTTTCACTCCGCCTTAATTGATATGCCTTCATATAATTAATACTCAACTTTTCTCTTACGTTATTCAGATATTATTTTATTTCCTTAGCACACTTTCACTATTTAGTACTTACTATTTACCATCTGTACAATAATTCTAGAACAAAATGTGTTTCGAATTTCTTTCAACTTTATTTATTAAATAATAAACATACATAAATGCAGTCTTCAACTGTACTAAATTGTATACATTATATTATAATTCTCTCACTTTTTGAAAAAACAGAAATATATTTTTTAAAAGCTGAAAAAATAAGTATTTAAGTATTTATTTCTTCATTACATCACTGAATTAACTGAATTAATTATCAAACATTAAAATATATTTTAGTCCGCCATTCTGCTTTAAAAAGTATTCAAATCGCCTTACGAAGTTGAAAAATGTAAACCAATGCGAATTCTCGCATTTAAAAGTATTCACTTTGTTGTACACTTTCCTCTCATTCAATCGCATTCAATAGCATTCAAATGAAAGAGAAATCTCCCCTTAATGAGGATTGACATGTCTTCTGTTTGCTCCGGATTGAATAATATCTTAATGATCATTGTAAGCTTACAAAAATAAATGTTGAAACAAATAATTATTGTTTAAAACTATCTGCTCCTATAGTAATGCTATACAGTTGCTATCTTTTCTGAAATATTTAACTTTTTGCTTACTTTGTACATAGCGAGGTAATAATTAATCATGTATGAAAAACATAATTGTTTAAACAATTTATTTTTATTTTTAATAATATTTTCATTGAATAATGCTAGAAATTTGTAGTTTCAATTATTTTATTAGGTATTTGAGTATATTTATGTGTATTGTTTATTAACAAATATTTAGTTTCTTACCAGTTTCCACTTTAACTACAATTTAACATAAGGCGCGTTATTAAAAAAACAGGGTTGCTACAAAATGCCAATTTCGAAATTCCCTAACTTTCCCTGACTTTTCCTTACCAATTTTTCATTTTTCCTGACAGTTATAAATTTTTCTTTCAGGTTAAATTTTCAACCAAGGAAATTAGTGCCTAACGAAAAAATTAATTTTCAACGAATAAGGTTAATGTTCTACAAAAAAAGGATGAATTATTAACAAAAGACTTGAATTTCCAGAAAAATAGTTAAATTTTCTAAAAAACAAATTGATATTTAAGTAAAATGAGGATAAAAAAATGAATTATTAACCAAGATGATTAATTTTCTACCAAAATAGACGAATTTTTAACAAAATGCATGAATTTTTACCTAAGAAAGATAAATTTTTAACCCAAAATGGAATAGCTATATTTAAATTTAAACAAATTAATTTTTAATCATGAAAAGCGAATTTTCAGCAAAATAGTTGAATGTTTTACCCAAGAAATGAATTGTCAACCAAAAAGATGAATTTTTCATCATTAAGATGAATATTCTACCTTGAGAGACAAGTTTTCAACAAAATGAATAAATTTTTAATCAAATAGTTTAATTTTCAATTAAGGAAGATAAATTTTAAACCAAACACAAAATAGTTAAATTTTCAGTCAAAAAAATTAATTTAGGCCAAAAAAAAGGATGTGAAAAAAAAGTTAAATTTCTAATCAAAGAAATGAATTTTGAACCAAATAGTTGTATTATTGACCAAAAAGATGAATTTTCAACCATAAAATTTCATTTTCTACCAAAAAGGACAAATTTTCAACAAAATACATACATTTTTAACGAAAAAAGATAAATTTTAACCAAAAGTAGTATAGTTATATGTTGAGAAGATTCTACAAATTTTGAGAAATAATTTGCATTTTTAAGTATAAAAGATGGATTTTGAACCAAATAGTTAAAATTTTAACAAAAAAGGATGAATTTTGAACCGAGATAATTAATGTAAATAATAATTCAAATCTTAAAATAATTTAAATAATTTAAATCTTTAGATTTCGAAAAAAATTAGACTTTTGAGAATTTCCAAAGGCTTCCAACATTTAAAAAAAAAAAATGTAGGGAAATTAGGATATTGAGAAGATTCTACAAATTTTGAGAAATAATTTGCATTTTTAAGCATAAACAATGGATTTTGAACCAAATAGTTAAATTTTTAAACAAAAAAGGATGAATTTTGAATCTAGAAGGTTAATTAAAATAATCATTCAAATTTTTAAATAACTTAAATCTTCGGATTTCGAATAATGAGGCTTTTGAGATTTTCCTAAGGTTTCCAACCATTTTTGAAAAATTGTAGGAAAATTGGGATATTGAGAAGATTCTAAAATGTCTCAGAAATGATTTGCATTTTTAAGTAAAAAACATGAATTTTAAACCAAATAGTTAAAATTTTAATCGAAAAAGGATGAATTTTCAAACGAGAATATAAATTTGAATGATAATTTAAATCTTAAAATAATTTAAATAATTAAATTTAAATAATTTAAATCTTCAGATTTCGAAAAAGAAGCCTTCTGAGAATTTCCAAATTTTTAAGTAAAAAGGATGAATTTTGAACCAAATAGTTAAATTTTGAACCAAAAAAGGATGAATTTTAAACCGAGAAGATTGATTTAAATAATAATTAAAATCTTCACATAATTTGAATAAATAAATTAAAATAATTCAAATCTTCAGATTTTGAAAAAGTAAACCTTTTGAGAATTTCCAAAGGCTTCCAAACATTTTCAAAAAATTGTAGGAAAATTTGGGTATTGAGAATATTCTAAAAAATTTCAGAAATAATTTGCGTTTTTTAATAAAAGATGGATTTTGAACCAAATAGTTAAATTTTTAAACAAAAAAGGATGAATTTTGAGCCGAGAAGATTAATTTAGATAATAATTTGAATCCTAAAATGATTTAAATATTTAAATTTAAATAATTCAAATCTTCAGATTTCGAAAAAATAAGCCTGTTGAGGATTTTCAAAGGTTTGCAACAATTTAAAAAAAATTGTAGGAAAATTAGGATATTGCAACTGGATTGTGGATTTTCAATTTAATTTATATATCGATTGAATAGAATCGGATTCAAATTGGATTGGATTAAAATTGAATTGGATCGTGGATTTTTAATTGAATTTATGTTTTGATTTTAAGAAATTGGATTAAAATTTGTTTAAAATTGAACTGGATTGTGCATTTTCAATTTAATTTACGTTTCGATTGAATAGAATTGGATTAAAATTTCTTTGGATTGTGAGGTTTTAATTGAATTTATGTTTTGATTTTCAATAATTGGGTTAAAATTGGATTAAAATTGAACTGGATCGTGGATTTTCCATTTGATTTATTTTTCGATTAAATAGAATTGAATTAAAATTGAATTGGATTGTGGATTTTCAATTGAATCATTGGTTGGATTTAATTGAATTTTATTAAAAATGGATCGTTCAAAATTGGATTATACTGTAAATTGTAAATTGAATTTATGTTTTGATTGAATCAAAATTGGATTGTATTTTCAATTGAATTCTTGTTTGGATTACATTGAATTTTATTGAATTCGGATCGATAAAAATTGTATTATACTATGGATTGTAAATTGAATTTATGTTTTGATTGGATAGAATTGAATTGGATTCGAAATGGACTGGATTATAACTGGATTGGAATAAAACTGGCATGGATTAAAATTGGATAGAACGAAAATTGGATTTGATTAAAATTGAATTGGATCGTGGATTTTCGATTGAATTGTTGTTTGGATTACATTTAATTTGATTGAAATTGGATCAATTGAAATTGGATTACACTGTGGATTTTAAATCGAATTTATATTTTGTTTGGATGGAATCGGATGAAAATTAGATTGCATTAAAATTGAGTTGTATTTTGATTGTATATCGAAATGTTATTTGTATTTAATTAAATTTAATTAAAATTGGATGGATTAAAATTGGCTTATACTGTGGATCGTAGATTGAATTGATGTTTGGATTGAATTCGATTATTTTGATTTGATAGAATTGGGTTAAAATTGAATGTGTTGTGGATTTTCAATTGAATTGTTGTTTTGATTTCATAGAATTTCATTGAAACTGAATCGGCTAAAATGGGATAAGAAATAATAAAATGGGATAAATAAAATTGATCTGGATTGTGGATTATAGCTTTAATTGTAGTATTTATTGTAGATTGAATTGAATTGGACTCGATTGAATTTCGATACCCCGAGAACATATAGATAAGCTGGTTAAGTCCACCGGGCATGATGATACTTTGTTTTTTGTAAAAATATATAAGAAAAATCGCTGTTTTCGTCAATTTTACGTCTATTTTTGCGTTTTTTGGAAAAATACGAGCGAACTTCCTTATTTGGACCCCAAATTCAGATTCAGCGATCATGAAAACATATAGATATGCATGTTGAGTTGACCGGGCATAAAAACATTTTTTTTTTGCTAGAATATACAAGAAAAATATTTTTTTTCGTTGATTTTACGTTTATTTTTGCGTTCTTCGGAAAAATATGAGCTAACTGGGTTATTCGAACCCTGAATTAGGATTCAGCGACCCCAAGAACATATAGATATGATGTTTAAGTCCACCGGGCAGACCTCAGGCAGCCAAGCAGACCACTTTTTTTTTCTGTGCCGATGTAATGAATCATTTTTATAGAATAAATTGGAAAAATTCTCAATTTCAAAAGCTTTTCATTTCTAAATATTTAATTTGAGAAGAAATTATAAATTATCATTTGTTATAAACAAATTCACTGATAGCTAATTTTGAAACATAATTTTTCAAATTTTTCATTCAATTTTTTCTCTTCTGAAGTCAAAATCTTTGGTACAAAATATATATTTATGAGACAACAATTATTATTGTTGTTGAAAGAAAATTCATTCACACCTTATATGGTATTTTTAGCAAGACAATGTTTATTTTTTGCAGGTTGGTTGCTTTTCATCTTAATAATAATGCTGTAGCATGAAAGATTAACATTTAGCAACAAAATTATTGTTAAAAACAACTTTTTGTAATAATTTCACTTATGCCTTATTTTTTAGCACACACATTTTTAAATTTTTGCCATCTGAAAATTCGTCGTTTCGTTTCACAAATTCATCGCGCCTGTTATAGATTTGATCTTCTTCGCTACAAATGTACCAATTCATTCAATTTTTCTTTTTTTTGTTCAAGATTCATAATTTTATTTAAAAATAATTATTTGACTCAAACTTTACCTATTTCATTTCTGGTTGATAATTGTATGTTTTATTAATCAGTGAAAAGTAGATAGTTATGTCGAAAACTAATATTTTCCTGTTAAAAATGCAACTGTTTGAAAAAAATTGATCTTTCTAAAAATTCAACAATTTGAGCAGCTTGTTTTCTGTCTTGACTGAAAAATTATTTTTACAATTTGCATGAAAAAAAAGGAAAAAAATCATAATTAGCGCCAAAAACTCGCAAAACCCATTTTTTCACATATGGGTTATTTTTTGGGACCCTATAAAACAGACTTATGGGGATGATATTTGAAAAGTAATATTTAATTCATATTCTATGGCCAGTTGTTAAGAGAAATGTTCTTATTTTTCATAAAAATTCGAAAAAAATTTTTTGACCACCATCCATATACCCAGAAACAAAGAACTGATTAAAAAATTTGAAGTCCAATAATAATTGGCCATTTCAGATAGGGACGGATTCACTGCAATTTTCAATCTAATGTTTTATTAATTTATTGACCGTCTATTTCGCGGATATAACTTATATTTGTTTGAAATCAAAATGCATAACAGAATCCGATGATCTGGAATAAATATGACATTTCGATTCCAAAAAAGATCATTTATCTGTTTTCTTAAAAAAAATAAAAAAACACGATTCACTGAAGCAATCCTGAAATTTGCTGCATCTCATTTTGAAAAATGAAAATTTTCATTCTGCCTTCATTTATTTTCGGGCCTCATAAATGAGTTGTAAGCAAACAAAACTTGATAAATCCACTTTAAAAAAAAACGATGTATGTCTGATTTCATCATTGTCAGGAATCGAGGAATATGATTATTGACCCTTTCTTCACAAAAAAGTTTTATCCCATTAAAATTGAATAACCAGCTAGTTTCCTCCATAGTCCATATGATCCTTTTCGAATTTGTTTTCTATCTCTGGTGCTCTTAAGATACAGAATTTGTCTAATTATTGAGGAATCATTCCGAATCGAGTTATCATGATTTGTTTACTTCCTCCTTAAATGTCACAGTTAAAACAGATTAGCGGTATTTTGTTGTTTGTAATTAGCTACGAGTTGCTACCGCAAATCTTGATTAAATAAAATTGTGCTAACAATAGACTTCTGGTATAAGATTTATAAAAATGTGATGAATGAGGGTGATGCTGAGAATTGATTTTAGATTAAAAGGACATAATCCGATGGTAAACTAATTTCCCTATTGAGTTGGTACGATTGCTTTTTGAATTTGTCTTCTATCTCTGGTGTTCTTAAGACACAGAATTTGTCTAATTATTGAGGGATCATTTCGAATTGATTTATCATGTTTTGTTCACTCCCTCCTCAAAAATGTTACAGTCAAGACAGATTAGCGTATTATAAACTGTTAGGGAATTTTATTATTTGGGAATTTTACAGTGTTGGGAATTTTATTTTTCGGGATTTTTCAGTCGTCCCAATATTTGATTATTACATTTTTTATAAATAAACAATATTTATAAAAAATACCGAATTTTCCGATTCCTTAGTACTATAAACTGTTAGGGATCTTTATTATTTGGGAATTTTCCAATTTGGGAAAGTTTCAATACGGGAATTTTAGTGTTGGGAATTTTATTTTTCAGGATTTTTTAGTCGTCCTAATATCTGATTATTATATTCTCATGAATATATAATATTTATAAAAAAATTACGAAATTTTCCAATTTGTGATTTTTATTATTTGGGAATTTCATTTTTCGGGACTTTTCAGTCGTCCCAATATTTGATTATTGCATTTTTTATAAATAAACAAGATTTATAAAAAAAATATCGAATTTTTTGATTCGGTAATATTATAAATTGTTATGGAATTCTACATTTTGCGAATTTTCCAATTTGGGAATTTTCCAATTCGGGAATTTTACAGTGTTGGGAATTTTATTTTTCGGGATTTTTAGTCGTCCCAATATTTGATTATTGTATTTTTAATAAATAAACAATATTTAGAAAAAATACCGAATTTTCCAATTTGGTAATATTATAAACTGTTTGGGAATTTGAGTGTTGGGAATTTTATTTTTCGGGATTTTTCAGTCGTCGAAATATTTGATTATTGTATTCACAATGAATTTATAATATTTAGAAAAAAAATTACGAAATTGTCCAATTCTGGAATTGTATTATTCGGAAATTTTATTATTTGGGAATTTCACAGTGTTGGGAATTTTATTTTTCGGGATTTTTCAGTCGTCCCAATATTTGATTATTAAACTTTTTTATAAATAAACAATATTCATACAAAAATACCGAATTTTTCGATTCGGTAATATTACAAACTGTTAGAAAATTTTATTATTCGAGAATTTCCCAATCTGGGAATTTTATTATTTGGTAATTTTTCAATTCGGGAAACTACACGCACGATTGACGATGCTTGTTGGAAAAAAATACTTTAATCCTAAAGTTAAGATATCAATTTTCATCAATTATCAAAAATATTGTCTTTGCTTTTATTTTTTAAGATTATATAATTTATTATAATTAATATATAATTAATACTTATAATTTAATTAATATAATTTATAAGAGAGGTATTTTAAATTGAAAATAAACTTTTATGATACAAATAATATCCAATATATTTAATTACATAATTGATAAAGTAAATAATCAATTTAATGTAATTACTTGAAAACAATTGAATTCCTTCTGTATTTAATTTAATATTGTAAAAAAATTAAACAGCTGATAATTCATTTATCATTTTACAAAATAATAATCATCAAACTATAACTTTCATCATAAAATTCAAATAATTTTTACTTTATATATATTTTTTTTAATTCGCACGTTCATTTCTGAAAATTTGATTTATTTTCAACCGTTTAAAATAATTCCAGGAAATGTAAGTTTTAATAGAATCAGCCAATAATTAATTATTCAGTTGACATCATAACAAGCATTAAAAAATTATTTTAATTGAAACATTTGAATTGTTTTACATTAAATTTTTCTTTCAATTTGAAGTTGCATTTCTATACATTTAATTTATTAATGAACTTTTAAACTGATTTAAAAAAATTAAAATATATGTACACTTAATATTACATATTACGTGAAATGTATTTTATTTATTGTTCTGAATTTATTTAATGTGTAAATTCTGACTTTCTTCATATACGTAAAATGTATTTAATTAATTTTTCTACATTTATGCGATGTATTTTGATACACTAAATTACAATAATTAATATTAACATGTCAATGCAAGTACCCGTAAATGTAATTTTCTTAAATTACAATTTTTCACATTATCACAATACATAACCAAATTATTTGAAGGTTTCAATAAAAAATAATGTTGCATAATAAAAGCTTGTTCATGTTAAAACGATTTCAATTAAATTTTTAAAATTAAAAGTATATTTGCTTCAATTACTCATCGATTTATTTTGATACGCCATTTATAAGCAAATATGTTTTAATTGTTTAGCGATTTTTTTAGCAGGCTCTTATTTTTCTTTTGAAATTTACATTTTCTGCAATTATTTTAAATTTAAAAAGGTTATTAATAAGTTGAATTCCATAAATTAGACTTCATATTGAAAAAATATAAAGTAAATATTAGTCAATTGCTTCAATGAAAATTGTTGTTTAATCCACGTTGTACATAAAGATTTAGTTAAAATTCTTTTTAATTAAGTAATATAAATATAAAGAAAGTAATATAGAGAAAGTTGTACATTCGATATCATTTTTATAATAAAATTCAATTTCTATTAGCGATTCTAGAACACAGGGGCAGGAACGCGAAAAAACATGAAAAAAAGGTCTTGTCCACCAGACGAGACAAATATTTCTATACGTTTTCGGGATCGCTGAATCCGAATCCTGAACGAATTCAGCGATCCCAAAACGCACGGGCAGGGACACAAAAAAAACATGAAAAAAAGGTCTTGTCGGGCAGACGAGACAAATGTTTCTATACGTTTTTGGGATCGCTGAATCCGAATCCGGATTCAGATTTAGTGAACATCAAAAGGCAGGGGCGGATACACGATAAAACATGACAAAAGGTTTTCTCCGCCAGACGAGACAAATATTTTTATACGTTTTTGGGATCGCTGAATCCAAATCCGGATTCGGATTTAGCGATCCCAAAAAAGCAGGCACAGGCACACGATAAAAGAGGTATCCTCTACCAGACAAGACAAACATTTCTATACGTTTTTGGGGTAGCTGAATCTGAATTTTAATCGAAATACACGAATTTTTAACCCAATACTTGAATTTTTAGTTGAAAAAATTAATTTTCAAAAAACACGGAATTTCTAACAAGAACAATTTAACAAAAAAATACGAATTAAAAAAAAAGTTGAATATTCTAAGAAAACAATCCAACGAAATATGAATTTTCTATCCAAAAAACCTCACTTTTTAACAAAACACATGATTTTTTAACGAATATTTAAACTTTCGATCAAGTCGATGAAGGTGCAAAAAAAAAATTCTTAAACAAGAAGATCAACAAAATACACGATTTTTAACCCTATATTTACAATTTCAGTTCCAAAAATTACTTCTCGAAAAAATAAAGAATTTTAAACCATTTGAATTCAACAAAGAAATAAGATTTTTTTTAAACAGTTGAATCTTTTACGAAAAAAGAAAAATTTCTAACAAAAAAGATTAACTTTTCAAATGAAAAGACCAATTTTCCACAGAACAGATGACTTTTTCACCTTACATGTGAATTTTTAGATTAAAAAATTACTTCTCAAAAAAAGGGGGAATTTTCAACTAGAGGAATTCAATGAAGAAATATGAATTTTTAACAAAATAGTTGAATTTTCTACGAAAAAAAATTAAACTAAACTAAAAAAGATTATTTTTCAAACACATAGTTGAATCTTCAACTAAAATTATGAATTTTTAACCCAAAATATTAATTTTCAACAAAAAAGTTCAATTTGAATCAATATTTTGTTTAACAAGTCGACTATTTTATTTATTATGCATCTTTGTATGTTGAGATATGAAGTATTTGGATAACAGTTCAACTTTGGTCGAAAATCTTTTCTTGTTGAAAATTTAGCTATTTTTTTTTAAATGCAATATATTTCAAACTCAAGTCTTAGGAATTGAAAGCAGTACTTTCTGAATGCAATATGATAATTTTATTTTAAAGACTTCACGCACCTAGTGCTTGACACAAGTGAAAAACTTAGTGCAGAACTAATTACTATTTCATAATATAGTACATAGTGTTGCACATTCATTTACTTGTTCCTCTTTTACTAACTGCAAATCAGCCCGTGTTCTCAGCAATTATAAGAAATTTTAGTAACAATGATTAAAATTTTTCGTCAATCTCCAAGCGAGAATTTTTTAATTTGTCTTTTAAAGATCCCTTGCTCTTCACAATGAGGCTCTGAAGTTAAAGCAAATTACCAATTGTTCGCCTGGAGTAACCTTTTAAACTGTTCAGTGACAAAATTATCCAACTGGAATTAAAGCTGGATTCCGAGCAGTTTTCCGTGAAGCTTTGATCAGGATCCCAGCTGGCGCCGGGTTAAAACTAATGTCACCAGCCAGAACCTATCCGGATCCCGGATTCGATTTGTGCCTTGGGGGCACCTGTATTAACCAATATGCCAATGAAACAAAAATTTTCTTGAATTCAAAGGAATTTCAATTAAATATTTGGTACTAAGTTATTATAATGTTAATAAACCTAATAATTCAAGTGCAGATGCTTCTAAAATAGCGTGGGAGCAGTCTTGTCATAAAAAATTTAACCGTTGCATGTAGCGCGCACAGAAAGAGAACGTAGATATCCTCAAATTTATAAGGTATCATGATATACTTGCCTTCGAATATACAAAGTTTTATAAGTATATCGTCGAAAGATAATTCTTGTAGAAGATTATCACAAGCCTCTACATTTACTTTCCAAAAAAGCAGTAAATTATGAAGCCAAACATTAAGAATTTTTTTGGTGGGATTGTTACGTTGGAACAATTGTTATCTCCGAAAAGCTAACAAATATTTTCAAATTGGTAGATATATTACTATACTATTATATTTACCAATGGAATTAAGGATTACGGCCAAGGTGAAGACCAGAGTATTAACGACCCTCATTTTTTCCGAGTAGAGGAAAAACTGATGAAAATCTTTTGAAATGTTTCGAAATCTTGTTCAATTTTATCTAGAAAAGTTTTTCATCCTCTTAAAACCTTTCATTCTGAAAAAGATTCTAAATTGTGTCTTGCAAATCTGTAAAATCGATTTTTTTTTAAATTGTATGAAATCGACATTTTCTTTCAAATTGTAAGGAATCTTTGCGAAACTTCTTAATATTTCTTAAACTAACACAAATTTTTTTTCAAATGTTGTTAACGTGCCGAATAGAAAAATTTTGCTTTAAAATTCCTGTATTTTGTCAATCCTTTTCAACATGTTTAATTTTTCGAACTTGAAATAAAACGACAAATACTAAGAGGCATATGAAATTTATATATAGTTATATATAAAATGGATTATTTTTCATTGAAAGATTCTTATCAATTTGTTGTTGCCGTGAAAGCATATGTATGTTTAATACTTAACTTTCACTAAAAACTTATATATGTATACAAAAATGTTTTATTCTATAACTTGGGCATTATTTTATTCATTTTACCTACCCCCTTTATAAGAAGTTCATTAAATACCCAGGCGGAAATATTATATATAATATTCATTTGTCTTACATAAAAACTGTATAAAGCAAATGAATATTATATATAATACCTCACACTATATATAAACTATATGTAATATTTCCACCTGGGTACATAATTTGTTTATCAAAATATTTGAAAATCCGAAATTAATTCAAACTAATAAATAAATAAAGTATATATTATATTTTATGATGAGAAATATTATGAAGTTCAGACTATTTGCTTTTCGGATATTTAAAAATTACACAAATAATTATATGTGTGATTTAATTGCGCATGAATAATAATTTGTTGCAGTAAGTAGAAATGTATGCGGATTCACGTCTAAAAGCAGTGAATTTTACGATTTTCGTAAATTATTTTTACCTCAGAACATTAAAAAAATCTTAAGCATTATTACCTTTCATCGAGAACTATCAGAAAATTATTTTCATTTACCAAACATTTTTTTTAACACTTTCGCCTTGCATTATTTGAATTCTAGGCCAACTGTATCTTGACGAAAGCTGAAACAATTTTTCAAATTCTTTCACAGATGTAAAAAAGTTCATCAATTTAAACAAGACAATTAATCATGTAAAAACTAGAGAATCATTTCTTGTTAACTGCCGCATTCTTAATTTATTACCAAAGAAATATATATATATATATATATATATATTATATTATTTATTATTCTAAAGGATTCCAAGAATTCTCAATCGATTTCAATAATTTGAAGGGATTTAAAAGATTTTTAGGGTATTTTTTTTTAATTCCGAGGAATTTTCAATTTATTTCAGTAATTCAATGTGATTTCAGAAAATATGAGATTGAATGCAAATTCACGGGTTTGAGGGTTTCAGATTTAATGTAATTTCACGGGATTTTATAATATTGCAAGGAATTTGAAATCATTTATTTTGAAGAATTGAGGGATTTCAAGGTATTACTAAAGATTTTTAAGTATTTTATGATATTTCACGAAATTTCAAGGAATTTTTAATTGATTCTAATAATTTGAAGGGATTTTAGGGTATTTTTTTTTAAATTCTAAGACATTTTCAATTGATTTTAGCAATTTAATGGGATTTCAAGAAATATCATCAAATTTAACGTAATTTGACGGACTTTTTTATAATCCCTTCAGTGGATTTCAAAGAATTTATTCAAAATAATTGACGGATTTCAAAGAATGTATTCAAAATAATTGAGAAATTTTTAATTAATTCCAATAACTTGAGAATATTTCTAATAATTTTAAAGATTTTATTGCATTTTTAAACATTCCATGGAATTCTCAAGATCTTTAAAAAGTGTCAAGGGATTTCAGAAGATTTTTAAGGATTTGAAATATCTTAAGGTATTTTACGTAGATTTAAATCGTTTGGTTTGATTTTAAAAATCGTAGGGTATTTTTTAACATTCCAAGGCATTTTTAATTAATTTCATTAATTTTATGGGGTTTCAGAAACTATCAGATTGAATGTTATTTCACAGGGTTTCATAATATTTCAATGGATTCAGGTTGGCCACTCACCCGGAATAAATCCGGGAGAAAAATATTACACCAGGAGATTTCCCGTATTTCATAATTCGCGCGTTTTGTAAGTTGTAAGTAAAAATGATTTTTTTTTTTTTTTTGATAGAGAGAAATCACATTTTTTAGTAAAAAAATCTATGCAGTCTTTTTGAATGTCACCTGATACTAGATTATATGTTACTTATAAATAATATATTTATCGTCTTTAAAATGTCTATAATTTTAATTCAAAATTATGGTTTTGAATGCGCAATTCTAAAAGTTGAATCTTCAAGTCCTCGAAACTAAAGATTTTTCTTAAATTAATGACGTGCTACTGAGCTTCACCCAGGCAAAGAAAGTGTGATACGTGTTGCATTTAATATTATGGTGGGTCGAAAAAAACCAATTTCAGAAATCGCAAACAATACTATGCTTAAAAGTAGTGCATTGGGAACCCCATGACGTGTACTGAATGTGCAATCGATCAATTTAAATCCAGGTAATGCGCGCGAGCAAAATAGGTTAAATAAAATTATTGTATGCATAGTTTTAAAGTTTTTTTTTTCATTCCATTTTTTTTACATGTTTGGGGCTGCCTAGAGTCTTTTCAATTCCTGCCAGATTTCAAGACACTATTTCGCAAGAGATAATCATGTTTTAATATACCGTTATTTTTATCTTTTATTTTTCGCGCACATAAAAACGTCAAAAAAAAGTTTTTTTTGCATTTGAGGACTTTCTTGGCATCAAAATTAATTCACAAAGAATTCAAAATATATAGGGGATTAAAACTGAAAACACTGCAAATTTTTCAAATATTCAAATATATGGATAATGGAATTATTGTTTGCTATCTTTGTTTGAAACTGTTTCCTGATGTTTTAGTATGAAAAGTAAGTTTCTTGTTATGTATAAAATTCATGTTTGACATTAAGAAAGTGAAATATTTCCGTGAACCTGATTTTAAAAATCTTGAGAATGGAATTTCCTTCGCTGAGCCTCATTAGGAGCGGAATTAGTATAAAAACAAATACTACTACTTCTACTATTATTAATTAATTATCGATTACATAATTATTTATTATATATTAATACTACTACTAGTCTCTATAGGCAATGTTTTCAGTTTGACAGAAGTACTTTCTTAAAAGTCAAGATGCATAAAAAGATAAATATAACCAAAAATAGAACAAGAGGAAGTTTTCTGTGCCACACATTTGGATTTTCTAGTTAAATAAGCACGCGTTCTCTTCTTAAATATGAAGATGTTATTGAGCATTTATTTTTGGTGCAATTTAATCTACACGCCTTTTTGATATATGGTACTGCAAATGTCCAAAATTTGATTCTTGTACTTCCAAAGTACCGTTTAAGGACCCTGGAAGAGAAAAAGCATTACTGCTGGTTCAGAGAACTAAGAGAGAAATGTCAATTCCGGAAGTTAATTGAAACCCATCTATGAATCCGCTTGTTAATCTGAAGGATATATATATATATATATATATATATTTAAAAACTAACAAAGTTAACGTGATCAATAATTTCGTGGACAGAAGCATCACTTTAGCTCATGAAGACTTCCATGAAAGAAATCTAGAAAGAATAAAAACAATATTGATGAATAATAAAAAACAACTACCCTCTAAAGTTTATCAACAACTTCATAAAAAAAGACTAACTTTCATACATCAAAAAAATACAGACACATAGACGCTCCAGCAAATGACGAATACGCGAAATGACAACACACACAATTCAATATCCGACCCAGGCCCAGCTGGACATAACAGCACCAACGAAACACAAATATCACCCACATACATATCTTTAACGTATGCTCAAGGTTATATGTTTTTAATTATAGTTTCCTAATTGTGCAAAGAAGAAAAACTAAATTGTATAGTTTGGACTTTTCAAAAGAGGACAAATACAGGGAGTTGAAAAAATATTTTTTAAAGATATAAAAGGATTATATATCTTTAATTGTTAAATTGATTGTTTTTTGTAAAGAAAATGGACTTTGTTGAAATCGACAGAAATTGGAGTAAAGGGATTGATGTGATGGGCAGACCTGTGAAAAATATCAGAGAATTTTACTTTACTAGTAAAAAATTAAGATCAACAATTTTACAACAAGATTTTCTGATCAAATGCAAAATCCATGGAGTTTTTCCTAAGAAGATTTTTGACGTCAATAAAAACGTTAGTTTTGATTTCATGAACAAAAGAAATGAAAAAAAATTGGATAAAAATACTGAAAGATTGAAAAAATCTCTTTTGACTCTGACTACTAAAGATTGCCATACAAAAATACATTCTTTGAATTTTAAGATAAAACAAATTATAGAAGAATTAGATCAACAGGTTCCTTCTTTTATTATCCAGGATTTCTTTGAAAGGGAAACAAAATTTAATAAAAAAGCCCTTGAAGAAAATATAAAACATGATCGAAAATTTTTAAACATCATTAAAGAACAAGGAGATGAACCAAAATTGAATTTAAATATTCACTCAGTTCTTTTTCAAGATCAACTAGACAATTGGTTTTTGAATATTTCTAATGTAATTATCCCACACAGACTTATTGACATTTTGAGATTAGGAGATTTTTTTAGCAACAAATTTGGGGAAAAAACTATATTCAATCACTTGAAATCATTAAAGACATTGAATCCAATATTAAGAAAATACCTGAGAATAAAATTGATGAATTGTATTTAAAATATTTTGGAATCCTTTAAAATTCCTGGTAATCTGTGACATCCGGTAAAATATCGAGTTTAAAATCTTTGGTATTCCTCAAAATTCGTTGAAATTCCTTGAAAGTTTTCAAATCTTTTGATTTCTTGGAATCTGTTAAAATAGCTTAATATCAAGTCTTTCAAAATTCTTTAAAATCTCTAGAAATCCTTTGAAATCCCTTAGAATCCCCAGAAATGTTTGGCAATCTATGAAATCCTTTCAAATGTCTCGAAATCTGATGAAATTGTTTGAAATCCGTAGAAATATTTAAAAATTTCTTGAAATTCGTTGAAATCCGTTGATGTATTTAAAATGTTTTGGAATCCTTTAAAATTCCTTGTAATCTGTGACATCCGGTAAAATATCGAGTTTAAAATCTTTGGTAATCCTCAAAATTCTTTAAAATCCCTTGCAAGTTTTGAAATCTTTTGACATACCTTGGAATGGGTTAAAATAGCTTGAAATCTTTTAAAATTCTGTAAAATCCTTTGAAGAGTTTTGAAATCCGTGGAAGTCCTTCAAAGCCTATTGCAATTCCTTGAAATCCCTTAAAATCCCCGGAAACGCTTGGAAATCCTCTAAAATCCGTTGAAATGTTTCGAAATCTCACGAAATTTCTTGAAATCCGTGTAAATATTTAAAAATCTCTTAAAATTCGTTAAAACCCACTTCAAAAATGTATTAATTTTTTGTAAAATTGTGTCTATAGGGGTCTTACGGGTCGCTGATTTCAAATATGTTAAAAATTTAAAATTCAAGACGGCTGATCCATAATGACGGATTAGAACTTGAAAGCCTTATTGCAGTTTAAAAAAATGCTGTCTCTAAGGGTTTTATGGGTCCCTAGAAAAATGAGTTTTCTTCAAAAACCGCACGTCAACGCACACCAAAGTGGCTTAATTTTAAAGTATAGACATGTACCAGTAAAACCTATATGGTCACCAAATAGAAGGATGAGAAGGGTCGAAATAATCGAATTTTAAATTAATGATTTTTTTCAAAATTACGTTTCGTCTGATAAAACAAGCGATTACTTCATAGGATCGGTATCTAAGTTATTGAATTTAGTCTTGGAAACTGACTTGTATGTCTAGAAAATTGTTTTATACAAGACCAAAGACTCATAATTATTTTAAGGTGCACATATCTCAAGTTCATCTTACATAAGTAGCTCAATTGGAATAGTGAAATTTTTAATTTAAAAATTAATTTTTAACCAAAAAAACGAATTTTCAATAAAATAGTTCCATTTTGAACCCAAGAGATGAATTTAAAAAAAAAGAACATTTTTAACAAAATTTTGTAACCAAAAAAAAGTTTTTAATTAAGTAGTTAAACTTCCAGCCAACGAAATGATTTTTTAACAACAATAATTAATCTTTAATTGGAATAGTTCAATTTTCAATTTAAAAAATTAATTTTCAGCCAAAAAGATGAATTTTTATCAAAAATTATGAATTTTCAACAACAAAAATTCTGACCAATTATTCATTTTCCCTGACCATTAATATTCAAATACCACAATCTCAATCTTGTTACATTTTCAACATATAATCATTTATAAATGAAATAAAACCATTTCAAATTAAAAAGTTTCAAATTTATTATCCTAGGCAGTTAAAGTACCTCTTATTGAAATTCCCTGATTTTTGCAAGATTTTTTTTTTAAAATCCGTGACTTTTCTAGTCAAATAAAATTCCCTGATTTTTTCTCTGACCCACGGCCACACTGTACTATTTTTTCTTTATGGAAATGAAAATTCTAGAACCATGAACAATATTCACGGAATTTTCCGGGTAAAAAAAATTCAAGGACTTTTCCAGGATTTCCAAGACTCTAGAAAAACTGAGTATTGTTTTCTTAATTGAAATTTTTATTCCCAAGGATTCGAAGAAAATTGTTTGCACATGCTTGAATCCAGTAGCGTCCTGGTCAACGGTACCCCCGGGTTGCATCCCAACTCCCGTTATTCGCAGATTTTACCTCACAAAGGCGAATCTGAGAAGCCCTTTCAAAGGGCCCCATTGTTTTTTTTTCAATAGAATGAATCACTTTCACACACACGAATACTGAAAAATTCTCAAACATCTAAAATTTTTGTATTTTGGACAATTTCGAAATAAACCTAACATAAAAACAGGTTCTAAAATTATATTAAAAATAAAATATTCCAAGAAACTTGAATTTCCGGGTAAATTTTTTTCCAAATTTGCCCCATCGGGATTTTATATTTACAGAAAATTTCATGAAAACTGTTGAGAAATTCAAGCGACGCTTCTACTTTAAGGTCATGTGACGAGTGGGTCACGTGACTGGCTTCCTACCTTACCGACACTTTTTTTATTTGTAAACTTATTTACTCCCAGTGGGACCCTGCGGTGGTTGTTAACCTTTAGTTTATATATATATATATAGATTGAATACTCTCCATTTTATTTTTATTTTTAATACATGTATTTTTCCTTCTAGAAGAAGCCTTGAAAAGGACCTGAAATTACAGGTTGAAACATGTCGGCAAGTTTTTTATAATAACAAAATTTTTAACACCAAAAGAAGCAAAATAGGCGTTAACGAACATTATTTATCATATACCGCAAAAATACATTCATTTTTAATCTTAAAGTAATCTTTATTCTTAAATTTAAAAAACTTTTTTTTCTTTTTAAGTTAATGAAAAATAAGAAATTTTATAAAGTCTGGAAAGAACATTTTTTTTAAATGTCAAATATAAATTTTTGTATGAAAATGATTATGATCATTAATTGTATCGGAAAAAATTTTATACACTGTTAAAAAGTTGTATAAACTGTTCAAAAATTTAGTTAAAGTGATTCCAATTATACCCTGTAAAAGTCCTACTATATTAGGCTAAATTTTTTTTTCAATATGATTTAAACAAAATCATTATATATTTGAAAATGATTCTTTATTCTTAGTTGATTATTTTTTACTTCAAATAAAAATAAATCAACTTTGATGCAAGGATTCTATAAAATTCACACCACAAATTGTCAACATTGTAGAAACATAAAGCACCAAATTTCCTTTCATTGATATTTAAAAAGTTTGAATTTGTTGAATTTTATTGTATACGACGAAAACATGAAAATATCACATCCTCCCTCTCATGAAGTATGTGTGCTAATGGCGAATATTGTTTTTCATTAATTGATACAGTATAATTATACTTCCCTAAATCTTACGTAAGAATTTTTTTTTGTATGTTTGATCACTTTTTAAATAATGCCCCATATACTAAATAATCATGAAAAATGTATTTTATGTTGAATTATATCATGTTTTAATGAATTACAGTATGTGTTTTAATAATTATTATTATATATTCTAAGAAGATTTTAGAACTACACGGATCAAGCCTAACTGGAAAGCTAAAAGAAAAAAAAAAAAAAAGGAAATTTTAAACCAACTTTCCGTTTTTTTTACCACGCTACCCTTCGTGATTGAACATAAATTAAGTCCCCTTTTTCTCAATGTAGGCCGTAGTTTTTAAATTTGGCGTTCATGTTTGTTAAATATTTATGAAGCAAAAATATATTCTCTTAAAATGAATTTACTAAATAAAAAATTATTTAAATTTTACCAGGAATTTTAAGAAAACTTTTTTATTCGGCAAAATTCTCTCCATTATTCTCGTTCATCACAAAAAGAAACTAGACAAAATTTCAGTCCAAAAGCCTTAAAACTTGATTCTAAAGCAAAAAAAAAGTTTAAAAAGTCCGTTTTTATAAAATAAAAAGCACAAAATTTCACATTTTTCACACTTTCCCTTGCATCTGAATAATTTTCGGCCTAAAAGTACAGCCAGCGCCACCTTGGGCTGATTTATAACGATGCTACTTGTCCTTGTATCAACCCACATCACCTCTATCCATGTGTACTTTGCGCATGTGTGTGCAAAAAAAAATAAATAAGGAAAAAAAGCTCGGAGAGAGATGTGGGTCGTAAATTGTAGGTGTGTTTGCTGACGATGAGAATCACCTGTGTCCATATTGTTGTTATTACTCAACTCCGCTGGCATCTCTCTTGAAAAACGGAAATTCCTATCCTCGTGCGACATAACCTCTCTGCCACCCGATCCGATTAATTGCGATTGCGATTGGCTCCGCGATTTTTTCCGGGGAAGTATGCGTTGCTTGAGAGTGCCGAGACGTTTAAGTCATTTAAGTGAATTTACTACTCCGATATGACAACAGGTTGATTTCGAAAAGAAATCAGTTTGCGAGTTCACTTGGAAAAGAACGAGTGCCTTATTTTCGAGCACTTACACTGTTTTCTTGCCATTTTCACCGTTGCCGAAAATGGGCCTGGGAAGTTTTCGAAATCGGATTTTAATCGCGATTGCTTTGATATTCTTGCTCTGGCAATCTTCGAGAATCTGGTTTCCGTCCATGCCGGAAAACACCGACACTTATGAGGTACACTGTACAAAAAAATTCATGTAATTTACCTTTATCGATTATATCGAAAAATTACTATCCTAGTGAATTTTTATTTATAAAAAGTGAATTAACACCAATTTTATAAAGTCCTTTTTTTTGCAACTACGATAATTATGTGGTAATTTGAACAAATCGTGTAAAATCGTTAGGATTTTCGTGCGAATTTTACCAACATTTTGGAAAGTTTCTACGTTATAATCGTAACAATTTTGCATTTTTTCGATAGGGGCCGTCCATAAACTTAACCAATTTGAGGAAAGTCGCGCCATAAAATACTGGGGGGGGGAAATAGCTTTCGCAATCCTTTTTTTGTAGGCTTATGCTGCCTTTTTGGATTAATTTTTTAGGAAAAATTTGGAGCTGGTCAATTTTCGGGCCCTCCGAAAAAATGACATCTTCAAGTCCTCGATCTTTTCGGAATACTTTTCGGAATCAGTGCAAGAATAGTATGGTAGAAATGTGTACCTGTGCGTATGTCACGACAATATATATATATATATATTCATAACCTGAGTTAGGTCTGACATTGCTTACAATGTCCGCGCAATTTGTGAAATGAGCAATTCCATGTCAAATCATGAAGTTTAACACGGATTTCTCATTATGAAAAATATAAATTTTTGCAAATTTGATTCAGAATCATTAATATTAGGTAAATCAAGTTGATATTTGTCGTTTTTCTTTAAAATTAGCCATTAAATACGAATAAAAACTTATTTTCTGAATATCACTCCCATAAGTCTGTGTTGAAGGGTTCCAAAAAAACCTTGTAAGTAAAAAATTTATTTTTGCGAGATTTCGGCGCTAACTATGATTTTCTGACTTCTGAGGCGACATTTGAATAATATGTTTTGATTCATATTTGAACAAATGAAAATTGAGAAAAAAATTTCAATGCATTTTCATTTATTTCTCGAAAACTAAGGTAGATCCTATTTTCACATTTACCAGACTTTTAGAGGACATCGTAAACTATGTTTAAAATTTTTTTTAAAGAAAATCGAAAGTGGATTTTTCCTAAAATTGAGTTTAATCATTTGTTTCTAAAAAATCATAAAATTGATTAAATTTTTGTTTTTAACAAACATATTTTCTCAACTGCGTCTAATTATAAATCATTGGAAAAATACATCTTAATATGTGTAAAATGACCAAAGTAATGAAGGTTTAAAAAAAAGAAACACAGCTCAAATGGAGAATATTTATTACGCACTTTGCCTGATCTCTTCTGGGCATTATATATAATGCCCAGGGCAATCTGTATAATAGACAGTATTACATACTTTGCCTGGACTCAGTTGGGCATTATATATTATACCTAGGGATTATATATATTGTCGACTTTATATGCTTTGCATGTAACATGTATATGAAAAGATGGTACACTCTTAACTGTGCACGTTTAACTTGAAGTAAACTAATTGCATCGTTTAAATAATCAAATTTCATCGTTTTAAGTTAGACATGCTCATTGGGAAAGCTTTCAATTTTGACGCCCTAATCTCCTTTTATTGTTCCCTTAAAATGCCCCCAAAAATGCAAAATAGCAGTTTTCTATGAAATTCATGCTAAAGACGGAATTTTTTGGAATTTCTGCTACATGAATATTTTTAAATCAATAAGCTAATACTTTTCAAGTATTTTTTTATTAATTTTGAATTGTTTAAACAATTTTTTCCCCTGTAGATCGGGAAAAGTTATTATCTTTCGGTATAAATGATATAAGGTTAATTATTGTCAAGAGCAATACTTTTTGTTTAACATATTCATTAATCATTTGAACAATTTTGTTTTCTTCAAACAATTTTTTCTCCTCAAAATGGTGAAAAGTTATTATTTTCTGGAATCAATGATACAATTAATGGATGCTGAGAGTAATATCAACTTTCTTAAGAATTTAAAAAAAGAATTAAACCATTTTTATTTGTTTAGAGTAATATTTCTTTGTTTCAGATTATTTGCAAATATCTTAACAATTAATAATCACTCACTTGCGCCTTTGCATAGGTAAAGTGAAAAAAATAAGTGATTTTAAGAAAAAAAGGAGTATACTTTACTTAGAGCAATGGAATTTAATTTTTTAAGCAAATGATTATTGTCAAAACAATATATGGTATACGTTCTAAGATAAGGCACACGTAAATGATTAATATTTGTTTAAATAATTACTGAATCTACTAAACAAAAAAATATTTCTCTTAACATTCGTTAATTCTGTCATTAATTGCAGAAAATAATAACTTTTCACGAATTACAGGGAAAAAATGGTTTAAACAAATGAAAATTGTTTCAAAAATTACTAAATATCCTTAAGAAAAAATATTACTCTTGACATCTGTTAATTGTGCCACTAATCCTAGAAAATAATAACTTTTCACGCTTCACAGGAGAAAAAATTGTTTAAATAATTACAAAATAATCTTTAAAAATATATTAATCTCAACATTCGTTGATTGTATCATTGATTCCAGAAAATAATAACTTTTTACGGTGTTTAAAATAAAAAATTGTCTGAACAAATAAAAAGTGTTAAAATAATTAGAAAATATGTTAAACAAGAAGTAATACTTTCGACATTCATCAACTTTGTATCATTCACACCGAAATATAATAGCTTTTCACAACTTACAGGAGGAAAAAAATGGTGCAAGCAAATAATAATGGTTTAAGCAATGTAGTATCGTGTAGGCACGATAACTTTCAAAAGATTGATCAGATTAGATTGTGCTTTGGCACACTTTTTAAAGGCCTCAAAAGGAAGAACGAGTTCGTGAACCACCTATTTTGGATCAAAATTCAAAAAGTGAGCACATTTTGAAAATTTTCGAGACCACTTTTTTTCAAAATTTGAAAATTCTATGTACGGTTGCTAGCAGTACTCCAAGGCACAAAAAATTTATCGCAGTGAAATTTTCGATAAAATGAAAATCATCAGAGTTATAGCATTTTCAATATCTCAAAAAACAAGCGAAAATTAATATTTTAAGCCGAACAACGCATGATATGAAAAAAAGTCAAGAGAAGAAAAACGTTTCTTCTTGAAAGCCCAACAAGATTGTCATAACAACTTTTTGAATTTTTCTGAAAAATCGAAAACTCAAATTTTGATCACACAAAAAAATAATTAAAAATTAAAAATTCCATTTTGCGGTCAAACTATGCGAGAGACAAAAAAAGATGACGATACAAAAATCGTGCAAACAAAAAAGGGCTTCAAATTTATTAATAATCACTTTTTGATAGGACGCGTATTTGCTGTTTTATTTGTGAAAAATAACACTTAAAATAAAAGAATTTAATGTTTTGGAAGACGACACAAGAAAAGAAAAAAAAATATTATACAAACTTGTTCACTCAAAGTGGATGTACAAATTTGTTATTTATAATTTTCATAAAGGGCAAGTATATTTTTCAATCGTGAAAAATAAGCATAAAAATAAAAAAATGAAATAATTTAAAAATAACACAAGAGACGAAAGAAAAATGAAAAGACAAAAACTGTTCAACCAAAGAAGATCTACAAATTTGTTTCAAACTCTGGCTATGAAGATACATCAAAAATCAAAAATTGACTTTTTGGAAAAATGACACAAGCTGCAATAAATTTTTATTTAACAACATTTTTCGCCTAAATTATATCCACAAATTTGCTTGGAACAATTTTACACTAGTATGCGTATTTTCAGTTTAAATCATAAAAAAATAAGGTTGAAAATAAACAAATTAAATGTATAGAGAAACGACACAAGTTACAATAAAATGTATAATAACAACATTTTTTGTATAAGATTCACACTTTTTATAATTATAAAAACAAGACAATGAAAATACGTATGTTTCAATACCAATGCATATTATGAATTGTGATGCAGCTGAATATAGTAAACACGTATATGAATTTTAGTATACAGAAACTATGAAATTCATATACGTGAAAGAAACTTATAAATACTTATAAACTTAAATAACTAACTTATAAATACACTTGATAAATTTAGTATACATATAACTTCATAAAATAAATTTAGTATACGTAACTGTTACGTCCGGGCATGTCATTCGACCTACCATCAGTTTTGAAAATTTAGGATCCTAGAGAATGCTAATTTTCTTATAGGGTAAGAAGCAAATACCAATTAACGAAGGTTGGCAATTTCAAAACTCTCCACAAATTTTTCCGTAAATCTCACTTTGAAACTTAAATCTCTAAAACCTGGATTTTATCACGAACTAGACAACAGTCTTTCAAAACCCTTGACCCTCACTCATAAAAATTAAATAAGAAAGGGACACTTTGTATGCTTTAATCCTTGAAAGAGTGGGCGAACTCCTCACTTGAACAATAGGAGTAATAAACCTATTGCTCTAAGTCGCTACACTCCGAATCCACACGAAACTTTATGGAAACATCTGCCAACCAGACGCCTTTTGGGACCAGGTAACGCAAATCTTTGGCTGACAGATAAGAGCAAGGTCCCACAGTCAATATCCCATCTCCAGGACCCACGACGCTTTCCTTCTGCTTTTCCTTTAAATCCACCCCCGTTCTTTTAATTGGTTGAGAGCTGAGGAAAGGATAGCCCTTTGGGACGTTTTCCGGGGAACTGGAGTGAAATTTGAACGAGTGACTCGCGAAAGCGTCAGTTTCTGTTTAGCTTTCTAAAGGTATAGGTCTTGACTTCGTTCTGCAGTCGAAGACCTTCTCCTAGATCAGACACTCTGCCTGCGTTAGGAACCGGGTCAACGATTGCTCCCTAGGTCAAGCCCTTAGCCTCTTTTGGGCCTCTGTCGGCGCAAGCGGTACCGGTCCGCCATCGGGTGTTTCTCTTCGGCGAACGATCCTTGGATTTGCGGCCAGTCCATATTTTGTGTTTGCCCGGAAAACTCCGTTTTGGAATAACTCCGGTAGTTTTAAGCCATCCATTCAATCACGGATTTTCGCCAGGGCAGAACATCTTCTCGACTCCTGGGAACCTGTCTCATCTATAATAAAGTAAGTTTATCGTCGATTTAAATACTTAATTCTCTCTTCTTATTCTTCACCCTATCAGCCTTTTGGAAACCTACTCCTATACTGACTCAAAATCTTACACTAATCAATGAACAAGAATTTCAGTATCATTCAATGTCATACGATTGTGCAAATTTATCCTTAGTCCGTGACGTGAATACAAAGGTGAATTGTCTAATTAAAACTTTGATGCATTTAATGAATCCGCGCCTTTATATATAACCTGTTCTCGAAGGGAAACGTCCCCATGGATTACTACAGAAATGAGACAATTTATGAGAAACAGGGACACGTAACGTAGATTAATAAGAACCACCAGGAATAGTTGTATGCAAGCGGAATTTCACAAACCTCGGAATCTTGTTCAAACGGAAATTAAGGACTCTAGCAACCAACTTAACTTCAAGACAATCAGAAATAGAAACAAAAAAGGAAACATTTTTCATCTTTTCAGGGGCTTGCGTTTAATGCAACCCAAACAGAAATCTCCTGATCAAAATTTCTTTGCTACTGATTTCCTTACGACGTTCATTCTGAAAATCATTGCGACACACCTTTCTACTGCCTCCTCCAATTTACCTTTGCAAACATTTGGTAAAAATGATTTCCTTTTTTCTGACATCACTCCTGAAACTTTCTTTGAGGAAGCAACATAAGGGAATTCCAATGCGATCGGCATGGATGAAATCTCGATAAAAATGAATCGTTTAGCTCTCCCAGTTATCTGCTTAATATTATAAGAGATCTATAATGCATCTCTACAATGTTTTTTTCTTTCCATATATATTGAAAAAGGCTTTAAACGAAATGCTTGATTTTTGGATTGAATAGCTGAATAATCAACTAAAAGAGAAAATTTTCCATCCAAACAATGAATATTTGAATTTTCAATTTAAAGAATCTATTTGAAGAAAAAAAAACAATTTTCAACAAAACATGTAAACCTTCAAATAACACAGATTAATTTTCAAACCAAATTTTAGGAATTTTCTTATGAAAATAGTGGATTTCTTACCCAAAAAGGAGAATTACATAGTTACATTATATAATAGTAACATTTTCAAACAAAGAATAAATTTTTGACAACGAGATGAATTCAACAAGCATAAATAATAAAATTGTATGTTAGGATGTGTTTTAAAATTTCCGCAAAATTTTAAGCCAATGATCTCACTGTCTAAAATTGGTGAGTTGGGCCAAACTCATTAGGCATGCTACTTTTCACTTGCGAGCGTTCCATATGGTACTATACTTGAACTTTACCTATCACTCTCATAATGGAAACCCTAAATATTTGCCACGTTAACGCTCAGTCTTTGCCTGCCCATTACCTTGCATTTAAACATCACTTTATGTCCTGTTCCTTTCATATCATAGCCGTGTCTGAGACCTGGCTCACGCCAAACATTCCTTCGAGCCTCGTATCAGTTGATCATTACACACTTTTCCGCAGAGATAGAGATGAGAGAAGAGGGGGTGGGGTCTGTCTCTATATTAATGACAGCTTAAAGGGTATACAGGTGGGAGTGGGTCCTCTTGCCAATTACCCTACTTCTGAATACCTTTTCATCAAGGTATCGTCGCCTCAGGACAATCTGTTGGTGGGTGTAATTTACAAACCTCCTAACGCCTCCTATGACAGGGAACTTGAGACAGACATTTTCGACCTTATACCCAATTATGATAACATTGTACTTACCGGTGACCTAAACACAAATCCTAATACTGCCAACAATTTAACTCTCTATTTAAAATCAGTAGTGTTCTCTGCCGGATTATCTATAGCCACCACACTGATCATTCTAGTACATGGATTGACCTAATCATTGTTGACGATTTAGAAAAGGTGATTTCTTCTACTCAACACTCAATCTCATTTCTCTCAAACCATGATCTCATCAGCATCCAATACCAGTTCTCCTTTAATCCCTCCTCTAGTGTAACTCCTCTGTTCATACGCAATCTCAAGAATATAAATGAAACTGAATTTCTTGAGCACCTCTCTGCTTATGACTGGAATAGCTCTTTTACTGAAAAGGATATAAATAGAAACATGATTTGTCTCACTAAATTTTTATCTTCGGCCTTTGACAAATTTCGTAAATTAAGAAACTTAGTACAAACCAAAATCCGGGATTCATACAATCAATATAATTATAATTCTATCAAAAACAGGAATAAAAATAAAAACATCTGGCTTCTCTTGAAACGGCTTGGGCTCATTCCTTCTCAACACTTGGCTCCCGATAACAATTTTTCTCCTGCAGACCTGTTAACAGATTTTACTACAAAATGTACACCCCCTTGCAAACAGCACTCCTTTCCCGTCCTGAGTTCCCTCTACTTTTGATGATAATAAATCATTCTTTTCTGACATATCGCAAGAAACCCTAATTAAAAAACTCTTCGAGGTAAAATCAAATGCTCAAGGATCTGATGTAATAGGAAATTATTAATTATGGGTTTTAGTGCATAGCTAACGTCTTTTAATCTAATATTTGGTTTTATAATCACTATTCAAATGAGTACCTGTATGCACGGAGAAAATTTGTGTGTTAAATTTTACATAACTTAGTTCGGTAAACGGATGACATTACGGCATTATATTAAAATTTCACTTTCAGTTATGTAAAATGAAATAGGGTAATATTTGATTTAAAAATTTGAATTATTAATATAAATTCATTAAAATTTAATTCGAGATTCAGTAAGAAATAATACAACGAGGTAATAAAGATTACCTGACCGTTGGGTAAAATGAGATGTCGATTACCTACTAGTTAGGTAAAATCAGTCGAACTGTTGGGTACAGTTTCAATCATAGAAAACAAAGTCTAGCTCTCTAAATATGTGAATTCTACATCCCATTCATGTAAATATTTCTACGAAAATTAAAGTCATTCGCTTGAAAAGTTATTACTCTATCTTAAAATTTAGCTAATATATAGTTTTTTTTGTTGAAAATTTAGCTTTTTCAGTTAAAGATTTATATATTTTGTTAATTTTTGTTGTTGTAGAAAATTCACTTTTTTAGTTAAAATTCATGTATTTTATTTAATTTCTTTGGTTAAAAAATAGTTTTTTCTTAATAAACATTGATTTTTTTAACTAAAATTCAACTCAATTTCTTATCGAGATTCTTATTCATACAAATTTAATCTTTTTGGTACAAAATTCAGTTTTTTAGATAAATATTCATTTTATTTGCTTAAAAACTTATTTCTGTAACCAAAATATAAACTATTCTATACTTTGTTAAAAATGTATGTTTTTTAGTTGAAAATCTATCTTTTTTTCTGGCAGAAAATCAACCTTTTTGGCTGAAGAGGAAACTATTGGGTTGAAAATTCCATTAAAAATAAAGAATGTTATGGAAAATTCATGTATTTTCTTAAGAATTATTCTTTTTTGGTAGAAAATTAATCTTCTTGGTTGAAATTTTCATTTCTACATTTGACAATTATTTTTTATATTGAAAATTAATTTTTATAAATAAAAATTTAAACATTAATTTTTTCAACTAAAAATTTAAATAAACTCAATTTTTCAAATTTTGGTTGAAAATTTATTTTATTTGTTCAGAAACTTATTTCTCTAACTGAAAATTAAACTATTCTATTCTTTGTTTAAAATGTAGATTTCCATTTTATGTGTGGATTTCTCTTCTCGATTCGTTACCTTCTCCGATGATAATACAGATTTCTATTCAAAATAGACAAAACTTGATCTCTCAAAAAAGAATGAAAAATCGTCCAAGTTTTTTGATAGGACGCGCAGTTTTTGTTTTAATCGTAAAAAAAAAATTAAAAATAAAAAAATAAATTTTTTCGAGAAACGACACAAGGCACGAAAAAAAATTCATAGACAAAAGTTGCTCACCCAGAAAGGATCTATAAATATGTTATCAATCATTTGTAGACAGGGCGAGTAGATTTTTTTATTGTAAAAAATAAAATTAAAGATAAAAATATTCAATTTTTGGAAGAACAACACAATAGATCTAAGAGATGAAAAGAAAACAGTGGTTCAACCAAAAAATATCTACAAATTTGTTATAAACTCTTATTATAAAAATATATTAAAAATAACAAAGAATAACTTTTTTGAGAAAGGACACAGGCTACGATAACATTTTTATTTAACACAAATTTTCACCTGAATTATATCTACAAATTTGCTTAAAGCCACCTCACGCTGGGATGCATATTTTTAGTTTAAATCATAAAAACCAACATTGAAAATAAAAAAATTGAATTTATGGAAAAACAAACACAAGTTGCAATACAATTTTTACTGATAAAATTGTTTCTTTTTTAAGTTCGTATTTGCGACCCAATCAAGTGCGAAGCACGAGATACGTGATGAGAATGGGTTCGTTAAAGCCAAAGGAGTTTTAACAAAAGAGAATTCGCAATCACCAAATTACAGTTGTTGATGCTTTGAAATACAAAGGCCGAGCGCGAAGCGCCAGATAAGTATATTATCGTGTGCAAAGCGCGAAAACCAACCATCGCGCTGCTTAGGCTATTTTTTCAGTACGTCTAAAAACTATAATTTAAAAAAAATGTGAAAAAATCTGTTTTAAATTTAATTTAAAAAATTTTACTTTCGAAAAAAAGATCTTTCTCCTTCGCTTCGGTGGGAATCGAACCTCCCGTCTTCCGATTGCCGGTCTACTAGAGAGATCGAAGGCAGATAGTTTTTTCAGATATACTTTTTTCATAGCAAAGAGCTATGTTTTTAATACAAGTTAAATTAGAAGGAATCTGTATTATCATCTGAGTTGGTAACGATCGATCATATGTAGATAACTTTCACGAACTGTGAGATCAAAAGACCAAAAGACGCTTGCATCAACTGAACAAGAACATTGGATGGGCAAGACAGAATGCGTCCCGTGTTCAATGTGTGATTGACTACATAACAACTGGTAGACCATTCACGGAAAGGGTTCGAAAGTTCGCCCAAGAACAGAGGATGTTGAATCATACACTTAACAAGTCAAAGCTGCTGACAATCAAACAGCATATTGTTGACAAAATACGGCTGTCATCTGACGCAAGAAGGAGAATACAGAAGAGGAAGAAATGGATCAGGGAGAATCAGAAGTTTCTCGCTGACCCATCTCGCCTCCTCAGTGAACATCCTGTTTCTGTCAAAAATTCACCAAAGCCCAATAAGGTAGAGACTTTTTAGAGAGAGGTATATGAGATCCTGCAATCGCTGAAGTTGAAAGAGGATACTGAAGATATCATCCGCTTTAAGGAATTTTGCGATAACCTCATAGAATCTGAAAAGGAATGTCCATCAATCACTGCTAAAGAGGTGAAAAAAGCACTTCGAGGCACGAAGAAGTCCTCCGGTGCTGGACCAGATTGTATCCAGAACTTCTGGTTGGCTCTAAGGCTTTAATGGCTTTGAGGTCACGAACCAGTGATAGTTTCGCAATTCCGAGATAACTGATCACGAGGACAATTACTCGTACCAAATATTCTGAATGCAGTCTTTGCAGCTTCCTTTTGAGGCCTTAATACCTTTTCTCCTTTTCTTTCTCTTTGGCAGTGATGCTGTATTCGGAAGGAGCCGAGAATTCGATCACGAATATAGTTCGCTTCTCGAAGTCTTGGAGACCAATGTCAGGCCTCGAGTTAGCAAAGGAGACTATTGTCCGAAAATCGTAGTGCCAGAAAATTTGGTACTTCTCGTTTTGGACAAATGACTCTATCTCCTTTGGAGCGTTCGGCTGGGCAGGGTCGCGGCCAACACCGTCACAGCGACAATTATGGTAATAGATCATTATTAAGGCTGCATCGTGTCTGTAGATATACGTCGTTCTTGCGTGGGTGGGACATCCCGATAATATGTGTCCTAGGTACTCAGCGTGTGTATGACGCGCTCTGAACCTAGCACTCGAAACTTCTTGCCAAAAAACGCGGTTACGGTATTCTAAGGTGGAAATGATATTTTACTGGCATGCAAAAATAAAACTCTCTGTACCTGAATTAGGCCCTGATGATTTGATTTGAAATCACTTTATATTATTGAAGTCAATAAAAAATTCCTTGCAATCTTCTAAAATTCCCTAAAATACTTCTAATTGAAATAAATTGAAAATTGCATAAAATATTTCAAATTATTGGAAATCTTTCTACATCCTTTATAAAACTTTTCAAAGCTTTTAAAAATGCCTTGGAATCTCTTTCAATACCCTAAAATATTTCAAATCCTTAGAAATCCCATTAAATTCCTAAAATCAATTGAAAATGCCTTGGAATCTTTTAAAATACCGCAACGTATTTCAAATACTTTGAAATCACTTTAAATTATTAAAATAAATTGAAAATTCCTTGGAATCTTTTAAAATACCTCAACGTATTTCAAATACTTTTGAATCACTTCAAATTATTGAAATAAATTAAAAATTCCCTAAAATACTTCAAATCATTTCAAATGTTTTTAAAATCCCTTATAAAACTTTTTAAAGCCCTTGAAAATGCCTTGGAATCTTTTTACGTACCCTAAAATATTTCAAATCCCTTGAAATCTCATCAAATTATTGAAATCAATTGAAAATGCCTTAGAATATTTTAAAATACCCTAAAGTATTTCAAATACTTTGAAATCACTTTGAATTATTGAAATAAATTAAAAATTACTTGGAATATTTTTAAATTCCTAAAAATGCTCCAAATCATTAGAAATCTTTTAAAATGCTTGCTACAACTTTTCAGATCTTTTGAAATGCCTCGGAATCTTTTCAAATATGCTAAAATATTTCAAATCCTTTGAAATCCCATTAAATTACTGAAATCAATTGAAAATTCTTTGGAATCTTTCAAAATACCCTAAAGTATTTCAAATAGTTTGAAATCACTTTAAATTAATTAAAAATGTCTTGGAATCTTTTAAAATTCACTAAAATACTTCAAATCATTTGAAATATTTCAAAAACCCTTATCAAAATTTGCAAAATTCTTCAGAATCTTTCAAAATACCCTAAAGTATTTCAAATACTTTAAAATCACTTTAAATTATTGAAGTAAATTAAAAATGTCTTGGAATCATTTGAAATTCCCTAAAATACTTCAAATCATTTGAAATCTTTCAAAAACAACCATAAAAATTTTCAAAATCCTTCGGAATCTTTCAAAATACCCTAAAGTATTTCAAATAGTTTGAAATCACTTTAAATTAATTAAAAATGTCTTGGAATCTGGTAGCGAGACATGGACATGTCAAGAAAAGGACAACAGTAAAATTAACGCGATTGGCATGAAACCTCTGCGCACAATATGCGGGAAAACACTGATGGACAAAGACCGGAATGAGATAATCCTCAAATAATGTGGTACAGGAGAGACACTTAATGATATATGGGAAAGAAATCCGTTGAGGTGGTTCGGACACCTTGAAAGAATGAAAGATGAACGACTGACCAAACAGGTGTATAAAGGTAGAGTAAATGGCAGTATGCCCAGGAGTAGACCTGCTGGAAGAATAGTTAGAATCTGTGAATGAGACATTATTCCGAAGAGACATAAGAATCCATAGAAACACGAGAGCTTGCATGAAAAAATGCATGGACGTGAAGAAAGCTAAAGTAGTATGCCAGAACAGAAAGATTTGGCGACAAATAGTTTATAAAAAGAATGCAAGTAGAGTGAATGACGCCTGAAACAAAGAACTTGCATATAGATGGGCCCAAGTGGGGAATCATAAATGACAATGTTGTGAGGCTCTTTACGTGATGTGATCGCTAGAGAGATTGATCATCAACCTGGGTGGGAGCAGTGTTGCGGAACGAACGTGTAATTTGAATGAATAACACGAGAATTCTAAATCAATCTAAAAAATCTATCGCTTACACCTATATACCTATCTACCCTATAACTATCTACCCATCCACACACTACTACTTTCAAACCGAGGAATTCATGCCTACCCCGAAAGGGAAATGGCTTAATGGTATAATAATAATGATATCAAGAATAAAGTTGAAGCTATTAGCGCCCCCACGTTGGGTACCAATAGCGTAAGGATGTGTCGACCCCATCGCCCGAGAGCTACGGCTCTTGCAGTCAGCCACGTCGCATTGGGCTAAGTCCCCAACGCAACGAATTATGTGGTTAAGTAACCAGTATCACGCAGTGCCACCCACAATAGGCCTCTCTCGGATGGAGGCCATGGTTCAGTTGGAAGTGGCAATGAGACCGAACCAAAGCGACGACCAGGCAATGGCCCCAGACAAACGCGACAACATATATTTTAGTGGTAGGACCAACTCACGTGCCGTTAAAAATCCGCCTATCCGAGAAGAGATTCAAGTCTTCTAGGAGAAAGTGTATGGAGATACTTATCAGCTAAATGAGGACGCTTCAGATATATCACTCTTTCGTAACTTTTGCCAAATTACCGGATTTGTTGAAAAAGTGGAGTGCAAGAGGATAGGTGACAACTTTCTAGTGCGTGGTGAGGTTATAGTATTGAAACGTTCATTTATCATTAACTGCATGGATTCATTTACATTGGAGTATACTTTGGTTTGAAATGTGTCACTAAATTTTGTATTTATTTAATAATAACGCTTACTTGAAAAGTAACATACAATTTTGAACATATTGACAGATGATTTCAATTTGTGGTTAGGAAATGTTCATTGTTATAGGAAAATCTCCTTATTTTTTCTAATAAATGTAGACAATATTTGCAAAATTAAAAATATATGAACTGTTACTGGTTAAACATTCACAAAGAATGGATTGTTTACATCGGTCAGATCAGCTGGACGTCCTAATGAATGACCAAGAAAAGATACCTGTCAGACAAAATTGATTTAACCCACTTATATATTGCCATACATGAGCTGAACAAAAGTTGCAGCGACTTGTAACGGGAAGGCTGTCGGACTCGAGCTCTAACCTCAAAATCTTCTACTTTACTGAATAAATACTAGAATTAAATCATTTTTCAACACAAAGCAGTATGCCTTTTTAAATTAGAACGCGTATACACCGGGAGAAACTGTTTCATTTAATAATTTTTGCGTAAAATGAGATTTTCAAATGGTAACTTCAACTTACCTAACCATTCGAAACTTTTGTATTATGCAAAAATTATCGAAATAAACACTTTTTCCTTCTGTGTTCACACATTTATTCTAAACTAGAGTACCAAGAAGTATTTTTAGAATATTTCATGTTAGTATTTATTGAGTAAAGTGAGGCAATTGAATTTGGAGGCTAGAACTTGACTACTTCAGTCTTGTGTAAAGTGTATCTAATTTATCTCACCTGATATAAAATAGTCTGAGCAAATTTTTGCATTTCTTATCAGCGACTCACTCAAAGGACCACGTTTAATCGCACTTACCCATATTTCACGTCTTCTTTTCGATAACTATTTTTTCATGCAAAGTGTATGCTCCACCCGGCCTGGCAAACTTTTTGTTTATTTCTTTTACAATAGTTGGAATTTTATGAAATTATATTTCATGGTCTCTTCCTTTGTTCTTCGTACACCCCACAACAAAACACCAATGTACCATTTTCTTAAATTAAAAGAATTATGTGGTCCTCGAAAAGTAAACACGAGTGCTCACTCACTCACTTATACTTTGTCGTTTTCTAATTGCTGCTAAAGGCGTAGCAGACGACAGCTTTTATTTCATCGTAGGATAATCTTTCGCCAAATAGCATGTAAACTTTAACAGCGGAAAATGTTACATGCAACAAAATTTAACTTTAGTTTTTTCTGTGAGATACAGAAACTTAGCCTCCTTTAATTTCGTTTCTGTTGTCTTATGATAGCCACTTTCCTTCTTATTGTCTGTGAAAATAATTGAAATTTGTTTCCAGTTTTACTTCCGAGCTCCTATATCCAAATTTCATATAGTTTTATAAATACGTTTGCAAAAATTAATATATATATATATATATATATTTAAGGTTATCTAATGGACCAGGATTCTAATATGGACATTAGATTTAAAAAACTTGGATTATAGATTTTATTATCTCAGATTATAAATTTTTATAATCCAAGATATTATCCTATAATATCTATTTCCTAATATCTATAGATTGCAGTTCCAATAATCTGGATCGCTGTCTGATAGTTAATAGTCCAAGATTATATACGGTAACATATTTTTTATTACCGGGTATAATCCATTTTTCTCAGTGAAGAATCTGCCGGCATGTTGAATCTGACTCGATTCGTGTAATACCTGTGGCATTTGATTAGCCTGAGCCCCGAACCTGAGAATCAAATTTGATTTGACCATGATTCCTGAAAGTCAAATTGATTGACTATGCCTGATAGCAGACTGTAGGTAGAGCAATATTTTCATAATTAGTTACCGATGAGCTTACTATTAAATGTTGCGTATGCATTAGGTCAAATTTGATGAAATTTTAGTTGACCCTGAAAGTCTTGTGATTCATATTGTCAGTAGAGAAAGATTCTTGTTATTAGTTACCAATAATCCTAATCATTAAAATTGTTTATAAATCTGGCTAAGTATTGTAAAGTTGAGTTGACTAAGCAGAAGACTGCCAAGACAGTTTAAGTCGTATTATAAAAATTGAGTCGCACGAGGCGACCAGGTTTCCCGCGACTAGTCGAATTCACGATGTTTTTGCAAAATTCTTATTTAAAATTTGTTTGGATAGTCTACATTTATTTTGAATAAACCAGATTTGTTAATTACTTCTTTAATTCACTGCGTTATCATTGACACGAAAGAAACCTTTTTCATTCCTAAAACAACGCCCTCTACCAAATTTTTCTACTTTTGATTATCTGTGAAATTATTAAAATCGCTGTGAAATCTTTGGGAAGTAATTGAAATCTTTTGAATCAATCTGAAATATTTGAAATCTTTGTGAAATCGTTTTACTCTATCGGGAATTTTTGGGAAATGTTTGTGAAATCATTTAAATTTTGGTGCAATTTTTGCGAAATATTTGAAATATTTTATAATATTTGTGAGATTATTGAAATCTTTGTGGAATCTTTGTGAAGTCTTTGGGAAATAATTGAAATGTCTGTGGAGCCTTTGAAATCTATCGAAAATCTTTTCGAAATAATTGAAGTCTTTATGAAATCTCTTAAATCTATCAGAAATCTTTGCGAAAGTTTTGAAATACTTGAGAAATGATTGAAATCTTTGTCAAATCTTTCTGTAATCCTTAGAAATCTCTAAAAAATCATTGAAGTCTTTGTAAGATCTTTTAAATCTATCCGAAACCTTTGAAATTTTTCTGGAATCTTTGGGAAATCATTTAAATCTTTGTGAAATCTTTGACAATATTAATTTTATACCTGTATTTATTATTTGCTATTATAACTAGTTACTCAAAAAAAGTAACTTACCCACCACTGATCTCAATTCGTGTGGACGTGATTTGTTGCAAAAAATGTTGCTAAGGCAGGAATCGTGGAAGTATTACATGGCCTTAATACAAATTTTTGTTTAAATCACAATTCCATTTCTTTTTTCAAGGTAAATCCTCGGCCGAGAAATATTTCTTGCATCGAAGCTGCGAGTATTCCCTACGCAGGATTAACTGCTTGGTCAGCTCTCTGGTTATCCGGAGGCTTGTGCTACAAAACTACAGTCGCCACAAGAAGGAACAAAAGAGTTTTGGTCCTTGGGGGTTCTGGAGGTGTCGGAACTTTGGCAATTCAAATGCTAAAGGCTTGGAATATGCACGTTAGTATCAACAATAGGGTGGTCCAAAAATGCATTGGAAATTTTTTATTTTTTTTATTTTTATCGGGACATCCCCCAAAGTTGTTCGAATCCACCCAAAAATTAATCCATTTTTTTTTGTCTTGAAAAAAATTATAATGAGGGGTGCCGCAAGCCCCATGAAGTTTAACATCTATTTCCCATAAGAAAAAAAAAGATTTCGTAAATCTTATTCAGAATCCTCAATATTATCTCAATCGAGTTGAAACTCGACATTTCTCTTCACAATCAGCCATAGATTATTTAATTCCATTCAAAGTCCTAAAATCAATTCACAAATATAAATTGGTATAATCTACTTATCTAGCAAAGTAGAGTCCAACATTTTCTATTTTCTTTCCAATTTTTACATATATTAATATATATTCTTCATGCAATCTGATTTGGATTTTGCGGTGTTAAACTTTTTTAGAGAAAAAATAAATAATAATTTTGAATTAGAAAAAAAAAATTTCCGAATTTCCTGAATTAGATTAGAGAATTTTCGAAAATAACTATAATTCTGACAAATTCTGCAATGACCTGAAATTTAAAAACACTTGAGCCTGATTAGTGAAAAAAAGTAGAAATATATTTTTCTTAGAGGAGAAAACTGCTTTATCGGATATCAATCTACATTACAGAATTCTACTCTACCGACTCCAGCCATGATAAAACAGATCGCCTTTCAAGTGGCGCCTCTATCGGCAAAGCTTCAAACCTCTAAACAGTGGCTCTCATTTTGGCCCCTCATTTTAAAATATTAATACCAAAAACGAAAAATCTAATTAACAATTGACTTTTTCAATCTCAAAGTAACATGTCCCCTCTTAAAAAAAATAATTACAACAAAATTTTATTTCAAAATGCAATTTCATTTTTTACCAGACAGTTGTGTTTTTAACTAAAAAGGATGAAATTTCTACAAAAATAAATGAATTTTCAAACCGAAAGGACGAATGTTGAACAAAATAGTTGAATTTTCAAGAAAGCAACAAATTTTTTTTAAAGCCTACTTTTTAACTAAAAAGGACGACTGTTTAACAAAATTATTCAATTTTTAACAAAATAATTAAATTTCGAACCAAATAATACGACTTTTAACAAAAAATATAAATTAATAATTTGCAATTTAAAAGTAGACTTTTTGACCGAAAAAAATGAACTCTCAGTTTGAATTTTCAAATCGGGAAAAACGGGACGAAAGAATAATAGTTTAAGTAAATACTGACGTTCCGTTTTAATGCTTTTCGAATATTAGGTCAGAAAATTGGAAATTTGGCTTAGAAAATAATAACTGACAAACAACTGTTCAAAAATGTTATTTATATTCATAATATTTATATTAAATAAAAAAATGTAATTTATTTTCAGTGATTCGCAGACTTAAAAATATGTTACGTAAGAATTAGTTTTGACCACGTACCCCCCCCCCATGTAAGACAGCATATACCTCGGTTTTCATCAAATCTCCACGTTTTGAGACCCCCTGAGTCAGAAAAAACGATTTTTACGAAGGTGTCTGTCTGTCGGTCCATCTGTCTTTCTGTGTGTATTCTGTAGTCTGTAGTCTGTAGTATCGCGTAGGCACGATAACTTTCGAAAGATTCATCAGATTGGATTGTGCTTCGGCACACTATTTGAAGGCCTAAAAAGAAAAAACGAGTCAGTTAACCAGCTGTTTTGGATCGTAATTCAAAAAGTGAGCACATTTTGAAAATTTTTAGACCACTTTTTTTTTAATTTGAAATTTCTATGTGCGATTATTAGTAATACTTTAAAAGACAAATAATTGATCCCAATGACATTTTTCGATAAAATGAAAATTATCATAGTTATAGCATTTTCAAAATCAAAAAAAAAAAAAAACGAAAATTAAAATTTTAAGCTGAACAACGCGATATGAAAAAAAGTCAAGTAGAGAAAAACGTTTCTTTTTTAGAGCCCTGCAAGATTATTATGACAACTTTTTGCATTTTTTCGAAAAAATGAAAATTCAAATTTTAATCGCATAAAAAGCATGAAAAATTAAAAATTCCATTTTGCGGTTAAACTATGCAAGATACAAAAAAGATGAAGTTACAAAAATTGTGCACCCAAAACGGTCTACAAATTTGTTAAGAATCACTTTTTGATAGGACGCGTAGTTTTTATTTTATTCGTGAAAAATAACATTAAAAATAAAAAAATTTAGTGTTTTTGAAGAGGACACAAGAGAAGGAAAAAAAAATAATGGGCAAACTTGTTCACTCAAAGAGGATGTACCAATTTGTTATGTATGATTTTTAGGAAGAGCGAGTATTTTTTCAATCGTAAAAAATAAGCATAAAAATAAACAAATTAATTTTTTTTAAATGACCCAAGAGACGAAAAAAAATATTAAAAGACGAAAGTTGTTCAACCAAAAAAGATCTACAAATTCGTTATAAACTCTTGCTATAAAAATATATCGAAAATTAAAAAGTGATTTTTTGGAAAAACGACACCAGCTACAATAACGTTTTATTTAACAAAATTTTTCGCCTAAATTATATCTACAAAGCTTAGAACCACTTTACACTACTATGCGTGTTTTCAGTTTAAATCATAAAAAATAACGTTGAAAATAAACAAATTAAATTTATGGAGAAACGACACAAGTTGCAATATGGAAGATCCTTAATAGAAAAGATCAAGTAGTTCTCACTCGACTTCGAATTGGCCACACGAAATTCACACATAAGCATATGAAAAGCCCAATCCCCCCCAATGTGATCTATGCAACCTCACGATCAACGTAAAACAACTCATTATTGAGTGCAGAAAATACAGCGATATCCGACATAAATTAGGAATACCAGACTCTCTTCAATAAGCATTAGGACAACCCACGCAAGCCGAAAAATAGTCAAAAGCTTAAAAGAAATCAATTTGTTCTCTCAAATTTAATCAAACAATCTATATTAACCATTTTTTTTAAAACAAATTTGCTGTACTAACATTTTTTTCCTAACGGATGTCCCGTCGCTAATTACCTAGCTGTAGATGCGACGTTAAATAAACCTTAAAAAAAATCTATCCTTTCCTTCGACCGATGATGATGAAGAAATTTAAATTGTGAATTTTTTATGTCTTACGGTCCACATCAAAATTAAATAAAAATGAGCCAAAAACGTCTTTCCAACTCAGAATTTATTAATTTAAAAAACTTCTTTCTCCATCCTTCACGTACGTTTCGGTACAATTGCGTACCATTTTCAAAAGGTTTTTTAAAAACCTGAGATAAGAATAATTTCGAATAGTAGAACAAACATCGCAAAGGAAACATAGAAACTAATGTCAATTTTGAAAGAATTCAAGTCAAAATTGGAGTCAAAAATTTAGAATACGATAAAGATTTTTATTGAAGTCTCAAAAAAATTGAAGAGACTTCACTCACTTTAGAAACTAAATCTTAAAAATATAGAAAAAGAGATCTTTATAATGGTTAGGAAGGACGAAGCATTTAATTTTTATGTGGACCGTAAGACATAAAAAATTCGCAATTTAAAATTGGTAAGATTTATGTTACTAAATGAATTAGTAAGGGTATTCTACTAATCTGTTTAGTAGTTCCGACTTACTAATTCAATGAGCAGCAATGAAATGCTATGGAAACATAATTTAATATTTTTTTAAATACTTTCTGCTGGTTTTTGAGTTTTAATTGAGAAACGATCATGTTTTCATAATTAATATTCTAAGTTTATATAGTTATAGTAATAATAATTGTGTATGAACGATGTTTGCGGCCAAAATGTGAACTCGTGAAATCAGGTAGAATAACAGCGTCCTCAGAAATTAAAATATTAAAATTATTATTAGTGGCCACAGGTGGCCATATATATATATATATATATTCTACAAACATTTTTAATTATAATTTTGCCAAGATAAAAGTAAACAAAAAAGTATATGCGGAATTGGAAACGAAAATAAAAAAGTAGTGCGCTTGGCTCATACCACCCCATGCCTAGGGCGGGATGAGCCAGGCACTGGGGCGGGATGGGCCACTTAACTAAATGACTTATTGTATATTATTTATAAGTAAGAGTATTACTCAGTTAGAGTATTATAAAACAAAAACATACCTTACACATATTTTTTACAAATTTTACGGAACATTTTAAGTATTTAACGTTAAAACGACAAAGAGGGTAGGTTGATGCACAGAAAGAGGTGTCTCATACCGCCCCAGAACAGTTGCTCATTCTGCCCCATATGACACTTGCCAGGAAAATCAAAATTTCACATATTTCTGTTTTACAATTATATAAGAATCTGTTAAAAACTTAAGGTTTAATAAATAAGCTATCTAAATAACCACAGGAAAAACATCTATTATGTGATTTTGCGTGATTCTTGGACTTTCTAAACAAATGCAAAATAGTAGAATACAGGTCTTAAAATTTTTATTTTCGTTTTTGTTTTAAATTTATTCAACATTAAGAACAGTTACAAAAGAAATGATACATTGCCACGAAATTGAGTGACTCATCTTACCCCCTATGCTCATCTCGCCCCACCCTACCCTATGTTTTTTATGTTTTTACGATCGCGTTGGTATATTAACGTATTATCTCTACGTCCATTCTTATTACATAGCACCATTTCAACCCCTAAAAACCCGAAAACTACCCTTATCACGGGGTGGAATGTACACTGGTACTATAAAAGTAGGTAGAATAGTTTTCAATAGTTGTTCATCAAACAGTGACGATTCGACTCTTAAAAATCGAAAAACTACCCCATGAGGGGGCGGAAAATACATCAGAGAATATTTTTGAATTTTTTCCCCCACAGATAGAATAAATTAATGTCAAGGTATAATAACTACGTTAACTGTACTTACTGAGCACCATTTCAAACCATACAAACCGAAAAACTACCCCTATCAGGGGGTAGAAAGTACTTCGTCGTCGTCGTCTGTACATCGGATACCTTTCGAAAGACTAATCGGATTGGATTGTGCTTTGGCACACAGTTTCAGGGACGAAAAAGAAAGATCGAGTTCGTTAATGCGCACGTGTATCACACGCTATTTTTTGCAACGCCCGTCCGAAAAAGTTGTGTTAGCAGGAGTTAACGAAAAATAATAATCTTTAAAGAAAAGATTTTTAAATTGCGTAAACAATTTTCTTAGAAAAAAATGTTTGAAAAAAAATGTTGAAAAATTTTTTTTCTGCATAAAATGTTTGAAACAAAAAATTTTGTGAAGAAAAAATGTTGACCAAAAAATTTAGTGAAAACAAAATTTTTTTTTAAATAAAATGTTTGAAAAAAAAAATTAGTGAAAAAAATGTAGTGCAAAAAAATTAAAAAAAAAAAAATTGAAAAAAATTTGTTGAAAAAATTAAAAAAAAAAATTTTGAAAAAAAAATTTATGTAAAAAAGATGTTATGAAAAAAAACTTTTTGGGGCTTATGCCCTTTTGTACGACGGACGAAAACGGTTACGAAACCCTAAAAACAAAACTTCAATCATTAAAAGATTTGTTCAAGATAAATCTAAATATATTTCAAGAAGATACCAACACTAGTGTTCAAAGTTGCCTATGCCGGTGTCTAAAGTACCTCATCTCGAAAGTGCGCATGCGCCAAAATTGTTTCGCACACAGTATGCTCTAATAAGGTCCTTTAGGCATCATTTGGAAGCATGAAAAGTTCAACTTTTGAGGTGGGTGTTGCAAAAAAATATGTATGATGTTTTTTGAGGTTATGTCAGAACCCTGACTTGCTGGGGGTTTGTAGACCTCGGATTCGGATTCAGCGACCCTAAGAACATATATTAAACATGGTTTGACCTCCAGACCAAAAAAAAGATGTTATAAGGTTTTTTTGAGGTTATGTCAGAAATTTGACGTTCTAGGGGGTTTGGACCTCGGATTCGGATTCAGCTACCCCAAAAACATATAGTAAATATGGTCTGACCTCCAGACCACAACAAATATTTTTAGAAGGTTTTTTGAGATTATGTCAGAAATCTGACGTTCCGGGGGTTTTTGGACCTCAGATTCGGATTCAGCTACCCTAAAAACATATAATAAACATGGTCTGACCTCCAGACCTGAAAAAAAGATTGTTTTTGTGTGATTGGGAATACTCACATTTCAACATGCTGGCGGTACGCCGTGTTGCAACGAGGGAGCCTCTCACTTTGACGTGCTGTGGAGTACTGAAGACAGGCGTCTGGAAAGCCGCATAGCTTCCATGTTCACGCAAATATCCGTGAGACCAAATTAGCAGAGAAATTGGGGAGTTTTGCAGATAAAAGAAGGAAGATTTATCTGCATTTATCTTCAAACGTGATTGCAGAAAGGTCATGGAAAAAATACAGGAAGATTTTTCCACCAAGGTTGGTCACCTCGTTGGCCACGTCAGGTTATAGATTACTGATTTTGAAAGCACTAAATCGCATAATCATTACCCGGAGCCAAAAACTACTGACTAAGGTCAAACCCCTACCCCTTTTCCAAAGCTTCGTGGGGGCGGGAAGGCACCCCTATGATTGGTCACAGAAATAATGTAAGGTCACACCCCTACCCCTTTTCCAACGCTTCGGGCGGGAAGGCACCCCTGTGACTGGTCACAGGAATAATGTAAGGTCACACCTCTACCCCTTTTCCAATGCCTCGTGGAGGCAGGAAGGCACCCCTGTGACTGGCCACAGAAATAATGAAAAGTCACACCCCTATCCCTTTTCCAACGATTCGTGGGGGCGGGAAGGCACCCTTGTGACTGCTCACAGAAGTAATGTAAGTTTAAACCCCTACCCCTTTTCCAACGTTTCGTGGGGGCGTGAAGGCACCCCTGTGACTGGCCACAGAAATAATGTAAGGTCACACCCCTACCCCTTTTCCAACGCCTCGTGGGGGCGGGAAGGAACCCCTGTGACTGGTCACAGAAATGATGTAAGGTCACACCCCTACCCCTTTTCCAATGCTTCGTGGGGGCGTGAAGGCACTCCTGTGACTGGTCACAGAAATAATGTAAGTTCAAACCCCTACCCCTTTTCCAACGCCTTGTGGGGGCGGGAAGGCCTCCCTGTGACTGGTCACAGAAATAATGTAATATCGCACCCCTACCCCGTTTCCAGCGTTTCGTGGGGGCAGGAAGTACCCCTGTGACTGATGGCAGTAATAGTTTAGGTTGTTTGATATAATAAAATTATTGAATTTCAACAAAAATTACACAAATTGTTAATACGGCTTTCGATAAGATTGTTTGCGAAAAAAAGAATGTGAAACTTGACAATAGATAAGGTAAGGAGGGGCAGCGCCGACCAGTTAACAGTCAATGATTTTTTTAAAGTTAGTAAGATGTAGAATTGATTCATTTTTTTCATTTCGAGTCCTACATTATTGTATATCATATTTCTATAAGTATTAGTTACATGAATAAAACAATGTTTAGCCACGATATTCAGAGAGCCGTGTGGTGTTTTTTGACAACTTCATTATGTATTATAATATTTATTTTGTTGAACTTTAATGTGCTATAATTTCTTTTTGAAATTATACTTGATGAAAATACGGTTTCTAATAACATTTTACTGTTTAATGAATGTTAAGGCTTGCATTAAAGATATAAGTATAATAAAGATATAAGTACTTTTTCATAATTTTAGCATAAATGCGTAGGGACTTCTTACTGAGAAATATGGGCTTACCACAATATTTAGTGGTGGCCTATACTCCTGTAGTCTTTGAATTTTGTGTTTGCACAAGCTTACAATTTCCGTAAGTGAAGAGAAGATTGTAAAAGTTCAAGCACATCTCTATTCCTTTGCGTGACTTTATAACAGGGTTAGTTAGCTGATAAGAGCTCCGCCTCCATAATTGTTCCTAATCTACTTTTTCGAAAAATGTCATCTTCAACCTTTAAGGTGAATTAATACTTAAGGAACTAGGTGTGAGCCTCAAACTTTAACAAAGGAGCAGGTCAAGTTTGAAAGTGCGCTACCACGCTTCCCGTTACTCGAATCGTCAATGCAGCTCGAAGCTTGCATTCCCTGCGTGGATAATCCTTCTGTCTTTCAAGTTAACTGTTCCCAACTCAAAAATAGTCATGAATTTAAATGGATTAATTGTTTGAGGTATTTGAAATATTCCAATTATGAGCGCAAAATTCGTGGCAAAATAGAAATTCGAAATTTCAACGTTTTGACCGTTTTTTCTAAAGTGGTGCTGCTAAATTTAAACCTTTAAGTAAGTTGGGCTACCAGAATGTTATAAAATATACATAATCAATTTTATAGGACCACAGCATTCAGAAAAGCCTCAAAATGAGCAGGAAAACCTGATGTGAAAAGCAATTTGCTTAATTAATTTTTAGAACAATTGTTTAGGCAGGAATTGTTTGAACAATTAAAAAAAATTGTATTATCATATTTCGTGAGCCTTAAATGAGCCGGAAATTAATGTAAAACTGGAAATTCGAAATTTTAGCCGCTTAATCGTTTTTCTAAGGTGGCGCTGCTAACTCTGAGCTTTCTTTATGTTACCTTAACCCATTAACGACCAAGAACTACAATTTTTTAACTTATGTTCAAGCCTCATACTCATGACTGGAAAAGAGAAATTTCCAAACAAAAACCATGTTGGTTTCAAGATAATTGCAAAAAACTTCAAAAGAATTCAAAGGACCACAAGTGAATTCTAAGAATTCGTTTGAATTCTTCAGAAGTAGAAATACTCGAAGGAAGTTAAAATAATTCAACGTGTATTCTAAAGCAAAAGATATTTTCTTAGAATCTCGTCTCTCAGTTACCGTGTGAAGTTGCACCATTGATATCCACAACTTCCTGCAAATTTAAAATTACTGTTTTGCGCACACACCCTCATCAGTGGCACATGGACTATCATCCATCTAACGCATGCTTGCGATTGGTAAATCTTCAATTGTTAATTACTCATTAATTATTAACTTTACAACCAATTTTTATTATTATTTGCGACACCATTTTTTATGAGGATTAGATAAAATATAAAAACGTACCTTGAGTACTGGGACACTCTGTATATCTCAAATTTTAAACAAAGGGGATGTTTTGGAATTTAGACTTCTTTTATTTTTTCGTGTATAATTATATTTCGTGATTTCTTTCTCCTTAAACTGGTCTACGAAAAACTGTACAGTCAAAGAGCGGTCTAAATAAAATTATGTTAGATTTATTGTTTAATATTTTAAATTCAGTGTTATTTTATATATTAAAACCTCTCTGATCTGTCTTTCTTATTTGAGCTTTTTAGATACCTACGACAATCTACCGAGAGACTAAGCTTGGAGTTATTTTTCAGTCATTCTTTTTCCCATGTCCATTTGCTGATATATGTCTGAAATTAATGTATTAGAAAAATTATTCGTTCAAACGAATGAAACACTTTTTTGCAAGTACCATCGATTTCAGCGATCTGTGCCTCTTTTAATATCAATGGAACAAAAATTTTCAAGTCCTTTTCATTAATCGTGAGTATTTTTTGAAATGAATATATGATCTTCGAAAATACATTTTTTTTCATTTAAGAATCTTGAGGTGAAAAAGCGTGCTGACAATTGTTTGTTTATGAAAATAAGCGTTAAGTACTCTAGAACATCAACTGACTCTGCGCCGACGTTCCTCCAATAGAGTACTTAACGTTTAATTTTATCCTCCTTTCCAGCCTCCTTTTATTTCTGCTCGAGGATAGAGGCAAGACTGAGAAGTTGTAGATGAAGCCTTCCCACTTGAAAAAGTGGACGAACAAAAGGACGTAAAAAAGTACGTATAAAAGGACGTTCAAAAGTACTTATAAATTGATCCTTGGGGACCTATAAATGTGAAATTTGCAGGAGAGTCACTAGGAGAGCGGCCATTTAGGAGAACAAGTTCATTAACCTCCATAAAAGTCACAAATTTTTCCCCCATAGAATTGGACAATTTGTCCCTAGATGATCGTTCTGAGTAAAATGTGTTCGCGCGATAAGAAGCTTCAGGATCAAATTGGTTCAGATCTGATACCCTGCTGTTGAAATCCCCACCATGACTATTGGCAAATCAGGGAATGAAATTGAATTCCGGTACAATACGGAATTAAGATTCTCTAGGTAATCATTGAAGTCATCTAGGGGGGGCGGGGGGAATATATACAAGACCGAGTATGAAACAGTCCAAGTGAGATTGGACTTTGAGAAAAATATAGTTCGGTGATATCGCTATTTCCTGAATTGCATAGGATTTAATATTATATGTAATGAGTAGACCACCCCGAGCCCTGCCATGACAATTACTTCTAATAGCGGGAGATGAAATACTTTGGAAATCTGCGGATCGAAAGAGGCCAATTTTCTCGTTCTCCAGCCAAGTCTCGCATACGCATAGGATATCATGGTCCCCTAAGAGGTTACATATATCAGGGGACATTAGCTATCTTTCTTGTGCTAATAGATTTTCGTTCTATGATATTGTTTCCTCCTGTAAATTTTGTTACTGTCCCTTTTTGTCTTTTTCTATGATGCTTTGCCCGTTTTGAATCTTTCTATTAGTGCAAAGACGCAATTCGGATACAACTTGGTTCGCGTCTCTAAACCCATACATCGCTTAAGTGAAAGTGCTTTCCCATATGCTTTAGGTGTTTTTCCTGTGTTTGTAAAAAATGCACACAGTCCTTTGCAGTAGTGCAACCAATTTGGAAAGGTGGCAATTTTGAAGTATCTGCGTAGATTCCCAGTGTGTCTCTCCTACTGATAAACACAGGTGTTATTACAAAGTGATTAGTAACAGTCAGGCAAGAAAAATGTCAACAGACGCGTTATCTATCACTGAGGAAGAGAGATGGGAGAAATTAATGGCCTCAATCAACACATTGACACTCTCTCATAATAATTTGTGTACTGAGGTTCACGGCTCAACACAATTGCTCGAAGCAATAACCACCAAGACTTCCGAATTTGATAGTAGGATGAAGGAAGCAGAGGGAAAGCTCTCTTATCTCAGCAATCAATCCCGCGAATAATTTGAAGAAATATCGATGATGATGAAAACAAATCCTTATAATACAATGTGTATTTGATTTTCAAAGAATTTTTTATGCAATAAACAAATTTTCGTAAGAATGTTGGATATCTAATTCTGCAATGCTACCGTACATTTCTTATTCACGTAATTCAAAGTTTAAACTAGAATAGAATTTCAGTATTCTATAACTTAATAGAGAATATACTTCCTATAATTGCATAAGAAATAAACTTTTAAACTGAAATTATAGTATTTACATATAATTTTATTCTTCAGAAAATTGAAAAAATTTTCTTTCGTTCATTACACCTATTTGAAATTGCCGCTCACTTTCTTCAATATGGCGGCGTATCTAGTATCGTTGCTGATTAGCTGCATTTTTTTTACTTGCGCGTGGTTAGACCTGGTGTGGGTTGGATCATGATACAATTAATGCGTAAAGGGTGGAACGAGAGAAGGTGGCAAGTGAACATTTTTTAAAAAAGGGGTTCTTTGTTAGAAAATTCTCTAAAATTCAAACACACAACGAGTTAAAAGGATTTGTTCGAAATCGTATTTTTGAGCAGTACGTCAAAGTTGCTCTTACATATCCATTAAAAATAAAGACTTTTATGATAAAGATATTTGCTGTGATATTCACAAAAGGCATATATTTCAATATCTTAATGGTTCAACAGCAGAAAATGTTAATGTTTCAATTTATCATTACTTGAATACAATAACTCTTATGTCACACTGTGACACCGTCTCATTGAAAATTGATTTTCTCGGAAGTGAATAAACTTTTTCGACAAAACTCACTTTCTCCGTGTTTATCAACTGAATATCTCGGCGGGGACATTTCATAATTTAAAAAACACAATAACTATTATAATTGTTGTGACGATTTTAAGACGATTTTCAGAAACTACAAAATTCTAACCTCAAAAGTAAAACTCACTTTTCTCCGAAATGAATGATTTTTTTATGAAACTTTTGCCCTCTGTATTCATGCAGTAACCGTTCCACCGTTTATATGTAATATGAAATCACATTTTATCACATTAGAAATCTCTCTTATTCTTACCAGACTTTTTTAAGTAATGATAAATGTTGTTGGCGAAACCCCACAAATATTGCACAGATACATATTTATATGTAAAAGGAATGTCGAAATTTTACAATATGAGACAGTATTTTCATGTAAATCTTTGAAATCTCTTGAATTCTTTGCATTAAAAAATTAAGTAATTGGGTAAGCATCCCAGTAATCGTGATCTTAGTATCAGTAATGGTGAAGTCAATTTTCTTTTTTTGTGTTCACATTGAATTAGTTGAAATTTGATTTCATACTATAAAATGCTAAAAATAAATGTTACCTACACCATTATTGGGACCTTTACGATTACTGGGACACTTACCTTGCTTAAAATTGTGATAAGAATAAGAATTCTGCAGAATTCTTATAAAGTCTTTGGATTTCTTGAATTCTTTTTAATTCCTTGAATTCTTTTCCCTTTCTTGAATACTTTTGAATTTCTTGAATTCTTTTGAATCATTTCAATTCTTTTGAATTCCTAGAATCCTTTTGAATTCCTTGAATGCTTTGTATTCTTTTGAGCTATTTGCATTAAAAAGTTTAATAAGGAGTCGTGTACATGTTACCCCTCACGTTTTTTCTTTATTTGAATAAAGACGAAAATAAAATGGCCTCAAAGCCAAGAGGATACAAAGACAAAAAAAAAGAAAAACGTGTGTCATCTTATGTGCATGACTCTCTTAAAATGAAGTAGTGAAATCTCACTGGTTGAATCAGCCTGAAGTGAGTCACGGACCATCAGTTAGATTTCACTGGTTCACTCCGTGGAATTCCGTCGCTGGTTCAATCAGTCGTGTTCACTGATTACTCAGTGTCAGTAGTCATCTAATCGTGAGCGTAGTCGATGCCACTCGTTGTCACTCGTGAAATGCAAAGACCAGACCGACGACATGGCGTACCAAGACGACTGGAGGTTCCTGTCTTGGCTGCGTGGAGCACTGTATCACTTGTTGAATCTATCATTTAGCGTCACTGGTATATTCAGTAAAGTTGTTTTAGTTGAATCACTTACTGTTGTGGGTGACCCAGTCAAAGACGGAAAATCCCTCGTTCACTAGTAATAATTAAAAATACTGATTCAGCTATTGACAATTTCACTGGTCCAGTTTAAGAGAACATTGACAACCTTCTGTGCAGATTCGGCAGGTTCGTATTTGACACTTTTAGATGGGTGTTCAGTATTCGTCATTTTCTAGTAAATTCTAACTTTGTAACATGTAATTTTTATTTTGTCTGAAAAACACTGTGGGAATTTCAAAGAATTTCAAATTGTATCAAATAAAGTGTTAGCTACTGATACCCAGACCCATTTTGCATGTTCCAGCAGGATGATATAATGTGCGAGTATATTGCTTAATTACACAGATCCAATATTCATCAGTATTGAATTTACACGCAGCACAAGGAGGCAAAGGTGTTTCATTGAACTTAAAATTATTTTCTTTGAATGCTTTAGTATTAAATAATCCAAGGGCTTTTCGGACACCTTGAATTAGGCGTTTCATGTCTAAATCATCTCTAAAATATCTTGCTTGAATTATAGGTGCACCCCAGGTAGGATCCGTGACATTAAGTGTAATAGATCCTTTACTTTTCGGTGTTAATAGAGTTGGAAATATAATAAATTGATTGTAGTAAATAGGATTATCACTAGCAGCTGCAAAAAAGAATTGTATGTCAGGAGCGCTTTGAATTTTTTCATATTCTGTTCTGAAAAATGCAGTAATAGTAGTTGGGCCTAAGTTAGATAATGGACCCCTATGTGTTGAAAGATAATATTGCAAATCCTGTAGTTTTTGTGAACAATCAGGAATCTTCCTGCCGACTAGCTGACAAGGTATTCCCGTGAATGTTACGTGATCTTGAAGATTATGACCGACGGATAAATTTTGCATTACATCGATACCATGTTTTCGAAGCTCGTCAATTGGGCCTATTCCAGAAAGCATTAGTAACTTTGGTGAATCTATTGCACCTGCAGAGACAATCACTTCTTTCTTTGCCATTACCTTCTTACATTTACCTGTAAGAGTATTTGTATACTTAACACCAATGGCTTTTTTTGTGATTGAATCAATCAAAATCTTTGTTACAAAAGTTGTAGTTTTTATAAACAAATTGGACCTCTTTTCTCTGATTGGCCGAAGAAAAGCTTTATTTGTACTTGCGCGAGATGCATTATTTGATGTTGTTTGCAAATTCATTGATCCTAACTGTGATTCCGCATTGATGTCCATATTTTCAAGTCCAAATTCATCAAGTCCTCGTAAAATGATTTTTGCATCTGATGTTATATCAGGAAACCGTTCTACAGGCAGGTATCCTCCAGCTTGATGATATTTTGAATTTTCTTTGACAATCTGCAAGTTAGATGAATTTATTATAGAATTCTGGGCAATCCTATATCCGATTTGCAAAATATATGTTTTCTTACATCCTCATCTCTGTTGTCTTCCGATTTTTTGAAGTAAGGCAACACATCTTTGTAACTCCAACCTTTGATTGAAATATACGTCCACCTGATTGAACATCGAATGAAGTAAGTTGTTTATCACAGTTACACTTTTCAGATCGGCTGCATTTGCAGAAGTTTCTGTCGGTGCTTCCGGCTTGACGCGTATACTGAGCATTTTATGAGCGAGATCTATGTATTTTCCGCCGTGCTCTGGAATGACAAACTCTATCGGAGTGTAAAAATTACATCATATAATAATCTACTTATTAACCGCCAAAAATGTCTGAAATTAAACGATTTCTTCCCGCACTAGATTTACGCTTTTGTTTGATCTGTGCTTTCTTGTTTTTTCTTTTTTTTACTACTATTGATTATCTTTTTAGATTTCGTATTTTTCACCCCTTTTTTCTTCTCTGATTTACTTCTTGTTCCTTGCCTTTTAACTTTTTCCCCCGTTTAACCCCTTTTCTAAGCTGGGTGACACTATCAAGGCCACGAACTCCGGACAACTGAGGTTCAACATTTTTTACACCAAATTTATAATCTGATCCATTCATTAGGTTATCAATGTTATCCAAAGCTTTTCTTTTTAATTTTCGACCAGATTCATTAATACGCGCAGGTTAACACCTGCTCGAAGTGCCTCCTTTCCAACTGTACGCGCACCTCGCCCTAATATCGGCAATACACCTCGAAAAAGCCCACCTAGAAAGCTTCCCATTCCATGACCTCTCTGATAGGACGATCCGACATAAACTTTTGATATTCCCCCTCCACCGACTTGTGTTATGTAGTAATCTACGTAATAACTCATTATTACTAGATCATATAATTTTTACTTCTTCTTCTTCTTCCCCTTCTCTAATCAATTTTTTTTAAATAGAAGTCAGAGTGCCAAACTCGAATGGTATAGGAAATCTAGCATGATCTCTCATATCTATTTCTATTGTGCGAAATTGAGTATGAAGAAGAGAAATGAAATTCGGAGAAGAAACTGAGTAACTTGCGTAGATTGAAAAATGTAGTTTCGGGTATCGACAGGAATAATATGTAAAAGCGGTGTTTGTACATCACCTGTAATATGAGGTTCACAAATATCACAAGCATACGACATACTTTTTCACTTATTGCAATAAAATGGCGACCTTATATATCACAATTGACAAATTTTTTCAACTCTGACATAACAATCTTTGTCTTTTTGGAAAACTAAGCCTACGTGTTCTCGAGCAATCGGCTTATTAATTATTGTAACCATATTGAGCAGAAACCCTTGGTACAGGGACCCTCTATCCGCAAACCGAGGACGCGTTTGGTGGCTTTGTCATAGGCCCTTCGGCTCTATTTCATATATATATATATTGAAATTGAATGAAATTAATTCAATGCTAATTATGTATGGTTGATTATCAATCAATCTGTTTAGATTATTACATTTTTCATTTAGGGAAAGAAACAATCAAAAATTTAATGTATTTCTAACATTGCTAATATGAAGTGCATTCTTCTTTCGAAAATTTTAAATAAAAAATAGATTTCTTTCAATAAATTGGGGTAAAATTTTTAAGGCTCAATTAAAAGAATTCTGAAAATATTCATAGGCAAACCCTGCAGATTGGAACAAATCATGAGTTTAGTGTCTCTATGTAAAAATTAAAAAATTAAGATCCAAAAGAAATCTATTTTATCATGAATAATATTATGCAAAATGAGCATGAAAAAGATTCACAATTAAAAAGACAGAATTCCAAACTATCTCACTTTTCAGCTCATTAGAGACAAAAACGTCGCAAATCTTATATTTTATGCCTCTAATTAGAGACCGAGTAAGACCGTTCGGGCTCGCCCCCCCCAAAAACCTCCCTTTACTATATGCACACCTAAAAAGTTGAAAATTACCAATTTTGTTTTTGATCCAGATTGGATTGTCCTTTGGTAATTGTTATACTTTTTTAGTGTCCTAAACTGAAGGTCAAGTTCGTTAGCCAGCCATTTCGGATAAGAATTCAAAAAGTTGGAGCATTTTCAAAATTGTTGAGATCACTTTCTTCAAGATTTAAGAATCCTATGGTCGGTTGTTCGTAGTACTCGGAAACTTGAACAATTTAGCTACACGACTTTTTCGATAAAAAGAAAATGAATAGAGTTATAGCATTTTCAAAAAAAAAATAAAATAAAATAAAATGAACATTTTAAGCTAAACAATGCACGACATGAAAAAAATCTAAGAAACCAAAACGTTTCTTTTTGAAAGCCCTACAATATTATTATAACGACTTTTTGGTTTTTCGTGAAAAATCGAAAATTCAAATTTTGATCGCACAAAAAATGATGAAAAATAAAAAATTCCATTAGTAGATGTATAGGGCCGGTTCTAACTCAAGATTCCTACCTTACCGACATCGAGAAGATTCTAGCTGTAGTGGTTCGAGGAAGAAGTAGTCCTTCGGGAGTGGCTTGAGATCCCTCTTTCTCTTGTCAGTTCCATACTACTCTCTATCGTTGGAGAATATTGAGAGAATCTTTGACTCTCTCAATATTATTTGAGTTCTCTTGATTCTTGTGCCAGCTACTCAAGGCGATTTCAACTGTGAGAAGTATTTTTTGAAGAAGATTTTTATATCGCGAAAATTGTATGATTTTCGTTAGGCATTTTATCGTGAGATATTTTACTTCATGAACCACAGAAGAATAGAACGAGTCTCTCGTAAACTGGTCTAGGAAGTGGCATTTCGTAAAATATTAATCTTTCTATGAAAATGTGGTAAGGTCTTAAAAGTAAACTGATTATTTCTAACCTGGTTTAGAAAGGCCACTACCAATTTTGTAGAATAAAGTGCATTTTTCGAGGAAATCAATTTGTATTTACGTGGAACGTCCCTTTGAAGGGAAACGTCACGGAAACAGATAATAAATCTTTCAGAGATTGCTCTCTCTCTCTCTCTTTTCTTATTCTCTCTCTCTTTTAGAGGAGATAGCCTGAGCGCTTAGGAACGTTCCGAAAACGAGAAATTGTATTTTAAAGACATAAATTGTAGTGTCAAGGGCAACGACCCTTTTACCGTGCGACCGACGCACCTACGAATTTGAGAGATTTAGGACCCCTGGGTTGAGAGCTGAAGCTCCATGATTTTCAAAGGCTTAGTCCTAATCTATTGATTTTTGAATCTTAAGAGATGAAATAAATAACCATTCAAGTGTGGACAGATAAAAATTCTTACCTTTTATACAGAATTATATTTTTTACTTCTGGATACGAAATCCTACCCGAATAAGGGCTACTCACGAAAATTATCCATCAAATAAATCAATTAAAATATTAGAGTGCGATATTTAGCGAAATAAGCTATATTTAGGAGATTAAGAGCACAAAGTTACGTGATTATAGAAAAATCAGTATCGAATGATAAAATACCAAAGGCTATAGGCAAAAATAAAAGATTCGTTTCTTTTTATAAACGTAAAGATTAAATATCTTCCGATCATAGATGTAGGGATTTGTATTCTCTTAGCTAGCATAGGCTTTCTGAATAAATTGTGTTTGTTTAAACAGAGAATCTCACTTTTTCTCGCATGCTAACCTTTCTTGTATTTAGAAAATACCATTTATTTATGGAAAATTGAGCCCTGAATGGTAGAAATTTAATGTGAGTACAGTTGATTGTAGGTTAGGTCTGTCATTTATTTACGTAATTGAACTTCTCGACTTAGAATCCAATTTGATTTTTGATTAACTGTAAGAAGGTATCATGTTTTATTATTAAGAATTAAAAATTACTGCTAATCTTATTTTAATTTTATGTAAAATCGAATCATCTGAGCGCTTATCATGAATGTACATGAAATTTAATAAACACGTAGTATCTAAAAAGCGATTTCATATGTTTGAGATATTAATTTTAATATACATTGACATTTTAAATTTAACACTATTTTTAACAGTGTTCATTAGGAAATTTCTTGTCCTTATATAAAGTTACTGTCATAAATTAATAGGGAACATCATTATTCGATTTTATATATAAAAATTATACCGTTCCTACACAGGTATTATAAATTTATAAGGACAGAGAAAAAGATTATTCATAATAAACTCGCGTAATTTTTGTATGCTTAATAAAGTGGTCTAGAAAACATCCTTATTTTTGTCTTATAAAATGGCTCGATCCCCTGAAAATTGTTCCTTTTCGTGTCAAAATGTCCCCTGAATATTGGCAGAATAAAAAAAAAATAATAATTTAGGTATCTGTTAATCCCTAAATCCTTTAATCCCTAAATATATATATTTTTAATCATGTAAAAATTCAGGGGACATTTTGACACCAAAAGGAACAATTTGTAGGGCAGCTATTTTGGGGGGGAAATAAAGCCTTTTTGGACCACGCCTTATTTATTCCTATTTCTTTACCACAAGATTGTTATGGCAGAATCAATCGAGGACTTGCAAAGAATATTGAATAAACTTAATACAAGCATGAAGAACATAGGCCTAATAATTAACTTAAATAAAACAAAGGTCATGGTGTTTGAAGGAAAAAGTGAGAAAACAGTGTGCAACATTGTCCTGAATGATGAGAGATTAGAACAAGTTGACAAATACGTATATCTGGGTAGCCTATTCACTAGCGATGGAAAAATAGATGGGGAGCTAGATAGGTGCATAGTAAGGGTAAGAAGGTTATCAGTAGAGCATGGTCCTTTCTGAGAAATAAAAACAGATAAAAAAAGCTAAAATGATCACACATAATTCTATATTTGTACCGACTGTACTATACGGTAGCGAGACATGGACATGTCAAGAAAAGGACAAGAGTAAAAAGTTCGTCAGTGTATTTCATAGTAGACTCGGTCAGCTCCGAATATCAAAAGTTATTTTTCTTGGTTCAGAAAAAAATCTCAATAATGTCGATTTTTGTACAGATATTTCAAATAGTCTCATTAACAACATGTAAAAAATCTAAAGTTTTCAGACTTATAAATAACTGGAAAAATAACAATTCTGTTGAATTTGTCAGTGTATTTCATAATAGACTCCGTCAGCTACGAATACCAAAAGAAATTTTTCTTGGTTCGGAAAAAATCTCAATAATTTTGATTTTTGTATAGATATTCGAAATAGTCTCATTAGCAACATGTAAAAAATCGAAAGTTCTCAGACTTATATATAACTGGAAAAATAGCAATTCTGTTGAGTTCGGCAGTGCATTTCATAGTAGACTCGGTCAGCTCCGAATCTCAAGTTATTTTTTTTGGTTCAGAAAAAAATCTCAATAATGTCGATTTTTCTATAAATATTGCAACTAGTCTCATTAACAACACATAAAAAATCTGAAGTTTTCAGACTTATAAATAACTGGAGAAATAACAATTCTGTTGATTCCCTGAGTGTATATCATAATAGACTCCGTCAGCTACGAATCCCAAAAAAATATTTTTCTTGGTTTGGAAAAAAATCTCAATAATGTCGATTTTTGTATAGATACTCGAAATAGTCTCATTAGCAACGTGTAAAAAATCTAAAGTTCTGATACATATATAACTGGAAAAATAACAATTCTGTTGAGTACGTCAGTGTATTTAATAGTAGATTCGGTCAGCTCCGAATCCCAAAAGTTATTTTACTTGGTTCAGAAAAAATCTCAAAAACGTCGATTTTTGTACAGATATTGCAAATAGTATCATTAACAACATGTAAAAAATCTAAGGTTTTCAAATTTATATATAACTGGTAAAATAACAATTCTGTTGAGTTCGTCAGTGTATTTCATAATAGACTCCGTCAGCTCCGAATCCCAAAAGTTATTTTTCTTGGTTCAGAAAAAAATGTCGATAATGTCGATTTTTCTATAGATATTGCATATAGTCTCAATAACAATATGTAAAAAATCTAAAGTTTTCATACTTATATATAACTGGAAAAATAACAGTTCTGTCGAGTTCGTCAGTGTATTTCATAGTAGACTCGGTCAGCTCCGAATATCAAAAGTTATTTTTCTTGGTTCAGAAAAAAATATATCTAGTTTCCTTACGTGCATAGTTTCTCGTAGTTCTCTTATCTTAAGATCATTCACTCCTCTAGCATTCCAAACCCCCAGTCTCCATGCGTGGCCTGAAACACGACCTTTATGTTTACCGTGCGTATGCATTTCATCAATCAAAGTTTCAGTCAATTCCGAGACTATTTTATTGCTTATATTATTTATTATCTGGATTGTACACCCAACTACCACCTTTATGCGCGAAATTTGTGTTGCGAGTCGAAATCATATCCAAGTTAAGTAGCGATTCGTCATATGGTGGAGAGTTTAAGTATAACGTCAGTCCTACTAAAACTTCTGTTACTGTGGTGGCGAGGGTGGGGGGGGGGGAGGAAAGGAAACCGATAGAGTCGCAATTGGTCGATGTTTTATGCTGAGATTCCCGGCCTATCCCTAGACATGGAACCAAAAACTGTTTTTTTTTTTTTTTTTTTTTTTCAATCATCATTTGCCGTATCTTGCATAGTTTGACCGTGGAATTAAATCTTTGATTTTTTATTATTTTGTGTGCAATAAAAATGAGAATTTTCGATTATTCAAGAAAATTCAAAAGGTCGTTCTAATAATCCTCTAGGGCGTGCAAAAAGAAACACTTTTTTCGCCCTGACTTTTTTCCTTGTCGTGCGCTATTGGCTGAAAATGTTAATTCTCGTTTCCTCTTTTGGAGTTTGAAAATGTTGTAAGTTTGAAAATTTTAATTTTATCGAAAAATGTCATTAGAATAAATTGTTTGAATTTTTGAGTGCTATAAACAGACGCACATATAGTTTTCAAATTGTGAAAAAAATTGCCTGAAAATTTTTCAAATTGCGCTCACTTTTTGAATTTTCATCCAAAATGGCTGACTAACGAACTTGACCTTTTGTTGACAAGACTAAAAGAGCATACCAAAGGTCAATCCGAAAGGTCAACTCTTTCGAAAGTTATCGTGCTCACAGACAGACATACATACATACAGACAGACCGACACATTCGTAAAAACCTGTTTTTTGGGTTCAGGGGGTTTCAAAACGTGGACATTTGATAAAAAACGGAGGGGTCAAATTTTACACAAATCTAATACCTTCTCTGGATGAGAATGTAAAAATACGAATTTTCAAGTACCATGGGCATTAATGATGGTTATTTTATTGTTTTAATCGTTACAAATAGTATTGAGGACATGAAAGTATTGTAGTAAAATTACCACGTTAATCACTGGTATTTTTATGTCCACTGATTAATGTGGTAATTTTCAACCAATTTCTTTTACAGTGCGCCGGGTGTAAATGTGTCGGATTGCCCAGCGGCACTGGGCGTATATAGCATTGCGCATGCGCATTAACAATGCTGTGCGCCGGCCGCAAATACGTCATTTGTATCCCGCGAAACAGGGTTAAAAATCCTCATTTTTTATGTGTGAGAGGCAAAAAGTAATTTTTTTAGGAATTGGAATAAGATTATTTATTCATTGCTTCAAATTTCTAAAAATATTTTTATCTCATTGCATACAATATTCCCATTGTCTGTGCTTACCTACCATGGAACCACAGTAAATATGGGGTTCTATTCGTTAAGTACCTCAAGATTACGTTACTGAGTCTAGACGGAATGTAAAAAAGAAAATAATGTGGAGATTCCTTTCTATTTTAATTTTTCAAATCATGAATTTTATACACTTTTATCTTTATTTCAAATTCTAATTCAAAAGTTCCTATCTAGCAAAGTTATCTTTTAAAGATTCATTTCAATTTTCTACGTTTTACGTAAAAATGCTAAATCTGATTAACGTAATTTTTCAAAGTGAAGTACGTCAACTTCCTTTTATTCTAAAGGCCTTGCAACGTACACGATCAATTGAGGGTCTGGATACAATAAGGGTACGAGCGCTCGAAAACGCGAAAATGTATTGTCCAAACGTCTTGTGATATCCAAATTTTTAAGTTAAAAAAATTAAATTAAAAAACATATGCGCTTGTAGAGAATGACAAGACGGAACTTTTTTCTATTTAAATTTTTACTTTCCTATGTATATTTTTAATAATATAATTGAAAAAGGGATGAAAAAATTTCTCCAAATTCAATTATTTTTTAAAACACAAATCATCTTTACTCAGACAAATATGATTGAAACTATTTGAAATTTAGTATACACATGCATTATACCCCAGCGATGCCTACAAGATGAAGAAAAAAGTTGAAACTGCCAATTGTTTAATAATAATTAATTGCAAATGGAGATCTGACGGTAAGCACGTTTTTTTAGCATCGGTGAAGAAAAGTATCGAGGGAACTACCCCTTCCCTCAATTAATAGAAAATCGACTGCTTTATATTTTTGGACATTTCGTTGTTTTCAGTGAATTAGCAAATAACTAAAAATATTTCTAAATATACCCATATATATATATATATATATTTTTTTTCATTAGGAACTTTTCACCAATTTTGGGAAGTTAATCCATTTTTAAGCCCGTTTTCTCCTCTAGCAGCTTTTAAAATTAATTTGAGCTAAAAGCTGTAATATATAACTATCTTTAAAATTAGTTGGGGAAAATTAAAAAATGTGAATTACTATTGTTTTCGGAGTTATTCATAGTTTCATTGAACAACACAAAATTGCATGATCTTTCGAACTATGAAAAGAAAATACTTTTTTGTATCATTATAAAATAGTGTAAAACTCAATAGAGAATTTGGTGATTTTTCCACAAAGTTTATTTTTTCATTTGAGTTATAGATAATAACAAAACAAGTTTTAGTACCCTTCGGACAAATATCGTGTTAATGTGACGTGGAATATCTCGTACGGAATAATGCATTTCACAGTTTCTAGATCTTATTGGGAACATTTGACTAATCTACATGTGTAGTAACATTTAGTTTAATGCATAAGAAACATTACCATTAATTCCACGATGCCCGTCCAGAGTAAATTAGTTTGTGTTTAGGCCATTGAACTAAGCTCTAATGTCACAAAAAGGAATATTAACTCTGCATCATCGCATCGTTGCGGTGTGGTGCAGAGAGCTTCAAACGAGATAAAAAGAGAATCCTCGTAAGGCTTGCCTTTGTCTAGATAATTCATTGAAATGTATTTTATTAGACAGTATGGCTGACAATAAATTCATGATTCCCATGGTGACCATGAATGGAGCTCGAGTATATAACAAGCGTAATTGAACCGCTGCATGCAATAAGGGGGTATAGAATTTTTGTGCACCATTCGGTTGGCCTCTTATCGACTTTTTTTGAAAATTGAAATTTTCGTTTTTAAAACATATATCCTCATAGTAAATTTTATTGCGCATCTTTTTTTCTTCTTGTAAAAAGCTGTCACTTCTTGTTTCCAAAATAAATGCAAAAAAAAAACACATTTTTTGAGAAACGATGATTTTCAGTGTTTTTTCACTTCAACTCGCTCTAAATGTCAGAGTTTTCGATTTTTTTACTTTAAAATTTCAGGAGTTATTCATTATACTATTATTAACGTGTAAGTAGAATCAAAATTAACATTTATTTGTATTCAGAAAAGTTAATAATTTTTTTCTGAACAGTTTTATAAACATCGTTTGAATCCTCCGGCTTATGCTGCAAAATTCACACTCGCACACAATCACCTATTTTGCGCACTTGTATCACAAATAACTATTATCATTTCTCATTCTTGCACTATCTTTTCATTAAATTAACCTTTTGCCTTTAACTTAGGCTTATTAGACGCTAAATTTGATTGAATTTCGTGATATTATATGAAAAAAATTGTATTAATATTAGAAAAGATCAAACACTTTAGAAGCAGCTTAAAAAGTAGGCGTGTAGATAATTTCCGCTGGTACTGTGAATAAAATTATCAATGCAAATTTTAAAAGGCTTTTCGACTATCATTTCATTCTGAACCAGGTTTTTTAATATAGTAAAAAATGAATGATTTATATGTAATAATAAAAATAAGTAACAGGTTAATACGTCTCGCTTGCTCATTCAAATCATTAGAACGTAACTTAATCAATTCCTATTAATCTGAGTTTGTAAAATAAGCAAAAAAGTACTAAAATAATTATTCAAACTTCAGAAAGAATTGGCAATAAAAATTTCCAGGCTCTTCTTCAAAATTACAGTACTTTTAAAGGTTCTACAGGTTCTTTTTCAGAATTCCATGACTTTTCAAGGTTTTCCAGATTCTGTGGCAACCCCGATTAAACAATTAAAAGTGAAAAGACTATTATTACCAAGTTATTTCAAGTCAATCGAGAGCAATATTTCCCTGGGTTTATGCTACTGTTTCATTAAATTTTCCTCTTTATACTGTAAGCTTTGTGCTTTCATTATTACCGTATGTAAAAATATCGAGTATATATTACTTGGCACTGTCTAGTATTACGAAATTTTCCGTAAGGTTAACCGGTCAAGTATAGCGCTGGAGTATTACGAAGATTTCCGTAATTCCAGGAAGCTGGAAATAAGTTAGGTTCGAGGAAAATTCCGTAGTACTAGAAAATACAATAATACTTCGAAAATAAAGTCTTTAAAGTATCTTTGAAAAATTAACGCCTATCACTATGCTAGGAAAAGACATTAGGTACTTTTTTATTTTAATATTTGCAAAAATGCACGACAGGATTAAGAATGTAATCGAACGGTGCTAATAAATAATACATATATCAAATACTATTATTATTATATCATTAAGCAGTTTCCCTTTCGGGGTAGGCGTGAATTGCTCGGTTGGAAAGTAGTGATGTGTTGGATGGGTATATAGGTGAAGGGTAAGAATGTATTCAGTGAATCCATGTAACGTATAATCTACTATTACTATTGATAATAGTAAATGGCGATATATAATTTTTAAATTTCAAGTGCACGTTATGTAATTTAATATTTAGCAAAAAAAAACATAATTTTTGTACAATGACATTGTCGGGTACTTTCACGGCCATTCTTTAAATTTAAGAAGCAATATACATCGCTAATTGATTAATAAATTAATATCTATAATTTGACAAAAACATATTCCGAACCGATTCTCTATTCATTGAACATGTATTTGCATTGGAATTTTAAAATAAATTTTTATAGAAAAAGAAGAGCGTGTCAAAATACATTGCTAAATAATTAAAACATAGGTGCATTGCACATGTCATTTTGAAAATTGAATTCAAATCCTTATTTCACTGCCATTTTTTTAGATCTGTGAATCAAGAAACATCGCGAAATCATTAAAACATAATCACATTAGAACGTTGAAATATTTCAGAAAAACAACAATGTACGACAAAACATCGCTGAATAATTAAGATATATCCACATATAATTTTGGAAATTGAATTATGATACATGCCTCCCTTTTTTCGTGGTTATCTCAGTGATATATTAAGTTCCACTCCTCCATACTTCAGGGAATTGAAATGAAAAATTCAAACTTCGATGAATTAAAGCTTGCAATCTTGCGTCGAGCGGCAGTCGTATGTCGAATTTAAATCTTTTGTTAACGTGTGCAAAACAGCAGACAAAAAAATGTAGTCACCAATGGCCCGTCCTATTTCCGTCTTGGTTATGCTACCACATTTTCCATGACAACTCGAGAACCAGTAGATATTTTATTATGTTCCTAATCTCATTTTAAAGATACTATTTCCAACTTTAATTTATACAACCTTCCATTTTTTTTCCATTTCCTTCTCTGAAGCGTGCAAAAAGTTGAATTTGATAATCGAGAATTGGTAACAAATATTTAAAATAATTATATGATTGAGTATTTGAGCTAGACGTCACAATTATGATAAAATAGGTGCAAATGTCATGAAGATTAGCATAGTTAGTGCATACTTACATGGGAATGCCTAAGACTTTTTGGGAAAAATATTCTAAATGTAAAAGTAAGTTATAAATGTATAAATAGTAATATTTTTCAAGTGTGAAATGCATTTGCGTAATTATGTTTTATCCTTTTATCGGTTGAAGACAATAGAGCCAAAGCTGCCAAGTGGGTATAGGTGGAGACTCCAGGAAGCGGTCAGAATGAAGAAGAAAGGAAGAGCTATTGGGGGAATTATAACGGGCGTTGGGGGTGTCGGTGATAGTCTATGTAGTCATGAATATGCAAGGGTGGGAGGAGACGGAAAGATTCGCAGTAGAAGGGAGGATAGAATCAGATCATCAGCCATTGGGGCTGTGGATAAGGGGTGAGAGCGGCGGAAGGCAAGGGGGGGGGAAGAAGGGACGACGGGCGAGAGTGTGATCTGGACGAGTGAGACGGTACAGAGGTATAAGGAGCAGTTAGGGAAGCTACACTTTGAAGGGAAGTCGGTGGAAGAGATATGGGAGGATTTAAAAGAGAAAGTGAAAGGTTGCGTGCAAAAGAAGGTTTTCAAACAGAAGAAGAAAGGAATGGTGAAGTTGTGGTGGGATAGGGAATGTAAAAAGATGAAAAGGAAGGTGAAGAGGGAGTACAGGAAGTGGAAAGAGGGTACAGCGATGAGGGAGGAGTAAGTAGAAATGAGGAAGGAGTTTAGATTGATGTGTAAGAAAAAAGAACAGGAAAAGGAGAAAGATCTGGAAGAGGAGTTAGGAAATGTTAAGACAGAGGGGGATGATTCATGGAAGAGGGATGGTGGGAGTAGAAGAACGCGGGAGGCAGAGATGAAGGAGTTGGATGATGAGGAGATAGAGAAACAGATAAGGAAGTTAAAAAGGTCAAAGGCAGCAGGGCTAGATGGGGTAGGGAACGAAGCATGGCTGTTTAGTACACAAGAGGTTAGGGAGACGCTGAAGAAGGTAGTGAAGAGGGTATGGAGGGGAAAGGGATTCCCAGGAGGGTGGAGAGAAGGGTTATTAGTGCCACTGTATAAGAAAGGAGACAGGAACAGACAGGAAAATTATAGAGGAATAACGCTATGAATACGGCGTATAAAGTATACGCGATGGTGGTGCCGGAGAGGCTGCGGAAGGATGTCGAGGGGAAAGGAATATTGCCGGAGACGTAGGCGGGCTTTAGGGCTGGTAGGAGTACTATCGACAATATCTACGTTCTGCAACACGTGGTGGATAGAGAATTAGCAAAGAAGGGTGCGCGATTGTATTCATTTTTCGTGGATCTCAAAGGTGCGTTTCCTTCGGTGGATAGGGGAAGGTTGTGGGAGGCGATGGAGGATAGGGGAGACATTGAAAAGACAATTTTTTCTCTCTCTCTTCGCTCATGGAAATTAATCAGGCTTTTATTTTTTCGTAAGAAGACAGTGGGTCATGCACTCTATAAACATGACTTTTTTTATTCCCTGTTTCATTTTCAAGTTCCTAAAAACAATTTCTAGTAATCTACATATTGTGAATCCTAAATAATATGAACCAATGCAGATCGTAACAAATATAAGGTCAGTTGCAATTGATTTCTTTGAACGTTGTTAATTTAGCATCATTTATAGATGCGATAGTACGATTTCATCTATAGGTTGAGTAATCCTTCAAACAAAATTAATTATTACCGTAATTATATTTTACTGTAAAGTCCAATAGAAAAATAATACAATAACTTTTTATTCATTGTATAATGTTTCTTCCTTTAATAATTTTAATTTATGAGTGAAACTCAACAATACTACAATCATTGATGTGAATGCCATATAAATATTAATAAGACCCCAGATGTTTTATTTATATGTTTGAACAAATATGCACTCTGAATACTTCTCAGACAGTATTCACATCAATTAAAATGTGATTCATATAAAAGTTATACACATTTCTCTCATATATATGTTAGCCAAAAAGTTAATGAAAAGGACATAGTATATTAAATAATTCTCTATTTTTTCCAATTTCTTTACAATTGTATCGATGATGGACGCATGCCGCCCATCCTCGATCTACGAGGGGAGGTTATAACTCTGCATAAGCTTGTTAAAATTTGTAAAATTAACGTTTTTACTTAAAATTAATAATTTTGTAATATTAAAAAAATTCTTTCATACAAGAAACTTGTAAAATCAGCGTTTTACGCAATATTATTATATTAAATGTTATTTAAAAACAGAAAAACATGTAAAATCAGCGTTTCACTCGAAATTATTAAGTTTATAATATTTAAAATGTTATTCAATACCGAAAATTTGTAAGATCAGTCTTTTACTTAATATTATTATTTTAAATGTTATTTGAAAACAGAAAAACGTGTAAAATGAGCATTTCACTCGAAATTAATAACTTTATAATATTGAAAATAATCAACCGAAAGTATAAATAGTATTAACCCTTTGCGGTCTCAATTATATGGCAGTTGACATTGAAAAGACAATTTTTTCTCTCTCTCTTCGCTCATGGAAATTAATCAGGCTTTTATTTTTTCGTAAGAAGACCATAAGCAAATTCAAGTATATTATGTTTTGTACAGCTATTAATTCTATTATGGGTACAATGTCATTTAAACGATATAAAAAATAAGAATGATCAGAACATTTTACAGTAAAATTCTCAATCAAGAGTTGTATCATTATATAAATTGCAAAAAATACAAGTATTGTAAAACAAAAGAACAAAACTCAAACACCAACTAACAGAAACTCAGTAAGCAAAGTAGAAATTAAGCTTAATCTTTTTCATAATGGCCAAGTCCGTTTTCTGGAATATAGGAGTCAATGAATTAGACTCATAATTATAAAAAAAGTAGCGCGAAGATCCTTTGTAAAAATTACAAAGCGCTAGAAGTTACACTCATATCTTTTAGATCTTTTCGCTTTTACTTTATCACAAGAAATCCCTCCATGCTTCTATTTTCCATTTTTAATTCTCCACTGATACAATTTTAATCTTTTTTCTTAACCAAAAATCAACCTAATTTCCCAAAATCACCAAATCCTATTTTGCTTATCAAATAAAATTAAGTTCAAGACAAAGTTACAATCAATTTTGGACATTGTAATTACTCATTTAGAAAATTATCTTTATAGAACTTTCTCTTACACATAACTATGTGAAAAATTATTCTTTCATAAATTCAGTTGAATATAGTTGTATTCAACCTTCAAAAATTACAACTATGCAAACTATAATCAAAGAAGAAGACAAATTTAATTAATGTGTGCAGTTGCCTACAATTATCATTTGCATAAGAAATACTTGGAATGTATATTCAATTATTAAAAACTTAATTTTAGATAATCACTTTATTGGCTCTATAAATTCACTATTAAAAAATTGTTTACTAACACAAATACTAGAAATAATTATGAAAAGTAGCTAATTGAATATAGATACTAACCTAGGTATAACTTTGCATTTATTATAATTAGAATCCTGCGAAATTGGAATCTTTTCTTATTTTTTTACAGAAATGATTCCAACGCACCAACCACCGCGAAGCATAAAAAACACTTCTGAAAGTATGCTGTTTCGCTTTATTACCCAACAACATATCAATTTACGTAAACAAAGGACAGCATACAAAAAACTTTGTAACCATTATTACTAGCTCTTAACGGATTATTTGAAAAATGAATACGAATGTAGACTAACATAATAGGCGAAATTAATTATGTAGAAAGATCTTGCAATGTTGACATATAACGCTGTTTCAGAATTATTACAGAACAATCACAGAACAAATTTACATCGTCACACTGTTACATATATTTTACGACGCTATTATAGACCATTGTTACTATGTAACCCTGTTGCTAAATTGTTCTAGAAATATTTTTGTTACATATAATGCTGTGCCAGAATTGATACAGATCTCTGACAGAACGTGGTTCTGTAACAGCGTTACAGAACTGCTACGTCCATTTGGGGACGGCGTTACTTAGACCATGGTCTGAGTATGTTCCAATCCTGTTACAGAACCTGTTCTTTTGTGTTCTAGAACTGTTACCTCACAGTTATATTACAGTCTTCGCCGTGTAAGAGCACGGCACGCTGTCATACTGAATAGTAAGATTTCAAACATTGAAGTGAATTCAGAGACCAATATTTCACATCTCGTTACTTTCTGCATCATCAATGAATGTTGACATTTTTTGCACGTTTTCAGTTTGAAACGACATGGTGACAACGAATTAATAGCTGAACGTCCAGTTACGCCTTTATCCTAAATCCCTTGGAAGCATCAAATTTGGAGTTGAAAAACCAAATGAATAAGCTCAATTCAATTTCCATCATGTTCTTATGCACTTCACTCTCCACGAATGTTCGAAATATCGAAAAGCAGTTCAAACTTATTAAAAACATGTTTAAGTTGAATAAACAGCAAATGTGACGCTGAACAGCTCAATGACATTCACTCACTCCGAAAATGCTCTAGAAACTCGCGTCTAGACCACGGCATCGCTTCGAATACCGGATTGGTTAAGGTTGGCGCGCTTATTTGAAATGATTTAATGTAAAAAGCAGGTTGGTCCTCCGCGATGGGTCATTTACTCTTCCGTGGATGGTCGACATTAGTGAAAACAAGACGATCGTATTGACCATCCTGAAAGAATACCTTGCTCATCCCTGATAGTGAGTCTGCCCTTCTAATAACAGTCAGACTGGGCATAAAATGAGAGCCTCTCCGACAATGTCCAAAAATTTCTGGATGGCTCTTTAATTTTTGACCCTCTAACTTTGACCATCCGTTCTTCTCCGTGTAAAGAACCTCATTATGCGCTTCGGCGCTTTATATACTGATATATACTGAGGAGGAATGTCCATCAATCACTGCGGAAGAGGTGAAAAAAGCACTTAGAGGCACAAAGAACTTCTCCGGTGCTTTCTTAGTCAACTCAACAAGATTCCGGCTTGCCAGCGTCAAGCTCATTCCATCGCGAACCGGATGCAAAAGGCTGTTTTTCTGGGATCACTTCTTCTGGTCCGACAACACTGTTCCTCTTAACCTTCTACAAAGATTGGTAGCTCTAAAAAAGTATCCAGAGGTGAAAATTTCATCTTCAACTGTTCTGTCTGCCGCGTAAGGTCATCCACAACTAGAGACCTGACTCCAGTGAACAGTGTTGAGCGATGTTTTCTCGCGTAAATTTCCCGCTCTTCCTTACCTTCTAGGGCAGAAGGAGCAGAAGTGGAGGACGAACACGTTCCATTTGCGTCGGGATTGGTTGCTTTAAGGAACCATGATCGTAGCTTCCGGAGCCTGAGACTTCTCTCATAAACAATTAAAGGAAACTTTAATTTCAATCTATGCTTGTTAATATTGTGTTTCTGTTTCTAATTTTCTTCTTAAAAAATTTAACAAGCAGAGACATTAAACCATATACCTTGATATTTGTTTCTCTTGAGTTCGGATTTAATTGCCGTTCTCAGACAATCGGTTTCTTGGTCAACTCTCAAATTTTTGATCCAGACACAGCGTTCGTTTTTTCCTATCACCTTTGTCCTTTCCGAGTCCAATTATTATAAAATAAAATTTAATTTAGAATGAGATATTTTTTCACCTGACAAGCTTCTGTTGTGTAATTTTGTGCACTCCAAAAAATATAATGAAAATTTAACTTCTTAGGATTAAAAACATTTAGAAATAAAAAGTGATATTTTTACGTCCAGGTACTTAACAAAAGTAAGGTTGCCAGAGGCATGTTCATGTATTGCATATTCATATTAATCAAAGACTTTCGATAAGTAAAAGCATGAAACCCTTAACACCTGCAATAATGGTTTTCTAAGGAAGATTCAATAAAATACTTTTTGTCTGACCCCCCTTGAAAACACGCCATTGCATGCACGTGAAGCAGGCGTAATGTGGCCGCTTCCAGCCCAGTGACGCTCGCACATACGCACTCCGCCGCCGGGCCAACATAAAACTTTGAGCCCGCTACATGAAACTTTACGCCCGCTACATGAAACTTTACGCCCGCTACACATACACTGCACCCTGCAAGTGAGAACATGGAGGAATTGATATTTTTATTTGAAAAAATTGTATTGCTATACCCGACAGTCTCCCTTCTGCACTTTCCAACAGCCTCCTTATCCTTTCCTCGGCCAGAATGTAGTCTATTACTGTTTCCCCTTTTCCTGCAAACGTAATTTCGCCTTCCTTATCCCCTTCGAGTTCCCATTACAAATGAACCATCCTGTTTCTCCCAGGATTTCCAACAGGGCCCTACCCTCCTGATCCACCTGTTTGTGTTTCGATTTTCTCCTGAAAGTCTCACTCTCTTCATCCCATATTTCCCTTCCCTATTCCCCTGTCCACGCATTCAGATCACCTTCTATAAACCGCAATTCATCATCCTTTTCCGCCAGCCATTTCCTAATCACACTTCAACCTTCTTCTTCTCCCCTTCTTCTGTAAATGCAAGCTATCCTTACCTTTCTTCTTCATATCTTCGCCATTCTCGTCATTACTCCATCTGTTTCCTCAAATCCCATTTCTATTCTCTTTTCTCCCAACAATTTATTCCTTACTCCTGACACCATACCCCCTTTCTTTCTTTCCTTTATTTTCTCTTTGTTTGCCTCTTGCATCTGCCACATATAACCCTTGGTTAATTTCCTCTTCACCCTCCTCCAATCCTTCTCATCTACCCACGTTTCAGTCAACATCACTACATCCCATTTCTTCACCTTTTCCCAGAATCCTTCATGTTTATTCATTTGCCCTGATATGTTCCAAAATGCTACTCTAACTTATTTCTACCTTTCTTTCTTCCTTTTTTTCTCGCTTCTTTCGTCTTTACGTCCCCTCCCTAATTTTGTGGAAACCCCGTAGCTCCGCCTTCTCCTTTCCTTTTACCCTCTACTGTTTCTGTGACCTCCTCCCATCAATCCCTAGTCTCCACTTCTTCCCCTCGTCGCCATGGACCCTCCCCATACACTTCACTCAATTTTTCTTTCTCATCATCCCATATCCACACATTCCCATTTATCCACATCCTTTCTTTCCTTATCCATACCGTGTTCCCTTTCACTCTTCCACTCCATGCTCTCTATTTCATCATCCACTTTTTTCTTCTTTCATTATACCTCATATCCTCATCTATCCTTTCTTCCCTCCCCTTTAAAGCGTTCTTTTTTCTCAGGATATCAACTTCTTTTTCCTCACTTCTCACTTTCACTATATACATACGCGATTTACCTTCATTCTTCCTTCCCACTCCATTTACCTCTTCCACGTGCACTTTTGCCCCAATTTCCCCCATCAAGTTCGTTTCTCGAAGTCTTGGAGAACAATGTCAGGCCTCGAGTGTGCAACGGAGAATGCTGTCCGAAAATCGTAGTTATGTCTGTAGATATACGTCGTTCCTGTGTGGGTGGGACACCCCGAACGTATGTGTTCTAGGTACTCAGCGTTTGCATTACACGCTCTGCACCTATCGCTGGGAACATCTTGTCATAAAATGCGGTCACGGTATACAAAGGTGAAAATGACACTGTGCTGGCATGCGAAAATAAAACCCTCTATAACTGAATTAAGCCCTGCGGATCTGAGGAAAGTAAAAGTTTGCACCTTCGGCAAGGACTGCTTTTCTACATTCATGTGAAAAATTCAGTGCATTTTCTTGTCGAGTAGCTCTGGATGGAATTTTTGAACTCCTGCTTTCTTTACATCGGCTTTCAGGAGTGAAGTATCTAGTTGGAGTAACGCACTTTCCTCACTTCTGATGTCAAAATTCAGACCAGGGGTCTCGACTGCTTGCTCCGCGGCCTTGTAAAGGAACGCTCCTTCACCAATCATCTCGTGGTTCCTGACCATTTTTAGGAGAGGATCTCTGCGATTGTCACCGATATGTGCTGTACTTAGAATAATTTGGTTATTAAGACACTGAAGATTCAGAAGTCCGCGTACGCCTTGACGGCGTGAAATGTATAATCGCGGAACTAGCGAATTGATATGCAAGCTTATATGCATATGCATGATCTTACGTGTGGTAACATCAAGGGCCTTAAGTTCGTAATTCGTCTAATAACACTTATATCCACAAGCTCAGGGTCCCTGGGAACGCCAACTATCTGTTCTTTCTTCAGATGCATTTTCGCACATTTATCCAATTCAAAGTCCATTCCAATCCCTCCTGTATACTTCTTGAGGATATTTATGGTAGTTTGAAGTTTCCTTTTGCCAGACACATTGATCTTCAGGTCATCCATATAAAATACATGAGTGACCTTATGCTCACGCTAGTTAGTGTTGCCATAGAGGTATCCAGAAGAATTTCGTAGTGCGAGAGATAGAGGCAGAAGTGTGATACGAAAAAGCAAAGGGCTCATTGTATCGCCCTGAAAGACGTCCCTCTGGAAGGGGACGTTGTTCGTTTTCACAAGATAATTTCCAGATGAGATAGTAAATCTAGTTTTCCAAAGAGGCATCAATCTCTCTATGCATCTCACTATGTGTGAAAAGAAAGAGAGGTATAAAGACCTTATAAGGAAGTTGCGACGGTTATACCCGGAATATTCTGTTAAGCTAATCGTCCTGATCATCGGCGCTGTTGGAAGTGCCAAGGTTTCACTGGTTAATAGCCTAAAAAGCATACCTGCGTGTCAAGAAAATGCTGCGACATGTCGCAGCATTTTCCATTGTCGCTCTGTGTCCTCAGGGTACACGAGACTTTTCCCGGATCATCGTATTGAATTCGTCGCAGGCTGGCCACCCATCTCACGGTTGTGAGACGTGATTACAGCTGAAATTTTGGCGCGATTTCGCTGGGAGCGGGTGCAATTTTTAAGATTAGCACCTGCTCCCGGCGAAATCCTGAGGTTGTCCTTATGACAAACTTTGAACTATAATAAGGTTAAACAACCACCGCGGGGTCCCACTGGGAGCAACTGTCATCTAAAAATGACACCGGCTCCCAGGAGGACCGCGGTAAATCACACTCACGACCATGGCTCACAACCGTGAGATGGGTGGTCTGATCTCCGGCAGGGAATCTAACCCCGGTCTCCCGCGTGACAGACGGGGAAACTTACCACTATACTACCGAATATATATATATATATATACTATATACATACATACATATATATGTTTCGATTTCGATTCCTTTGGAGTAGAACTGAAGGGCCTATGACAAAGCCACCGAACGCATCCTCGGGTTGCGGATAGAGGGTTCATGTACCAAGGGTTTCTGCTGAATATGATTATAATAATTAATAAGCAATCGCGTACAATTATCGAAGGATGGTCCCGAAGGAATAACCCCTAACCGGAGTCGTAGCAACCGTGCCGAAAGCCCAATGGCACCTGGGTGAGGTGTCCTACACGTTGACTCTGGGATACCGGGTGACCACTCAGAGTATGCAGCCTTATCCTTGCACGCGGGGCTCTACAAGGATGGACGAACCCTTTCCCTAGCTGCTCGTCGGAACAATAATGACATCACCAAAACACCAAAAAGTCGTAGATGCGGTTCAAAATGATCGAACGCGCAAAGCACCAGACAATGGGTCGGCAAACAATGCCGATCATCCCAGAGTTCGGGGTGCTGAAAATAATTTAGATGGAAACACGACCAAAAGACCAAAAGACGCTTGCATCAACTGAACAAGAAGATTGGATGGGCAAGACAGAATGCGTCCCGTGTTCAATGCCGCTCTTGCTTACCTTCTAGGACAGAAGGAGCAGAAGTGGATGACGTACACGTTCCAGTTGCGTCGGGATTGGATGCTTTAAGGAACCATGATCGTAGCTTCCGGAGCCTAAAACTTCTCTCAATAAAAGTACTCGTTTCCATACCACCTATGAAGTAAAGGGCTCGTGTTTTTCTTGTGGTTTCCCCATCACGCATAATCCATAAGGATGTATGGATGGACGGGTGGATGGATAGATGGATGAATTAATGAATGAATTATTGGATGGATTGATGAATGGATTGATGGATGGATGAATGTATTGGTGGAGGGATGGATTTTTGGCTTATCTTTTGATGTATCTATTTTATTGTTTGTGATCTAGTAGCTTTCCTACGTTTTAAAATTCTGGATAGGCTCGTTTGTGCTTCTGTTGTGCAATCCTTCTTTGGTGGATCTTCTTCTTCTTGGCCTGAATCCCTGACTTTCTCAGTTTGCGACAGCTTGCGAATGGTAGGTTCGATTTCTTCCTCTCCTTCATCTTCCTCGGAGTCGCTCAAAATCTCGGCAACGTTTGCGCAGTCCTGCCGATGGCAATTCATACAAATGACGGAACATTTCAGCCCTGCCTTTATGCAACCACATGCTAAGCCGCATCCTTTTTTGCATTTGCAGGCGATGAATTTGAGAAGAGTCTCAGAAGGATCTTGTGTCGTTGTGACTAGAGTAAGGCCAGTCGTGCTTCTATTTCATCCCCATCCTTCCGGATTTTTCTAACGCCACACCAAGTTTGAAACTGATGGTAAGTTTGGAATGAGTGCTGTCTTGCTGCTGCAGTGATAGGTGGCAGAGAAGCAAAACTGGATTTGCTTTTTGTCCCCGATCGAGTCACAACGACACAAGATTCTGCTTCTGAGGTTCTTCTAAAATTCCTCTCCTGCACATGCAAAAAAAGATGCTGCTCATCATGTGGTTGCAGGAAGGCAACATGAAAATAAATACATCAAAAGCTAATCCAAATGTCCGTCCCTCCTACGAAACATTCATCAATTCATCCATCCATCAATTTATTCATCAATCAATCAATTTATTCATCAAGCCATCCTTCTATCAATTCACTCATCAATCCATCCATCAACCCATCCATCCATCCATCCATCCATCCATCCATCCATCCATCCATCCATCCATCCATCCATCCATCCATCCATCCAACTATGGAAGATAAAATCAATTAGACATGTTTGTAAAATTATTCGTCTTGCTGCTTATGTCTGATTATGTCGGTCAGCTCTACAAGACAATTAATTTTACAAACATGTCTAATTGATTCTATAATCCATAGTAGAAGAAAATACTTTTTAAATAAATCACTATTTATCTGTTGAAAGTAACAAAATATTTTAATCAAGTTCGTGTGCTACGCAATTCAATAAACGAGTTTCTTTTATTAATAAAACATTTTTTTGTGATAATTAGGTACCTACTTTCATCAAATAGGTGTGATTTTGTAGCAAAAAATAGTTTATTTATCTCAATATTCACATTTTATAGATAGCAAAAAATAATTATTCACTTTCAGTGAACCAGCACTTTTCTCAAACAAATATATTCTACATCGAATTACATATTTCTGTAGCTCAAAGATTTGAGACCCACCGTTTGAATTCATCATTCTTTCAAGTAAGCAATTCCTTATCAAGCGCAAGCAATCCAATTCCTCCAACGACTAAAATATTTATTTGAAGAGAAAGTTATCATCACTACACCAAACAAATATTTACTTAACTGAAACACGTATACCATATATGGAAGGAAATATTTAATTGGTTTTAGAATAGATATTCTTCCATCAAATGCATATTTTGTCAAATTTATTGTGTGAAGATAAGGAACAAGGAATTACATATTTGATCCAGTCAGTCCGTTATTTCCATCAAAACACATTTCTTCAGTTCAAAGAAATATTCATTCCCATTCATGGCTCATTCATTTCGAACAATGAGTCATTCATTTAGTTTAAAATGCATATTTTTTTGTTTTCAATTAATATTTCTTTCATTCAAAGAAATATTCCCTTCCGACCAACAGGTCGTACTTTCGACTCAAACAATGTTAACTTAGTCCTATTAAAATTTCTTTGACTGAAATAAATTATTTTTTTCATCAAAGTGCTTATATTTATTTGCCTCAAATAAATATTTCTTTGAAAATAAACAGGACTTTCACTTACTTCAGTCAAGTAAAATTCACTTGGTACAAGTGACCTTTTTTTTCCAGTGTAACACGTTCATTCCGCAACACTGCTCCGACCCAGGCTGCTGATCAATGTCTCTAGCGATCACCCCACGTGGAGAGTCTCACAAAATTGTTATGTGTGGCTCTCCACTTGGGCCCATTAGTATCCAAGAATGTAAAAATAGGAATTTTCAAGTACCATGAGCATTAATGATGGTTATTTTATTGTTTTAATCGTTACAAATAGCATTGAGGACATGGAAAAAATTAAATATTTCGAAAACCCACACGCAAGACGAAAAAAAAATGAAATAATCAAAGTTTTGATGAGAATGTGCCCACTACACGGGCCAATTTTTTCAATATTAATTTCATTTTTTACGGATAAAACAGAAACTACACAAGCTATCAAAAAGTGACCCATAACAAATTTTTAGACCTTTTTGAAGTGCACAGTTTTTGTTCAATCATTATTTGTCGTATCTTGCATAGTTTGACTGGGGAATTGAATTTTTGATTTTTCATTACTTGTTGTGCAATAAAAATGGGAATTTTCGATTTTTCAAAAAAAAATTCACAAAATCGTTATAATAATCCTGTAGGGTGTGCAAAAAGAAACGCTTTTTTTGGTTTTTACTTTTTTTCGTGAGGTGCGTTGTTTGGCTGAAAATGTTAATTTTCGTTGCCTCTTTTGGATTTTGAAAATGCTGTAAGTCTGAAAATTTTCATTTTATCGAAAAATGTAATTTAAGTAAATTGTTTTAATTTTTGAGTACTATGAACAGACGCACATACAGTTTCCGAATTGTGAAAAAAATGACCTCAACAATTTTCAAAATGCGCTCACTTTTTGAATTTTCATCCGAAATGGCTAACTAACGAACTTGACCTTTCGTTTGCAAAACTAAAAGAGTATACCAAAGGCCAATCTAATAGGTCAATTCTTTCGAAAGTCATCGTGCTCAGAGACAGACAAACATGCATACATACAGACAGACACATTCGTAAAAACCTGTTTTTTGTGTTCAGGGGAACTCAAAACGTGGATGTACGACAAAAACCGTGGGGGGGGGGGGCAAATTTTACACAAATCTAACACCTTCTCTGGATGAGAATGTAAAAATAGGAATATTCAAGTACCATGAGCATTAATGATGGTTATTTCATTGTTTTAATCGTTACAAATAGTATTGAGGACATGGAAAAATCAATTATTTTGAAAACCCACACGCAAGATGAAAAAAAATGAAATAATCAAAGTTTTGATGAGAATGTGTCCACTACACAGGCCGATTTTTTCACTATTAATGTTATTTTTTGCGAATAAAACAGAAACTACACATCCTATCAAAAAGTGACCAATATGACTCCAAGGAACAGTGTTGAACGATCTTTTCTCGCGTAAATTTCCCGCTCTTGCTTACCTTCTAGGACAGAAGGAACAGAAGTGGATGACGTACACGTTCCAGTTGCGTCGGGATTGGTTGCTTTAATGAACCATGATCGTAGGTTTCGGAGCCTAAAACTTCTCTCATAAAAATGAAAATAAACCATGATCATAGCTTCCGGAGCCTAAAGCTTCTCTCGTAGTGATGAAAATATTAGCTTCAATGATAAAATGCTTTAAATCGTATGTTCGAGGGTTTGAAAGCTGTGTTGAGATTCCTACACTTTCTTCTTGAAAAATGTTTGTGTATATGTGGCACTTGAATGTAAAAAAAATGAAGGAGCACATCGCCGTCCAAATAACAAAAAAACTATGGAAACTGTAGGTATAATGCCTTGTTCCTGCATACGAGATGTATCGTCACTATCGGTGCTGCCCTCTGCGCTTAGCTTGATAAATCGCCTCCATGGTATAATATTGACTTTATTTAAGTCTTGAATAAACATTTACCAATGAAGAAATCTAATTCGATAGTAATAATAATGCTTACCAAAGTATCAATTAAATTAAAATCTGCTTTTATGTAACAGCTGTAAAATTATTATTTTCTTATAACCAACATTTAATTGAGGTTAAATAAATTCAGTTAACCAGATAAGGATTTCAGGTAAACAGAGTCACGGACATACTATTGATTCAAATATGTCAACTTAGTAAACGAAAACTTAGTTTCATCAATAAGCGGTCTTGGATTAATAAAGATTATGATAGAGTGCACTACTATAGAGTACGCTGCTTTTCTTATAGTTGTAACTACGTTTCTCCTCTTGAATTTTAAATTATTCTCAATTAAATAAACTATTAAAGCGTAAAAGGAGGGGACGGAATGGTGGAGTAGGAGGAGGGCGGAAGAAGATGTGGGTATGATAATGATGTAGTTAAGACAAAAAGAGTCTGAGAATATTAGAGTCAATGATTATGTATACACTAATCTTCTGTTAGATGTTTTTATAAGCTGGTTTCCTCAAAAGCTGCAATGAATTCAGGTGAGGGAATGAAGAAAAACACATACATTTCAAATTATATCTATTCACTCAACCTATTTCATTATAACAATAAACGTAAAAACAACGAGTATATATATATATATATATATATATATATATATATAAGAGAGAGGTGGGTCAGAGAAAATCAACAGTTTTTGTCTGACCCATCTCGACTCTTCCAAGACCCTCCAGTTACTGTTGTCCACCCGCCCACACCAGAGGAGGTCGAGGCATTTTGGCCAGAAGTCTAGGAAGTCGAGCATCAACTGAAAGAACACTCAGAGAATATAAATAGCTTCAAGGAGCTGTGCAGTGCCCTCATAACACCTGCGGAGGAATGCCAACCTATCACTACCGAGGAGGTAAAGAACGTATTAACAGGCATGAAGAACTATTCCGCTCCGGGACCAGATGGTATCAAGACCTACTGGTGGAAGAAGTTTTCTTCAACACACCAGGATCTGGCCCGAATTTTCACCTCATATCTAAAGTCGGAAGAGCCCATTCCGGAGTGGTTCGTTGAAGGGCGCATAGTACTTCTTCGGAAGACGGGAAACTTAGTGACCCTAAAAATTACAAGCCAATAACTTGTCTGCACACACTGTATAAGATCTTCACAGCTATCCTAAATAATAGGATTGTTCGGAAAATTGGACCTGTGTGGCGAGGGATGTACGAACAAATTCGGCTTAAAGAAAGGCGTAGCAGGATGTCGGGAGCACCTGCTTACCGATATATGTGTCTGTAAAGACGCAGCATTCTATCAGCGTTACCTATCTATGGCCGGGATTGATTACTGGAAAGCTTTTGATTCAACCTCCCATAGACTTATCATCCGTCGGTTTGAAAGCTTAAAGGTTCATCCACACATCGTCAGTGGCATAGAAAGATTAATGCCGCTTTGGAAAACCAGATTTACAATCTCCTCTGGAAAACATCGTGGATCACTAATAGTGTCACCTTTCAGAGAGGTATGTTTCAGGGCGACACCATGAGCCCTTTCCTCTTTTGCCTCACATTATCGCCACTATATCTCGCACTTCGCCATTCCGAGTGGTACCTCTGCGGCAAACCTCGAAATCAAAAGCATAAGGTCACTCATGTATCTTACATGGATGATTTTAAGATCTATGCTAAAAATCGAGAGAAACTACATCTAGCTCTAGACACTTTCAAAGAGTACACTCAAGAGATTGGAATGGAGTTCGGGTTAGAAAAATGCGCCAAGGTTTATTTGATGAAAGGGAAACTTAATGGCGTCCCGGAAGACCCTGAGCTCGTCGACAGAAGCGCTATACGACACCTTGGCGCTGGAGTCAACTCAAGGATGACTTGCTAGACTGCTACGATGCCAGCATTATCCCTGTTCATCGAGGCTTTATGGCGCGTATGCCTACTCTGTGGTGCCAGAAACACCCAGAGCTTCAGCACGTTTCGATTCGATCGTTGCGAAATCAACGTGCCTACCTCTGGAAAAATGGATATGCACACGGAGCGCTTCCCCAACTGCTGGTTGGCAAGCTGCAGCCGAATGTGAGGAAGCGACATTAAGACCAACCGCGGAAAGCAGGAACCTTCTGAGGGATGATCACGATTTCAGGACAAGAAGAAACATGAACATGCAAGTTCCTTCTAAGCCCCAAGATCTGACTGAAATGAATGCCGCCCTTCGTGGAAAAATCTCGCAAGAGTCCAACCTCTAGACTATCATTTGCAAAATGTATGGTGCTGCGAGAGCTTTGGCTGATTCAAATCGAAGGCTCAAACCGACGATGGATCAAAATACCAAAAGAAGCTTGCATCAACTGAACAAGAAGATTGGACGGGGCAAGACAGAATGCGTCTCGTGTTCAATGTGTGATTGACTACATAACATCTGATAGGCTGTTCACGGAAAGGGTTCGAAAGTTCACCCAAGAACTGAGGATCTTGAATCACACTGAACCAGTCAATGCTGCTGACAATCAAGAAGCATATTGTTGACAAAATACCGCTGTTATCTGACGCTGTTATCCGAAGAGGGGGAGATGAAAAAGGGAGAATCAAAAGTTTCTAGCTGACCCATCTCGCCTCTTCAGTAATCACCCTGTTTCTGTCAAAAATCCACCCAAGCCCAACGAGGTAGAGACTGCCGAAAAGGTGATGAAAGCACATAGAGGCACGAAGAACTTTTACGGTGCTGGACCAGATTGTATCAAGAACTTCTGGTGGAAGAAGTTTAATTCTACACACCATCATTTGGCCCTTATATGAACCTCATATTTGAAGTCGGATACGCATTCCGCAGTTGCTGGTGTTAGGACGCGCGATACTCCTACCGAAAAAAGGCAACTTGTTCAACCCAGAGAATTATAAGCTGTTTGAACACACTGTATAAGATTTTTACAGCTGTCCTAAACAACAGGATTGTTCGGCGAATTGAGCCTGTATGGAGTGAGATGTACGAACAACGTGGCTCGAAAAAAGGTGTAGCAGGCTGTCAAGAGAACCTGCTAATTGACAGGTGTGTCTAAATCCACTTTGGACTTCCCATATCTTTTCTTCTGTAATTTCCATTACCCTACGAATAAGTATTTTTGAATATATTCTACTTACGGTACTTAGTAAGCTGATACCTCTGTAATTATTGCAGTTGTTTTTATCTCCCTTTCATTTGTATATGGGTACGATAATCGCCTTTCTCCAATCATCTGGGACTTGTCTCGTCTCGATAATTATCGACATTTTAAAACTCGACTTGTTAAAATCGCAAAATTTCAAATACCCAAAATTGGAAATTATAGAAATTTGAAATCCCCCCTCCCCCCAAATATATCAATATAATTCTAAAATAATAATTTATAATATGCGTTTATTACAGTATATTCGAACATAAAAAAATCAAATATTAATTTTTTTCTAAATTTGTTTTGTAATTTGAAATTTCGGGAATTTAAAATTTCGAAAATTTGATACTTTGGACCTTCTAAATTTCGGGAATACTCTACTTTCGTTAACTGCTACTTTCGGAAGTGTTCATGCTCGGTTATGAACATTTGCTTTTATTTTCAATTGAGGGAATTATTTTTCAAGTATATTTCCATATTCTGGATTTTTGTTTTTCACCAAAATTATGTCATCTCAGTTAATCATGGCAACTTACCCAGTGGGCACAAAATTTGACTAAGCGTTTACGACATCGTTACGCGATCTTTACGACAACTTGTGAACATCTTATGCGCATGTCATTAAGATTTGATTATAATGTTGAAAAGACTTCGTGAGATCGTACGACGTATTTACGATATCGTAAAGACATCTTAACGAAATCGACATAGTATGTCGCAAAGTCGTCATCAACATGTCGTAACGATGTCTTCAAGAAATCACGAAATTTTGCACCCACTGTGTTACCACAAATAACGAAAATTTCATGTAATTTTTAAAAAATTTAAAGCAATTTTTCGGGTCAGATTTGAAATCCGCTCCGAATGGACCTGAAGTCTCCAGGAACCCATGTCGGAGACAAAAAAGCAGAAGAGAGTCAAATCAATTCTAATTATTAAAAAAACATTTGTCACATTTTGAGTGAATCAGAGCTCAGTTATTGAAATGTAGAGAGTATTGAGAGGAAAAGCATGATTTGAAATAAGTTACAAAAGAAAGCTTTAATACAATGCCTGGTGAGCTTTTTTCTAAAATTAATTTTAATTTTCTGAATTATTCAAAAGAGAAGTCACAATCACCAAATTACAGTTGTCGATGATTTGACATTTAATTTTAAAAGGTCTGGGCGCAAATGCGGGGGAATACAAACACCGAGCGCGCAGCGCGAGGTAAATAGATGATCGAGCGCGAAGCGCGAGAACCAACAGTCGCGCGCCCTAGGCGCGCTCAAAACTTGCGAGCGAAGCACCCGATGAGAATGTGCCCGCGCACCGGGCAGATTTTTTTTCTTTTCTTTTATGGTAGAAAATTCAAATATTTTTCTCAAAAATGCAACTATTTGGTAGAAAATTAAGATTTTTATTGAAAATTGGTCTTTATGGTTTGAAAATGGTAGAAAATTAAACTATCTCGTAGAAACTGAACTTTTTTTATGAAAAATAATCTTTTTAGTATGAAAATTTAAAAATTTGGTTGAAAATTCATGTAGTTTGTTGAAACTTTAAGTATTTTGGTAGAAAGTCTAAATTTTACCAAAAATTAACTTTTTGGTTTAAAATGGTAGAAAACTTAACTGTTTGATTGAAAAATAACTTTTATGTTGAAAATTAATTCGGTATGTAAATTCCATCTTTTATTTGAAAATTGATGTATTTTGTCGAAAATTTAACATTTTTAGTAAAAAGTACAAATTTTGTTGGAAAGTAACTTTTTTGTTGAAAAATCGTTCTTTTGTCTTGAAAATTAATTTTTCCCAGTAAAAAAACTTTCATATTTTTTGGATAAGGATACAAATGTTTCGTTGAAAAATATGAAAAAAGTAACTTTTAATGTAACTTGTAGTTACCTTATCTAGTAACTGTAACTAGTTACATTTTTCCGCTGAGTAACGTAACTGTAACCAGCTATTGAAAAAAAGTCACTCACACAACACTGTTTCGTTTTGTTCGACGTGTGCACGGTTCGCCTTCTTCACAAAATAAACAATAGAGATATTCGAGATAACAGAGAGTATGACATCTATAATTCATCTGTTGTTTGATGTTTTCCTTCTTCGCGTTTGTTTTCCATTATATAGTTATCGAAATTTAAGGAAATGATATTATGCTTAGAAAAGAGCCTATTTATTACAAATACTTGGTTTCGACATAAAATGATCCACACGTACACCTGGTTTAAAGGAAACAACCGCAGTATAATTGACTTCGTTATTGCGGATGAAAGAATAAGGGAACTAGTTAAAGATACAAGAGTGATTTTACTTTAAGCTTTTTGAACTTTTCCACTCGAGAAATTACTAGTCTAGACAGTATTTAGTAAAAGGGTCTTAATGCCCTTGAACTTTAGTTCTTAAAACGGCGCATGCCGTTACAGGAGGATCCATCCAGTCGAGTCCAATGCGCACGCGCTCTGCAGTTGTCGACCGCGCTGAGCCGCGCGTTATTTTCAAATTTGTCAGACTGCTCCTTGCCCCTTATGATAGGCAACTTAGGCAAATATTATTAAGATAATAGCAAACTCCAATACCCGACCGTCGTTATGTCGTATGATTGATCTCATGTTGAAAAAATATTTATATTTTAATCTATAAAAATATTTATATTTTAATTGATAAAAATATTTATATTTTAATTTATAGAAATATAAAATTATATAATGATATAAAATAAATACTTAATAAATAAAACTCATAGAATAATTATAATGTCTTTTTGCTAAGATTATTTTTTATTTCTATACATAATACATTTTTATACATATTTGTATAATTTTACAATTTAATAATCAGAACATCGTCGGTGTTTGAATAATAATTTATTATCTCTGAGCGTATAAATTATCTAAATCTATGCTTAATGTAGGACCAGCAGGACCGTATAATTTGTTATTAGTCATACATTCTCGGAGAGCGGCTTTCTGTACATCAGTTGGTTTTGATTTTAGTGTCTTAGCTTGATTTTTTGTCTAATTTTTCGGATTGAACAGAATGAACGTTCCGGTTGAATTTTTTTTATTATGTGGTGAATTCGGTGGTGAGGAATCAGTGTTGTTTTCTATCTTCGCTGGAAATAATGATGGAACCTCGTTCACCGACACTTGAGTAATTATGCGCTCTACTTTTTTACAAATTAAGGCTTAGTCCTTCTCCGATTAATGCGATGCCATGTCGTACAAAGAATCCACCAAATTTTTTAGTTTCATTAATTTGTTTATTTCACTAACATGAGCTTCTTGTGACTAAATGGATGTGACAAGAGCATCACATTGGTCATCAAAGTATGAAGAGAAGGCTTTCACAGAAGTTGATTTTCCACATAAATTTGAAAATTGAATACACCCTAATAGCACCGAAATTTGGGTCAAGCTTGTGTGAAGATTGTGTCCAAGTCTCCCAAGCTTGGTGCCAAGCTTGAGTGAAGCTTGGGTGAGAATTTTTATGGCCACTTAATTCATTGACCATCTCTTAGTATACAAATTTCACCTTAAAACTGGTTTTAAACTACTTTTTAAACAATTTTCACTAATGCTTACCTACATTAGGTTAAAGTATAGTTCCAAGGAAACGAATTTTTCATAGTCTAAATATTAACTTATCTTGCTCATTTTTGTTGTAAATTACGTAGAAAATATCTCTTTATCGAAATCTACACATTTTATCTGATAAAAATTAACCTAATATTTCCAAAATCACCTAAAATATGTGAAAGCGGTTACGCTCGTTCAATGAATTCGAGGAGGAGTGAACGCAAGAGCGAGGCGGTCTTTCTACACCGTCCGCGCTGTGGCAAGGCATTCGATGTTGCCGGGCAGAAAAATATTATTCTGGTCTATCAGACGCATCGAATTTTTTTCGAGAAGATACCCAGTGCTTTTTCTTTGATATCAAGGAAATTTTCCATTCATCCTAAAAATGACTGACAAAGTCGAATCTGTCGCTGCTGCGGTTGCAACCCCGAAGAAGGCTGCCGCTCCCAAGGTGAAGAAGCCCAAAACCAAACCAACTCATCCACCAACTGCTGATATGGTGAATGCCGCCATCAAGGAACTTAAGGAAAGAAACGGATCATCCCTTCAGGCCATCAAGAAATACGTTGCTGCAACGTATAAACTTGATGCCGACAAGTTGGCTCCTTTCATCAAGAAGTACTTGAAGAGTGCCGTCGCCAGTGGTAAATTGGTGCAGCCCAAGGGAAAAGGTGCTTCAGGATCTTTCAAGCTCGCAGTGAAAGACAGCAAACCAAAAGCTGCCAAGTCTGCTGCTTCGAAGGTTACGAAGAAACCAGCAACCAAAGCCGCAAAGAAGCCAGCTGTTGCGAAGAAGGCCGCCCCGAAAGCAAAGAAGGCTGTTGCTGAAAAGAAGAAGACAGCAACCAAGGTTGCTGCTAAGCCACCCAAGGCAAAATCCACCACCGCTAAGCCTAAGGCCGCCAAGCCTGCTCCCAAGAAAGTAGCAAAGGCCGCTTCTGCAGTGAAGAAGGCTGCTCCCAAAGCAAAGAAGCCAGCAGCGAAGAAGGTCGCAAAGAAGTAAAGAGAGAATGTTCCTTTGACATTTCTAAGCGCCCTGTTCAATAACAAACGGCCCTTTTCAGGGCCACCAAATATTTTTAACGTTGGTTTCTTTGTTCTCTTCAAACATGCTACATGACATGACACGTGACATGACACATGACGTGAGATATGACATGACACATGACATGACACATGATATGACACATGATATGAAAAATCACATGACACATGACATGACCCATGACACGACACATAACGAGCACATCACATGACACATAACATGGTACGTGACATGACACTTGACGTGAGATATGACATGACACATGACATGACACATGATATGACACATGACGTGACACATAACATAAAACATGACATGACACATTACAGGAGACTTGATATGACACATGACATGGCACGCGACATGACACATGACATGACAAATGAGATGACAGGTGAGATGACACAACACATGACACATCACATGACACACGACATGACACATGACATGACACATGACATAAAAAATCACATGACACATGACATGACACATGACAGGACACATGACATGACACATAACATGACACATCACATGACACGTGACATGACACATGACATGCGACATGACATGCGACATGATATGACACATGAAATGACACCTGACATGACACACGACATGAGATATGACATGACACGTGACATGAAACATGACATGAGACATGACATGCCACATGATATGACACATAACATGACACCTGACATGACACAGGACATGAGATATGACATGACACATGATATGACACATGACGTGACCAATAACATTCAATATGACATGACACATTACATGACACAAGATGGGACAAATGACATGAGAAATCACATGACACATGACATGACACATGACACGACACATGACGTTACACATCACATGACGCATGACATGACACGTGAAATGACACATAATATGACACATGAAATGACACATGACATGACACATGACCTGACACATGACATGACACATGCCACGACACACGACATGACACATGACATGACACGTGAAATGACACATGATATGACACATGAAATGACACATGACATGACACATGACATGACACATCACATGACACATGACATGACACATGACATGACACATGACATGCGACATGATATAACACATGAAATGACACATGAAATGACACACGATACGACACATGACATGACGCATGACATGACACATGACATGACACATCACATGACATGACACATGACATGACACATGACATGACACATGACATGACACATGACATGACACATGACATGACACACCGCCGGCACGCAGGCCGCGCACGCGCTCGTCGACATCGGAGAGGGCGCTGATCATCAGGATCGGCGTAGACACCCCAATTGTGCGCAACGTGGTGACGATGGCCAGGCCATCCAGCTCGGGCAGCATGCGGTCGAGGGTGATCAGGTCGTAATCCCCACTCACGGCACGGACCAGGCCCTCGCGGCCGTTGTCCACCCAATCTACGTCCAGTCCATGGCTACTCAGCTCGGCGACAATCTCGCGGGCCGTTACGGCGTCATCCTCGATGGTCAAAATGCGGGTCATAGGATTACCTGGTGAGCGTTCACACTAGAAGTGGCGACATTTTGCCAAGAAGTTGCTGAATGTTTCCTAAATAAAACTTCATCTTCTTCAAACCGACATCGCCCTGTGGGAGCTGGCTTGCCTGCGATGGCGGCCTGACTGCCGGCCCACATCTACCTGATACCCCGCGAACCTGCTGCGCCACCAAAATAGTTAAACCCAGAAAGCACAAAGGGGACCCGAAGGTCCCCTTTAATTTGTCGTTGCGTGCTCTTTTCTTATTATTGAGGGGCGGCCTGTTGTTGTTTTTGGTAGCCGTGGCCCGTACCGCTTTTTTGGCGACCCCCATCCGGGGTCAAGAGCAAACGTATTTTTTTGAACGCTGACCTGCTTCTTCGTAAACGATCCAACCAGTGGGTAGCTACCTAAGGTAGTTTTATTTTTCTCTATCCGGTTGCGGGTTGCGGCATGCCGTACCCTGGGAAGCACATCTTCTCCAAAAAAATCTGTTAGCTGCGTCTCTGCCGTGTTGTTTTTGTTATGTCAGAGTCGTTTCGTCTTATTTTTATTAGGTTTGGCGCTTTTTATTCTTGTTATGCCATAGAGATAGCAGAAGGCGTGCCAACTTTTTAAAAATCTTTAAAATCAATGAGTTGTATTTTTGGTCAATATTTTCTTTCAGTCGGTGCGGCGGATTTTGTTCCCGCGTTACCCGTTATGCCGGTGTGCGGTAACACATTGTCACAGCTGTGCTACTCACCTGCGTTACGCACCTTCGCCACGCGGGAACCCGTAGGCCGTCCCAGCACCTGGCTGATCTGCTGGCCGGCGCCAATCAAGCGTTCCAGGTCGATACCCGTGTCGATACCCAGGCCGTTGAGCAGGTACAGCACATCCTCGGTGGCGACGTTACCGCTGGCGCCCTTGGCGTAGGGGTAGTTTCTGGGGGTTGTTGAATATTATTATATGATTGAAAGTATAACTTGTACTTTTATGAAGCTGACTTATGTGATTATTTTCATTTCCAAAATTTTTGGAGTAGGTTGGGTGGAGGCACTTGGGATTTGTTCAGGTGAAAGTGGTAGGGGTAGTTTTTGGTGGTTGTTGAATATTATTATAAGATTGCAAATATAAATTGAAGCTTTTGAAGGTGACCTGTGTGATTATTTCAAGTTTCTAATTTTTTGAGGTGTTTGGGTGGAGGCACTAGCGATTTGTGCAGGTAAAAGTGGTAGGGGTAGTTTTTTGAGGTTGTTAAATATTTTTACAAGATTTCAAATATAACTTGTGGTTTTCTGGAAGTGACTTGTGTGATTATTTTAGATTTCCACTTTTTTTGAGTGGGTTGGATGAAGGCACTTGGGATGTGTTAAGGTAAAGGTAGCTGGGGTAGTTTCTGGGGGTTTTTGAATATTATGATATGATGGAAAGTATAACATGTAGTTTTTTGAAGTTGACATGTGTGATTATTTCAAGTTTCTAAATTTTTTGAGTGGTTTTGGTGGAGGCACTTGTGATTTGTTCAGGCAAAAGTGGTAGGGGTAGTTTTTGTGGGTGATTGAATATTATTATAAGATTTAAAATATAACTTGTAGTTTTCTGAAGGTGACTTGTGTGATTATTTTTATTTTCTAAATTTTTTGAGCGGTTTGGGTGCAGGAACTTGGGATTTGTTCAGGTAAAAGTGGTAGGGGTAGTTTTTTGGGGTTGTTAAATATTTTTACAAGATTTAAAATATAACGTGTAGTTTTCTGGAGGTGACTTGTGTGATTATTTTAGGTTTCCACATTTTTTGAGTGGTTTGGATGAAGGCACTTGGGATGTGTTAAGGTAAAAGAAGTAGGGGTAGTTTCTGGGGGTTGTTGAATATTATTATATAAGTGAAAGTATAACTTGTACTTTTATGAAGCTGACTTGTGTGATTCTTTTAAGTTTCTAAATTTTTCGAGGTGTTTGGGTGCAGGCACTTGGGATTTTGTTCAGGTAAAAGTGGTAGGGGTAGTTTTTTGGGGTCGTTTAATATTTTTACAAGATTTAAAATATAACTTGTAGTTTTCTGGAGGTGACTTGTGTGATTATTTTAGGTTTCTACTTTTTTTGAGTGGTTTGGATGAAGGCACTTGGCATCCATTTTACAAAGAAAAAAAAAGAATTTTCATCAAAATGGTTCAATTTAAAAAAAAAGTGATGAATTTTAAACTAAAATGGTGAATTTTCAACTGAAATAGTTGAATTTTCAACCGCGGAAGAGATAAATTTTCAACTAAAATTATGAAATAGTCAACTGTATTGCTTAAATTATCAATTAAAAAAACTTAGTTTGTAACAAAAAAAAACGAATTTTCAATATAGTGCTTAAATTTTTAGTTGAAAAAATGAATGAAAAAAAAATGAATTTTTAACAAAGGAGTTCAAGTTTTAATCAAGTAATTGAATTTTCAACCAAAATCAAATCAAATAATTTGCAAAAAAAAAGACGAAGTTTCAACGAAATACTTGAATTTTTAAATGAAAAAGATGAATTTTCAACTAACTAGGTAAATTTCTAAATAAATTTTCAACAAAAAATGGAATATCTAAGTATCCAGTTTAAAAAATTCATTTCATAAGAAAAAAAAGAATTTTTGTCAATATAAAAACAAAGTATTAAATTTTTAACTAAGTAAAAAAAAAAATGAAATCGTAACCAACAAAAAAAAAAAAGAATTTCCAACAAAGCACATAAATTTCTAGTTATAAAATTTGAATTAATAAAATCAAATATTAAAAAAAATGCATTTTTAACAGAGTTTAATTTTCAATCAAGTAATTAAATTTTCAACCAAAAAATACGAATTTTCAATAAAATACATGAATTTGCATCCCAATACATGAATTTCCAAATAAAAAAGATAAATTTCCGTCCAAATAGTTGAATTTTAAAATAAAAAAGATCAATTTTCAACCAGAAATGGAAAAGTAAACTTTCTTGTTTAAAAAATTAATTCAATTTGTTTATTTTCAACAAAAAATTGAATTATATCAAGCCACAATGTCGAATTTCCTGTCCAAATAGACAAATGTTCAACAAAATAGTAGAATTTCCTACCTGAAAAAATAAATTTTCAACCAAATATTTGAATTTTGAAACATAAAAATCAAAACTTAACCAAAAACATTTGAATTTTCAACAAATACTTGAATTCTCAGCGCAAAATTAAATAGTAAATATTTCAGCCAAACAAAACGAATTTTAAACAAAATAGTTGAATTTTCAACCAAAGAGTTGAATTTTCAACAAAATATGTAACCTTCTAACCAAATAGTTAAATTTTCAACCACTCCCACATTCCCGACTAAGAACGGGAATGATGTTCTCGATTTTACTCCATGTTCGGATACACTGAGGAGCAGAGTAGTGCACTGGAGAGTCTCTAATGAGGAGTCTCTCTCGGACCGCAAATATATCGTGTTCCGATTAACTGTAAGAAAACCGGTGGTAACCAAGATCAGGAACCCCAGAAATACACTTTGGGACTCATACAAAGAGAAACTCAAGCGAAGGCTTGCGGAATCTTCCACAAGCTATAGTACCATTGATGAGCTATAGCACGCCGCGGATTTTCTGCGACGGGCTCTGACTACATCATATGAGAACAATTGCCCTACAAGCACAATTAGGTCTATGAAGGGGAGCAGAATGTTTGAATAATCACCTGGAGAGACATCGTAAAAAGACGAGAATGTCGTGCGATAGGGTCAATGGAAATAAATTGCCTTTAGACTGGGACATCTATAAGACAGCCCAGTCTGAATACAATAAAAATATAAGAAAGTATAAGTGGCAAGATTGGAAGGGCTTCTGCAAGGAATCGAAAAACATTCCGAAAACAGCGAAGCTGCACAAGATCCTGGCGGAAAATCCGAAAGCTCGCCTCAGGCTCATAAGGCTCGATAATGGTGAGCTTACTAAAGTCGAAGAAGCAACGCTGAATCACCTGATAGAAGTTCACTTTCCGGGTTTCCAACGAATCTGAACCGACTGAGAGGAGGAAGGCTGGGGCCAAGATGTTGTAAGGACCTAGTAGAATTTCGCCTACAAGGTCGCTGATTACAAGAAGGTGGAATGGGCGGTAGGGTCCTTCTGTCCTTTCAAATCACCAGGGGCGGATGGCATTTATCAAAAGCAAAATATTTCCGGCCAATCAGCCTAACGTCCTTAATCCTGAAGACGTTGGAGAGGATGGTCGAGCGATACATTAGGGATGAGGTGCTCTTGGCCTCCCCGCTGCATAGAAGGCAGCATGCTTTTCAGGCAGGCTGCTCGGTAGATACTGCGTTTCATGCTGTTGTGGCAAAATTGGAGCAGCAGTTGAAACAAAAGGGGTATGCTGTGGGTGCTTTCTTGAATATCGAGGGTGCTTTCAGCAACACTTCTTCAGATGTTATCTGTGGAGATGCTCTGAAATGTGGCTCAGGAATATGTGGATCCCTTTGTAGTCCTAGTTAGGGTGGCTCACCTGGAGACGCTGATGTGAATTTTTCAACAAAATTGTTCAATTTTTAAGTTAAGAAGGCGAATTATCTACAAAGCAGTTGAATTTCCAATAAAGAAGTTAATTTTCAACCATATTGTTGGATTTTGACCTTAATTATGAATTTTCAAAGAAGAGATTTTAATTTTAAATAAAAATAGTTAAACTCATCCGAAATAGACGAATTAAAAAAAAAGTGGAATCCTTAATCCGAACAGATTTAATTTTCAACCAAAAAGAATAATTTCTAACCTTAAAAAATGAATTTTCAACTGAGAAGATTAATATTTTGTCAGAAAAGACGAATTTTCAAATAAATACATTATCTGTAACCAAATAGTTGGATTTTTATCTATGAAAGATAAATTTTCATTCAAAAATATCAGTTATCAACCTAAAATTGAATTGTTATATTTTTAGTTGAAAAATCAATTCTCAACCATGATTAAAAATTAATTCTTAACGAAGAAAAGAATTTTTAAACTATATTGATAAATATTCAACAAAAAATTTATTTTCAACAAAAGAGTTCAACATTTGACTAAATAGTTTGATTTTCAAACCAAAACATTATTTTCAACCAAGGAAATGAATTTTCTACCAAAAAAGATACATTTTGACAAGATGCATCAATTTTCAATTAAATAGTTGAATTTTTAACTAAAAAAGATAAATTTAAAAATAAATAATTAATTTTAAACTAAAAAAAAAAATAACTTTCAACCAAAAACATTAATCTTTTACCAAAAAAGACCAATTTTCAGCAAGATACATGACATATCAACCAAATAGTTGAATTTTCAATTAGAAAAGATTTATTTTTAATATAAAATATCAATTTTCAAGCCAAAATGTAATATTTACATTTCCAATGAATAAATTAATTTTCAAAGAACAAGAAAAAACAATTTTCAATAAAATAGTCAAATTTTTAACAAAGAAATTACTTTTCGTCTAAAATGATGAACTTTCAAAACAAAAATGAATTTTTATTAAAACGATAATTTTTTAACAAAGAAGATTCAAAGAAGATTGAGTTTCTAGAGAAAATGAAACAAATGTATATAACATTTTTCAATTTTCTACTAACGAGGTAAATCTAGATCTAGATGAGTTATGAATCAAAAGTATAATAGTAGACTTTCCAGCCAAAAATAGTAAGATTTTCTTATTGGGTTCTATTAATTCAATTCCCCTGGATTGAAAATTCGTCTTTTTGGTCGGAAATTCAACTATATTTTTGAAAATTCATTTATTTTAAAACTTATTTTATTGGTTGAAAACTTATTTTATTGGTTGAAAATTTAACTATTTTGTTAAAAATTCTTTTTTTGATGTTAAAAATTAAGTATTTCAACTAAAAATATAATTATTTTATTTTTTGTTGAAAATTCATCCTTTTTAGTTGAAAAATCTTGAATTTGTTGAAACTTCGTGTTTTTCGGTAGAAAATTAAACTTCTTGATTGAAAATTCATCATTTTGGGCTAAAATTCAACTATTTTGTTATAAAATTTTTTTTTTTTTGTGAAGATTCATCATTTAGTTGAAAATTCATTTTTTTTGAAAATTTAACTATTTTGTTGAAAATTCTTTGTTTGTTGTTAAAAATTAATTATTTCAACTAAAAATTTAATTATTTTATTTTTGGTTGAAAATTCATCTTTTTTAGTTGAAAATTCATGCATTTTGTTGAAAAATAGTGTTTTTCGGGAGAAAATTAAACTTGATGATTGAAAAATCATCTGTTTGGTCTAAAATTCAACTATTTAGTTCAAATTCATTTTTTTGTTGTTGTGGAAAATATAACTATTCCAATTTTTGGTTGAAAATTCATGTATTTTGTTGAAACATCGTGTTTTTCGGTAGAAAATTAAACTTCTTGATTGAAAATTCCTCATTTTGGGCTAAAATTCAACTATTTTGTTAAAAAAATTTTTTTTTTTTTTTGGTTGAAGATTCATGATTTAGTTGAAAATTGATCTTCTTGGTTAAAAATTTATTTTTCTGGTTTGAAATTAAACTTCTGGATTGAAAATTCGTCTTTTTGGTCGGAAATTCAACTATATTTTTGAAAATTCGTTTATTTGAAAACTTATTTTATTGGTTGAAAATTTAACTATTTTGTTGAAAATTCTTTTTTTTATGTTAAAAATTAATTATTTCAACTAAAAATATAATTATTTTATTTTTGGTTGAAAATTCATTTTTTTTAGTTGAAAATTTATGTATTTTGTTGAAACTTCGTGTTTTTCGGTAGAAAATTAAACTTTTTGTTTGAAAATTCATCTTTTTGGTCGAAAATTCAACTATTTGGTTAAAAATTCATTTTTTTGGTTGTTAAAAATTATTATTTTTCAAAATTAATAATCTAACTATTCCATTTTTGGTTGAATAAACTTTTATATTTATCGCGGTCTCAATTCCCACAAATGTTTGAAAAATTATTATATGGGTGACTATGTTTTGCTTATTTTTGATTTAAGACGAAGAATTGCTGGATAATATATATTGAAAATATTGTTCAAATGAACAATTCAATAATTAGAAGGCAGTTTTGATATTTTATAGTAAAGGATTTTCAAAATCACATAATTCTTTTTATTCTAGAAAAAACATTTTACAAAATATTGTACAGAAGAGAAAAAATTTTTCATACAGTTGAGCCTGGAATGACTGAAATGCTTCTTTATTAATGAATTGTTTGAAAAAAATGTGATCGTTTATATGAAAGCTTTTTTTTTTTTGTCAACTATGTTTTAGAGTGGAAAATTAATAGAATAAAAATTTGAAATTGGCTCTCACAAGTCTCTTGAAATACAAAATCTTTATTTCACATTTTTTCATTCAAACCGTTTTGAAGAATTTGTAGAAACCAATGAGAAAATCCATGTATGTTCAGAATTAATCTCATTTTGTTGAAATTTAGTTTTTTTTTGTTTGAATCAATTTTTTTACTGAACACTGGACTATTTCGGTTTAATTTGTAAATTGATGGTTTTTCATTAAAATGTTAATATGTTAGTAGCAAAATCATTTAATTTGTTTGAAATTTCTTTTTTTTTGAGAAAATTAATTTTCTTCTTTGAAAATTAAAATACTTGATTTAAAGCTAATCTACTTGTTACATAAATAATTTTTTTATCAGAGTTTTACTGTTTCAGTTCAAAATTCACATTTTTGTTCAAAAATTTGAATATTTTGTTGTAAATTAAACTACTTTTTGTGAAAATATAACTATTTGGTAGGAAATTTAAGTATATGTATAAAACTCAACTATTTAATTAAAATATATCATTAGAAATTAACTTTTTTGTTGAAATTTGATTGAAAATTTATGAAAATTTAACTTAGTTGAATATGCAACTGTTTTTGTAAGTGAAAATTTATTTATTTGGTATAAAATTAACTATTGTGATAACTGACGTATTTATTAGGTTAAAATTGGACTACTTGTCTAAAAATTTATCTTTTTCAGTCTTTTTTGGTTGCATTCAATTTGTTGAAAATTCGTTTTTTATATATTTTTTTAATTGAAAAATTGACGTTTTCAGTCTCAACATCACTGCTGAAAGTTGAGAATTTAATATCAAACGCTTAGTCAATGTTAGCGAAAATAAAAATATCTAGAGATCATTTTTGACTTACTAAAGACTTCCAAACGTAGGGTCGTCATCAATTTCCTGAGCAAACTTTCTATACTTGTGGTTCAAACAAAAATTATTATCATTTTTATTATCTCTAGAAACGAAACCATTGAATACACAAAAATGTTTATTAGTAAAAACTTTACTAATTAACATACATACCAAATTTTTAAGTAATATTAGAGTAATATTATATCATTGCACGAACGGGATGATGGAAAATTACAAATTTATTTCACCCACAAAAGTCATAAAGTAAAAATAATTTCTAATTCTATCGTAATTTCAGTAATTTAACAATTAGTAAACATTCCTTGTCGACTGATTTCGATATAAAATTGAGATTTTGTGGATTTGTCTCCAACCTTGAATAAATAGTGTCAAATAGATAGGTATATAAATAATTCTAGTGCTTCTATACAACCTGTGTACAAGTTTCACAAAACTGCATTCTCACTGTGTCAATAAAATTGAAAATACTACAATTCCGCGTTTCATTAATAGATTTTCCTCTTTTTTTCAATTCTGATAGTAAAATATCTCTAGATCAATCAGCGAAATTTCATTGAATTCAATTTATAGAGTACTACAAACTCATGCAACATCTAATCCTATTTAGGCACGAAGAAAGGTGCCTTTCTTGAATACGAAATTTCCATGAAGAGGTCAGCCACTAACACATGGATATTCTTCAGGCCAATCAGCTGTCATTTCCACTGTATCAGAGGAAAGGTAAAAAATGTATGATATATAATAAAACAGAATCAAATTCATAAACTAATATAAGTAATATTGAATGCCAGTGCAATCAGTGTTCTTTTTGGTCATTTCTGTTGGTAATTCAACAGAGTTTGTGGTATTCAGTTGTTGATCAATAATTTTAAAACCATCCTCGCCAGTTGGCTTTGAAATTTCAGCAGATTGAAGTTTTTCATTATATTCTGGATATCTTTTTCCAAGTTCTAACATCTTTATAGCTGAATGCAACTGCGAAAATAAACAAAAATTGTAGTGCTTTACTCCAAGAAGCCCTTACCTAAATTGTAACTTCTATTAGTTTGATGTTTCTTAAAGAATAAATGCTGTTTATTGTTTAGTGATAAAAAATATGATCCCTCTGATGTGCATCTATTTCATTTCGAGGGAGTTTAGAGGAGTTCAAATATTTCCAAACACTTCCGGGATTTTAAGGAATTCTACATTTTCGAGAGATTAAAAAAATTTCAAGAGATTTCAAAGGATTTTGTGGAATTTCCAGTTTTCAAAATATTTCTAGTGAACTTTGGAAAATAAATTAAATTGAATTTGAAGAAATCCCTAGCGGTTTTGAAGATTTTAAAGGTTTTTAAGATACTTCAAGGAATTTTACAAGATTAGAGGATTTCAAAAATTTGTGAGGATTTGAACGATTTTTTACAGAACTTTAATGGATTAAAACTGTTTCCATGGGTTTCAAGGAATTTCGAAACATTTCACGGGATTTTGCAGGATTTTTGCGTTTTTTCAAAGATGTTTGGGTATTTTTAAGAATTTTTTAGGATTTCCAAAATTTGCAAGGGATTGTTAGCAATTCCCCAGATTTCAAGTGATTTAAAGCCATTTTGAGAAATTTCATAAAATTCAAGGATTTTATCAAATCTCCCAGGATTTCGAAGAATTTCGAAGATTTCTATTTATTTAAACAGTTTTTTTAGACAAATTTAACGAATAAATTCAATTTGCATTGCATTTAAGGGCCTTCTAATTATTCATACTTTTTTGAACGGATTTTTATGTTCTACAAGAATTTCATGGCATTTTAAGATATTCTGAATGATTTCAAAAAATATACAAAATGTCCAGTGATTTTAAAGAATTTTTTAGAAATTCCCAAGATGTCAAGGGATTTGCAGTGAACCTGGGAATATAAATTAAATTACATTTTGAAGGATTTCAAGAAATATACAAAATTTCAAGGGATTTCGCGGGATTTTCGCAGGATTTCAAAAGATGTCAAGGGATTTCTAGTGAACTTTGGAATAAAAATTAAATTAAATTTTAAAGGATTTCTAGAAATTTCAAAGATTTCGAGGTATTTTAAGGAATTTCAAAAATGTTCGAGGATTTTATTATGAAATCTTTAAGGATTTCAAAGATTTCTAGAAATTTAAACGTTTTTTAATACAAATTCAACGAATTAGTTCAATTTAAATTGCATTTAAGTACTTTATAATTATTTAGACTTTTTTGAACGGATTTTTATGTTCTACAAGAATTTCAAGGCATTCCAAGATATTCTGAATGATTTCAAAGAATATACAAAATGTCAAGTGATTTTTAAGAATTTTTGATTTTTAATTAGACAGTTGAATTTTTAAGCAGCAAAGATGAAATTTCTATAAAAAAGATGGAATAGTTAATTTTTCAATTAAAAAAACTAATTTAAAAGCAAAGAAATGAATTTTCAACAAAAAAATATAAATTTCCAAAAAAAGGATTAATTTTCTGACATAAAAAAAACTTTTTCAACAAAATACATGAATTTTCAACTAAATATTTTAATTTCTCAAGGAATTTTCATCTAAAAAAGATAAATTTTCAAGAAAAAGTGGAATAGTTGAATTTTCAGTCAAAAAAGAAAAATGTATTTTCAAGAAATTAATGAAATTATTAACCAAAAAAAAATTAATTTTTAACTAAAATGATGAATCTTCAACTAAAAAAATTAATTTTCAACAAAGTGGTTCAACTTTGGACAAAATAGTTTCATTTTCTAACAAATTTTTGAATTTTCTATGAAACAGAGTAATTTTCACCCCAAATTATAAATTTTTAACAAAAAGGTTTATTTTTAACCTAAGCAGGTTAATTTTTAATCAGATAGTTGAATTTTAAACCAAAATTTTTTAAAAATAATATCGAAAACGATCAATTTTGGCTAAAAAATGTAATAGTTCAATTTTCAATTAAAACAAATTTTCAACCGAAGAAATTAATTTTCAAGCAAAAAGATTAATTTTCTACAAAAAATAAAAATGAATTTTCAAGAAAATAGTTAAAGTATCAATCAAAGAAATTAATTTTTACCTACAATGATGAATCTTCAACTAAATTAATTAATTTTTAACAAAGTAGTTCAACTTTTGACGAAATAGTTTGATTTTTCCCAAATTATTGAATTTTCTTCAAAACAGATTAATTTTCAACCCCAAATTATCAATTTTTAACAAAAAAGTTTATTTTTAACCTAAACAGGTTAATTTTTAATTAGACAGTTGCATTTTTAACCAACAAAGAAGAAATTTCTATAAAAAAAATACATTTTGGCCAAAAAATGTAATAGTTAAATTTTCAATTAAAAAAAAAATTTTACCGCAGAAGTGAATTTTCGAGAATAAAGATTGTCTACCAAACAAAAAAAAATAATTTTTGACAAAATAAATGAATTTTCAATTAAATATTTGAATTTCTCAAGAAATTTTTGACCAAATAGTTTAATTTTCATCTAAAAAAGATCAAGTTTCACAACAAATGGAATAGTTAACCTTGAATCCTCAACAAAAAGATATTCATTTTTAACCATACATTGCATTTTTAATAAAAAAATTTGATTTTCCATTAAAAAAATACGAATTGTAAACCAAATACATATATTTTTCACCAAATAGTTAAATTTTTAACTAAGATTTATGTTCTGCCAAAAAATATGAATTTTGAATGGATGTGATGTTAGTAAACATTTTATTTGATTAATTTTTAGTCTATATTTTTTTCTTTTCTAAAAAATTTGAATTAAATAGTTGGATTTTCAAGCTAAAAATATATATATTTAACCAAAAATGATGTAGTGTAATTTTTATTGAAGCGAATTAATTTTTAATAAAAAAAAAAAAACAGTCAAAAAGACGATTTTTCTATAAAACAGTAGAACTTTCAAACCGAGAATATGAATTTTCAACAACAAAATTATGTTACAACTAAGGAGTTTAACTTTTAATCCAAAAAGATGAATTTGTAACGAAAAATGTATTATTTGATATTTCAACAAATAATATTTTAATTTAAGATAAAAAATAGTTGGATTTAACCGAAAAAGACAAAATTTTCAATAAAATACTTAAATCCTCATCTGAAATAGAATAATTTTTGACCAAGCAATTGCATTTTTAACCAAAAATATTGATTTTATAGCAAAAAAGACGAATTTTTAACAAAATACATATATTTTCTACCAAATAGTTAAATTTTATACCAAATTGTGTAATTTTCCAGTCAAAAGGACGATTTATCTATAAAAAAGTTGAACTTTCAAACCGAGAATATGAATTTTCAACAACAAAATTATTTTACAACCAAGGAGTTTAATTTGTAATACAAAAAGATGAATTTTTAACGAAAAATGTATTATTTGATATTTCAACAAATAATATTTTAATTTAAAATAAAAAATAGTTGGATTTAACCAAAAAAGACAAATTTTCAACAAAATACTTGAATCGTCGTCTAAAACAGATTAATTTTCAACCAAACAATTACATTGCTAACCAAAAAATTTATTTTCTCCCAAAAAATACGAATTTCAACAAAATACACCAATTTTTGACCAAATAATTGAATTTTATACCTAATTGTGAAATTTTCCAGTCAAAAAGACGATTTATCTATAAAAAAGTTGAACTTTCAAACCGAGAATATGAATTTTTAACAAAAAAATTATTTTACAAGCAAGGAGTTTAATTTGTTGAATTTTCAACTAACAAAGAAGATAAATTTCCAACAAACAATGTAATAGTTAAATTTTCACTTTAAAAAATTTATATTCCAACAGAAAGATGAATTTGTCAAAAAATAGTTTATCTTTCAACCGAAGAGTTTAATTTTAAACCAAAAAGATGAATTTTCAACTTCGAAAAATAACTTTTTATCAAATAAGATAATATTTCAACAAAGCACATGAATTTTTAACAAAACAAGTTAATTTTCAACTAAAAAAGATCTATTTTGAACCAAAAATATAACAATTAATTTTGCAGATAAAAAATTACTTTTTAAATAAAAACAAACGAATTTCCAACAAAATAGTTAAATTTTTAAACAAAGTGATGAATTTTGAAACAGAAAATCAATTTACTACCGAAAGAGTCGAATTTTCAACATAACACATGAGTTTTCAACCAAATATTTGAATTTTCAAGAAAAAAAAAATATAAATTTTCTACCAAAAATAGAATAGTTAAATCTGCAGTTTAAAAAATAATACTAATTTTTTAAATAAACGAATTTTCAATCGAGTAGTAACATTTTCAATCAAAATGAATTTTCAACCAAAAAAATATATTCCAACAAAACACATGAATTTTTAACCAAATAATTGAATTTTCAACTAAAAAAGATCAAATATCAACAAAAAATAGAATAATTAATTTTTTCAGTTAAAGAAATTACTTTTTTAATAGAAGAAAACGAATTTTTAACAAAATAGTTACATTTTGAACCAAAGTGATGAATTTTCAACCAAAAAAATAATTTAATAGAAAAAATGACGAATTTTCAACAAAAATGGTGAATTTTCAACCAAATAGTTGAATTTTCAACCAAAAATAGAATAATTAATTATTCAGTTAAAGAAACTTTTTTTAACAGAAGAAAACGAATTTTTAACAAAATAGTAACATTTTTAACCAAATTGATGAATTTTCAACCAAAAAATTAATTTAATACCAAAAGAGACAAATTTTCAATAAAACACGTGAATTTTCAACCAAATAGTTGAACTTTTAACCAAAAAAGATCAATTTTCAACCAAAAATAGAATAATTAATTTTTCAGTTGAAGAAATTATTTTTTAACAAAATATGTAGTTAAATTTTCAACTAAAGTAATTACTTTTCAACCAGCAAATTAATTAACCATAACAAAAATATACATTTTCAACTGGCTGGCCTGTAGATCTCGGCCAATGGGTGCCTTCCTACTTCTGCTGCGTGCTGCCCATTGGTCCTCACGTGCTGACTCGAACATAGACATTTACTGAATCTTAGCCGCGTGGGGTCGTCCAGCCATGCCGTGGTGCAGGGCTGGTCGACTCTGTTACGTACTGCCTGCGACACTGCTAGTGAAGCTTAATGGTGTGAAGTTGCAGGGCTGGTTCGTCCTGACTCAGTGATCGACTCAGTACCGCTACTCGCCGCCGATCGTGGCGCTGAAGTATGATCTCGACGGCGAAACATGGCTGCTTATTGTGACACCTCCCCACTTCGTCGGTGAAACACGGCCGTCTGATAGTAACGCCATGCCAGGGTGCCGCCGATGGTAAATGCCTGCTATTTGTGGCACCTCCCAACTTCGTTGGTGAGACATGGCCGTCTGGTAGTGACGGCATGTCATGCACGGGACTGGTGCGCTGTGTTGGTTTCGTTCCATCCTCCCGTCCTGCTTCTTTGGTGCGGCCTGTCTGCGCTGTCTGCTTGGTGTTTACGAGCTGTCAGTTTGATACATAGTTTCGATCTCGACCACGTTTACGCAAAAGTGTAAAGGATTAAAACATTATTTCAATTGAGAGTACTCTGGCGCTCCGACGTGGATCCTTATGTATAATTATCTATTGTGTTGGTTTATTTTATACTTATTTTTCCTGGCTGGATGGTAAGAGTGTTCTTATTTATTTTTTTCTGACCAGCCGTTCCTCGCGTTCCGAGGTTGGGTACGGCTTCAGCGAAACCCCGGAAAGTTGTTTTCACAACTTTCTGAGTTTTCTCGAAAACTTCACTACAACTTATAAATGGCCAGTTATTATCCTGAAATGTTGCGGATCTCATATTGAGTCACTTCGATTGGATTCAATCTTCAGTAAAATTTTAGGTCCTAATATAAAAGAAGAGTTACGAAGCAGAGTCATTGAATAATTGACCAGTTAGGTACAATAATGGTGTTCTTGTACATCAAAACCAAGTTGAATGAGACTCCAGAGTTAGGTACTTTTCAATCTGTTTGTACAACATGGGTGATATTGACAAAAAGAATTGCTACTTCGGTAATATCGATACAAACGTGTCCACACAACCGAAACTGTGGAAAGAGAGGCGCTGAGGTCATAGGAAGTAGAGACGTCATTCTCTCTCTCTCTCTCTTGCTTTTATTGATACCGACATCGCGGTTTCTTTCTTTCTTTTTTGTGTGTGTGTTTGATTGTTATGCTCAATGGCCATTTTCATTACTAATTTCAAAATGTCGCCTCAAGTTTATGTATTTGGGTGAATCTCCCCCCACCCTGAGTTAGAGTAATGTAAGGTAAAATCAGCTATAGTCACGGTTGACGTTTTAGGACGCCAAATTATTCACCCCTGATATTGTTCGTTAAAGCCGAAGGGGCTTTAACAAAAGAGAATTCTCAATCACCAAATTGCAGTTGTCGATGCTTTGACATTTAATTTTCAAAGGTCTGCACAAATGTAGGGGGAATACAAAGACCGAGCGCGCAGCGCATGATAAATATATTATTGAAAGCGAAGCGCAACAACAAACAGTCGAAATCAACTTTGTTCTTGTATTTTGGTTGAGGATTTAACTATTTTATTGAGAATTCGATTTTTTTTTCAATTTCACTGTTTTTGATGTAAATTAAAATATTTTTTCGCTGAAATATCAACTATTACATTTTTTGTTTAGAGGTCATCTTTTTGGTTGAAAATTCACTATTTGGTTAAAAGTTGAACTCTATCGCTCTAAACATTTATTCTTTGAATTAAAGATTCACCATTTTAATTTAAAATCCATTTCATTTGTTGAAAATTCGTCATTTTTGCCGGAAAATTAATTTTTTAAATTTAAAATTCAACTATTTCAGTTTAAGATTTATTATTATAGTTGACTATTTATATTTTTGGTTTAAAATTGATATTTTTAACTAAAAGTTGAACTATTTCAGTTTTGTTGAATTTTTGTTTTTTAAGTTGAAAATTAATCTTTTCGATTGAAAATTTGACAGTTTAGTTGACATGATTGTTCAATTTTTAATTGAAAAATCTTTCTTAGTTGAAAATTAAAATCTTGTAAGAAATTCGTTTTTTGCTGTATTTAACTGTTTTGAATTAAAAATTAAAAACTTTTTTCATTGAAATATTCACTATTACATTTTTATTTTTGAGAATTCACTTATGTGGGTTAAAAATTCCACAATTTTGGTCAAAGCTTTGCTAAAAATTATTTTTTTCGTTAACGATTCATCATATTCGTTGAAAGTCTATCTCTTTAGTTGAAAATTGAATTATTTTGATTAAAATTCGTTTTCTTTTTAGTAGAAAATTAATTTTTTATTCTGAACATTGATATTCTATATATTTATGAAAATGATTTATATGTGTCAATGATCTGATATATTTACGAAATGATTTTCAAGTGCCCATTACTTGATATTTGCAGTGATATGAATTCAAAATCGTGTCATGCACTAGTATATGTGAATAATGTAGGTATTCGTGTATCTCAACTAGGAGGTCAAATGAATTACGTAAGGGAAACCATAAATTGAAATTAAGATAGCAATTTCTCCTTGCGGTAATATAAAAGCAAAACTCATTCTAGTCTAAAAATAAGAAAACTAAAATCAAAATAATAATGAAGAAAGGATCTATAAAAAACATTTATATTTTTTCTAAGGAAGTTAGAAATTTAGTATCCGAAAACATGATATCGAAAATATAAGTAAATTAAGAAATAGAAGAAACCTGCAAAGAAAATTATAAATCTTGATTCTTCATAAATATTTCAATCGTCGAATAAGAGGAAACGTAAGCGCGGTTGTGAGCTGGAAGTTCGATCATTGGGTTACTTTGACCTTTAATTGAGTCTAATGTCATTTAATTGAACATTGGTAACATTTGGTTGTGAGGGTCGAGTGGATATCTTGGTCTCGACGCCCGTCGACCTGGACCCCGTCGATAACCCACTTCAACGACTACCGCTCGCTTGGCAGCACCCGCCACGGGCTGCCAACCGTCCCCGTCCGTAAGTAGCAATAAACTTCAATCTTTACTTTTCAATTGCGGCTCTATTGATTGTGTTCTGACTCTCCTCAGCTTTCCATAACCCATTTCCCCCTCTTTGGCATTACCCTTATAATAAAGCAAGACGTTTGAGATTTTTCTATATTAACTTTGGATACTTGCTAGTGATATCATGTAATTGGACAGAAAAAAACTACTCTCTTCCAATAGATTATTATCAGGCCTATAGCAGAAGTATGTTTATCGTCGTTTGACTCCACTTTACCTAAAAACATTTTTACTCTATTGATGTGAGCGAAAAGAGAGGAAATGTGCAGGAAACCATTTTTCCGAGGCCAGTCGGGTTTCCAAAAATCTAGTGTAAATGCCGACACTCGACGTACCCGGTTATCCATGTTTTAATAGTTCATCGTTAGCGAAGATCACTCTTAACATTACACTCCGCTGTATCGTAATGTACAATATTGCGATACTCTACGCTGTCGCAACAAAACTTGTAGATGCACCGTCGTCATTAACCCTACAGTACAGTCGCTAATGACCCTGGCAGTTGATGCGACTATAAACATTCAACTAATAAAAAAAAAAAAATAATTAAACCTCCAAAAATAAATAGAAATAATAATCTTGAGTCTTTTTCTCAACATTTTAGGACTTTTACATCCTTTCAAGTCATTCTTTTTTAGTCAAGTTGGCAATGTTGCCAGTTAATATTTTGTTCTGAATGGCTTGACGAACTGACTGTCCAGAGGATTCTCATCCCATATTGGTGAAGTCATGTTGAAAATGTTGCCATTTATTTTTTTATCCTTAATGGCTTGTGGAACGGCCTATTCAGATTATCCTCATTCGATATTGGCACAGTCACGTTGGGAATGTTTCCATCCGTTTTTTTGGCCTTAATCGCTTGTGGAAGTGCCTATTCAGAGGATCCTCATTCTATATTGGTACAGTCACGTTGGCAATGTTTCCATTCATTTTTTGGTCCAAACGGCTTGTTAAACTGACTATTCATAGGATTCTCATTCAATGTTAGTACTGTCATGTTGATAATGTTGCCAGTTATTATGTTGGCCTGAACGGCTTCTGGAAGTGGCTACTTAGAGGATCCTCATTCGATATTGGTATAGTCACGTTGGCAATGTTGCCATATATACTTATTTTGACTCTTTTATAGGTATTCGGTTGATTCGCTCCAGGAGCCACGAATGTGCACAAATGTGCGAATAGTACTAATCCAATGACGTACTTGTGATCTACTTCTTAATTTGTTCCTGTATAGTAAACTTTTACTTGTAAGTTTTTATCTGCACAAGGTGCCATTAATGAATACATATGTCCTAGTAGTACCCTAGTAGCTATGAAATACCGATGATCCATTTAATTATATATTTCTACATAGTACAAGTCTGGTAGTAAATAGTTAGTTGCACCCGGAGTTAATTAGTTTTTTTTTTTGAACATTTACATTCAATTGAATAGGAGAAAATTCTGGTATTCATGTTTATTTCTTGATTTGAAGAGGGAATCGCTCTTTTCAATCTTATTTATAAATTGGAGTGGGCACATTTCATAAAAGAGTGAGAATTTTTTATTATGTATTTTTTTCTGGATTGCTAGAGAACATTCTTTCTTCTTGCAATTTGCTTTACAATAAATGTGAAAAATATCAAGTCAAAGATATGATTTCTTGGGAGCTGAGAGCCTAGTATTTGAAATGAAAAGGCTAAAAAGTGATTTGAGGTAAAAAGGCTAAAAAGTGATTTGAGATAAAAAGGCTAAAAAGGGATTTGAGATAAAAAGGCTTAAAATTGTTTTGAGATAAAAAGGGTGAAAATTGTTTTCAGAAAAAATGGCTAAAAAGTCATAAAAAGGCTAAAAGTGATTCAAGGAAAAAAGGCTAAAAAGTAATTTGAGATAAAAACGCTAAAAAGTGATTTGAGATAAAAAGGCTAAAAATTGTTTTGAGATGAAAAGGCTAAAAAGTCATTTGAAATAAAAAGGCTAGAAAGTGATTTGAGATAAAAAGGCTAAAAAGGGATTTGAGATGAAAAGGCTTAAAATTGTTTTCAGATAAAAAGGCTAAAAATTGTTTTGAGATAAAAAGGCTAAAAAGTGATTTGAAATAAAAAGGCTAAAAAGTGATTTGAGAAAAAAGGTCAAAAGTGATTTGAGAAAAAAGGCTCAAAAGTGAATTGAGAAAAAAGGCTAAAAAGTGATCGCACAAATATTTTTGGTTTAAAAATACCCTAAAATCTTTCAAACCCTTTTGGAATACCATCAAATTATTGAAATCTATTAAAAATTTCTTAGTGTCTTTCAAAATACCCTAAAATCTTTCAAAAGAATTCAGGAGACTTCAGATACAGGTATCCAGATCAGAATTCAAAAGTAGTTAACCCATGGGTTGATTCATTGAAAGAAAAGGGACTAAAGTAATCTTTTCATTTTAAAAAGTGACTTTACTGAGTTTATCTTTAAACAATGACTGAACAGTGATTTGAGATAAAAAGACTAAAAAGTGATTTAAGATAAAAAGGCTTAAAAGTGATTTGAAATGAAAAGGTTAAAAAGTGATTTGAGGTAAAAAGGCTAAAAAGTGATTTGAGATAAAAAGGCATAAAGGGATTTGAGATAAAAAGGCTAAAAATTGTTTCGAGATAAAAAGGCTAAAAATTGTTTTGAGATAAAAAGGCTATAAAGTGATTTGAAATAAAAAGGCCAAAAAGTTATTTGAGATAAAAAGGCTAAAAATTGTTTTAGATAAAAAGGCTAAAAAATGATCTGAAATAAAAAGGCTAAAAAGTGATTTGAGATAAAAAGGCTAAAAAGGGATTTGAGATAAAAAGGCTAAAAATTGTTTCGAGATAAAAAGGCTAAAAATTGTTTTGAGATAAAAAGGCTACGGTTATTTAAAACAATTTCCACTTTCCGTGAAATTTTCAATTGGAGAAGAGGATTAGGATCTGTTAATTAATTTCAGGAAAAATAATTGTTTAAACAATTTATTATTATTGTTATTAATATTATCTTTGAATAATGCTAGAAATTGCGGTTTTTTCAGAAATTTTTTTTTTTTCACGTTTCACTTGGAGTGAGTTATTATTTAATTTGATATAGAAAAAAAATAGTTTTAACAAATTATTATTATTTATAGCTATCTTCTTCTATATTAGTACTAGATTGTTGCGGTTTTTTTCTGAATTTTTAAACCTTTGTCCATTTTTCAATCAGAATGAAGTAGTCATTAATTCAATTTGACGAAAATTATTGTTTAAATAATTTATTATTATTGTTATTAATATTATCTTTGAATAATGCTAGAAATTGCGGTTTTTTCTGAAATTTTCTATTTTTGTTCACTTTTCACTTGTAGTGAGTTAATATTTTATTTCATATAGAAAAAAAATTGTTTAAACAATTTATTATTGTTTATTGCTATCTTCTTCTATATTAATACTAGATTGTCGCGGTTTTTTTCTGCATTTTTCAACTTTTGTCCATTTTTCAATCAGAATGTAATAATCATTCATTCAATTTTACAAAAATAATTGTTTAAACAATTTATTATTATTGTTATTAATATTATCTTTGGATAACGCTAGAAATTATGGTTTTTTCTGAAATTTTTTATTTTTGTTCACTTTTCACTTTGACTGAGTTGATATTTGATTTATTATGAAAAAAAATTGTTTAAACAAATTATTGTTGCTTATAGCTATCTTCTTCTATATTAAGACTAGATTTTTGCGGTTCTTTTCTGAATTGTTCAACTTTTGTCCATTTTTCAATCAGAATGTGATAATCATTGATTCAAGTTGACAAAAATATTTGTTTAAACAATTTATTATTATTGTTATTAATATTATCTCTGAATAACGCTGGATATTGCGGTTCTTTCTGAATATTTCAACTTTTTGTACACTTTTCACTTGGAGTTGATTAATATTTTATTTAATATAGGAAAAAATGTTTAAACAATTTATTATTGTTTATTGCTATCTTCTTCTATATTAATACTAGATTGTTGCGGTTTTTTTCTGCATTTTTCAACCTTTGTCCATTTTTCAATCAAAGTGAAGTAATCATTGATTCAAGTTAAACCTTTTCTAAAGGAGACTGCATCTTAATATTTGGTTTATATCACACCATAATTTAAGCTTTCTGAAGGCTTCAGGACCATATGCAACTTTGAAGAATAAAACAAATTTTATGCTTTGTTTTTAGGAATTGCAATAAGAGCATTTTGTGGTGGTTGTCCTTTAATCGTTGGATTCTTGTTTTATTCTAAGGAATTCTATACATTGATCTGTTTTTGATGCGCTTTGAACAACTTTAACAAACGAAGTCCGGGCAGATAGCCTAACTTTGTTCAGGAAATGTATAAAATTTGAGACTTTTATGAGAAAGCTTATCTGAGGACCATAAAAAATACCGCCCTTTTAATTTTTTTGCACTTAAACCTCGAAATTTATGTGTTGCGTAATCAAAGCAGGAACCCCTTTTGTCTTAAGCTTTCAGAAACTGTTTCATCAGTCCTAGTTTAATATTCAATAGAAGTAGGATAATTTCGTCTCTGGAAACTAATGGTTCATTTATTACACTATTCTGTCCAATAGCCATGTCATCTCTTGTAAGACAATCTATTCTTATCCAGTGCTAATTTTTAGCTCCACTTTCCCGAAGACACAAAAAACAAGGGTATTTTTTATAGCTACTTTGCTATCTTAGAAGAGAATAAACAATTCTTAGGTTCCCGCAAATCCATTGATGCTCTTGATATTTGATCTTCTACAAGACAAGATAAATCGTTTGACACTTTTTCAAACTGGTGGAATGAGCAATTGGAATTGAAGCTAGTTTATTGCCATTACGTAAAAACACATGCTTTAAATTCCTCTTGAAACTCTTCTTAAAAAGACGCTATTCAATTGAATGGTATTCTATTAGACCCATTTTTTTCGAAAGACCGACAACGTCAGTGCATACTATAGCTAGTTCTCTGAAGAGACAAAGGGGAACAGATCTGCCTCTCCTGTACGATAAAATATTATTTTTGTTTCTGAAGAAACGTCCAATGAGGTTCCTGCAAAGTCGTTGTCACTAGTGTTACTTCGGCTGTCCTGTTCGCTTTTGATCATAAAGGTTTTAGCCTTTAAAACCTTTTGTTTGAAGCTAGGAGAAGGAACAGGTAGCGTTGATACTTATCTTTCAGAAAAAATAGTTCTTGTAATGGTTTTTTGGTTCCTTCCAAATAATTGCAACTTCAAATTTGAAACGACGCCGGTTTCTATATTTCACTTTTATTAGGAGAGGAATTACACAACAGTAAGGTAAAATGAGAATCGCTAGGGACGTCAACATTCTCAGGGGTGAAGTTTAAAGCCAAGTCCCCCGTAGAAACTTTAACATTTTTAAGTTTCGGATGATATTGTAGGATTTCAGAAAATATTCAAATATATAGACTATTCTTTCCTGTCAGTAGATAATACTTATTAAGTAACTAAATGTAAAATTTCATTATCACATTTTCAGTTAAAGTAATTAATTTTCAATCAAGAAAAAGGGAATTTTCAACGAATTAGTCAAATTCTTATCCAAACTGATGAATCTTTAATAGAAAAAAAAATCAATTCTCAACAAAAAGTTTTATTGTCATATTACAAAAAGTTTATATTTTCCGCAAAAACTATTTTACTTTTCAATAAAAAATTGTTGATTTGCGCAAAAAAAAAAAAAAAAATTTCAACAAAAGACTTGATTTTTCAACCAAGAAGGATTCTTCAATCAATAGAAAAATTCTCATCCAAAATGTTGAGTTTTCAGGTCATAAAGACTAACGTTTGAAAACAAAGTTAAATTTATAACAAAGAAAATGAATTTTCTACATAAATAATTGAATTTCTCATAAAAGAGAAAATGTTTTTAACAAAATTAGTGAATTTTCATCTTAAAAAGATCAATTTTCTAGCAAAAAATGAAGTAGCTACATTTTTCGTTAAACAATTATTTGTTACAAAAAGAAAACATATTTTCGACAAAATTTGTTCAATTTTTAACAAGATAAATCAGCTTTCAACGAAAATAATGCATCTTCAAACAACAAAAAAAACAAAACATTTCACCAATTAGGTGAATTTTCAACTGAAAACATACATGTTAAACAAAGAATAGAATAGTTTAATTTTCAGTTAGAGAAGTAAGTTTTTAAACAAATAAATTAAATTTTCAACGACACGAATGAATTTTCAACAGAAAAGATGTAATGGCTATACAAAAAAATTTGACGAAAGATGGTATATATTTCAATTTTTAGTTCAAAAAATTAATTTTTAACTTAAAATTAATTTTCTACTAAAGAAATTAATATTTCAACCAAAAAGATTAATTTTCTACGGAAAAAGAATAATTTTTAATAAAATACATGAATTTTCAATCAATTTTTTTTTATTTTTAATGGAATTTTCAACCCAATAGTTGCATCTTCAACTGAACCAATTTTTTTTCTTCAAATATAACTAATCCGCTATTAGACTGAAATTTATACTTTTAATTGCAAATTGATCTTTTCTGTTTGAAAATTCAACTATTTGGTAGAATATTGAATTATATGATTAAAATGTAAACGGTTTATTTGAAAAATTAACTACTCCGTATAAGACTAATTTTTTTGTTGAAAGTCTATAATGTGGGTAGCAAATTCAAATTTCTGTGTAAAATTCATGTGTTTTGTTGGAAATTAGTTTTTTGAAATTCATCTGATTAATCGTGGATTCAACTATTTGGTTAAATATTTCATCTTGTTTAGTTCGATTTGACTGGTACAAAATTCTTAATTTGTTGTTCAAAATTTAATATTTTAATTGAAAATGTAAGTATTAAAAGTTTGGTTTACAAATAATTTTTGTTCCAAAATTCAACTCTTCGGGTGTAATTTTAACTATTTTGGTAAAAAATTCAACTATTTGGTTAAAAGTTAAACTATTTATTTAAAGAATTAACTACTCCGTGAAAAATTTACTTTTTTCTTGAAAATTTAAAGTGTCGGGTTCACTACTTGAATTCAACCAAACGAAAAAAAAATTTCACTCAAAAAAATTGTTTTAACTAACAGTGTAACTATTCCATTTGTGGTGAAAATTGATATTTTTTGGTTAAAAATCCAACTATTTGGTTGAAAATTCATCTCCCTTGGTTGAAAATTACATTCTTGGTGAAAATTCATCTTCGTCGGTTTGAAATTGAATTATTTTGAAGAGTTATCTTTTTTAGTCGAGAAATAAACTGTTTTGTTGAAAATAATATTTCTTACGAAAAAGTGATTTTATCATAAGCATAACTGCACTCCCATGACAAAATTGCACATTAGGCGCATTACACGGCTTCCTATCTTTATCGTGATCATTATCATTATCATTATCATCATATCATAATTATCACAATATCATGATCATAAACATAACTGCACTCGCATCACTAAACTGCACATTTGGAGACATTATACGACTTCTTATCTTCAATCATTCTCAAGATAAAGTTTTTGTAAATAAATCACCGTAAAAAGTAAATTATTGAATACTTCAGAATCTCGAAAAATATATCGCATCAAAGAATGTTAAAAGAATATATGTGAATTTTTTCAGATATTTCCTAACGTTGCCCTCTTTTTGGGTATATGTAAAAGTAATAATTTTGGTTTTCATTTTTTTTCATTTGGAAGAGGGATTTTTTAAAATATTTTTATCGAGTTGGAAGGAAGTAAATTTTGGTTTTCAAATTTTTGATTGTTTTTAGTAAAAAATAATTTTGGTTTTCATTTTTTTTCATTTGGAAGAGGGATTTTTTAAAATATTTTTATCGAGTTGGAAGGAAGTAAATTTTGGTTTTCAAATTTTTGATTGTTTTTAGTAAAAAATAATTTTGGTTTTCATTTTTTTTCATTTGGAAGAGGGATTTTTTAAAATATTTTTATCGAGTTGGAAGGAAGTAAGTTTTGGTTTTCAAATTTTTGATTGTTTTAATTTAAAAAAATTGTTGGTTTTCATTTTTTTTTTACAATTGGAAGAGGGATTTTAAAAAATATTTTTATCGAGTTGGAAGGGAGTAAATTTTGTTTTTCAAATTTCTGATTGTTTTAAATTTTGTCTAAAGTTGAAAAAGAATATTTTTTTATTTTTAAGATTTTTATCGTTTTAGAAGGGAGGAAATTTTGATTTAGTTTTTTTCGGAATTGGAAGAAGTCATTTTTTCTTTTTAGCATTTTTATTGAGTTGAAGGAGGAACTTTTTATTGTCAACTTTTTTTTTTATGAATTGTAATAAGAGATAGATTTTTTATTTTTGACATTTTCTTTTATTTGGAAGGGAGAGAATTTTGGTTTTCATTTTTTTTTCAATTGGAAGAGGGATTTTTAAAAATATTTTTATCGAGTTGGAAGGGCGTAAATTGTTGTTTTCAAATTTTGAATTGTTTTTATTTAAAAAGAATGTTGGTTTTCATTTTTTTTTCAATTGGAAGAGGGATTTAAAAAAATATCTTTATCGAGTTGGAAGGGAGTAAATTTTGGTTTTCAAACTTTTTATTGTTTTTAATTTTATCTAAAGTTGGAAAGGAACATTTTTTTTATTTTTAAGGTTTTTATCGTGTTAGAAGGGAGGAAATTTGGGTTTTGGTTTTCGTTTCTGAATTGGAAAAAGACCTTTTTTTAAATGTTTTTATCGAATTGAAGGTGAGAAAATTTTGGTTTTCAATTTTTTTTTAATTGGAAGAGGGATTTTTTAAAAGATTTTTATCGCGTTGGAATGGAGTGAATTTTGGTTTTCAAATTTTTCTAAAATAGAAGTGGCACTTATTTTGTTTTTAAAATTTTGATTGTTTTTATCGACAGACGACTTCTGGAGGAGTCTTGCTAAAAGCACCCCCTATATCCACGAAAGTGGCCACAGCATACATCAGTCGTTCCAGATGCTGCTTCAATTTTGTCACAACAGCATCAAGCGCAGTGTCATCTGAGCAGCCTCTCTGAGGAGTCTCTGAAGAGTCTCTCTAGGTGTGTATTCCACCATTCTTCTCCTTTTCTAGATTTTATTGTGCTTGTATATAAGGACAACTAAATCTAGGAAGGAAGCCTATAGGGCAATTGCACTCATATGATGTCGTCAGAGTCCATTGCGGAAAATCCGCGGCGTTCTATAACTCATCGATGGTACCATAGCTTGTGTGAGATTCCATAAACCTCCCTCTTTATATTTCCTCTTTATTCCTCTTTTTCCACAGGAGGTGAAAACATGTTGTATGTTTATGTTTATGTTTTTTTTGTCCTGTTGCCTCTCCTGTGCTGCATTCTAATGGACGGCCTTCTTCGTAGTTCCTCTTTATATGAGTCCCAAAGTGTATTTCTGGGGTTTCTAATCTTCGAAATCACCGGGTTTTATAGGGTTTAACCAAAACAAAATATGTTTGTGGTCCTTGCTCCTCAGAAAATCCGAGAAAAGATTCAAATCGAGAACCTCACTCCTGTTTCCAGTCGGGAATGTGGGAGTATCACTTCGATTCAGAATCTTTAGTTCAATGCCCGATAGATACTCGATTAAATATCGCTTTCTAAAATAATTATTTTTGCTAAATCGAATTAATTATATGCATAGTATTTTTTCTTTTGGAAAATGCTAGTTAAACGTCATAGGACATGCGCCTCTACATTTATTTTTTTTCGAGAGAACAAAAATCAATATTTTGTGGATTCGAACACATTTCCGGGCGTTATACGTGAAAAGTTGAAGAAAAAAATTGGACCGCCCCAGTGGAGACTCTGAAAGAGAAATTTGTGATCTAGAACGTAACTATACTAAAACCAGAAACTTAGAGGATATTTGTGGACATTTTTTTTTAAATCAGAAAAACACATGTTAATGGATTCAGAACACTATATATTCCTCGATTATGAAAATAATAATAGTTTATTCAAATTTCCTCACACTTTACTGGTTGATGACCTTAATGTTTAATTTGTACTCGCTTCTCAAGTTGTTTGCTCTAATTGTATTGGTAAATATAATAATATGTGATATAATAAATTTGATTTGTTGATGAAAATTCATCTTCTTGGTGGAAAATCGAGAGAAGAGAATAATAATCAATTCATTATTCTCCCAAAAATAATTCTTATAAATGATAGTAATATTGATCAATTCATATTACAAGATTGAAAATTCATCATTTTGGTTGAAAACTGAACTATTTTCTTCAAAAGTTAACTACTTGGTGAAAAAATCATGTGCTTTGTTAAAAATTGGTATTTGGGGGGGGGGATTAATTGGTAAAAGATGTAAGCATTTTGTTGAAAAATCGTTGGTTTCAGGTGGAAATTTATTTTATAACTGAAAATGTGATTATGCAAGTTGAACATTCATCATTTTAGCTAAAAATTAATTTCTTTCTTTGAAAGTTCAACTATAAATTGATTCTTTCGTTAAAAAATTTAACTATAATCTTGAAAACACGTTTTTATTGTTTGAGAATTAATGTTTTTAATGGAAAATTTACCCATTCGATTTATGGGTAAAAATTGATCTTTTTCAGTTGAAAATCTAACTACATAATTGATTGAAAATTTATTTTTCTGTTTGAAAATTAAAGCTATTCTCTATATGATTCGTATTTTTTGATAAAAATTAATGTTTCTAACTAAAAATTTAATTTTTTGACTTTCGGGTGAAAATTCGTTGAGAATTTAACTATATTGTTGAAAATTCATGTGTTTGTTAAAAATTTCTCTTTTTGGTGTAAAATTAGGTGTCATGGTTGAAAGTTCAACTACTTGGTTGACAGTTGAAGCGCATTGTTGTAAATTCATTTTATTGTTTTAAAAATTTAACTACTTTTTTTTAAACGTTGTTTTTGGTTGAAAATGTATTGTATTATTCAAAATTTAAGTATTACAGTTCAAGGTTCATCGTTTGATTTGAAAAGTAATTTCTATACTTGAAAATTCAACTATTTTTTTTAAAGTTCGTTTTTTTTAAGTAAAAAATTAATTTCTTTAATTGAAAATATAACTATTTCATTGTTGGTAGAAAATTTATCTTTTTAATTCGAAAATTCACCACTTTGTCTAAGAATTCATGTATTTTGTGGAAAATTAGTCTTTTAATGTAGAAAATTGAACGTCCTGGTTGAAAATTCAACTACTTGTTGAAAGTTGAACTACTTGGTTAAAATTTCATTTTATTGGTTGAGGATGTAACTATTTTGTTGAAAACTCTTTTTTTGAAATGGATGCCAAACTCTCAGAGACGTGTGGTCTCTTTGAAGAGTTACGAGGGACTATAAAAGAAATGGTGGACTTCAGCAGCACGGAGAAGAATATGTGGCTTCCAATTAGGGATGGGATGGAACGAGCGGAGCGACTCATGGACGAACTGCGCGATCATTCTATGAGGACCGAAGGGCCTTATAGGGATGTAATCAAAAATGTTGGATGAACTGCCCCAACGAGAGCTATGATCCGAAAGGAGAAGGCAAAGAAGAAGACAGAAGAAAGCTGCACTCAGACTGATGAAGCCGTGGCAGCTCCCACTCTCCGTGATAGGAAGCGAGAGAGGGTGACCACCCTGAGTCCAGTAGAGATGAGTCCTTCCAAGCCGAAAAGAAAGAAGCCGAGGACACGTAACGCTTCAGCGCCAACGACCTGGACGCCAAAAAAGGTGGAGAAAAAGCCAGAGTCTGCACCGAAACGAAAAAAGAAGAAGAAGAAGAGGCAGATGCGAGCTAGAACCGACGCGTTCCTTATCAAACCGACCAAGTGACTTAGCTACGCGACGGGCCTCAAGTAGCTTAAGAAGAAGCCGAAACCTGACGTCCTTTGCGTAAGAATCATCTGAGTCAGGCAAACGAGGCACGGCGAGGTTCTAGCAGAACTGGAACCTACATCAAAGGGCAAAGCTGAGCTGTCGGCTGCCATCAATAAGGCGGCTGGTGACGGTGGTAGCGTACGTGAGCTTGTCCTTCGTACCGAGGTTGAGATTCTGGACGACGACACGACGACAGATGTCCATTGTTTTAAAAATTAAAATTTTGACCTTATTCTTCATTCAAGTACAAGGGAATATTGTTTTTTAACTGAAACCGTTTTTTTTTGTTCCAGATGATCCAGTTGTGAGTTACGAGTGCGCACCTTAAAACACTTTTTTTTACCTCTGGCAGATTAACTATAACTTGCTTCTCTATCATAATTTTTATTTAAAAAATTACTGTACTTTCTCGTAATATGTCTTTTCTGAACTGTAGAACATTTGTCAATAAATTTTTAGACCTGTTTTCAAAACAAAATTTAAAAAAAATCATTTCTTTTTTGGCCTTGCAACTGACCCTAATCCCTTAAGGTGGAGTGGGTATCCTGCCCTGCGCAAAAGAAGGCGGAGGCAATAAGGTGCTACCGCTGTCTAGGCTTCGGCCACATAGCAGGCTTGATGCAATGTGTACCCTCAGAAACTTGGATGGAAACTGTTGCTTTGCTAAGACCATCAAAACGACTGCGAAGGAGCTTTTTGCAAAGTCCATAGACTGCGGATTAATCAATCAACGAAGAGTTTGAATTTTGCATTTTGAAGCTGTACTTTGTGAAATAAAATGACTAATTCTCATTTTTTTCAGCATTTCAAAAATTGTTATTACATTCATGTGTGACGGAGTTTTTGAGCAAGTTTTCAAATAAGATACCTGCCTCAAAATTTGCATCTTTCAAAATTTATATTTGTTCAACACTAATTTTCTTTCGTGGTTATAATAATAAGATTTGTTACATAATTTCAATTCCATGTTTATAATTCTACTTGTACTATCCTTAAACTACTACTTGTCATATATTTGTTTTTAATGGTAGATTAGTTAAATATAATGTAAGCATATTTAAAAGATTGAATCAGCTGAAGGAGCAATGCTACAAAATAATATCTGACCAGCACTGCCTTTTTCTGCTTAAATATTTCTACTGGTAGAAAACATCTCTACCGCTTTAAAGTAAAAATATTATACATTAGTTAGACAATGTTTGTTTTATGAATGCCTATTTAATTATTAATGATACGAATGAAAGAGGAGAAGAATATTGCTATTCTATTTCAAGGAGGATTTTTTTCTAAATGGCTGAAATAAATCAGTTCAAGACAGCATGTTCTTATATAAAAAAAAGCTAAAACAAAAAAGTGTAATATATTTCAAATCTATATACAAGTCCAACTAATGTACTCAAGGTTACTTTATTCCTAAATGTTAGATTGGTAATATAACTGATGGTGAATACAGCCAAAAAGTTTATTCAGGTTATTATAAGTACAATGGTTCACGAACTAGATGCGATAGTGAAGTAAGTACACGAATATAAATGAGTTGTTCTGCAGATTTTTGAATGTGAAGATCATTTGTTTTTTAGATCAAGATCATGCTTTTCTAAACGAATCAATAAAATTCTCACAAATTCGACGTCGTCAGTTACAAAGTATTTTCTTCAAACAAAATACAGAAATTTGGCAGAGTAGTATAATTTCAGTTTCCCATTTACAAATTAAATTTTGGATACAAATTAACATTTCTATTTTTGCAAAGAAAAAGCAAAAGCTTGCCTCACATAATGCCAATTTTTGAATTACAAATGAAATTTAGGACAAGAAGGAACATTAACATGCAAGTTCCTCCTAAGCCCCAAGATCTGGCTAAAATGGATGCTTCCCTTCGTGAAGAAATCTCGCAAGAGTCCGACCTCTGAACCATCAATTCCTGAGTTGATGTGTGATTGACTACATAACATCTGGTAGACCATTTACGGAAAGGGTTCGAAAGTTCGCCCCAGAACAAAGGATCTTGAATCATGCACTGAAGACGTCAAAGCTGCTGACAATCAAGCAGCATATTGCTGAAAAAATACAGATGTCATCTGACGCGAAGTGGAGAATACAGAAGAGGGAGAGATAAATTAGGGGGAATCAAAAGTTTTTTACTGACCCATCTAGCCTCTTCAGTGAACACCCTCTTTGTGACAAAATTTTCCCCCAAGCCCAACGAGGTAGAAACTTTTTAGAGAGAGTTACAAGATTCCGAAAGCACTAAATTTGAAAGAATATACTGATAATATCATCCGCTTCAAGGAATTTTGCGAGGAACTTATAAAATCTGAGTAGGAATGTTAATCAACCATTGTCGAAAAGGTGAAATAATCACTTGGGAGCATGAAGAACTGTTTCGGTCTTAGACCAGATTGTATCAAGAACTTCTGGTGAAAGAAGTTTACTTCCACACACCAACATTCGACTCGCATATTTACCTCAAATTTAAAGTCGGAGACGCCCATTCCGCAGTGGCTGGTGTTAGGACGCACTATATTCCTACCGAAAAAAGGCGACTCGTCAAACTCAGAGATTTACAAGATAATAACTTGTTTGAACACACTGTATAAGATCCTTACCGCTCTCCTAAGCAACAGGATTGTTTGGCGAACTTAGCCTGTGTCGCATGAGATGTACAAACAACGTGGCTGGAAAAAGGCTGTAGCAGGCTATCGAGAGAAGCTGCTAGTTGACAGATGTGTCTGTAGAGACGCTGCAGCCCATCAACGCGCCCCATTAATGGCCTGAATTGACTACCGCAAAGCTTTCTATTCAACACCTCATAGACACAACGTCTGTATGTTGGATAGCTTAAAAGTACATCAACACATAGTCAGATGCATACAGAGATTGATGCCTCTTTGGAAAACTGGATTCACTATCTCATCTGGATATTATCTTGTGCCAACGAACAACGTCACCTTTCAGAGATGCGTCTTGCAGGGAGATACCATGAGACCTTTGCTTTTCTGCAGGTGCTGTTGTCAACAACCCCTTTATTGTTTTCAAAGCTTTTTCTTGTTCGTCTGTCCATTCCCATTTTCTACCTTCTTTTAATAATCTATTTAAGGGCTCTGGTAATTCAAAAAAAGTAGGAAAAATCGGCGATTTTCATCAAACGCTGTGAATGTTTAATTGTTTTTGGTCGTGGAAACTTTGAATTGGTTTTATTTTGTCATCATCAATTTGTAGGCCTTCATTATTCACACGAATCCCAGATATTTAATTTCAGAGCAACCAAATTCGCCCTTATCCGGACTGATTGTTGAACTTTCTTCCTTTAATTTATCCAAACCTTAGTTTAAATAATGCATGTGTTCCTCAAACTTTTGCGAAACTAATACAATATCATCCAAATAACAAAAAGCGTTTGGTTTTGAATCTGGGGTAATTATTTTGTCCATAAGACGTTGGAATGTTGCTGGTGCGTTACATGAGCCAAAAGGCGTACAAATAAATCGAAACATACCTTTTCCTGGGACTAAAAATGCTGTAATTCCTCGGAAATTTATGTAAAACTCTATTTGATTTTAAGCTGAATGTAAGTCTATTCTTGCAATATATTTTGCCGATCCTAAGTTGTCCAAAATTTCCGCTATTATCGGTACAAGATATAAATATATTTTAGTTGCCTTATTAACCTTCCTGAAATCCGAACAAAATCTATATTTTCCATTAGGCTATTTTATTATAACTACTGAGGTATATCGAATTTCATGCAATTCCGGAAGCCACCAGTTATTGCTTTCGTAATCCATTTTCAATCCTAACTTTCTAAGCATGTCTGTTCTTATCATACCCTTTGATCTCAATTCCGGTACTATTCTTAATAATAGTTCTATAGTGGCATGGCTCATTTTGACAGGAATGAGTACTTGGCCAATGATACTCACTTCCTCTCCATTCGTCACAATTAACTTGTTTGAATCAGCTTTTTTAATTTTCTAGTTGTGAAGTTCAATTGTATTTAATAGATTGCGGCCTGCATGAGAGTGTGTCGCACCGGTATCCATCAACACCCTGTATAAATGCTCCTTAAAATCCATCATAACATGAATAAATACTGAAAATTTCTAATCCATGTAAACTTAAATGACATCTTTTTTTTAATCTTCTAATGAATTCTAGTTATGTCTCGTGACACGGCACCACTCGAGAGCTTCTCATGTTGACAAAATGAGCTTATTTTTATTATTTATTTGTGAAAATTATATTTCAGAAGCGCAAAAGGATTCACTAAACTATCAACAGGTTGATCTTCATTTGGAACTGGGTTGAAGTTCCTGCAGGTAATCAGATGACCACTGGGGCCAAAAATCTGCTTCATTTGGTACACAAGCTGTCACAGAGTTGAGCGAGTGACAGGCATCTCAAGCAAATTTGGCTCAGGTATGTTGTTGGATCTTAGATTTAAAAATATCCCAGAGTAAAGACGTTTAGCTTTTCAGGGTTACCAGACCTCTGAGGTCAATGTTCTATCCCCAAGGACTTGTCGAATGTGGTGTTTAGAAGACTTCACATCTACCGAGACTCGTCTTGGACAATAATTGACCATCTTTGGGAGAAAGTTGATTGATATCTGGTATCACCGAATTCAGGAGCGATTATTTTATTTGGACATGACATCCCTGCAAGTTACATTCAGTTACATCCCTGACTGTTTTTCTCTATTCTTAAGTTCTGTAGCCTTTTCCCATAGCTTTTGGAATGGACTCGATATGTAATGGAATCGAGATGTAATAATTTCATTTTCGCTACAATCTAGGGCAATAAAATCTTCCAGAATGCTAAGAGATTATTCAAAATCGCATACCATTTTTTGGAATTCCTTAAAATCAACACAATGTATGGAAATTTTTCAAAAATGTAAATCTCTTGCAAATTCTTTGTAGTTCTTAGAAATACCCTTATATGTTTTGAATCCTTTAAAATTTTTTAAAATAGCTTTACACTGTTTAAACGTACCAAAATTTCTGAGAATGTTCTAAATACACTATAATCTTTTGAAACATTCTAAATCCCTTTAAATTTTTGAAATCTGTTGAAGATATTTGAAAATCTTCTTAAGTATTTGAAATCCTTTGTAATCCCTTAACAATTCTTGTAAAGTAATTCTTCAAAACTCATTTGGATATGATAAAGTCCGCTTAAATCTCATGAAATTACATGGAATCTGACGAAATTCCTTGAAATTATTTAGAATGTTTTATTCAGCTAAATATATAAAAAATGTTCTGTTTTTTGATATCCAATTTTCATTCCCCCTTTTCTAACTCATTTTTCGATCTATAATTAAAAAAAAAAGGAAATTTGTATATTCTTTTTTAGACAATTTGTTTTCTTGCAACAAGAACTAAGTTCTACGAATCGATATGCTTATTGACAACATTCAGGTTAGAGCCCGAAAAATTGACTCAAGCAAACATTTTACAGGTTAGAGCCCGATAAATGTTACCAGCCAGGAGCCTATTTACAACTAAAAGGGAAAACGAGCTGACCTGGATTGAATGATTCTGACATAGAGGAATCAGAACCAGACACTCTGTGGCGCCTCGCTTTTACTTTCCTTACTTTCTTTGCATCTTTCTCCAGTTTTTTTATCCTGAGGAGAAGCTTTTTGGCCTCTTTTGATTTATAGATTTTATATTCTGATGAACTGGAAGATGTGAAGGACGACGACGAGCTGCTGCGTCTCCTCTTTTTTCCCTTTCCCATTGTAATAATTATTAAATTAAAATATTTAAAAAAACACGTCTAGTGTGACTGACACGAAAGAAAAGAATGACAAGGCTCACGTATCACAGAACAGAAGATGAACGCGCGCCATATTTTCTTTATTTAACTTTCAAAATCGTGGCTCGACTGACCGGAAGTAGGGGGACTACCATTTGATCTTGAGGAGACGCGAAATACAATTAATTTTCAACTACAGAGTTGGATTTTCTACGAAAATAATAGAACTCTCAACCCAAAAAGGCGAATTTTTAACAAAAAATTTGAATATTTAAGCCGAGTAGTTGAATTTCAATCTAGAAACTATCAATTTTCAACCAAAAATGGAATAGTCCAATTTGCAGTTGGAAAAACGGATCAGAAGCTTGAATCACACGCAGTGGTGTGGGGGGAGGGGCAGCAGGCAGTGCAACGTCGTTTCGGCGTACTTTTCTATTTTCATTCCAATTTTCGTGGTAGGAGATAACGCATCAAGACGTGAATTTTAAAAAGTGACAGGTTTTATTATTCCGTAAATCGATGAGTACATCAGATTTCCTTAGGGGAAGTGTCTTTTAATTATTATTATTATTAAACGTATGGGCATGCGCAAGCATAAAAGAAAAGGACCCAATTGTTAGATTTTCCCGCCCGCTCGTCAGGCCTGCGTCTATTTGAAATATGTTTAAAAAAAATATAAGCTGTCCACAAAGTGTAAACTATTTGTTAATAAAATGTACAATAAGTATCGATTTTTATTCTATATTGGAAATTTTTTCTCTAGTCCCAACAAGAAGAGTAGTAACTACATTTAGAATGAGTCCCCTCTCGCCATGACACCTCAAACGAGCCGCGCGCGATGAGAATGTGCCCGCGCAATATGCAGATGTTTTAAAGTAAAACCGTTGCTGAAAATTTTTAATTTTGAGTAAATTTGAAATTTTTCAAATTGAAACCAAAAGTTCAACTTTTGTAGCATTCAGAAGTCAAAAATTTCTCCACGATTCGAGAAACTTTCAGTACAAAAAAAAAACAGGTTTTAAGATGGTGTCTGTCTGACGTTGTTATCATTGCCATCGTTTTCGTTGTCTTGTCTGTATACCTAATAAATGCTAAAAGACTAATCGAATTAGGCTGCAATTTGGCACACAGTTTCAGGGACCAAAAAAAGAGATCGATTTTTTTTAACCAGAATTTTTTCACAAACGATTCTGGTGTTATACATAAAAAAATAAAAAATAAAAAATTCCACTTTGCGGCCAAACTATGCAAGATACGGAAAAAAATAAATCAACAAAAATTATGCACTCCAAAAAGATCTACAAATTCATTTCTGATAACTTTTTGACAGGACGAGTAGTTTTTTTTTAATCGTAAAAATCACATTATAAATAAAGTGTAAATTTTGGAAAAACGACACACGCTACGAAGAAAAATTATTGAACAAAAGTTTTTCACCCAAAAAATATCTCAAAATTTGTCGTTAATCATTTTTCGAAAGGATGCGTAGTTTCTGTTTTAATCTTGAAAGAAACATTTAAATTTAAAAAATAAAATTTGTAGATAAACGACAAAAGATACAAAAAAAATGACAAAAAAAAAGTTGTTCAACTAAAAAATATCTACAAATTTTTCATAAAAAGACGTTAAAAACAAAAAAGTTTACTTTTTGGGAAAACGGAACAAAATCCAATAAGCTTGTACTTAGCCAAATTTTACGCCTAAATTGTATCTATAAATTTGTTTGGAACCACTTTACCCTAGGACGCGTATTTTTGTGCAAATCGTAAAAAATAACATTGAAAATAAACAAATTAAATTTATGGAAAAACGGCAGAAGGTACTCGTACAATATAATGTTTAATAACAACATTGTTTTTGTTTTTGATAGGATGCACACTTTTATTTAATTATAACATTCATTTCACATATTTAATCTATAACGTTTATTGAAATGATACATCTTTGAGCGTAGCTCAGAACAAAAATTAATGTTAACTTTTTTTGCAATATCTGAATAAGCAGTCCCGGACTGAGGTACATATATATATATATATATATATAGCACAGAATTATTAAATATAAGTTATATAATGACACAAAATATTCTATTTATAGTGGGCAATATTTATGAGCATCAGCTATTTAAATACAATAATTAGTTTTTGAAATATAGCATAAAATGTATCGCGTTGGTAGTTTCACGACTTCGGTAATTTATGGTAATTTAAGGAAGTTTCCGAAGTCGTGGAACTGCACAATTATATAAACACATGCATTAAAGTATATATGTCAGTCGGCTACTTGCACGACCTTTTTTTTGACGAATGATGTTCTTGGATACTTACAAGATTAAATCCTGAATTGAGGAAGGTTTGATTAATATCTCCACTAACACTTTTTCTATTAATTTAAAATTGAGCAGTTTATTCAAGTCTGAACGGAAACAAGATCTATTCAATGCAGACATCTAGTGAGACTTCTAATCACTATAACTTCTAAGATGTTAGCCTCTCCAACTCGTCAAACCAGAGACTCAGACATTGTGTCCCCTCTCCCCGACTCCCTCGGAGAGGAAACCCCATATGGTGGCGTCACTATCCAATGCAACGTTTCTTAACAGATATACTTGGGGAAATTAAAGTTATTCGAATTTTAAAAAATTAAAAGAGGTTTAGTATTAATATCAGATTGCTGGAAATCGTTACGAGTAATTTTTATCTCAAGTTGTGGCTTTCTTCGAAATGTTCCACTTTTATCCACATTTAAATTATAGTGCGATAATAATTATTGTAATTACTGAAATTCATTGTTTAAGCAATTTATCGTTATTTCAATAATATTCTCTTTGACGAATGATAGAAGGTTGTGGTATTTTCTGAAATTTTCCACTTGTATCCACAATCAAATTAGGGTAAGGTAATAATTAATTTGATTCATAAACTTAATAGATTAAACAATTTATCGTTATTTTAATAATATTCTCTTTTACGAAAGCTACAAATTTTCTTTTTCTCCTGAAATTTTTTACTTTTTCTCCACTTTTCACGTAGTTAGGTGGTAATTAATTCATGTTAGCACAAGATCTTGTTTAAACAATTTATTATTTTTTTAAATAATATTCTCTTTGAATATGGCTAGCTTGTTGACATTTTTTTCAAACTTTCAGCTTTTCGTCCACTTTTCACTCAGAGTCAGGTAGTAATTAATTGAATTTATAAAACGTAATTGTTCAAGAAACTGAGGAGATTTACACTGATATAAAAACATTGGTAGAGGTATTACCAGCAAATGTAGTTAATCGACCTAACGCGAACAGATGAAGAAAATACTAGCCAAAAGACAAAACGGAAATTCTCCAGGAATATTTCTTTTGGAAAAAAATTGCAGGTCAAGCAAATTGGGGATAAAACCTATAGCTGTCCGAGAAAATTGGACTAGAATCAGCAAGGAAAATATCTTTTTCTCGCTCTGAATTTAACTGCGGACTACGACGAAGAAGAGTGGATGAGAAACGCTAACTTCATTAAGAGAAGCACACGGAAACGTAGCAACCAGTCACACTGGAGAAAATAAGGCAATGCCAGAAATACCAACCCAGCCAAACGAAAAAATCTTTATTTGCGTAGTTGGACCATTGAGCGAAACGTGATGCGAAAATGCCCCTAAACACATTCTCACAAATCAATGTGCAAATTTCATATCAGAACATGTACGAAAATTCAAGAATTCACTTAGTATTAAACACACTAGGGCCACAGCTTATTGTCCACAAGGAAACGAAGAAAACTCATGGAACAATAAAGGAAAAAGTGAAAAAATACATGTCAGATAATGGAACTGAATGAAATTAGAATCTTAATTTAGTATGATTCGTCCTCAATATAGCAGTTCACGAAAGTACAGTTCTGAAGCCGTTTGAATGAACCTTCGACATAAAAGCCAATTTACCTACAGTACTATCAAAACAAGTTCATTAAACTACCTGGAAATATTAGACGTGTAGAAAAGGCGTTATGAACAGTATCTCGAAAAAGCGAAATCTGCAATAAAAAAGACGCATTTCTTCTAAGACTTTCAAATTCATTAAAGAATATCATAAATCAATGTAATGAATAATCAAAAATAATTTTCAGTGAACTAGCGTAACAACAAAAAAAAAGACTCCTTGCTATCATATGTTCCATAGTGACCAAAAAATGTTAATTCTTCAAACAATTTTCATAAAAAAATGCACATATTAACCATTTTTTCATGAAAAGGATTGATTTTTTTGGGGAACCATCTTGAAATGTCATGCTAAAGACACCATGCCGTCATATTTTTCACAGTGACCCAAAACTGTTAATTATTCAAACAATTTTTATAAGCCAATGCACATTTTGACCATTTCTTCATTAATAGGCTATATTCTTCTTGTTTTCTGCATTATGGTTCGTAACCTTAAAGCCATACCCGCGTGCCAAAAATATGCCACAGCACTTGCGAGATGGATGCAGAAAGCTGTCGTTCTTGGGTCACTTCGTGTCCTCAAAACACACGAGGGTTTCGCCGGCCTGTCGTTGTGATTACAGACAACTTTCTTTTATTCTACTGGCCTTGAAACGTATCCGTTCCGTTATTTTAAGTCTGGATGGGCCCCTACCTCTACCGCGAGTGGGCAGATTCTTTTTATTAAGCGACTTTTATTGGCTGCCCCGTTCTGATATCGATGTGTCGCCTGTATGCAACTTTTTCGAGTGAAAAGCGGGGGAGGCTTGAAATCAATAATACTCGTAATACAAATAAATACACTCAACATTCCTCGAACTGTTGGCCCATGTAGTTTCTCAGCGACAGTCGCGTATATTACGCAATATGATGAAGTGAAAACGTTTCAGGCGGTGTTGCTTTATTGCGCTGTTGAAAATGATGCGCTCCGTTAGTGCGCTTTATCATACATCAATGTTTTTCAAGTGTTTTTGTTCGCGTACGACAATTTTCCAACTAAAAATCAATATTATAGAATCAAAAAACGATGCAAATATTTCGCGGAATAGTGAGTTATGTGCCATGGCGCCGATAGGTGGAAATGTCAGCCGTTAGGAAAGTAAGTACATTTTACTGCAACTGCATACGACTTTTTGGAGGAAATATCCGAAAAGTGAAGGTAAGTGATAAAGGTCTCACTAGTAATATTTCCCGAGTGTAAAATCGATTTTCTCAGTCATGTCCCATTCTTTTGTCGATTCACGCTCTTTCAGTGTCACGAAATAAAATAAAATATCCTAAATTGCAGGTTAGGGGTACTCTAACCTCAAATTTCGGACAGGTGTACATTTATTACTTTTTTCGTTCAGAATGTTTTCTCGAAAAAGTTGTCTGCATTCCAATGAAGGCATTTCAAAATACTTAATTCAAGGCTTCCCGCTCTTCGGGCCTCTTTTTTCTAATTGAAATAAAAGAAAGCTGATTGTATATATATATATCATTAAAAGTAAAGGTTAACAACCACTGCAGGGTCCCACTGGGAGCAACTGTCATCTAAAAAATGACATCGGCTCCCAGTTGGACCGCAGTAAATCCCATTCATGGCCACGTCTCACAACCGTGAGATGGGTGGTCACAGGACACGAAGAAATCACAATTGAATATCGGTTAATATTTTAAATCCCAGTTGATCTTTACAGATTTCTTTTATTTTAAATTAATTTTTTATTCCTTCAATAAATGTTTGGAGAGATGGAAAAAATTCTTAGGTACATTTTTTCCCTCGATGGCTTTTTTAACAAAATGAGAAAAAATGTGCAAATTTTAATAAATGTCGGCTATAATCGAGTTCAAAGAAATTTTTTTGCAAAACTTGTTTCTGTTTGTTTTATATAAACCATGGTCAGGCGCAAAAATGTGCTACGGAAATTTCAACACCTTATTTTGTTGAAAAGTCAATAATTTTGTTAAAAATTCATCCTTTTTCGTTGAAAATTCCACTGTTTTGCTAAAAATTCGTCTTTTCGGTTTGAAAATTCAACAATTTGCGTAAAAAATTTACTTTTCGAATTTTAGTAACAACTGCATCTTTCTTGGATAAAAATGCAACTATTTGGTTGAGAATTCAACAATTTTGTTACAAAGTTATCCTTTTTGGTTGAAAATACAACTGTTTTGTTCAAAATTCTAGTATTTCGTAGAAAATTTACATGTTGTTAGAAATTCATATTTTGGTGTTGAAAAGACAAATGAAATCTTTTTTGGATGAAAATTCAACTATTTTCCTGAACATTTTTCTCTTCAATTTAAAAATTCATCTGATCTTGGATAAGAGTGCAACTGTCCGGTTCAATATTCAACAATTTCGTTAAAAAGTCATCTGTTTCGGTTTAAAATTCAACTTTTTAGTTGAAAATTAAACTATTTCGTAGAAAATTTACTTGTTGACAATTCATATTTTGGTGTTGAAAAGTCAACTGAGATCTTATTTGGACTAATATTGAATTATTTGTTTGAAAATGTTTCTTTATAATTAAAAAATTCATCTATTTTTGGATAAGAGTGCCACTGTTTTGTAGAAAATTCAACAGTTTCGTTAAAAAGTCATCCTTTTCGGTTTTAAATTCAACTGTTTGATGGAAAATTAAACTATATGGTAGAAAATTTACTTTTCGCTTAAAATTATTATTTTTATTTTGAAAAGTCAAACTGAAATATTTTTGGATGAAAATTCAAGTACTTTACTGAAAATTTGTCTTTTTTTAAAAATTCATTTATTTTAGTACAAATTTCATGTTTCTTGGATAAAAATGCAACTATTTAGTTGAAGATTCAACAATTTTGTTAAAAAGAATTACAAATGTGGTTCAGTTAAGGAGATGAACACAAAAATATAAAACAAAAACTTGGCTGAGCCCCTAGGAAGATGTAGATCCTAACTTTCGATTTATCGGAGAGTCTCCGCTTCTCTATTACTCATCGCTCCGTTACAAAACTGTTTACAGGCTCGCAGTTACAAAGGCACTGTACGTGCAAACATTCCTTGCACGCACGGTTACCAACGGGCGTCAGAGTATGGGAAAAGAGAGAGAGAGAAAAAGGCGGGTGAAACTTAGCTAAAGGGATTTAGACGGTGAAGAGAGAGATCGGCGATATCCGCTCCATTCTGGTCTCTTCGGCTGCTGTATCTTCTCTACATGCACTTCCTTCCTTTTCGGTAATTGACTATTACCTCAGGCAGCAATTCTTTGAGGTAGGAATCCGGGCCACGGGATTTGAAGCCTCCAATAGATGGTTGAAGTACTAGGTGAGGACTGGTGAATGTAAAATTGCGGCCTGCAGATATAAAGTGGCTTTCCATGCAACCTTCGGAAGATTTTAAGAAACATAGAAGGTGATTGTCTTAAGTACGTCCGTACATGAAAATTGCTTAGAATCTTGAACTCGGTAGTAGAGATTCACAAAAACTTTGAGCAACCTGAAGAAAGTGTAGTGAAGGTCCCTGGACAGTAGAAGCCTCGCTAAAAAGAAAGTGAAAGCTGACTCTAATCAATGACTCAATGAGATGGATGAATTCTTGAGTTTCCAAACTCAAAAGCGCAAAAATCCTCACAATAATGCCAAAAAAAATTAAACAGACAAAATTTCACCTAATTAACTGATAGAAATATACAATCGAAACCATGAAGATCCGACCTACTCGAAGCGTCAAATATATTGTCATTGCGTTGAAATTTAAACTTTGAATCTAATTTTTGTGAGATGCATAACTGCAACATCACAAGGGTGGGAGAGAGTATGACGAGTTAAAAAATGTGCATGAATGATACAATAGGTGAACGCTAGGATTAGACAGATTGACGACATGGTGTATGGTATTAAAGGAGGTAAGGAAGATTGCTGGAGAGCGTGGGCGCAACTATAGTGAAAGCTTGCTGAAAATAAAGAGAAAATGGAAGAGGGGGGGGGGAATTATGAAATACAAGAAAGAGAAAGGTACTTGAATATGAGCGGATAGTCAAAATAGAACAAGACTTGATAAAAAAACATACAGACAGACACATTCGTAAAAACCTGTTTTTTGGGTTCAGGGGGTCTTAAAACGTGGACATTTGACAAAAACCAGGGGGGTAAAATTTTACACAAATCTAACACCTTCTCTGGATGAGAATGTAAAAATTAATGTTAAACAAAAAAAAAAACGAATTTTCTACCAGTTAAGTAGATCCGAAAAAGACGAATTTGAACGAAATAGTTAAATCCACATCCAGAAGATTAATTTTCTCCCCAAAAAGAGGAATTTTCAACAAAAGACATGAATTTTCTACAATACAGTTGAATTTTCACCCAACAACCACTAGTTCAATTTTCTACTATAATTATTGAATTTCCAACCAAATAGTTGAATTTTCAACTAAAAAAGATCAGTTTTCAACCAAAAATAGAATAGTCACATTTTTAGTTTACTAATGTAATTTTTAACAAAAAACGAATTTGCTACCAGTTTAAATGAACCAAATTAAAGACGATTTTTCAACAAAATAGTTGAATCCACACCTAAAAAGATGAATTTTCAAAAAAAAGATTAATTTTCTACCCAAAAAGACGAATTTAAAAAATGAACAGGTGGATTTTCCAAAAAACAGTCGAATTTTCCACTCGACACTATAAATTTTCAACAAAAAAGTTAATTTTCTACCAAGTAATTAATTATTTAAATAAATAATGTAATTTGTATCTAAATAGTTGAGTTTTCAACTGAAACCCGTGGAGAAAATGCACAATTTGATCCCGATTCCCGACGTGGCCCCGATCATGGCTCCTTCTGCGGTCCTAATCGGGGCCATATCAAGCTACCATCTGTAAATCAGAGTTGAGTTAAAAATTAAAAAAAAAAGTTTTAAATTATTCCCTATCTTAATTAGCGAATATTCAACTAATTTTTAGTTCAGTGACTGACGTAAAGTTAAATTATTCAAATCTAACTTCTCGTATGCAAAGAATATAAAAAACGACGAAAAACTAAAAAAAGCTTCATTTAATTTGAAGAAAATGCCTAAAAACGTATGTTTAGCGACGCATTTAATTAGTTAATAAATATAAAATTATCAAGTTAGTATGAATTATTGTAAGTTTTTCCTAATATGTTTAGAGCTTATACTTATGTAGATTTGAATTTGCCGCGCTAATCTCGAATGTATTCGATTAGTCTTCCATTCGATTATTTGGCAACGAACTGACGATTCTTATGCACTTTACATTTATTATTTGTTGTGAACATTTGACTTAGACATTCAATCATTTTAAATAAACACGCCAGCGGTCACTAATCAGGTCAGCCCTCCGCGATGGGTCATTTGCTCTTCCGTGGATGGTCGAAATGAGTGAAATCAAGATGATTGTATTGTCCATCCTGAAAGGATACCTTGCTTATCCCTGATAGTGAATCTAGATTTATTACTACAATCAGACTGGTCATAAAAATAGAGCCTCTCCGACTATGTCAACAAAATTCTGGGTGGTTCTTTAGACCACCTAAAAGAACAGATTGACTCTCTAAATTTTGACCCTCTAACTTTGACCATCCATTTTTCTCCGTGCACATTTTCCCTCACTTCCCATAATTTCCCCTAATCCCGTTTCCAGCATTTCCCCCACTAGCATCTCATTTTCCCTACACTTATTTCCCCACACTTCTTGGAAACAAGTGCGACCGGCGGACCCCCGACCGAAACTATAAGCAAAAATATTATAAACGTAGATGCGGTGAGAAGTTAGTTACCCGCAAAGAATATAGACGGCGCGTCCAGCGAAAACCTTCAGTTCCCGTCTAGCCTTATCCACCCGCCGATAGCACCAATCGAAATAGTTTTTTAACAGCTTTTGACCTTTTTTCTCACGAGATGTATGATGCAAAAATGTGGGGAAAGTACAATTACCGAGCGCGTAGCGCGAGTAAACACATTATCAAGTGCGAAGCTCGAGATCCAACAGGCACATGCGCGCCCCAGGTGCGCTTATGGCGCTTCAAACAAGTCTCGGTTTCGCTTGATCCACTATACGTCTAAAAGGCTGAATTGTTGAACGTAATATTTTTACCACATACACCCAAGTCTCGGATCCTGCCCCCCCCCCGGTCTCTGCCTTCCTAGAACTGCTGGCCCTCGCAGTTTCTCTACGCGCAGGGCATGAGACGGTTGCGACTCTCACCTCGGAAGGGCCGCAGTGCGCGAGTACTCAGTCGAGTGTGTTGTGCAATATCATGCATTCCAACTGGAAACTGTTCAGGCGGCCCTGAATGTTTACGTTTGGATCCCCCAACTTGTGGCCAAGGCTATTTGCAGGCAAACTCCGAAACTGGGCTGAAATCGAGAGTTCGATGTAATCTAAATATATATATATATATATAATCTAAATAAATAAATATATATATATATATTCAGCAGAAACCCTTGGTACAGGGACCCTCTATCCGCAACCCGAGGACGCGTTCGGTGGCTTTGTCATAGGCCCTCCAGTTCCATTCCAAAGGAATAGAAACCGAAACTATATATATATTTGAAACAAATTCAATATCACCATCATATTTCTATTTGGAAGTAGGTTGAAAAGAAAGTCAAAATATTGATATAAAAAGTATTGAAGAACGTTTGTTTTCATTATAAATAGTAATCGAATTTGACAAAATTTGCCGTAAATCAAAAAATATGAAAATTAAAAATGTCCCACTAATTTGCCTTAGTTATTAAAAATTTGAATAGCGGAAATGTGAAAAGATCTAAATGAAATTGTGAACAGCAATTAGTAGTTAGTAAACATTTCCGCTAAGGCAAATTAGTAGCTGTCTCTTCCAGAATTCTGATTCAGGGTGGCCTAAAAGCTACATTTACTAAATTTTCTGTCTTTCTCTGATTTTTTCCAGGCCATTAATATTAAAGAATCAGCCTTTCAATATTGTATGATTTCTAACATAGAATATGTTATAAATGATATGAAAGAGTAAAATTTTAGATAACAGTTTCAAAAGATTCATATTTATTCCAACGAAAACAGAGGACTTTTCTACTCTCAAAGATGAATTTTGATTTCAAAAGGAGACATTTTCAACAAAATTGTTGCATATTTTACCAAAAAGTATCAATTTTTGACAAAATTTTCAACAAAATGGTTGAATTTTCAACATAAAAGAATATACGAATTCTCAGCAAAAAGTGTGATCGCTGATATTCTTTGAAGAATTTTTTTTTAAATTTCTCACTTTTCCCTGGCCTTCACTGAGCCACCCAGAGGTTAAAAGAGTCAATATTCGAAAAAAAATGGGGAGAAACAAATTCACCAAAACCCGTTCAATTAGGAGTCATTTGACAGAAATTTTAATTAATTCAAAAATAATATTGAAACATTTTTATTATTTTATAAGAGATGAAAAATGTTTTGAAAAATATCAATGTACCCCAATTGATTAATTAATTAATAAATAAGATTCTAATACATTTATTAAATGTCCATTAGTTCCAATATTGCGTGCTCATCGTAAATTAATTCAACCTGCTTCTAATCCTCAAACTCTACGAACATTTCTGCCTATTTTCGATAAACATGCAAAGTCAATGACAGAAAAAATGGAAAAAGCAGAGTAAACTCCTTGGCCTGCCTCAAGATCCTCTAGATCCCGCGAGCTCGCCCCCGAGCTCCCTAATACCGTTTTCAGGCTCAGCATCTCCTTTTAAAGACGCCAACCTCCGCGGAAGTTGCGTGGGTGGGAAGATCGCGACTGCGCGTTTTGAGAGCGCCTAAATGCTGAGGTCCGTCTACGGGTTTGCTCGTCTGGTCCTATTTCTACAGGGGCCCTAATATGTACAGGTTACAAGTGGAATTAAGTAAATTCAGAAGAATTTAACCGAACTTAAGAGAATTCAGTAAGAATTCAAAAAAATCAAGAGAATTAGAAAAAACTCAAATTTTCAAAAGAAATTCAGGTAAATTCCATTGATTTCATTGAAATTCAAGTGACTTCAAAGGAATTGAAAAAAATGCAAGAGGCTCCGAAGAAAATTATAAGAATTTGAAGGATTATAATTAAGAAAAGTTTGGAAGATTTCCATAGAATTTAATGAAATGTGAGTAATTAGAAGTCAAGTGAATGGGAAAAAATACCAAAGAATTGAATAGAGTTTGAGTGAATTTAGAGAAATTTAAGGTAAATAAAAAAATTTAACTGAATTTTAACTGTTCTTTTTGAATTATTAAATTTATTAAATTCGGAATTAAATGAGAAAAATTCAAGGGAATTTAAAATAATACGAAATACCTAAGAGTTCAAGACGAGTATAAAAGAATTCAGGGTAAATCGAAAAAAAAACTGCAAGAAAAGTTTAGAAAATTGAATTGAATTAAGGAAATTTAGAAGGACTTAAGACGACTTAAGAGAATTCAACAAAATTGAGTGAATTTCATAAAAATCCAAGGTTTCGAAAGAAATTCAGGTTGAATTCAACTAATTTCAATTAGATTTGAGTGAATTTAGAAGAATTTAAAAAAATTCAAGAGGCTTCAAAGAAAATGATAAGAATTTGAAAGAATATAATTTCAAGAAATTGCAAGAATTTCCATAGAATTGAATGAAATATGGGGCATAATTTCTGAAGTGTACCCACGTCCAAAATGAAAGTTGTTTAATCGGGCTCAAAATTTGCCTAATTGTAGCTCCATTAGATAGTACTTTTCACACCAAAAATTAATTAATTTCAATAATTATTTATCGAAGTAGAGGGGGTATAATTTTTGGGTTTTTGAAGCAAAGCCTTACTTTCAAACATTTGTAACTATCTTCTTAGTGGAAAATAATTTGAAATATTTAATTTTAGCGTTTTTAGTAATTATTTTTTGAAATTTAATTTTTTTGTATAAAAATTATTTTTTTAAACTGTAAATATAAGTACTATTCCAATGGAATATTCATTATTTTACGTGAAAATTCATCTACTATTTTTTTAACATTTATATTTTCAACTAAAATTTTAAGTATTCAATTTTAGGTTAGAAAAAAAAAATTTTAATTAAAAATTCGTCTTTTCTGGTAGATATTAATCTTCTTAGTTAAAACTTCATATTTTTGGCTTAAAATGAAACTACTGCAGTTGAATATTCATTATTTTAGGTGAAAATTCATCTACTATTTTTTTATCATTTATTTTTCCAACTAAAATTTTAAATATTCAATTTTAGGTTGAAAAAATATGTTTTTAAATTAAAAATTCGTCTTGTCTGGTAGAACTTAATCTTCTTAGTTGAAACTAATTTGAAATATTTAATTTTAGCGTTTTTAGTGATTATTTTTTAAAATTTAATTTTTTTGTATAAAAATTATTTGTTTAAACTGTAAATATAAGTACTATTCCAATTGAATATTCATTATTTTACGTGAAAATTCATCTACTATTTTTTTAACATTTATTTTTTCAACTAAAATTTTAAGTATTCAATTTTAGGTTAAAAAAAAAATTTTTAATTAAAAATTCGTCTTTTCTGGTAGAAATTAATCTTCTTAGTTAAAACTTCATCTTTTTGGTTAAAAATGCAACTATTGCAGTTGAATATTCATTATTTTAGGTGAAAATTCATCTATTTTTTAAAATTAAAAATTCATCTTGTCTGGTAGAAATTAATCTTCTTAATTGAAAATAATTTGAAATATTTAATTTTACCGTTTTTAGTAATTATTTTTTTTAATTTAATTTTTTTGCATGAAAATTATTTTTTTTAACTGTAAATATAAGTACTATTCCAATGGAAAATTCATTATTTTACATGAAAATTCATCTACTATTTTTTTAACATTTATTTTTTCAACTAAAATTTTAAGTATTCAATTTTAGGTTAGAAAAAAAAATTTTAATTAAAAATTCGTCTTTTCTGGTAGATATTAATCTTCTTAGTTAAAACTTCATATTTTTGTCTTAAAATGAAACTACTGCAGTTGAATATTCATTATTTTAGGTGAAAATTCATCTACTATTTTTTTCAGGATAAAAGACGTTAGACTGATTGGTCGGAAATCTTTTGCAGAAGTGTAACCCTCCCTCCCAGGTTTGGGTATAAAGGCCACTCTGCCATCCCTCCATGCCGATGGCACGTGTTTAAGGGCTATACTTGCCCTAAATAATTTCGTCAGAGGAGGGACGACCAAATTCATGCCTTTTTGGAAAAGCGCTGGATTAGTGACATTCGGCCCTAGTAAATTAAAAGGACAGAAGGACCCCACGGCCCATTCCACCTTCCCGTAATCAGCGACCTTATAGACGAAATTCCAGTCAGCCTTCACCACCTCTTGGCCTTCTTCCTCTTGGTCGGTTCGGATTCGTTGAAAACCCGGGAAGTGAACTTCCATCAGGTGATTTAGCATTGCTTCTTCGTCTTCGGCAAACTCACCATTATCAAGCCCCTTGAGCCCGAGGCGAGCTCCCGGATATTTCGCCAGGATCCTGTGCAGCTTCGCTGTTTCCGGAATGTTTCTCGATTCCTCGCAAAAGCCCCTCCAATCTTCCCGCTTATACTTTCTCATATTTTTATTGTATTAAGACTAAGCCGTCTTATAGATGTCCCAGTCCGAAGGCAATTAGTTCCATTTGTCCTATTGCACAACGTTCTTGTCTTTTTACGGAGTCTCTCTAGGGTATTCCACCATTCTGCTCCCTTCCTCGACTTAATTGTGCTTGTAGGCCATTGTTCTTATATGATGCAGTCAGAGCCCTTCGCAGAAAACCCGCGGCGTGCTCCAACTCATCAATGGTACAATAGTTTGTGGGAAATTCCGCAAGCTTCCCTTAGAGTTCCTCTGTGTACGAGTCTCAAAGTGTATTTCTGGGGTTTCTGATCTTGGAAACCACCGGTTTTCTCCTGACAGTGCCGAATTAGAGCCTCCACCTCTCTAGGAGGCGAAGGTCTCCCGGCATCGCCAGGGAAATAGGTCGAGGCGATAAACACCTCTAGCCTTTAACCGCTACTGCCCCTGAGCCTCGCTTTAATAACAGTGAGAGCTCTAGAGCAGAATTAAGGCACCAAGATCGCATCCATACCCTTCACGGCTATGCACGCCCTTGGCATTTTTTCGAGCGGCCCCTTTTATATGGAGCCACAACCTGACAAGCCACAAATCCTTTCCCTGCATAACCAGGGTTCTTGGATTAGGGCGAGCCCTGTCTGCACCACAGACATTATATATATATATATATATTATATTATCATATATATATATAATACTGGCGTGATGTTTTCACTAATATTCGGCTTTTACAAAATAAGTTTAATTTTTTCAGCTTGGAATTTTTTTACCTGAAATTTTCCAAATTCGCATTTTTTTTTAATTTTGCCAAGAAATATTTCAATATCAAAAAAGTGAGTTTTAAAATTTTCCTACGCTGGGGTAAAACTGGAGGTTCCTCTTTGTTGCAGTTCTAATTTTATAAAAGGGAATCACATATTCTTTGGAAACTTCTGAGTTATCTTCAAATATTTAAAAATTTAAAATCTCGGATACGCTCAAAAGTCAAGTGATTATAACTTTCAATAGGGCATCCACTATAAATATAAAAACAATGTTTAATTATCAATTTTGTCAGCTTTTAACCAATCTAAATAAGAATTCGAAGTGTCGTGTTACGTGATATCGAGAAGTTAGTAGCAACAGGTATGAATGCGCGCAAATCGCGAACAGAAAAGAATAAGGCGGAAGTCTATTGCACATGTTTCGTGATCGAGAATACAAACGCTCATGCGACGCTGAATAGCAATTGTTGAACTTCCCTTAGCACAAATGTGTACAACGAGGTCAATTGACGTTAAATGGAGAGACATTACTGCATTACGTAACCTAGGGCCATTTCGAAGGGTACACCCACGCGACTACATACGCATCCATACTTTATACAGTCTTTGCTACGTAGGACCATTCAGAACCGTGTCCGAAACCTGGGATCAGTAACGCGACGTGACGTCTCCACCGGATGGGCATAAAACGTCTGAATACTTCGGTTTATTACGATTGTCGCAATCTTTGGGACAATAGAATCTTTTGATAACATATATTGATTGAATTTTGATTATACTTTTTTTTTTAACTTGAGACATCGAAATATCTAAAAAAATACCTATCCTATGAAAAAATATCCGTAATAAAAACTTTTTATTTTCGAGGGGGAAAAGCGACTTTGAACGAATTTACCCCACCTCACCCCCCAGGAGGCCTAGGGCGCGCGGTTGTTGTATCTCGCGCTTCGCGCTCGGCTTTTTTCAGTTTTCGCACATCGTGCTCGGCTTACATAAAAAGAAGAAACTTACTTGCAAATATTATAAAATTGACAAAACCTCTACGTTTTAAGTGATTGTTAAATTTGTTTTTATTTCAGATTAATAATTTAAAAAAATTAGTTTTAATAAAGTGGACGAGAAAGAATTTGAGGATGTGTATTAGTATTATTTTGAATTTTCTACATCGAAGTAATTGCACTTTAAACCAAACAGATAGATTTTTGACTAAGAAAATTAACTTTTAACTAAGTATCTTAACTTTCAACCCAACGGTTAAATTTTGAATCCTGAAAATGAATTTTTTACAAAAAAATGACGTATTCACAACAAAATGCATATATTTTAAAAAGATTTCTTGAATTTGGAACGAAATATGTAAAAGTGTAATTTTCAAGCAGAAAAATTAATTTTCAACCAAAAAAGGAAAGATTTTCCACAACATAGTTCCATCCTCAACCAATAAAATAAATTTACAGTACATTCAATCCCATTTTCAACTAAGAGCAATTAGTTTTCAGCCAAAACTAGATAAGTAGTTAAGAGAAGTAATTATCAACTGAAAAAAAAAATTGTTAACAAAATTTTAAATAAAAAATATAATAGTAGAATTTTCAAATAAAAGGAATTACCTTTCAAAGAAAAATAGTAAAATGTTCATATTGGGTTCTAATAAATCATTTTGCATTTGAGCGAAATAACAAGAAACAGCGGAATTTTCCTGACAACAGGGTAAAAAATGAGAATTCTTTGAAAAAGGGTTCACAAGGGGAATAGGGGAAAGAGTTTGAAGTTTGTATTCTGTTGCTGTACTTTGTGATATAAAATTAATAATTTTTATTCTTCTCAGCATTTCCAAAGATTGTTATTCACATTTATGTGTGACTTTTATGTGTGCTTTTATGGTTATAACAATACGGTTTGTTGCATGATTTTAGATATTAAATTATAATTCTATTTTCACTACTGTTTAATTAATACTTGTTATTTATTTGAGTTCAATTGCAGATCAGTTAAATATAATGTTAATATAATTAAAAACAAGAATGAGCTGAAGGAGCAATGTTAACAACCAATATATAACCAGTGCTGTATTTTTCTACTGGCGCCTTTTTTACTGATAAAAACCATCTCTATCGCTTTGAAGTAGAAAAGTCAGACATTAGTCAGACAATGTTTATTCTTCGATTACCTATTCGAATATTCATTATACGAATGAAAGAGGAAAAGACAGCAAGTTCATATATCAAAATAGGTGAAATAAAAAATATATATTATATTTCAAATATATGTACCAGAAAACATTGAGAAAAAGGGGACTTAATTTATGTTCAATCACGAAGGGTAGTGTGGTAAAAAAAAAACGGAAAGTTGGTTTAAAATTTCCTTTTTCTTTTTTTTTTAGCTTTCGAGTTAGGCTGGATCCGTGTAGTTCTAAAATTTTCTTAGAATATACTCTGCGTTTGACAGCTTGCTTTGTGTGACTAAGGGCTACATTCTAAGGACTAAAAAATGTGCTATGATAGTAAGATACTTTGTGACCTTTTCGGAGCCCTAAATGTGCCCTTACATTTTGAAAAAGCCTGTATCTATTGGATTGAATGAACAGTTTTGAAGCTACAGGTATGACGTATCTAGCTTCATGTGAAGTCCGCGCGCAATGCATTTTATATAAAAAATTTCAGAGCCCGAAATTTGGGGTCTAGTGTTTTTCTCAGCACCTAATGAGCCCTTAATTTTGGTATGATTCCGGCATTGATTGCAGCACTGGTTTCGGAGTTATAGGTGTGGCGGTGCCAGCTTCACATGTGAAACCTGACCGCGCATCGTTTAAAACAAAAACTAAAAGGACTGGAAAATTGGGCCTAGTAGGGATCGCCAGCCCTAAATGGGCCCTTATTTTTTTTAACACGAATTAGATCAAATGAACAGTTTTGAAGTTACAAGTGTGGCGGTACTAGCTTCATGTTTAGTCAGCAAAAACCCGCTTTTCATAAGAAATTGAAGAGCCCAAAATTGGGGACCTAGGGTTCTTTCCAGCCCTTAATGAGCCCTTAATTCTGGCATGATTCTGGAAATAATAGCCGCACTGGTTTCGGAGTTATAGGTGTGGCGGGTCTAGCTTCACATGTGAAACCAGAGCGCGCACCGTTTTAAAAAAAACCAAAAGGAGTGCGGGATAGGACCTAGTGGGGATCGCCAGCCCTAAATGAGCCCTTAATTTCTGAAAAACCTGGATTAGATTGAATGAATAGTTTCGAAGTTACAGGTGTGGCGGTGCTAGCTTTATGTGAAGTCAGCGCGCAACCCGTTTTTTATACAAAATTACAGAGCTCAAAATTTAGGACTTGCTGAGCCCTTAATTATAGGATAGTTTTGAATTTGATTTTCCAAAAAGGTGGTGCTAGCTTCAGAGACATGAATTGAAGTGGGATTGATGTAATATATTAAATCTTTATCAGTTTATATCTTTTTGTTGATAATTCATATTTTATGCAATTCTCAAAGTTGAATTTTAGCTTAATATGAAATGAAACGATGAACTGAATTAAGTATTTTCTATAAGACACATTCTGGAATCATTATTTCTAATAGTTGATTTCTCATACATACATCGGTGTCGTTATAGGGTCCAAAATTTGTACATACTATTTTTATTTTAGATTAAAAATTTACCAACTACAATTGTAAATTTTTCCTAATCTCGTTGTTATTCACTCACTGGTGCAAATTCGGAAGCAACTTTGCCGATATATTTCTGATCAAACATCATAAAAATAATTAGACAAGGGAAACACACATAAACACCGAAGAATATAAGTAAATTTGCTTAGCGTGTGATTTTCTAGTAGGTGAAATTAATTTTTTTGCATCAAACCAGAATAAAATACGAAATCTTACTACTTGAAGGTAATTTTCTTTGCTGGTAAAAAAAAATGAAATTAGGGGAAAGATAACTTTTTGTTCTTTCTGTGCCAGTCAATAGGGAAAATTGATGATTTATCAAACTTAATATATTTCACTTTCCCTTGTACAGGAAGAAACCCACGCTCAAGAAACCGCGATGATGATGAATATGTCAGTGTAGAAACCTCTACTACTGCACGTGGTCAGTATTTTCATTATGATTATTTGTAGATTGATGTTTAATTGTAAGGGTTGAATTTCAGCCTAATGAGGATAGCAAGTCGGCTTCATTTGATTCGAATTTCGAAAAATCATTAAAAATAACTTTAATGTGACCCAAAGGTATTGACCGCCTTGATAGCAGCTTTGTCCACCATATAGTGGACCAATATATTTACCCACGACATGTTTCACTAAGTTTTGTTAATCTTTCTCGTAATTAATCATCAATCCTTACACAATAGTATTGTCTTTTTACAGGTAGAAACTCACGCGGAAGATCGGGCCCTGTTCCTATAGAGAAGATACCAGGAGTCGAAATTCCTCGTGGAAACCCAATATATTTTCAGCATAAAATTATTGGAACACTATATAACCAGCACATCTATCCATATATCCAGAACAAGAAATACTTTACTTTATTTCGCCAGCCCAATAACGCTCCTGAGAACCCTAATGCCAAAGAATGGTTACAATTAATATTTGACTGGCTTCAAGAATCACAGCCATCTAATTTGGAAGAGCTCTACAAATCTGCCCAGCTCGAAGCGAACAGAGAACTTCATGCACTCAGGCGTGACAAAACAGAGAGAGAAACAGGAGAGAGACAAAATAGTTCCGAGTCTCTGGATTTAACATCAAGGTCAGCCCCAAAACCGGCGTTAAATCCAGGTTCGACTGTAGTTGTCATGCCAAAAGTCAGGCCTCTGCAAGAGAAAAGTTTTCTGATTTTAAGAATTGAAAGGATACTATCAGTCATGTGTTATGAAAGAAAAAAACAACATATTTTTTGTGAAAAAAGTTTAAAACATACAAAAATAATTATTTTAACAATAGTTTTTGTAATTGAATCTTTTCTTGCTGTCGCTTCACACCAAATTTTAATCAATCATTGCTTATTTTTTCGGGAAAAACCTTCCCTGCAACTCTACGGTTTTCAACTTCAAAGTAAAGTAAATAATCTTCAAATATAGTTATTTGTTAAAAAATTATTTTATTACAAAAATTGTTTCGTCAATTTCAGCCATAGGACAATTTACTTTTTTGGATACTTTCGGCATGAAGTGCTGCTATTATCAACGAAAAAGTTCGACTTAATAAATTTGTGTCTTTTTACAGAATTTTGGAAACTTTAGAGGTTGATTTGGGGTGGGCTTCACATGCTCTGATGGAATCAAACTTTTAAAAAATACTTTTGGCATGAAATTCTGCCCAAATCAATGACAAAATTTCAACTATTCCAATTAGTCTCTTCAATTTTTTTTTCTTTAATTTAGTGGTTGATTTGGGGCGTAATTTGGATCTCACAGGTATGAAAACGTCCTCAATATAAATGTCTATTAAATTGACAATTTAAAATATTTGCTAACCAAAGTTGAGAGAGCTGCAGAAATTTTTAGACGAGAGCAATGCAATCCAACACTCGATGTGCCATTATGCAATCACAATTATTCGCAGTCAATTTGCAACTTGCAATACTAATTCAGAAACTCGATGCTGTGCTAGGATATGGTTCAATGACACGTTAACCTCGGAGTATTGCAACGTGATCGAGTACACAATATTACACATAATATTTCATAAAAAAAGTTCCCAAGAAATGTATTCTATATGTTGAATATATGATGTACCTGAAGTTCCGAACGTTCAAATGAACGAAATATTTTTTCCCATTTCTATTTTACCCATAAATATTGTTCCAATTGCAATTTAAAATATGCATTATAATTCTGTTTCAATAATAAATTATTTCCAATATATCCGAACCACCAAGAGCAACAGCTTTAAGTACTTAGAGAACCTTTTTCTCTAGAGGTACCGGTCCCACGACTCTCCGGAGATGAACAACTCCCTTGATAGTTTGCTGAAAGTTCATATTTTTTCTAGTTGAAAATTCATGTATTTTGTTAAAAATTCGACTTTTTGGTAAAAAAATTAATGTTTTTGATTGAAAATTCATACTTTTTTATTGAAAATTCAACTGTCTGGGTCTAAATTAATCTGTTTTGGTTGAGAATTCAACAATTTTGTTGGAAATTAAAGTGTTTTGTTGAAAACTAGTGTTTTTTGGTAGAACATTAATCTTCTTGCTAGAAAATTCCTCTTTTTGGTTGAAAATTTAACTATTCGGTTAAAAATTCATCTTTTTTAGATGAAAATTCAACTGCTTGGTTGAAAGTTGAACTAGTTTTTTGAAATTTCATATTTTTTTTAGATTCGCCTTCTTGGTTGAAAATTTAACATTCCGTACAGTAACAATTAATATGTCGGGTTAAAAAATCATCTTTTGAGTTCAATTCTTTTGTTGAAAGTTAGTTTTTTTTTTAGTTGAGATAACTATGTGAGATAACAGTTTTTCAATAACAATGAAACTATTCTACTTTTGGTTAAAAATTGATCTCTTCTAGTTGAAAATTCACCTACTTTGTTAACATTTCGTCTTTTCTGTTCGATAATTAATATTCTTGCTTAAAAATTCACCCTTTTTTAAATTGACAATGCAACTATTTGGGTTTAAATCAATCTGGTTTGGTTGAGGATTCAACAACTTGGTAATAAAATTCATATTTATGATTAACATCTAACTATTTGGTTAAAAATTAAACTATTTATATGAAAATTTAACTTTTTTGGTAGAAAATTAATTTTGTTGTTAAATCATATTCTCAGGTTGAAAATTTAACCGTTTTGTAGATATTTCGTTTTTTTGGCTTTATTATTCAACAATTTTGTTGAAAATTAATGTATTTTGTTGAAAATTCGTATTTCCTTGGCTGAAAATTTAAGTATTCCACTCAAAAACAATTAATCTTCCGGGTTCAAAAATCATCTTTTGGGTTAAAAATTGATATTTTTTATTCAAAATTATCTTTTCTACTTGAAAATTCATGTATTTTGTGAAAAATTCGTCTTTTTTAGTGGAAAATTAGTCTTCTTGATTAAAAGTTCATTGTTGCATAATTATCTAATTTTTTACTTTCTTCGACGTAAATAAGCTACATATTATACATTTAAGGGTTAATAAAACTTATATCACTCGAACAGTATTATTTTCCAACACAGACTTAGGACTAACTTTTTGCAGATAGTATGCACGACCGTACCCCCTTAAAATTAAAGAGTTTTTAATTGTAAATCTACGAAATTGAATGAATTTTGAATTGCAAGCCATTAAAATTAAATACATTTCAATTTAAAATATTCGAAATAATTGAAGAATCTTAAATTGCAAATCGTCAAAATTGAAGAATTTTCAATTACAAATCTTCAAATTGAACTATTGAATCAAAATGTTTCAAATTACATTCCTTAAATATATAAATCTTGAAAATTTAATCATTTGTAATTCTATATTTTCAAAATTGAAGGATTTCCAATTGTAATTCTTCAAAATTGCAGAACTTTGAATTATTTTAAATCTTTTAAAATTGAAGAGTTTTTAATTTTGAAATTTTGAAAATTCAATCATTTTTATTTATAAATCTTTAAAATTGAACAATTTTCAATTGTAACTCTTTAAAATTGTAAAACTTTGAATTGCAAAACGTTAAAATTAAAGAGTTTTCAATTGTAAATCTACGAAATTGAAGTAATTTTAAATTGCATGCCATTAAAATTAAAGAGATTTCAATTTAAAATATTTGAAATTGAAGAATCTTAAATTGAAATCATCAAAATTGAAGAATTTTCCAATAGAAAATCTTCAAATTGAACTATTAAAAAAAATTTGACTTTTCGACTAAAAGATTTTTTTCCGGCAAATGAGCGTTTTACTTCTCAACATAATCTTCTCTTAGCTCGATACATTTAGTCCAGCGTTCTTCCAATCTTTTATTCCTTCTAAATAATAGGTTTTCTCAAGGCCCTCAAAATAGGCGTTTTTTCGGTAATGACCTCTTCACTCGACCCAAATCTCTTACCACCCGGCCATTTCTTCATGTTTGGAAACAAGAAATAGTCGCAGGGGGCTAAATTTGGAGAATATGCTGGATGAGATTGCAGTTCGTAGCCCTATTCATGGATTTTTGCCATCGTGACTACACGTGTGCACCCCTGAATTGTCCTGATGGAACAGCACTTTTTTCTTCGACAAATGCGGTCGTTTTTGCTTCAAATCGATATCGAATCTGTCCAAAAGCTCTGAATAATACCTTCTTCAGCATTCTTTACCTTTTCCTTAAATTCTTCTTCTTCTTTTGACATATCAAACAATGCCATTTTTTACATATACTTTTTTATTATTTGCCATTTGTTCCTCTAGCTCCCTCTAATTCTTGTATCCACTTCACACCTAAACCTACACCCCCTAAAACCTTTACCACATTATCTTGCCAAGCTTCCTTTATCCTCAATGATTTCCTCTCCTACTTCCTTACTACTCACAGATTCAACACTTATTGTTTTTGTTCTCTTCCCAATATCCGTCTTCTGTCTCATTAAGCATTTTCTAAATACTTTGCTACTGCTTTCTTCTTCAACATTTTATACCATTTATTACATTTTGATGCCTAAATCATTCCTTTTCTTCCATCCTAGCCTTCTTCACCTTTTCTGAAAACATTTTATTTTCCTCCTCTTTTTTCATCACACTTCTCAATATAGTCCTTTTTTTCTCCTATATTCTTCTCCACTACTATTTCATTTTCTTTATTGTCTTCATTCCTTTCTCACTTCCTTATTCTGTTTACATTCCTCATCTTATCTACTTCTACCGCCTTCTTCAGTATTCTTTACCTTTTCCTGAAACTCTTCTTTTTCTTCTTTTGATACATCAACCAATGCCATTTTTCACATCCACTTTTTTATTTTTTCTCATTCGTTCCTCTAGTCTTCTGTAATTCGTTTATCCACATCTCACCCAATCCTACGTCCCCTAAAACCTTTACCACATTCTCTTGCCAAGCTTCCTTTATCCTCAATTATTCTCCTACATCCTTCCCATTCACAGATTCTACACTCATTGTTTTCATTCGTTTCCCAATATCCGTCTTCTCTCTCCTAATTTCTTTTCTAAATACTGTCGTACTCCTTTTTTTATCATCTTATACCATTTATTACATTTTGATACCTCGATCATGCTTCTTCTCCCATCGTAGCCTTCTCCATCTTTTCTTGAAACTTTTTATTTTCCTCCTCTTTTTTTATCAAACTTTTCAATATACTTCTTTCTTTCTCCTATATTCTTCTCTGCTACTATTTTCTTCTCTTCATTCCTTTCTCACTTCCTTCTTCTTCTGTTTACATTCCTCATCCCATCTACTTCTACCTCCTTCTTCAGCATTCTTTACCTTTTCCTTAAATTCTTCTTCTTCTTTTGACATATCAAACAATGCCATTTTTTACATTTATTTTGAATTACAAATATTAAACATAACCTCAACTTGACTGAATGTATCATCTGATCGACATTTCATATACCCTTGATCTGTTCTTCGTTCTGTTCAAACATTCCAGTTTAATTTTAAATTCACAAATATGTTATCAATTACTTCCTTAAATGATCAAAAGTAAGTAAACTCCTCAAATATTAACAGCCGTCATTTGACATAACCATACATGTAATATTTCGGATATTTCAGTTCAACATTTTGGATGTTAGAGAGTATCATTTAACTTTTTAATATCTACAGATACAAACTTTGAACATCTAGATTGCTGTCCTATAGTTAAACATGAAATATGTTAACCCTGAACATCTAGATGTTACGTTTGAACATCCGTTTTTCTCCGTGTATTCTTGACAGAAAAATACACTTTGGACAAATCGGGAATAAGAAGTAGCAATTTATTTATACTAGGGCAAAGATTTTTCAACAGTAGCACAGTAGTCGCAACATTTTTCTAACGGAAGCCGCCAATTAAAAGACTCGTCGCACTTTCTCCAGGCATTGTTGAATCTAAATTCGTGCCGAGTGACAGACATCGTCACGATAATACAAAATACTTGGAAAATTCTCAACAAATTAAAGAAGTAAAATATATAAATTGAATTGTTAGCATGAAATTCAAGATTTAAAGTTCAGCTTATAGTTGTCGAACCCTACTTACTATATTGTGAAGATTTATTTATAATTTTTTGTTTGTAAGACATTTCAAGCAACATCAGGGATCACAGCACAAAAGGAGCTCAAAAAAGGGGAAATAGGGTAATTTTCTCACGAAAAAGAGGAAAAATAGGGAAAGATTAAATATTTATTTTTACATGACGAAAAGAACAAACAATCTTTTTATAATAAATATTATATTTTTAAATACTGTTTAATTATTTTCCAATGATTTCTGCCATTAAAGAATTTATTTTCACAAATTGGATATACTTAGGTCATTGGAAATTCATTCACAGTGATATAAAAATGTCCGAGACGAAATAAAATTAGTTAAATACCAGGGTGGCCACCATTTTTTTAATTTTCATCTCCCGGGTTTCTCTTGGTAAATATTCGTGAATTCTTCCGGTTTAGAAAAAATATGCCCGCTGCGCGGGCACATTCTCATTGCGCGCTACGCGCGCGGCTCGCAAGTTTGAGCGCGCCTAGGGCGAGGTGTCAAAAAATGGTCTCTTCAAAGTATATATCATTCGACGCAGAATTTCACGAAACGTATAAATCCATAAAGTCAAATTGGAAGCCTGGAGAATTGAACAATTCTGGCCCTACTAGCGTTTAGCCCCAAAAAATAAACTATGATAGAACTATGCCTTAACAATTACATTATTTTAAACAAAATTAAAAACTTGTTTTTTATTTGTATTGTAATCTTTTCATTTTCAATATCACTTATAAATAAAGGGTTGCAGTACAGAACTAAATAACCAACAAAATCGGATTTTTTCAGAAGAACGAAATAACATTCGGTAAAATCGAAATCACCATTTAGAGATAATACAAAACTTTACTCCTGAGCTGAAGTGTTTCTAATTAAGACAAAAAATGTATGATTAAACAAAATATCCGCAGTTTAGAGAAACAGAATGTGGAAGTTTACAATCTCAAAGTAAGAGGAACCTAAAACTGGAACAGGCTCGTTTGCGAATAACAATAAAAAGTGCAATTTACAATTTAAAGAAAAAAAACTTACTTCTGAGATTTTGACTTGCTAAATTGAGAGAAGATGAGTTTCACTAGAAATAGTTGACCAATTCCGAGTAAATCATTCTAGAATTTGGACGTTCAAATTTCATGGGGTTTGAAAATCGTCTTTGGATACCGAAAAAAAAATCTATTTTTGAATTTTAAAAAATAACTTTAATAAACTTTTTAAAAAAAACTTACTCACGAGATATGAGGCAGCTTAATAAAAATAAAAAAGTTTCCATCCAAACAAATTATTCTATTCTGGGAAAATAAATATTTCGTGTCACGGTATCGCACTGTAACATACGAGTTTTCGCTGAAAGATGCATACAGAGAAGAAAGGTATATGTTTATTTATAAATGAATAATAATATTTAAAAAAAATGTCGTTCCTGATTGCACGGAAAAAAGTTGAGTAACAAAAAACATCATGAAAGTGGCTTTTTTTGTAGAAAATGGAGATTTAAGATTCTAGGTTGGAATTCGATGGATACTTTGGTGCTCAAGAAAGTGGCAAATAGTTTTATTTAAGAGCTTTTTCTCTGAAAAAAGAAGCTATCTAGTTTTGAATCACCAAAATTTTTGTTTTACTATATTAAAAATGAGATTTCGAACAATTCCTTTTAACAAAATATGTATTAGATTTTTAAAGAATTTTTTATTTTCATACATTGTTGGCGAGGTTGAACTTATTTTTTCTACACGTACATAATTAAATGTATTTTGTTGGAAAGTTAATTAAAACGGATATGAAATTATAATTGAAAACAATGTGTATATTTACTACCTGCCACTTAGAATAGTTTAGGATAATTTTAGGTTTCAATTAGTGAATTCAATATTATACATACCTTTTATGTAATTGTAGCTTTGTTGTTATTCTAACACTCATTTGTCAACCTTAATCGAAAATAAGATTAGGATAATTAATTTGCGTTATAATTGGTTCTCACCTTTTTCAACTCGATAGCTTACATCCTCTACTCTTAAACTAAAATGGAGGGGGTGGGCCCCTCCCCTTTTTGAGGTGGAACGTTTCCATTCATGAAAAATCGCAGGTTCACACAGGGAGGGGGTGGGACCCCTTTTCAAACTTCGATATACTCATTTGATGGGAGGGGATGCCCCCCCCTATTCTTCCAGCTGGGAATCATCCATTCGAACAATTAGGATAACCCCCATTTTGTTTTTAGGACACGCCCCTAATAACCGCCATTCTGTTTTAGGCAACGCCCCTCATCGCCGCCATTTTGGAGTTAGGCCCCGCCCCTCATTTTAGGCCACGCCTCTCGACCAATCAAGGAGCTTCGTCAGGCTTGAATTTTAGCCCATGTGTTACAAATGACACGTTTCATCTTACACGGATGAATTGTTCGATGTAATATTTGAACCACATAATCTCAATGGCATAATACACAAAAACAAAGCCTATGTGTTTTTTGGCAAAACGGTCTTGTTTTTATTATTTTTTAATTAATCGAAAATGTGCTTCATTTATGCGCCTAGAAACGAGCAATCCGTAGCGGGAAAGTATGCGCAATGAACCGAAAACAGGCGCTCCCAATTTGAAGAGCACAGCAGGATGTTGGAGCGTGACATTTATGGACGACACTAGACTAACAGTGGTCGCTCGTAACTCATCCGACCTTCCTATTGTTAGAGCGTTACATGATTCGAGACGGTTGAGCGAAATTGATAATTATTAAAATATTAAGAAATTGAATTTCAATATGCTGCATTAGATTTCTTACATAATGACGAGACGATTACAAAAAGATAGAAAAAATCGGTTAACCCGTTCAATTTCTGTTGGGAGTTTTGGTAATTTTGCATTTTATTTAAGATTACCTTCAATATATTTAAATGTTTACCTTTTTTGACAACATACATATGCTTGGAATTGTAAAAAGTTGTACATTTTGAATATCTTATTCTCAAATCACTATTTGTGAAACTTTTTTGTTTCACTTTGTAATTTCTTCATTCTTACGAATAAAGTATCCCTGCTGACAAGCGTCGTGTAAAGCAGTGTAAACCGGTGCACTCGAATTGAGCCACTGACCTGGGGCCGCCGCCGACAAATGGTTAAACCGAGAAGTGTGCCTTCAAGCTTTCTCTAAATTTGGGCAGGGCATATTGAAAGCTTTGCTTCCAAAATATCTGAAAAATGAGAATGAGTACATTTTGCTACTTGTATCTTATTATAGAAATTTCTTTTAAGTTTTCACCATAATGCTGATCATCACTTACAAAAGTGATTATTAAATTAGTTTTTCAAAGTAGTTTTATAATTTTTTAATACAGTTATATTTTGATTAGCAAATCAAAAAGAGCTATTTCCCGAAGTTTTATTATGTAAGAAAAATAATGTAATAAGATTGTAACTTACCTTTGGCTTGAAAAAGTGCCCATAATCTTCTGCGGTACAGAATCATAACTTTTCACATTTATTTTGGATACAAAACTAAAATAAGCAAAGAGTTACAAAAAATCAATTAATTCGCTATACGTATGCATCAGTTATTTACGTTTACAAACTTAGAGCGTTCGTTCGAGCTTGGCGTCGCTTTTGAAAATAAAAATCCAATAAGCATAAGAAGAATGTCGCTAGGGGCGCTTTTTATTATGTGAGAAAAAGATGTCAATAGCATTGAAGTAGGATAGCGCTATAGCCTACTACTCTACTATGCAGAATACGCTATGCACCCTGAAAGAAATTACTATGTGGCACAGTCAAAGTAAGTAGAACCGCGTGGTTACTTTTACTATGTGGAATAGCACGAGCTCTTATCATACCTTAGCTTCGAATACTCTTTCAGCTATTCATTTATCCAGTGAGTTCAAATATAAATTACTAAAGTGGTCGCGCAAGTTTTTATGAAAGAAGGCGTTAGGGATGGGCGATTCTGTGAAAAGACTCGATTCTCGATTCGATCCAGAATCGATTTCAAAAGAATCGATTCTTTAAAAGATCGACGTTCAAAGAATCGATCTATCAAGAATCGATAAAAAAATCGAGAAAAATATTTAATTTGAAAAACTTGATTGACAACGACCGGCAATCGGAAGACGTGAGGTTCTATTCCCACCGGAGCGAAGGAGAAAGATCTTTTTTCAGAAATTAAAAATGTTTAATTTATAAATTTTCAAAATCCACCTAGTCTACAATGACGTTAAGAATTTCTGTTATTTAAGGAGTTACTTTAGATCGATATTGTTGATTTTCAGTTTCACAGTTCGTGAAAGTTATCTACACATGATCGATCGTTACCAACTCCGATGATAAAACAGATTTCTTCTAATTTAGAGCGTATTTCTGAAAAAAGTATCTGCTTCGATCTCTCTCGAAGCTTAGTGGTTAAAGCACCCGACCGGCAATCGGAAGACGTGAGGTTCGATTCCCACCGGAGCGAAGGAAAATTTTCTTTTTTCAAAAATTAAATTTTTCAAACATTTTTTAAATAATTATTTTTACCAGCAGGGCGAGGTAGAGTATCTCCAATATTTTCCTGAAGGCAACACTTGCAGGTACAGGAAGTGTCATCCGGATGAGCTGAACTACTGTACGAGTAAGTAGGCAAGGCTGGTGTCGAGAGTGGCGAAGAAGGTGATCCTCCTGGACAAGAATAACAACAGGATGGTGTTGCAATTTTTTTATTTAAACAGGCTACCTGTCGACTCAATTCCGTATTTTCCTTGACAACTATTCGCATTTCAGCCTGCAGACCGCATACTTTTCTTTGCAGACAGTCCACCGCGCTGTCCTTTTCCAATAAGGCCTCCTCTAATTTGTACCTATCAGGAAAATTTCAATTCATTTCCCAAATTATAATGCTGGATCTTCAAAATTGGCTTCTCAAAAGACGGGTTTGACAGCTAGCCTCGGAAAATATTTGGAATGGAAAAAATTGAGATCAGCCGAAAAATTTTTGAACTTTTCTTACCATCCGGTTTTAAGGACTTATCTGACATAATCACAGTAGGGAAGTTTAATATTAGGTCTTATTAGGATACCGAAAGCGCGAAAATCGAGGATGAAAAAAAAAAATTAAAAAACAGTCACCGAGGTGACGAATCGTTCTTCAGATGATTTGATCGATATTTGGTTGCAAACTTCACACTCTTTCCCTTATTCTCTTATTTATTCCTTCTTTAAGGGTAAATGGTAGGCTATGACGTAATCAAAATTTGACCTTGTAATGTTAATTTTGTCCGCCTTCTTATTTTTAAACTAAATAAGTTAGCGTACCAGGGCGAGGGGGTCGGCGCCAAAGTGCGGTGAAGGGGGATGGGAAAAGTGGAGGGGGTAGTCTGTCCATAGTGGCCCGGTACTACTATAATGGAATAGTAACTGGTTTTCAAATTGTCAATAAAATGTGGAAGTATGCCCAAGACGAAAATCGTTTCGTCAAGTGGCATTAAAAACTTCCATACATACACAATTGTTAACTCATGGGAAACAACAGACGAAAGACTGCGATCATCACTCGTCCCACCGTCTCTCGTCTTGGGCACGCTTCCGTATTTTTTATCTAAATTTGAGAATTATTTCATATTCTATTATGTTCTTGGTCTCATTTGAAAAAGGGGATTTTAAAATTTAATTTAGAGAAATTTCGATTCTTTCTTCACTTCCCTGAAGCATGCAGAACGTGGAAGTTGAGAATCGAAAATTGGTTAAAAACGGAAAATAGTTCGGTTTTCCCACATGCTATTACGGTCCCTGTTTATCTAAAATACTTCAACTAGTGCTCAGTCAAAGCGGAATTTAATAAGCTTTTTAACTTTTTTTTGTTTAATCCTCCTTACTCAATTATTTGTTGAAATAACCAAGAAAAAAGAGAGGCATTTTTTACTACGATTTTTTTTAGTGGATTGACAATTCTAACCGGTACTGTACAAATTTCTCAACAAAAATTTGACTCCGCTTTCTTTGTATTTTTAAAGGAATTCGAGTCTCTTGAAATGGAAAAGTTTTAATTGCTTCCCTGGTAGAAAGTTCTTTCCCAAGCTATCCAGTCGTTTCCATTTCTTTCCGACTCGTTTCGAAATCTTGTATCCGATTCTTTCCGAAAATTTCTAATAGAAAATCAATATAGAATTATGAGCAAAAATTCTGTTAATTCCATTTATAATCAATTTACATGGAATTTGCACTAACTTGAATTTTTCGGTTCAAAATAGTGAATATTTTTTGTACAAACGGAAAACTTCGGATGCTAATCTCGAAAAGATTCTGAAAAAAATCATACACAAAACTTTTCGAAATTTTTACCAGGGTTGGAAGTCTTAAAATCTTTCACGTGGACAAAAATTGTGTTGATCGTATCCCCTGTAGAAGAATTCTTCAAAAAGAGCCGGCTTGAAATAATTTTCATAAAAATAACATAATTTTGTCAACATTTCGCTTATAAATTCTTCATCTCGTAGTACCCAAATGTTAAAATAGAAAAATTAAATCTTTGGAAAAACGACGCAAGGTACGTAAAAAGATGAATAGACCAAAATTGTGAATTCAAAAAAGATCTACAAATTCATTGACAATCACTTGTTGATAGAATGCGTAGCTTTTGTTTTAATCTTAGAAAATAAAATTAAAAATAAAAGAATTACATTTTTGGACAAACGACACAAGCTATGAAAAAAATTAATGGACAAAAGTTGCTCACACAAAACAGAGGTATAAAAATTTGTCATAAATAATTTTTTTGAAGAAGCGTAGTTTTTGTTTTAATCATAAAAAATCGCATTAAACATAAAAAAATTAAATTTGTGGAAAAACCGCACAAGAGACGAAAAAGAATTAATAGACAAAAGTTGTTCAACCAAAAATGATCTACAAATTTTTTCTTAACGTTTGTTATAAAAATTTTCTTAAAACGACTTTACGCTAGGATGCGTATTTTTGGTTCAAATCGTATGAAATAACATTAAAAATAAACTAATTAAATATACGGAAAAACGACACAAGTTGCAATGAAATGTTTAATAACAAACCTTTTTTTTCTTATAGGATGCGCACTTTTTTTAATTATAAAGAAAAGGCAATGCAAATACATTTGTTGGATTGAACTTTGGTATACTTTTTTAGTGTCCTAAACTAAAGGCCAAGTTCATTGCCAGCGATTATGGGTGAAAATTCAAAAAGTTACACAATTTTCCAAATTTTTGAGACCACTTTTTTCCAGATTTAAAAATTCTCTTTTCGGTTATTCGAAGTATTCAAAAAGACGAACAATTTCTCCTAATGACTTTTTTGATCAAAAAAAAATTACCAGAGTTATAGCATTTACAAAATTGAAAAAAAAAGAAAATGAACATTTTAAGCCAAAAAACACACGATATGAAAAAATGTCAAGAGGAGAAAAACGTTGCTTTTCGAACACCCTACAATATTATCATAACAACTTTTTGAATTTTTTGAAAAATCAAAAAGTTCAAATTTTGATCGCACAAAAAAAATAATGAATAATCCAAAATTCAATTTTGCGGTCAAACTACACAAGATATGAAAAAATCTGAATAAAAAAAATTGTGCATTCAAAAAAGATCTACAAATTTGTTAATAACCACCTACAAAATTTGTTATTAATTATTTTTCGATAGGATGCAGGGTTTTTGTTTTATTCGTAAAAAACTTGTATTTTTCGGTGTTATTATTTTCGCGCAGGAACTGCTTCATTTGCAGTCTAAATAAAACTTCCCCCAACATGATGAGTCCTTTCATAGATCGTGCATAGTGACTACCGTTCAAAACCTGTTGAACTGTGCATTTTCCAAACGCATCGGTGTTCACGAAAACATTTTCGATACCGCTTTCCTCTAAATATTTTCCGGCACACGCACATACAATTTTTGCTTCATGAAAATTTCCAAGAAACAAAATTATATTCTTAAATTCTTCACCTCGAATGAATTTGATGTGTCTTGCTATATGGTATACGCCTTCATCACAAGTAACGGGAAGAAATTCTTGGTCCAACTGAGAGAGCACGCTTTTCAAATTGCAGAGAGCGGTATAAACGGTGGAATATTTTGTTACTGGATGTGGTAAAACTGGCAAGAAACCAATTGTTTGCTGTGGACGTGTATCGGTTGACATAGTAGAATTGAAAGCTGACCTGGAGGGAATTTGTTGGAAACTTTATGTAAGGAGTTCCTTCGGAATGTTCATTTTGTTCCAAGATGCTTTCAAGTCCTGTGCAATACAAAACCTGTCTTGTAAATTGAAATCGCAAGCAAGTAAACTTTCACGAAGAATGTTCGCACAATCTTTTATTATATTCTTCGAACATAATAAATGGACTACATCCTCTTACTCAATTACAGTTCGAAAAAATACAATAATTGATTTATTAGCTTCTGTAGGATTCACAAAACCGATTTTATCTGTAAACTTTTTATATAAATCTCTTTTTACCTCCGTGTTAGTCACTAAAATCTGTGAAGTGAAATGCTTATCAATTATTTCGATGATTTCGGTCAGCGTAAAAGCTTCACCAGCTAAAAAATTCACTTCAATTATATCGAGATAAGATGAAATAGCTTCTAACTTTGTGAATCGTTTGTTGCCGTGTAGTGAATCCGCAATCTGTACACTGTCATTGCCAAGTGTATGTTCCACGGAACGCCAGAATTTGAGATAATAAAAAACGTAATGTTTAAAAACAACATTAACACTTTTTAAGTTTTGCACTCGTTTTAGAGCTGCTGCGTTCAATGCTGTTCTTAAAACATGTACAAAATGTTATGCTTTCTCAGAAGAAGAAATACGATGCAGTTTTAGATGTTTTCGAAGGCGCCCACAAATTATACACTTTTTAACATCTTCCAAATATTGTGACGTCAAAATAATAATAAATAATATTCATTTTCAAATAACTCTTTTCATGCTATTTCAGGCTCTAATCACAATTTTGGGGATTTTAAGAGAAAAGAAAAAAAGTTATTAACTTGACCTCATATGCTTTCTTAATATATAAAAACTTCATAGAATCTTTAATGTCTGAAAATATTTATCTCAACATTACAAAATTTAGTTTTTACAATTTTATTCTAACTGTAAAATAATTGTAATTGGAGATTAATTGTAATAATTGTAAAATATATTTAACAACATTTATTTTATAAAGACATATCTCATGATTTTAAAAGGATAATATAATGTCTGAAGGTAATTCTTTGTACTATTTTAATAACTAATGAACATAGTTTTAGAACATTTTCTTATTTTGTCGAAAATTCATTTTATTAATGTTAAATTCGACCGCTTTTTATTGAAAATATTTTTTTTTAATGAAATAGCGATTATTACATTTTTCGTTGAGAATTAACCTTTTTTGCCTGAAAATGAAACTATTCGGTTGAAAATGTGTTTTTTTGTTTGTTCTAATTTTGATTTAAAATATCTGAAATCTTAGAAAATATTTCGAAACTTTCTGAAGAATCTCATAAAACTTATATTTATATTTATATTTACAATTTTATTTCAATTGTAAAATAATTTTAATTCGAAATTAATTCTAAATAATTATAAAATAAATTCAATACATTTTTGTTTAAAGAAATATACCATGATTTTGAAAGGACAAAACTATTTTAAAGGTAATTCTTTGTAGTATTGAAATAACTAATAAACATAGTTACAGACATTTTTTTATTTTGTCGAAAATACATTTTTTTAATGTTAAATTCGACCATTTTTCCTTTAAAATATTTTTTTCAATAGAAATAGCAATTATTACACTTTTCGTTAGGAATTACCATTTTTTGTCTGAAAATGAAACTATTCGGTTGCAAATGTTTTTCTTTTTTTTTTTTTTTTCAAATTTTGATTTAAAATATTTGAAATCTTAGAAAATATTTTGAAACTTTCTGAAGAATCTCAGAAAACTTATATTTATATTTATTTTTACAATTTTATTTCAATTGTAGGATAATTTTAATTGCAAATTAATTCTAAATAATTGTAAAATAAATTTAATAAATTTTTGTTTAAAGAAATATAACATGATTTTGAAAGGACAAATATTTTTTGGGAATAAATAATTGTTTAAATAAGTTACATTTGTTTAAACAATTAAAAATTGCTTGAAAAATCATGGGACATATTCAAATTATCCATTAGTAATTATTTGTATAAAACAGACGATGGAAATTGCTAAACAGTAGCAGTAATACGCACAAATGTAGTTTTTTGAGTCATATTCGGTGCGCTGTGTTGGGAAGGGGGGTGAGGGTGGGTTAAAAATAAATGTTATTAGTATGGTTTCATTACAATTCGTATGTATTTAACAATATTCTAATTTTTATTGAACAAAATTTGTTCTCTGGAAATAGTTGGAATTATCGTGAGAGTTATTGTCAGTAACAATTTCTATAAAATGTTATACGCAATTTGTTTTGAAAATTGTGGAATTTGTGCTTTTTCAATGTCGGATTTTCCTTTATCATTTAAATTGCTGCAGATATTATTGAAAAGAACATAGGTTCAATTATATTTGTTACATGCAAATTATATCCGCCTGCCATGACAAACAATCTGAATCTGTATTATCTTAAATGATTCAGAGAAGACCAACTGTTATAAAATCGCTCATTTAGAGATGCCGCTACAAAAAATTGTTATAGCAATTGTATATTGTTTATTTTTTATGAAAATAGTTATTGCAAATCTTTCTTACACAAAATTGAAGCTGTTTGAGTGAAAAAAATCTTTCCAGGCCACATTGCCATTTGATTGCAAAATTGACACTTGTTGTGTTTTAACGAATATAATGAAACCTATGTTATTTTGAAGGATTTCTGCGTCGATTCAGCTAATAAAGTAGAATGTGAAATAAAAAAAATAAAAAAATTAATGTTAATGTTTCGTAGAATTTCTTACTGACGATGACTAGCGCAATAATTTTCAGTATTATATTTCCAGAGAAGAATAAAAATTCTCTCGCGAATTTCTCGCGCATTCCTCTCGCGAGTTTGAGCTCGCCTAGGGCGCGCGACTGTTGGTTCTCGCGCTTCGCGCTCGATAATATATTTATCTCGCGCTTCGCTCTCGATGATGTGTTTACTTCGCACTACGCGCTCGCTCTTTGCATTCCCCCCACATTTGCGCCCAGACCTTTACATACCTATACATACCTGGACGTGCCTGAAAGCCGCATTCAGGACGTGACATCAGTAAAGGAGTCTCTCCAAAGCAGATACAGGCATCTTCTTCGACAAAGTAATATGGCATTATAATTATTAAAAGAAGCAAAATAAATATGTAAACTGTTGCAATTATAATAATACGTTAAATGGTCATCTCGTAATTGCTGTCATTGAAGTATGAGTATGCCAGAGGTGGCTTCAAGTGCATCGCTAGTAGCGTTTTACGCGCGAAGTTCAAAAATAAAATTAAACCTTGGAAAACGCAAATGTGTCAAATAAATGCAAATAAATATAGTAAATAATTAAATTAATGTAAAAAAAGATGACAATGTTTAAAATTAACAGGTAGATTGTAAAAATGTTGTCGGAGTTGTTGAATTTTAAATGTTTACATTTGACAGCATGAAACTTTATCGACTGCGGTAACATACGAGATAATAAAAACCAAACAGCGCACGATATAACAACGATATAACCTTAAATGTTTAATTTAATTAAATTTGCAGCGTAATTTTTGCAATTGAAGGGTATCGCGGTAAAGGCATAGAGATCCATCGACATACATTTTTCAGGAGAGAAGAAAAAACCTTCTCAAAAATCGAATTCTTAAAAAAAAATGAGAAAGTACATTCGAGATTTGAAGGAGCTCTATAGATCTCAATAAACAAAATTTAAAAAAGGTTAATACTTTTCGAGATACATAGCGTCAAAAGTCGACTGTTGTGAAAACCGTGTAAGTCAATCGGAATTAAAATTTTTTTTATTGTTTTTTTTTTAGGCTGAATTTCTAATAGCATAAAAACTAATAGAAGACTCAATAATTTGAAGTCTTGTAATTTAAATGAAAAAAAACTACTTCTGAATTGAAACCTTTTTAAATTTGACTTTTTCATTTGGAACTGCCTCGCATTTAGGGAATAACCGAAAATACCGAATAGATAAATTTACGAAGAATAGAAATATCGAATTATAAATTCTCAAATTTTAAAATTTCCAAAATCCAAAATTGATTTATATAATTTTTAAATTATATGTACAATAAACGAATTGTAACAGTCACAAATTATTAAATTCCATAAATAATTAATATTCAGAAATCAAAATTTGCCGAAAATATATTTTAATGTAAATAATTAATCAAATAATAAGGTAAATAATTTATTAAATAATAAGGTAAATAATTGGTTGAATATTTCAAACTTCTTTGAAGTATCTAGCAGATCGGGATTGATAAAATGATTCATAATTATTTTAAATATTTAATCAGTAAGAGAGCCCCTTCCTTCGCTCTCTCTCGTGAGACACAACCATGCTGGTAAATTTCATACATAATAAAATAAAAGTATTATATATAATATTCACCTGCAGCTCTACTGTCTCTCCGTTATCACAAATTGAATTTAAAAATGAAATAAACCCCGGAAATAAATAGAGGAAAAGATTGAACTTTTTCTTAGAAAGGTAAAACATAATTTTTTGAAAAACTACAAATGAAGCAACTGAAAATGAGTTGTTTCGTTTGAATTTTTTTTTTATTACAAATTTATATAATGAATCCCCTCAAGATTATAATGTGAGACAGCCCCTTCCTTCGCTCTCTCTTGTGAGACACAACCATGCTGGTAAGTTTCATATATAATAAAATCAAATTATCATATATAATATTTACCTGCAGCTCTACTGTCTCTCCGTTAATAAAAAGGGAATTTAAAAAACCTGAAAACAAGTAACAAAAGAAAATATTGAAAAATATAAAGTATTTCGAATCTAAAACTGAAAGGTAAAAAGATATCCAATGCGGCACATACGAAATTAATTCTAGGGATGTCCCTGTTTTGCGCTAACTAATTTCTTAATGTCTGGATTCATTAACAACTTAATTTTTAACATTTGCAACATTTCGCTTACTTTGCTGTTACATTACCCATCTCCCGCCTTTTCCTAATTGGACCCTTTCGGACCAATCATACTCTCTAAATATTAAATTTTAAAGAAAATTTAACAAATGGAAGCTTAACTAATAATTAATTAAATACTAGGTGACTGAATCACTGGCTCATTTTATATTTTATTTAGCAATTTTTAACTAATTCAGATTTAAAGTATAAGTTCAAATATTGCAATTAATTGAGTACTAGGTGAATGAATCAGTGACTGATTTCGTTTCTCATTGGATTATTGTAAAATAATTCATATTTAGAGTACAATGTTTGAATATTGCGTGCACTTTGTTAATACTTTGCACCCCCTTCTTTCTTTCTCGCCTTATCCTCTCCTTTTTTCCATTTTCGCCCTATCGGATCAATCATATTAATAATTACAGGTACTTGCAATCATCAAAAGCACAGAGTTTGAATTTCAAAGTTTCAAATTGCTAATTTAAAAACTGAAAATCTTGTCTTCACATTCTCATGCGAAAAGTATGAGAAATATTTTATATTTTCCATACAAAAGTATCGAACCCTAGTGAAACTAATCCACCAGGGTGCGCTACGGCCTAGCTCTCTCGCTAGTGAGTTGAATCTTCAAGGGTATAACAGAGGCAATGGATACGGAATAAACCGTGCTAGATTCTTTACAGGATACCCTACATGCTCATTCGTGGTCACTTAGAACGTGCACACGTTCCCGTAAGGGTTCAATTGTCCCCTGCATATTCCTTTACAGTTTCGTGTACAGTTTAGTGCCTCAATTTGGAAACCCAACTCCAGCAATGAAATCTCCTACTGGAAATCTTCTTAAATTACAAATAATTTAGCTGAATTTGAAGCTTCTTTTGAAATAATAAAACTGCTAATTTTCAAAGTGATTTAACAAGCAAATATTTTATTAATCTGGTCTTTTGAAATCTAACTTTACAAAAATGTTAATTTTAATTTTCGATATAACGAACGAGCCGCGGCTGTGTACCAGATTGTCTGATCCTTGGAGCTTCAACTCCCTACCTCTAAACTCCTATCAAAACCCAAAATTTCCGAGAATGCTTTATCGGTAATAATGTTTTTTTTTTCATGCCGACTTTCCCGACTGTTGATTGCCAATCTTTTCTCAAAATATATTTTATTTCTCACTTGAAATATATTCGCTTTTCATTTCAGTTATTTCAAATTATAAAACCGCGCAATTTATGTCACAGATGGCACTGTTCGTAGCGACAGGAATGCGAGCTATATCCCCTCATTACATGGCAGAAAATGTGATGTCCTATATATAGTTAGATAGATATATTATAGAGACATAGTTCTTCTTGGCTTCGGAAAACGAACCATGTTCGTTATCGAATTTTCGGCACCAGCTGACAGAAACGTCATAGTTCTTGAAGGTGCCAAGGTTTCACTGGTTAATATGCTAAAAAGCATCTCTGCGAGTCAACAAAATGCTGAGACACTTGCGGGAAATATGCAGAAGGCGGTCGTCCTTGGGTCGCTTCGTGTCCTTAAGGTGCACAAGACTTTTACCGGATCATCGTATTGAGTTTTTCGCAGACTGCAACCACCTATCTCACGGTCGTGAGACGTGGTTACAGCTCAAATTTTACCGCGATTTCCCTGGGAGCGGGTGCAATTTTTCAGATTAGCACCTGCTTCCAGCGAAATGCTGCGGTTGTCCTTATGACAATCTTTCAAATATATATATACATATATATATATATATAGATTTAATACCCCTCAAATTCGGGATGTGTCACGTTCTTACCTAAAAATGTTGAAATAATGTTTTTTGTAAATATTTCGTGGATGCTTGATGAAAAATAAGCGTCGTATACAAAAATAGCCATTTAGAACTCTTTTGACCGCGTTTGGACAATTTTGTCCTAACGCTACCAGTATAATCTTTCGACTATACTCTGCATGCGTATCAGTTGAAACTATATTGCAAAATAAAAAGAATCATTGTCTAAGGAAATTTGTTTTGATTCGAGCAGATATATGTACACGAGAGCTCCAATATAAGAGGGACTGATTTAGTAGTTCCTAAAACTCCTGGCCCGACCAGTTTTTCTGGGGAGCAGGTTGAGATGGGTTGCGGCTGTGGTCTCGGAAGGGCCGCACTGCGCGAGTACTCAGTAAATTATATTAGGCGTTCCTATTGGAAATGGTTCAGGCGGCCCTGACTGTTTAAGTTTCGAATAAGTATTGCACGCAATGAGCCTTAAGTAATACAGCATATTTGAGACTTTTAAAATGTACATAATTTCTAGTTTATGTGAATTCGTAGCCTCCAACTATAAGTTTCATGAATTGCCATACATTTATGGCGAAATAGCCGACGGTATCTTATTTCGAAATACAATTATGGTCAAGTAAGGACGGTACCTTATTTCGCCCGTCGGAATATATACAGGAGGAGGTGAAGGCTGAAATACAAAAAATGAAAAATTAAAAGAAAAAATGAAGAAATTATTCATTAAAAAGTCAATTATAATTGCATTAGCGATACATGTAAGATGAGTTAACCATAAAATCTCAAAATGAGGGCTCAGAGGTGGTTCAGATCACCTCTGGTAGGTGTCGCAAAAATTGAATGAGCGAAATTCAAGTTTCATTATAATTTACTATTATCACCATGAATGAAGACTTTCAATTTTACGAAAATAAAAATAAATTGTTAGATCCGAATGCATTATAGATCATGCAACTTCAAATCACAGAATCATGCAATCATGCAATCGAAAAATTCTCGTAGACACAAAAATAGTTTAACCCACATCAAACGCAGAGACTATCTCTCTTATAAAATTAAACCTTTAACAAACAAAAAAGAAAATGGTGCAGTATTTGAGAAAATCGTCTTTTAACATTTTCAGAAGAACATTGCAATTTTCAAGATTTTCTAATTTCTCGAGATGCCATTAAATAAAATTTGCGAGAACGTACTTTTGAAATAAAAATTATGTACTTAAAATGTGTTCTGAATTTAGTTTGTGCAATCTTTAATGTAACAATAAAAATGTCCAAAAAATAATAACGAATATATAACAGAACAATAATTGATATTATCTTAGTGATAGAAGTATAAGCAGGCGCGGATGAGAATAATTTCATGTCAAACCATCTTACAAATTTGAGCTATTGTTTGTAATTTTGATGAAAATTCTAGTATACGTTCTCTTAAGTGTTGAAAGAAAAACACTAAAATAATTGTTAAAAAATTCAACAACAAAAAATGAGGAGATCTTCAAAATTGAAAATTTCGGGCTTTTTTAACTTTCATAACCTTAGTGATTTTAATTATATCAATGTGTATTTTTTTAGATATTTTGAAAGTACGTTTAAAAAAATAAATAAACTTGAAACAGTCAAATTGTACAATACAATTGCACAAGAAAACTTGAAAAGAAGTATGTTCTCTAAAAAATCGTTTTTTAAAGACAAATACTCAAGAAAGTAAATTTGTGTAACGTAATTGTACAAAAGAAGTTAAAATGAGAGAAACATGTTTTTAAATAACATTGTAAAATGGCTCATTAGAGACAGATTTATGACAATTAAAAAAAGAGAGAAAGAAAAGAAAATAGACAACAATAGACCCTGTTGTCGCTCTCTAGCGTTCAGTTCTTTTTACCGTTCTTAAACGCATGATTCTTGGTCAACCAAATATTTAAAAAAATATATCCGTAATAAGACGAAGTTTTGAAGAAATGTTTTCTGAAAAAAAAAAATTTCAAAAACTTCTTGAATTTTTAGAGGAAACTGTAAGCTATCTATATCTACGCAAAAATGAAGAAAAAAAAGGATTGTTTTTAGAAATGCAGTTAAACATTTGTTTTTGGAAATTGAAGGAGTCAACAAAAATTTTTTTGTCAAAAGTTTTTCTCCAAAACTAAGTCTTATTACGAATAATTTTGAAAAAATACACCTTAATAGCATAAAAATCACCAAAGTTATGGAAGTTAAATAAAGAGGACCACAATTTTCAATTTTGATTTTCTCTTACGTTTTTCAAATTAAAAAAAAAAATATATTTTATAGTTTTCGTTTTAACACCTAAGAGAATGGATACTAAAATTTTCTTCAAATTTACTTGAATAGCTGAAATTCTTCATAGATATTCCTGTCTTAGAAAAAGAAGAAGGATCCTTACAAAAAATCACTCCTATCCCTGTAAAAAAGGGTAACCTTTACCTGTCTATTATACCTGACCATGAATTAGTTATTATATACAAAGACTCATACGTTCCCGGTTATTTCCCGGTTGTTCCGAATTCCCGGCTTTTTCCCGGTTCTGTGGCCACCCTGTTATTCTCTTTGAGAATCTTCGATGTCCTTTAATCAAAGAATCAATAAAAATATGTCGATACCACGATACAAGATACTAATCAGACTTCAGTAACCATAACGCATATCGTAAACTTAAATTTCCTTAAATTTTCACACAGTAGACAACCTGTGAAAAGTACTACAAAGTTTTTGATGCACCTTTACAGTTTTTACAATGGGTTAAAAGTGACGAAAAATAACATAAAAATGTTAGTGAAGGGTTTCAATATTCAAAACTGTTTTTAAAAATATATTAAATTTTATTAGACCTTATCTTAATAGCAATCGTTCATCAAAGTTTTTAGGATATTTTTCGTCACGTTTAACCCATTGCCAAATCAGTAAAAGTGCATGTACAAATATGTACATTATTTCAGTAAAGAGAGTATATTTTCCTTTTCAGAATAAGGCTAAAAAACTTCAAGAACGTTGAATAGTATTTTCGGAGAATTCGGAGATTGAGGCGGAGTGAAAATAAAAATCTTGAAATCGGTTAATATCTTTTCTTCTCTTTTTTTTTATTTAAAAATTCACAACAGTTTTCTATTAGTTAAAAAATTCTGGCGACTTTGTTGAAAAATAACTTTTTTGTTTAATTTAGAATATTCTTCAAATGTGCCCGAAGGGCGAGTCGAGGTGAACCGAAGACGAACCGAAGAGTGAGTGTTGCGTCATCAGGCCCTGTCTACAATGGGATACGTTCACGGACGCACGACGCGACGCAACGCGTACAATATTTTATTGTCATTTACCCTTAAGTCTGCCATTCTCTTTCATTCTACACCTTTCTGGCGGTTCATTAAAATATCGTCTTTCCGAACCTCCTCCTGTGCCCACTTTAGAATAGTTTATGGTTGATCATGAACCAATATATTTAGATTATTACATTTTCCAAATAGGAAAAGAAACAATCAAAAATTTAATGTATTTCTAACATTGCTAATATTTAATGCATTCTTCTTTCAAAAATTTGAAATAAATTTATTTCGTGAAACTGAAAGGTCGTGAATCGACAAAAGAATGGAACATGACTGAGAAAATAGATTCTACGCTTGAGGAATATTTCTATTTGTACATTTATGACTTTTACGTTTATAATATTTTCTCGAAAACGTCGTGCGACGTATTCCCATGTCGTTGTGAAACAAAACTCAATTCAAGGCTTCCCGCTCTGCGGGACTCTTTTTTTAATTGGTCAGCCACTGTGCGGAGGTGAATATACCGGGACCGTGGTGGGAGTTTCCGGAATTGCGCAGATGGAAATAACCGTCTACAGCCGACGGGGAATAAACGGCGTTTAGGGAATAAGGGAGTTGGAGAATAGGTAAGACTCCACTGTATTATCTACAACAGTAATCCCGAGAACGAGGCGAATAAACGATCAAACGAACTTTACCTATGTGAAGTTCGATCGTAATTATACGACCGCCTCGTTTCGAAGGGATTACTCCCTCCCAAAATATTCTTCTACTACTGCCGACGGTCACGTTCCCGACCGTGTCGGGGGGAACCACCCCAGGCCGGGCAGCCGCCGAAGGGGGATGCCACCCCGAGTCCGTCAACTCGACATCCCCCCCCCCCTGTCAGCAGACAGCTAGTTTCGCGTACCTGCTATGACGTCCCTTTCATTGTTATGAGATAAAGTCCAGTTACAATAACTAAAATTATGAAGTCATGACTCAATTAAATTTTAATTAGCTGAATAAATTTCCTGATATAATTAGAAAAACAAATTTAAAAACTGGATGGAATTCGGTTAATATATCGAGTAATAGCAAAACTTTCAAAGTCTAAAATCATAAATTCATTGAAATTTTGTCAAAAAATAAACCTTAACACTGTTTCAAAAAATGTAGATTAGAAATTTTTTCTAAAGCAACACATTACATAACGAAATGAATCGCTAGCCCAAAAATGTGTGAAGGGAGTAGAAGCTGTGAGATGTGGCAAACACAATAATAAGGCTCATATAAGACACAAACACAAATTTATTATTACTTAATTAATTGAAATTTCAAGAAAAGTAATACCTTTTACTACACTGTTACAAAAATCTGATCGAAATTTAACCCATTAAAACCCAAGCCGAATCTGGCTTAGATAGCCTCAAACTAACTACTGCATCAATGGCGTAGCCAAAAAAAAATTACCCCTGTTTTTTCTTTTGACGTTTGCAGCCCAAAAAAAGCCCAAAATTCTGATACAAAGAAATTTGGGAATTTCGATTGTGGAGGTGCTAGCTTGATGGACCTAGCAAATTGAACTATTTGCTTGAAGGTTTATGTATTTTGTTAAAAAATGCATCTTTTTGGTACATAGAAATTGTGCGAAAATAGTGCATGTATTATAATTTTTTTTTCGAAATAGTAGCAAAATGCTTTCATCGCTAAAAAAAAGTTTTAAATAGTGTCAAACAGAGCCTTTGCTTTTCCAGCTCCTTTCAGGACTCAATAATTTCTTCTTGCATCTTCATTTTTAGCAATTCTCTAATAAATCACAGCTTCATCATTCGAAAAGTTTATGGAGAAAAATAAGCACCTGAACAACATAACTTTTATAGCAAATAACATGAAAAAGTTTTTAAGTGCTATATGTCAGTACAAGTACATTCCAGTGTCAAAAATTTATTATCTTTATAAATTTTTATCTCGCATTAAACACCGACTTAACAACGCGTATAATATATTTTTGCAACATTTCAAAGGTGGTTGAGCCTCCTTGAAGCGATTTTTCGGCGGTAAAATGTTTATCGATGCAATAAAGCAAAAGCCTTGAAGGCCTGGGATTATTAATTACCATTGGGTAGTATAAGAGTCGTGAGCAGTGCGCGCGATACAGTCAGTGTCTTTCTGGCTTGCATAATTAGTTGGGTAAAGGGTTACGGAGAAAGGGTGAAAGAGGGAGGAGAGCCAAGATCATTAAGGATTTATTTACAACTCTTACAATGCTTCGCCGATCTCTGTGGCGATACTGGTCGGTCTTTTATTGTAGCACTTCTCTTTGTCTCACTTCCTTCTGCAGAAGGCAGTACTTGGATATTTTTAGACCTTAATTAGGCATTCTGGGAACCAATGACACTCGTTATCCCACAGTCCGTCCAAAATTTTAACCCTCCATCTTATTGTTTGTAAATTATTTCAAATACAGTCGAAGCTCTCAATAAGACCGCTCCGAATAAGACCGCTTCCCCTCATCTTTGCTCGAGCTCGCCGAGGCGCTTCCCCCACTCTCACGCTGACTTCGAAATTCCAATCAGCCGCTCCCAATAGTGCCGCCATAGAAATCGCAACACAAATCTGCAAAAAATGGATTGCGATTGTTGTTGGCCAACTGAGGGTCATTTCCGATGTAATTTTCTGCGTAGAATCCGAGCAGTGTTGCGGAATGAACGTGTTATTTAAATAAGTAACACGAGAATTCTAGATCAATCTAAAATATCTATATCTTCAACCTATATACCTATCTACCCTATACCTATATACTCATCCACACATCACTACTTTCTAACGGAGCAATTTACGCCTACCCCGAAAGGGAAACGGCTTAATGATATAATAATAATAATAAAATAACCTCGACTATTTTGACATTATTTCATTCCAAATTCAATTTTCGATCGCAGCGCTTCCACGGAATGGAGAAACAGTTAAAAAAAGAGTCATATAGAACTCCAACAACACAAAATATATATTGATGCTACGTTATTTCTGCCGAGGCTTCAGTTATATAATTTAAAAAAATTGTCAGTTTGCCTCCGATTTTATGCAAACACATTTTTCCACCAGATATTAAAAAAATTAAGTAAAACGGTATGGTTTTCATACATTTTTCAGGAAATTATTTATTTTAGGGAAGAGTGGGTCGGATGATTTTCAAAGTCGAATTTAAGCCTACATTTTGTAATTCATGACGTTAGATAACGTCAATCTGAAAGTTATACGCTTATAACTACAGGGTAAAAATGTGATACAAAGGATTTCGTACAATTGATTATACAAATTTAATGTTCTTGTGTGAAAATAAATTGTTCTTATTTCTAAAGCCATCTAGTCACAGTGGGTCGATCACCATATTTTATTTTGCACAGTATACACAAAGTTATTTTTCATATAATTACAAGACAAAGTGTTGAGAATAATCTACTTATGTAAAAATTTTAATAAATAATATAATAATATAATATGATAATAAAAAATTTAGTACTCAGTTTACTTTCCGTGAGCGATGAAAAGCAGAATGTGATGCTACTAAGCTTTTCAAGTTTTTTAACATATATGAAATGACCAATCGCCACTTATAAGCAAATTATTTCTATTCATTTATTTAAGTAATTTTAAACATGTTACACCATATCAGATGTTCTGACTGAGACCCTTAGCCTGCAAATAATGCTGATATTTCTTTTAGGTCAAGTCTCCAACTCTGGCAGATTTTGATTGAGAGTCATATATTACTATTAATATTATATCATTAAGCCGTTTCCCTTTCGGGTAGGCGTGAATTGCTCGGTTGAATAGTAGTAATGTGTGGATGGGTATATAGGTATAGGGTAGATAGGTATATAGAAGGTCAGAGGATACATATAGATGCGCAGTGGAGTTACGTATCACTTATATCTGCTTATTACAGATATATGCCACTTTCAGACGCGCGTTACTTTCAGATTCGCAGTAGAGTTACATAGCACTTATGCCTGAGCAGTAGAGTTCTATGAAACTTACGGAAGCGCAGTACAGTTACGTGACATTTATGGTCGCGTAGTACGGTCAGGGGGTACTAATAGACGCGCAGTATAGATACATCGCACTGCCTTCTGCGCAGTAAAGTTGTATGCCGCTTACTGATGCGCAGTACAGTTCCACGGTAATAATGAATGCGCAGTAAGGTCAGTGGGTACTTATGAATGCGCATTGCAGTGACATAGCGCTTACATATGCACAGTAGGGTCTTATGCCACTTTGGGGTGCGTAGTACTCTTACAATGCATCTATGACTGCGCAATATGGTTAGGGAGTCCTTATATATGCGCAGTACAACCACATACATTTTCCATCTACGTAGTAGTGTTCCATTGCCATCTACGTAGTAGTGTTCTATAACATTTACAGGTGCGCAGTACAGTTGCAAGGTATGTATGTCTGCGCAGTAGGGTTAGGGGGTACTTATAGATGCGCATTTATCGATTTTATGGAATTCACTGAATAACGGAATTCACGGTATTCATTGAATTCACCAAATTTATGGAACTTACGGAATTCACGGAAATAATGTAATTGAAGGAATTTACTGAATTCATGAAACTCATGAATTTTATGAATTCCGTGAATTTGAATAATTTCATGAATTCCATGCTTTTCATCTATTCCGCAAAATATATGAATGCCGTGAGTTCCGCGAATCCTAAGAATGCCGATAATTCAGCGAAATCCATGAATTCTATGAATGCGCATCTATAAGTACCCCCTAACTTGACTGCGCAGTCATATATGCATTGTAAGAGTACTACGCACCCGCAAGTGTTGTAGAACTCTACTGCGCATATGTAAGCGCTATTTTACTGCAATACCCATTTATAAGTACCCCCTAACCATACTCCGCATCCATTGTCACTGTGCAACCATACTGCGCACCCGAAAGTGGCATATAAATCTACTGCGCAGAAGGCAGTGTTATGTATCTGTAATGCGCATCTATTAGTACCCCCTGACCGTACTGCGCAACCATAAATGTCACGTAACTGTACTGCGCTTCCATAAGTTTTACACTTTAAGGTCAAACTTGTTTCTGAGCAGGCATGGCAAAATTAATATTTCAATTTTTGTATATGCTATTTCTAACTAATGAAGTTGCAAATTGTAATGAATTTTGTATAATACAACTAGTTGCGTTAATAAATATTAAATGTAAACAATATATTCAATTATATTAAATAAAGGAACACAGTGCAGTAGAAAACCATATCTAATATTTTTAAACTTACGTCCATCGCCCACAAACTTCACAGTGTATTCTGACCAGTGATCAGGTGCGACAACACAGTCGGCAATTCTTTCCTTTTTTAGACCTCTTTTAATAAACTCAACCAACTGGAATGGACAATCCAAATTTAAATCCATTGTAATTCACTCTGCAGAAAAATATCCATAATTCTTTTAATCTCTGTTATGTACTTGCTGTGAAAAAATTATTTAATGAGTATAAACAATACCAAAGTCCAAACTAACGCAAGTCTAAACGTTATACCTTGCCACTTTCTTTAGTTCAACTTACTGTACATTAAACAGGTGTTCAGCATTTTGTAATCCTGTTCAATAATTGCACTTTTTATAACATTCAAAAATAAAGTTACCTTCAAGAAAAACTAATGTTTTTTATCTTTGAATAATGCACATGGAACAAAGACTAGCAAAGTGAGGTTATGACACTGAAAATGCTGAATGCTTACGTACCTTTGCAACGCACTAATGTTGTAGATAGAAATTGTCTCAATTATCACCATAATAGCATACTGAAAAATGTTGGATAGGTTAAATACCCAAGAGTTATTTGTGCAACAAGCAACAAAAAAAATTTGTTCAAATTGATTGAACTTTCTCGATTGCACTGTCGGAAATTTTAAAGAGAGAAAGTACAAATTTTGACGTAGTTACGAACGCTTCACTGTTATTGAATTGCTTTATTTTGCTCATAGGTTAATTGAAAACTTATTTTCGGTATCTGGTTGTACTTTAGAAAATTATTAGCATAATTAATTAACACAAACTTAAGCGAATGAATCACATGGCTACGCGTGGCTTTGTTTTCTACCCTTGTATAAAGTTGCCTTCTTCTCCAAACAATCGAAAGGAAGACTAATCGAAGATGAGCGCGGCAAATTCAAACAGAAGAAGAAAAGAAATTACAAAACGACTTTCAAGGAACCATGAAAATAATATTGAAACAGATGAACAAAAATTAAAAATTGAATGTATTTCGGTGAAAGTTTCAGCGAGGTTAGGAGAATAATTCTGATTTAATCTACATCGCCACACTACAGTGAGCAAATTTGGGTATAGAACATAGAAATGGCAACAGAAAAGAAAATTAAAAGATGGTGTTTACCTATCAATCTCCTCTGAAATAGATTAGACTATTGTAAAAGAACTAGAAATTATTTTATACCGCCAAAGAAAAAAGAAACTGACAGCCGGGAATCGCTATTCTGTTCCAATTTAATGAAGTTAAAAGACGGTAGACAGCGCTGGCGTCGTCATTCTCGCTACTTTTCGAATAAAAATGGAGCGATAATGAGGCGAAAGATCATCCAGGTAAGGTTAAAAATAGGAAATTATCTTCGATTCGTGTAAAGTTTAAACGGCAAGGTTATTTTTTGTTGCAGCGAATCTTTCACCTGGAATCGATGTAAACTTTATCTTCCGTTTTTTTCTGCGCTAGAGTTGCACTTTTTATAAGGTTTTGTCAACAATGTTTTTTGGAATGGTTTAGTTCTTCTTCTAGGGAGAAGTGAAGCACTTAGGTGGCCGCAAAAGCTTAACTTGAGATTAAAGAATTATCAAAGAGAACTGTCCGAGGGAAATGCCTGCCGAAAACCGTTAAGAAATTCTTATGTCTTCTTAGACAAAGATGTTCTTCAAAATTTCTCTCCTTTGGATGTTATGCCATTTGTGTCAGCCTTAAAGGAAATGAAAAAAGATGGTTGAATATATTTTCGATATTACAATTTTGGAACATTTTCAAAGAATCAAAATTAGGTATCCTTAATTAAAATTGGATGACGACTTTTTCTGTCTACACTCTACACGACGGAACAATGTTCTTAAATTTGAGGTTATATTGACTCGAACACATTAGACCATTTGACAAAATGTTTGTAAATTTATAATAAACTATGAGTTCAAATAATTTAAAATAGATAGAATTTTGAATACAGATTAAAGATCATTCGTGCTCAGCTTACTTCCGCCGTTTTTATTTTGAATTACAAATATTAAATATAACCTTAACTTGACTGAATGTATCATCTGATCGACATTTCATACCCTTTATCTGTTTTTCGTTCAAGTACAAACATTTAAGTTTAGTTTTAAATTCACAAATAAGTTATCAATTAATTCCTTAAATGCTCAGAAATAAGTAAACTCAAATATTTGTTTTGTTATTTTGCATATTAGCTGAGATAAACGCAAAAAACCATGATTTTTATGGGTTTTTCATGGTTTTTACCATGGAAATCGACTAGTCGCCAATTTTCACTATCATATTCGTAATAAGCGCGTCAAAATACATAAGTACACGGAGCCCGAAGAAAATCGGACATATGCCCTTTTCGGAAGTATATCCGTCAAAGGCCTTTTAACCATACAAAATTGACGTAAATATCATCTGTTGTTCTGCACGTTTTATGCACACAAAAAATATAACGTAGCTTTTGGGTTGGCTTTCAAGATTTTTTTATAGATTCTGACATGAAAAATCTGCCGAGATAGGAGAAACGTGCGATGGTATAATAGGATTTTACATTTAGAATTTTAAAATGTTAGTAAATAATATTTCCATAGGCAACACAAATTTTAATTTTTTTGTTTCATCATGATTTAGCTGCCATATTTTATAATGAATATTAAGTAGCTTGTAGAAGGCTGTATCCAGTCTTCTCGAAAAATTAGTTGGCTACTTTGGCTATTTCGGGACGACGAGATACTTCGCTTAGGGAAAGTATAAGTGAGGCTAACCAATAAAAATATACCTTCACTTTTGGATTTTAAGAAAATATATCAAATAAAAAATCAATCAAATTAGCACCCTCCATTATTTTTTGGAATTCTTAATTATCTCAATTAAAGTAATCATAAATATTTATGTTCACCCTGCACATTTAACATGAATAATTTTAATCACAAACATATCAGTTTTCAATTTGATTATTTGTATGCAATAGCTTTTGACGATATGTAGACTGCCAAAAATTTAATTTAAACCGAAGATACACATTATTTTATAATTGGAATAAGCAAAATGTGCAATGAAACCCGAGAAGTGCCATATTATGCAACATGCTTACACTGGTTACTTTCAGTTTAGTTTCTATATTACAATATAAGCTATATATATATATTGCTTGTGTAGAGGAAAGTCGTGTCTCCCAGAAGTTGGGAAACAAACAAAATTTAAAATACTAAAGTTTGATTTTTTGTGACGGTGTAACCTGAAAATCGGACAGAAAATAAAAAATGTTGAAGTCTACTTTGCTAGATAAGTAGATTATACAAGTTTATATTTATGAATTGATTTTAGGACTTTGAATGGAATTAAATAATTGAATTAATTAAGAAAGGGATTACTTTAATTCTCGAAAATGTAAAAAGAGAAGAAATTCCTGAAATACTGTAGAGGTCTTGATTTGTTCTGAGTAAATTAATTAGAAAAATATTCGAACATTATTATAAAACTCAGTGAAAACAATTAAATTAATTCCGTGGAACCTGTCAGAAAGTCCTAAAAATGCCATGATTTTTATGAAACGAAAAAAAGCTTTAAAAACATTTCACTTCAAGAAATTTAGAGAGTTTGTTTACTGAAATGCGTTAATAAAGTTAACTTTTAGTATTAGATCAGCTGATTTGCAGATGCAGAAACTTATAAAGTTTGTTAGTTTCTATGCTAATGTGTTAGCAACTTAAGACGCGCCTTTTTCGAAAAAAATTACTTTTTACTGATATGCCAGACCGTGAGGTGCAAATCTGGGGACATGTCCACAGTATTTTTTCAAGATCAAGGTTTTGATTTTTCTAAAGATAATAAGTTGAACAATATAAAGACATAAATAGTAGTTATTTTATTAATTTGGTTTTATAATAAAAATCAACACTCGTTTTTGAAACTGCACCAGCAGCATGCCAGCAGACCGTAACGTTTGGATTGTTTGAAATATAGTGTCAAAGAAAAAATACAATATTAAGAATAACTGCGAATAGTGGTCATCATTTCTAGCCATGGAAATTAGTCTCTTAGAAAAAATTCATATTCAAAAGTAATACACATTTTTGTTGAATGCCAGGGACATATATTTTTCCTATTACCAATCTGGCCCCGATTGGGCTGGCATGATCTGGCCCGGGTAGGGCTAATTTCATGGCCCAGATTCGTGCCGTACCGGGTTGCCCGTTTTGCAACGCCACCTGGTACATGTTAAGGGAAACAGAGAGTGGCGTTAATAACGCTAAATTTGGTATCATAGTGGTACTGTTGTTTACTTTATTGGCACGTGAATTTCAGCGTAAACTTATGATGTTTATTAAAATTATGCCGAAGTGTAAGAAGAGTACATTGCGGGTTTAGAAGCACCGTATAATAGCCGGCTTGCCATATGCACATGACGTGTCGACTGAAAGGAAGTAAATCAGTGAAACCTAACCTCAAAATGAAAATTACAAACTTAATTACAACATAAACTTATATTCTAAATATATATATTCGGTTTCCATTCCTTTGGAATAGAACTGAAGGGCCTATGACAAAGCCACCGAACGCGTCCTCGGGTCATGTTCGTTATCGAATTTTCGGCACTAGCTGACAAAAACATCATAGCCAAGGAGAATGAAAAGAAAGAGAGGTATAGACCTTATAAACGAGTTGCGATGATGATACCCGAAATATTCTGTTGAGCTAATCGCCCTGATCTTCGGCGCTCTTGAAAGTGCCGAGGATTCACTGATTAATAGCCTGAAAAGCTAAAGGCGGTCGTCCTTGGGTCGCTTCGTGTCCTCAGGGTACACGAGACTTCTGCTGGATCATCGTATTGAATTAGTCGCAGACCGGCCACCCATCTCACGGTTGTGAGGCGTGGTTACAGCTCCATTTTTACCGCGATTTTGCTGGGAGCGAATGCAATTTTCAAAATTAGCAACTGCTCCCGGCGAAATCCTGTGGTTGTCCTTATGACAAACTTTTAACTATATATATGATGATAAGACGCGATCAGTGTAACTAGATTTTTTATCTGTTTTTCTTCAGATTATGTACAGAAATAGACCCTAAGAGAACTAAGCCTGAGTATGAATTGGCTGAGCATGAATATCATTTGATAGAAGAAAAGATTCAACGAAATATTTTATTATTACAAACTGTTTCATACGCCTCGTTTTAAATAAAATATCTATTCATTCACCTTCACGCATCGCTTGAATTCTATTCGACAAAACATTCTGGAATACTGTTAATAGATTCAGTGGTTTAAAAATAAAATCTACAATCCTTTCTACAAAAGCTGGGGAGAACTTCTTTCATCTGATACTTCCTTTCAGACCTTTGTCACCGTCATTGCTCACAGATGTGCAATATCCATTATTGGATAGCAGAATTACAGCTAACGAAATCTGTTTTTCAATTAACAAAAGTAAATTAAATAAGGCTCCGGGGCCCTCTCCCTGGGGATCGCGAGACCTTGTAGTGGGTGGAAGGACTTATGGGTCTCATAGGGCTATAGATCTGGATAGGTGAACCAAAGAGGCTGCATCACGAGGTGTAGTTACTCTGGGGAACTGACTGACTCTAGTCAGTGGGACTTAAACTAAGGAGCGATCCTTCCAGGGGGTAATGGCTAAGTCTCCTGCAATATCGAGGGCGCGAGTTCTCATGCTCCCAAGCTACGATGTGATCTCCATGTCAAGGGCTGAATGGTACCAGGGTTAACAAATCCTTGAACATCCCGGTCTGCCCCCTCAGTAGAGGCGGACGCCCAGTGATGGCACATTACTGGACCAAGTGTTACTTTTACTACAGAAAAGCATTATTTATAAGGAAAAACCAGAGACCGGCCCATGCGAGGGGAATTACTGTTCCAAACTTCGTATTTACGCTGGCAAAACATGTTTTAATAGAAACTTTCGGAGTCTGGCCCAGTGATGGCACATTACTGGACCAAGAGTTACTTTTACTACAGCAAAGCATGATTTATAAGGAAAAGCCAGAGATCGGCCCATGCGAGGGGCATAACTGTTCCAAATTTCGTCTTTACTCTGGCAAAACATGTTTTAATAGAAACATCCGGAGTCTGGCCCAGTGATGGCACATTACTGGAATAAGTTTTACTTTTATTGCAGCAAAGCATGTTTTTCAGGAAAAGCCAGAGATCGGCCCAGACGCGGCGCATTACTCTTCCAAACTTCATCTTTACTCTGGCAAAACATGTTTCAATAGGAAAAGTCGGAGTCTGGCCCAGTGATGGCAAATTTCTGGACCAGGTGATACTTTTACTACAATCAAGCATGATTTATAAGGAAAAGCCAGAGATCGGCCCATGCGAGGGGAATTATTGTTCCAAACTTCGTCTTTACGCTGGCAAAACATGTTTTAATAGAAAAATCCGGAGTCTGGCCCAGTGATGGCACAGTACTGGATCAAGTGTTACTTTGTATACAGCAAAGCATGTGTTATAAGGAAAAACTAGAGATTTACTCAGACGCGTCGCATTGCTGCTCCAAACTTCGTCTGTACTCTGGCGAAACATGTTTTAATAGGAAAAGCCGGAGTCGGGCCCAGTGATGGCACATTACTGGACCAAGTGTTACTTTTACTACAGCAAAGCATGGTTCACAAGGAAAAGTCAGAGATCGGCCCAGACAAGGCGCATTACTGTTCCAAACTTCATCTTTACACTCGCAAAATATGTTTTAATAGAAAAATCCAGAGTCTGGCCCAGTGATAGCACATTACTGGACCAAGTGTTACTTTTATAACAGCAAAGCATGTTTTATGAGGAAAAACCAGAGATTGGCTCAGACGCGGCGCATTGCTGCTCCAAACTTCGTCTTTACTCTGGCGAAACATGTTTTAATAGGAAAAGCTGGAGTCGGGCCCAGTGATGGCACATTACTGGACCAAGTGTTACTTTTACTACAGAAAAGCATTATTTATAAGGAAAAACCAGAGGATTCAGCGACCCCAAAAACATATAGATATGCTGGTTAAGTCCACCGGGCATGAAAATACTTTGTTTTTTGTAAAAAGATACAAAAAAAATCGCTGTTTTCGTCGATTTTACGTCTATTTTTGCATTTTTTGGAAAAATACGAGCTAAATTGGGTATTTGGACCCTGGATTCAGATTCAGCGACACCAGAAACATATAGATATGCCGGTGTAGTGCACCGGGCAGACCACTTTTTTTTTGTGTGCCGGTGTAATTAATATACTATTTTTTACGTTTGAAGATTCATTTCTAATGAAATGCATATTTAGCAAATATTCAAAATCGACGACATTTAGCAGTGAAAGAGACAAATAGATATGTCGGCCTCTTTCACTCTCATGAGTTTCTGCTTCACGCCGAAGTTTTCTGCCCACATAGGACGTCAACTTTATACTGTCTTCTAACTCACATACACCACATCCATTCTTGCCCCCTGCCACTCTCAAACATTAGGCATACTTTCTATCGGTGAAGCACTGCAATGGGACTCCGATGCCTTAAGGGGATTTATCAGCGTTATAAGACGGAATTCCAGTTTTCGGTCCCACGGTTAAATATTTTGGTTTGATATTTTGCATACCTCATCTAAATATTGGTCTCTTTTGTTGTGAAGTCTCGGTTTTTTGAAAAAATGTTAGATTCGACGTCATAAACAAGAAAAAAAGAAAAATATAAAAAATTCAGTGATGCTCAGTACTAGCTGAGTGTGTATTTTCGAGGCCCAGCCAATCAACCCCCGTCAAATTTACGAGGCAGACTCTCCGGAGCGCGAGCGGCGACTCAGGAGCACCTCGAATTACCCGAAACGAATCACCCTTTCATTGTTATGAGATGCAGGCCGGTTCAAAAAACTGAAACTATGAAAGCATCGCGTGATTCAATTTTAATTAGTAGAAATAGTTTACTCATATAATTTCAAGAAAGTGAAAAAAAAAGATTCATAAAAATCGGTTAATATTTTCAGTAATAATAGAAATGTTGAAGTGCACACGATAGTATGCCAAGATGCACGGCGCTATGAGAGGAAACGCATTTTTTCGTTTCAAAGGTCTACAGCATTTTCATTTGTTTATTTATTTTATGTTTACTTAAAGTATGAGAAAATCGAGATTTTTCACAAAATCATTATTTACTCTTCAATAGCGGTTTGCATCTATTGCGACTCTCGCCTCGGAAGGGCCGAGTGTGCGAGTAGACAGTCGCGTATATTACGCAATATGATGAAGTGAAAACGTTTTAGGCGGTCTCGGTTAATTGCGCAGTTGAAAAAGTCGCGGTCCGTTAGTCTGCATTCATGCATAATTGTTTTTCAAGAGTTTTTATTGGCGTACGACAATTTGCCGACTAAAAATCAATATTATAGAATCAAAAAACGACGCAAATATTTCGCAGAATAATGAGTTTTGTGGCATGGCGTCGATAGGTGGAAATGTCAGCCGTCAGAAAGGTTAGTACATGTTACTGCAACTGCATACGACTTTTTGGAGAAAATTTCCCAAACGTGAAGGTACGTGATAAAGGTATGACTAGTAATATTTCTCAAGTGTAAGATCTATTTTCTCAGTCACGTCCCATTCTTTTGTCGATTGACGCCTTTTCAGTGTCACGAAATAAAATAAAATATCCTAAATTGCAGGTTAGTGGTACTCTAACCTCAAATTTCGGGCAGGTGCTTGTATTTCGTGACACCCCCTGATGCGGGTGTGGCCGTACAGCCCATACAGGGACCGTGGTGAGAGATTACGAAACTGCGCAAATTAGAATAAGCGTGTATAGGGGGTGTAGAATAAGCGAACCGTAGAGTAAAAAAAAGTTGACTGTACTTCTAACATAACATGTATTTGATTCTTAAAGATTTTTTCTTTCAGAAATGTTGCTTATCTAGTTTTGTACTGCAACCCTTCAAATAAGTTTTAAATTTTTGGATCAGAAGTTATCTTTTTTATCAAAAAAATTGTTATTTGGTTGAAAATTTATAATTTTTGGTTGAAAATTCAATTGTTCTGTAGAAAATTCATGTTTTTGGATTGAAAATATTGACAATTCGGTTGACATTTTCTTCCTTCTTGACAGAACAATCTTTTTCGGTTGTAAATTTAACTTTTGTGTTCAAAATTCATATTTTCGGGCTTAAAGTTCAACCTTTTTGTAGAAAATTAGTTGTTTTTTTTTTTGTAAATTCAGAATTCAGCAATTTGGGTTGACGCATTTTATATTTCTTGACTAAAAATTCTTTTTTGGTTGAAAAAGTAACTGTTTTGTTGAAAATTCGTCTTTTTTGGATGAATTCAAGTGTTATTTCTGCCGAGGCTTTAATTATTTATCACAAATATGTATTAAACAAATGCCCCCTAGATCAATCTAAAATATCTATACCTTAAACCTATATACCTATCTACCCTTCACATATATACCCATCCACACATCATACTTTACCACCGAGCAATTCACGCCTACCCCGAAAGGGAAACGGCTTAATGATATAATAATAATAAAGCCGCCGAATATTAATCATTGGAACTTGTCACATTCCATTATTATTCTCTCCTTCGCTTAATCTCAATGATTATACTCTAAAACAAGTTTCACCGCGTGTTTACAAATGTTGAAGGTCATATAAAATTTAGTTTGAAAAATATTATCAAAGGTTTATTCTTTATTCTTATTATATCAATCCACCAAATAGCGAGCACCGGGATCTTGTAAATAATTTAACTAATTTCTTCAGCAAATAACACAAACCTCTCATTTTTTGACTAATTCAATTAGAGTAATTACACTCAATATTAGGTAAATAATAACCGGTTGGATGAGTGACTGACTTTTTACTTTTAAATTAGTTAGTTTAATTAATTCAGATTCAGAGTGTTCATTTTGACAGAACTTTGAGTGAAAAGTATATTATATTTGCCCTAAAATCTTTATTAAATTCAAAAAATGTATCATGCCAAGTGATCTATATTTGTATGATATACATAAACCAATTGTAAGACTTGTTATTTTGATTTTTGAAGGAGACGGAGTTTCAAATTTGAAATCTTAATAATTGTGTTTTTTCTATAATAATTTCGCACACGTGCAATTTTGATCAAAAAAAGATATTTCTGTAAATCAAGCTCAACCACAATAATAAATATTTTTCGCTTAAAGTTTTTATCTATTTTTCGCTAAAACAGACGTATGTTTTCATGTTATTTACCATTTCCTAAAGTTTCAGCAAAAAGTATTATTCTGAACAGAACCCCGGAGAAACTGATATGGCCTTAAAAATTTTTTATTTTAAATAGAAAACGTTCAAAATGTAATAATATCAGGCAGAAACTTTTAAATTATTAACATTAAAAATTGAACTATTTCGAATTTTAGGTACGTGAATACTTTCACATTTTATCATTATTGTATTTACACACAAGAATGTCTGGTTGCATGGAGAAAAATGGCTAGTCAAACATGTAGTGTAAAGATTTAAATAGTCAGTTTGATAATCTAGATAGTCTCAAGTACCATCCACAATTTTTTCTTCATAGTCAGACAGACCATAATTTTAATGCTTTTTGCTCATTGTTTACTAAAATAACTCTTCTAAAATAATTCAATTAAAAAAAAAAGGGTTTTTGGCTCCAACCGAGCAATTCACGCCTACCCCGAAAGGGAAACGGCTTAATGATATAATAATAATAATAATAATCGAGAAGAATACAATGATATCGGCCGAAATATAACGCGCATATTATGATAAAGAAGAACATCTGCGACTGAATTAGAAATTTAGTACAATTACTGAAATACATTTTATTTTACGCCGTGTATTGAGAAAGTCAGTCATGACAACCAAAGATATAATATCTTTAATAACAACTTACATTGCAAGTAATAGTAAAAATACATAAATCGAGATCATTATCGGCGATCGATAAAATTAAAAATCTACTTTTTTAGTTCAATTAATTTTACGTTTAAAAAAGAGGTCACCCTATGCCTTATAAAATGGCGACTACCACGAAAGGTCCCACCATAAAACTACAATGGAGGTGACGAGTTTTCATCTATACGAGGATACAGCTGCCCTGCAGCTTAAACTCAGAATTTAGAGCGACTTGTATGACAATTGCATTGAATTGTTATTATTATAGCATATATAGTATATTATATTATAGTCTTTCTTATTGGCTTAGCGCTCAATGGTTGGAACAGACAGCAATATCGTAGGCATATTTAACAATTGTGGTTTAGTTAAGTCTACCAATGATATATTTAATAAAGAATACCTAAAGAGTTCAAGTTCATCAGAAGTTTACAGATTGACAAGCAATAAATATTGCTTCTTAAATGAAACCTATTAAATAAAAAATTGTTTGAGACAAATTATTATACAATCTTTACTATAAATTTGGAAAATAACGCTTTAAAAACAAGTGCCAAAAGATTTATTATTGGAACTGTTTAAGAAAAATAATGTTGTCTTACCTTGAGTTGCTGCTGTAAAAAAACGTGAACTTATTTCAATTTTCAGAGAAAAAAACTCTCTTACCTCTTGAAGGCGTTGGCACTCGATGAAATCACATGAAAATTTTTCCCCATAATACAGAGTGCAAATTCAGATTATAAAACGGCTCAGGCTTAACTTGAGTATACAAATAAATAAATGAATAAATGAATAAATAAATAAATGAATAAATGAATAAATGAATAAATGAATAAATGAATAAATGAATAAATGAATAAATGAATAAATGAATAATAGCTGATCCTCGTCTCTTTGGTTGTGGAGGAGTCCACGATGGTTTTGATGCATTTTGAGTAATCGGTAATGCCATCCGTGATTACAATTGGTGGTAGCTTTACCTTATTTTCAGTCTTTTCTTGGGTTGTAGAATTGTCTGCTGTTCCTAAGCTTTCTTCATCACTGTCACCCATGGAGCCATCTTCTTCTATGTTTGATGAGCTTAGTACTCCGAAACTGTTATACACGGGTACATTCACTTCAGTGGAGCTTTGACTAGGTTTTGTCAATGATGAGTGAGGCCCGGTTTTCCGTTTTTTGGAGTCTGGAGCCCCATTTCCTTCCATGTTGTCCACTTTAACTTTCACTACGAAATCGCCTCCAGTCCAGCGCCATAGGCCTTCGGCTGTTTGAGGAGGATGCGAGCCAAACACCTTCACCCACCCCAAAGTTTACTGCGATCGGTATACATTATATGCACTTGAATCACAATCCAATTCCATTCAATCAATCACAATCTTATCCAATCTATTATTCACAATCACATGCAATCCAATCATGATCGCCTTTGATACCGTCTGGTTCGAAGGTCTTATATTGAAACTTTCCAGATGCAACTTCCCAACTTATGTATTAAAAATTCTCCAAAGTTACCTTAGCGATAGGAAATTTGTAGTCGCGGTAAAAGGCGTCAAATCTATCGAACGCAAGATTGCAGCAGGTGTCCCCCAGGGATCGATTCTAGGTCTGGTGCTTTTTATTTATTTCACAAACGACATTCCACGAAACAATATCGAAAGAGAGGTTCCGTCAGACAGCACTCCGCGAATCTTATTATTTGCAGATGATACTGCAGCCTTTGTTTCATCTTTTAGTAAAAGGTTAGCAACTACGAGACTGCAACAATATGTTAAGCTATTGCTTGCATTTTTTCATAGGTGGAAGTTCAAAGTTAATGTTAATAAAACAGAGTTTATTATTTTTTCTGAGATAACTAAGAAGGAAAATGTACCTGACTTTAGGTTAAATGACTTATGTATAGAAAAACGAACTAGTGTCGAGTACCTTGGAGGCGTACTAGATTATAAGCTTACCTTTACCCCACAAATTAAAAAAGCTAGGAAGAACGCATTCAGGACTGTAGGTGCGCTGCACTGTCTCATTGGCAGGCGAAGCTCGCTTAGCATTAAGAACAAAATACTTTTGTACAAAACATCCTGAATTACTGATAGATGACTCTTTGGTTTTAAGAATTTGCAGCAATATGACAATCCCGATGATAATTTGATCCCTGAAAGAATGTTTCTATTGGCTTCGCAGCTTAATCGCCTTGAAGAGCGAGCAGAAAAAGAAAAGTGGGCCAAAACAAGGGCATCGTGGCTTCCTATAACGCAAGAGACACTACCTGATTTTCCTAGGTTAACTCTTGATGAGTTGCGATACATCATACTCGGAGTGTATCAGCTGAAGCAAGCTCAATCGTATAACGTGGAACATTTAGCGGATGATGGAATGTACTCCCTTCTTGTCCACGAACAGGAGGAAGACATTCTAAGAGAACAAATCCAGTCTCGTCATACATCTTCCAAAGTGTATAACTTATGGATAGAAACTAATGCTGGATCTAATCCGATAAGTGGTTGGTACTGCGGTGCAAGAGTGCAGGTAGGATGTTGCGCTCACATTGCCAGTGTTCTGTGGCATCTTGGTTACTCTAGATATCAACAAAACGCTCGCAGACCTTCACGTGAATTCGAAAGTCATTTGAATGAAGCATCGTGTTGGTCGGAAGATAAAGGAGAAGGAATATTATCTTCAGATGAACAAACCGATTCTGACGAATAAAATTCTTGCATAGTACGTAGCCTCTAATTGACCATAAGTTCTGATTGATCCTAATATAATATACCTTTTCATAGAAACACGTCTCTCCAAGTTTGTTTCTATCATTTTATAGAAATTATTGCCAATAAATCTGATAAAGCAGAACATTTTTACTCCTTTCATGGACGCAGACATAATAGAGTATAAAAATAAGGATTATTTCAAAGGCTAAGTACAGTAGATGTACAGGGGGTTTCTAATGATAAATTCCTACCTTACGACATCGAGAAGATTCTAGCTGTAGTGGTTTATGTCCGTGCTACATTTGTCTAGAAAAGTGGTTCATGTCCGTGCTAAGCTTCTGGAACATTTTCTATGGGTCCTGACGACGTCATCATGCATTCCTACCTTACTGGCATTCTTGATTAGTATTAGTACGTGTCTGTGTGCGAGGTAAGCCTGTGTGTCCGTGTGAGGCTGACATCGAGACCGTTCTAGAACATTCCATGATGACGTCACAGAGTAATATCGCGCAATTCTGCCAGCCAAAATGCATGTAACAACAGGTTCAAGGTTATTTCTTAATATCGTAAAGACGTCGTACGATCTGACGATGTCTTTACGATATCGTAAAGACACCTTAACGACATGGACATAGGATATCGTAAAGTTGTCGTAAAGATGTCGTAAGGACGTCGTCAAATTTGGTGTCCACTGGGATGTCATCTTCGTGTTGTCAGTTTTGTCGGCGTCTTTGAATATCTCTTCCTTTATTTATTTACACGAGGAGGTTCGTCATTTGGGTAAGTTTAGTAAAGTATATTCTCATCACTTTACATTTACATTATATGTTATTCTTCGTAATGATAGAAGTAAAAAATGTAAACTTTTGCGTAAGATTCTTAAAAACATAACCTCTACGAAATCATGAAATGTATGTTTTTCTTTTCTTAATTTTGCTTTGTGTAAAGAATTTAAATGTTTATGTTGGTTAATAGATATATTAGTTGATAAAGGAGGAATGATGGACAACGATTTGGTGGAAGATTCAGCACTTTTTTGGCTTTTGTGGCGACGTCGAAGAAGTTTAAGGAGGACCAGGCGTTTTCGTTTTCATCCTCTTTGGCAACGTCGTAGGGAGCAGGGTAAAATTTCAGTAATTTTTCTGAAATGTAAATAATTTTAACTATGTGTTTAGTATTCATGTTTGCCAAATTATTGCAGGAGTACATGAAAATCTATTTAAAGAAATGGTCATTTTTTATCACGCAATGTTCCGAAGTTTCATTCGCATGACAGTCAAGGATTACGTGAAATTACTTGAAAAAATTGGAACGGAATTATTTAGTGCTGCTACTCGGAAGGACCTCATTTCTCCATCTGAGAAGTTATCGGTTACATTGAGGTATTTGTTTGTACTAATTGTAAGAGTATTTGGATGTGAATATTTAGAAATAGAATTGTTTTACATATGTCACTTTAGGAACTTTGCTGCTGGAGAAAGTATAAGTTCACTTTCAATGCAATTTCGTATGGGCGTATCCACAACCCTAGTAAAAATTCCTATTAGAAACCGAATAGAAACCTAATAGGATGTGGCTTCTGTCAGGTCCTATTACTTTCGAAATTAGGTTTTGTTCCTGGTTCTATATGGTGTTCTATTAGGTAATTGTGAACTTTCTAATTGGATCTTATTAGGATATAATGTGTCCGTATTCGGCACTCGTACCGTATTAGCTATTGGTTTCTAAGTGGAACCTAAGTGGAACCGAATCAGATTACATGTTAAGGGAAGAATTAGGAAGGGAAAAAATGGTAACTAGACAAATTAAGAGAGCCTGGAGGTTTGAAGAGAAAATGAAAAGGGGAGAGGAGAGCAGAATTGCACAAGTTTGCTTGGACGAAGTTCGGAATAAGGAGACGAGAGGCAATTTGGGAAATGCGAAATGGGAGGAAGAGAGGAAAAAAATGAGGAGGGTTTGTGATATAAAAGAAGGGGCTTTGGATTGGCATAATATAGAATTAGAGCTATTAGTAAGACAAGGAGAAGAGACATGGAGAAAGATTATGGATTCGAGGTACAATAGATGGTATATGATGGTCAAACGGTTGACAGAACCAAAATATTTGCGAAAAATAAAAAAGGAAGACAAATGGAATAGGGTAGTACGGTTTATAATGGGAGAAGGAGTGAGAGCTTGCAGATATTGGATGGATGAAGAGGACAATCTGTGCAGTGTATGTGGATACGAAATGGAGTCATGGGCACATGTGTTAGAGAGGTGTACGGGTGAGAAAGATGGACAGTTGAGTGTGGATGAGTGTGTAAGATGGATTTTGGATGGTAATGGACAGGGAGTGACGTAGATGAAGAATTTGGAAGAATTAAGAGAAAGCAAGGGAACAGGGCAGATCCAAACGGGTAATCCCATTAAAGGACAGTAAATAACAAATTTTAAAATCGTGGAAAATATATTGTTATGGTAAGAGGAAACGGAAGCCCTGAAAGATCGCTCACTTGTAGAATTAAGATTATTGTTATTAGTATAAGTAAGGCGAAACATTAGAATACGAGCAGCGGATAAGTTAGATTAAGGATGGAATGTAAATATATGTACAGGGAGCGGAGGCCCTCAAACCTGTAAATGGGAGAGATTAAATAAATATACAGTCGGTAGGAGTTATAATTTTTTGGAAATCATTTTTTTAATTTTGAAGTTTGCTCTGTGAAAAGAAACTATTGGATTTCAGCAAACACTTCGAAAATATTTAAAACAATTTCCCATGATTTTTATGGTTTTTATTATTGTTAATCCAAAGAAATAAAATTTTTAATTGCAGTAAAGTATTAAAGCACGTAAAAAATATAAGAAAAAATAAATTTTAAATAGAAAAAGTAGATGAAAAATAAAAGTACCGAATAATAAATGCCCGAATTTTAATATTTCAGAAGTCCAAATTCATCGAATTCTATGATTTAATACATAAGCTCCTTCTGTTATCTCATCTGATCTATTAATTGCGTCTTAAGTGGAGCAAGAATGATTTTGAAATGGATCCTAAAATTATTGAAATGATTGACAAGTACAACTTGGAATCTAATTCTTTTAAAACATCACAACACATGATTACTTCCTGTCTACAAAGTGCCAAACTATGCATTTGTTCACAAAATAAACAAATAATATCAAATGACAATTGTTCTTCACTAAACATCACCGCTTCTGTCATTTTAAGACGATTAGAAAGAAAAACGATCACTTTCTATCTATAAACGGCCAAACTATGCACTTGTTTATAACATGAACAAATAATATCGATTGACAATTCTTCGTCATTAAATATCACCACTTATATAATTTGAAGACGATTAGAAAGAAAAACGAGTAGTTTCTATCTATAAATGGTCAAACTATGCATTTGTTTATAAGATTTGTATATAACATAAACAAATAATATAGATTGACAATTCTTCGTCACTAAACATCAACACTTATGTAATTTGAAGACGATGAGAAAGAAAAACTATTACTTTTTGTCTATAAATTAACAAAATATGCTTTTATTTATCAAATTTGTTTATAAAATGAACAAATAATATCGAATGACCAATCCTAATCACTAAATATTATCACTCATATAATTTAAAGGTACTAAGAAAGAAAAGCGATTTATTTCTGCCAAAAGACGCCTAAACTATGCATTTCTTTGCATAATTTGTTTATAAAATAAACAAATTATAACATACAACAAGTTTTCATGATCAAAAGTGATCCTGTTGATAAAATTAAGCAATTTCAACTCACAAATATACTTGCCAGTAAAATTTCCAATATGTTGAGATTTTATTAAAATTATGTGTTTATAACAATTAGATTCGATATCCTGTAAATTATATATATTCGTTGGATACTTCGTCATTCATTTTCGTCAAAAATTGCCCGGAGTCGGGCCGACCGTACTTGCACGGTCTTTTTGAAGCCATGAACCAGCCTTTGTCCGACGGCCGGCCCATATTTGGGCCAACGTTTGGCCGACCGTCGGGTGCATCAATGTGACTTGTGGCTAACCGACTGCTGTATACAAAGTCGGACCGACCAATCTGCCACAGTTTATCCGATCGTCGGCCCAAAGTTGGGCCAGAAATGGGCCGACAGTCGGCTTTTCGCTACCACCTTTAAAAGCAAAAAGGATTCATTTGTAAAATTAAAGAATTTCGAGGACGAAATGATGTCTAAAGAGGGGGGTGTTATGTACCCTGCTTATAAGTGATGTAATGATAATAATACTCCCTTTATAATCTTATATAGAATAATCAATGCAATGTACACTTGTCATTGCGCATGGACTTCTTGTAGCTTGTATGTCTAGTAGAAGGTACTGGAAGCGCTAATCGATACGCTACCATACAAACCGCCCCTTCGGGTTGGTTCGGGCAGTTCTTAATCATCCGTCTCTTGTAATTCATCTCGTAACTTGTTTAAATAAAGCTTATATAAGTATATTACGTGTTCATATTGGCGATCCTGATCCTGAACGTTATCAGCGCATAACAAAATAATTAAAAAATTTTTTTTTTACAAATTTAAAAGAATAAATTAATTTTTGAATTTCAATAACAAAATACATATAAAGTCAGATTTTTAAATAAAAAAAAGTTTTTTTTAGAAACCATAAATTATAGCCAATTCCATTGGATATAATCGAAATGGCCAAGTTTTGGATATCGACAGTTGTACAAAAAAGCCCTTAATGCGAGCATTCCATCTTTTAAATATTTATCACCATCGACAGTCCATTCCCTTGGTACTTGGATGGAGAACTCCTTATACCTTACTACAGGGAGCTCGAAAAAGGGACCTATCCATGTGTCAAATGGACCCACCTGTAAACAAAATAAAAAGTAATTCATGGAATGCCTAGTAAAAATTAATATAAATAATAATAAAAATAAGAAACTTTTACTTGCTCGGAAAAGAGCCGAACCATTAATTTTAAATTCACGTCCGTCGATATTAAAAATCTGACCATGCAGTGGTAACACGGGATCTACATCTATTTTCAAATTATTTTTGTTTGCTTCTAATATTTTTTTGGATAAACCCATCCACTCGTCGGGAATCGTTATCAATTGATCTCGAATTTTAACGGCACTTTCAGGCAAAATTTGCCTTATATTACCTATTTGAGTCACATGTGAAGCAGGGACCTAGAAAATAATTTTTTTTTTAAATTGTATTTATTTTTATACCTGGAATAAAAAAAATAATAATATATATATTTTTTTTTTACTTACATGAACCAAATGCGATCTATTAATCCGGAAATAATAATTTCCAAGACGCAATACGCCACACAATCCATAGGGGGACAAAAAGTATGGTGTGTATCAAGGGCGTAAAGCTATTTTGCCTCGTGTGACTGCCGCCCTCGCTTCGCTCAGGCAGCAATTTCACACTCGTCAAAATAGCCTTCTTTACGCCCTCGATACACAATATACTATTTCGACTTAAATTATAATTTTGTTGAAATTTTCCTTTTTTCTTTACTGAAGAATTTGTTTGATTTGAAAGTGTATCTATTTGGTTGAAAATTCATTCTATTGACATACAGTAATATTAAAAAATCTTTCAAAATTTTCTTAAGAATCTTACGCAAATTATATTTACATAAACTTAAAAATAAATAAACTTACACATAAATAGTTATTACAAATTTTTATTTTGTATACAACAATATTTTTTGCCTTAAATTATAATTTTTTTGAAATTTTCCTTTTTTCTTCACTGAAAAATTTGTTTGATTTGAAAGTGTATTTATTTGGTTGAAAATTCATCATTTGAAAGTTGATTTTAACTGCTTTACTCTGCTAAGCAACCTTGGGCCGCACAACGATTTTCCTCTGTTAAGTGGCCTTAATTTGGAATCTACTAGAGTCGTACCAGCTGAACAATGTTCTCCCGATCCCGTCGCATTGGAAATCCTATCGAAATTGAACACAATTTGCGAGAGGTGAGAGACAGTCGAAGCTAATGACTCTCAAATGAGCTTAAACATCCAGGTTCAGAACAAAACAATGGTTAAATGTAACTCAACGGTCTCAAACCTCTCAGCCAGCTACGAGTCTCTATCAGCTGACTTGAAAAAAATATCTGAGCAAAATACGCTCCTACTTGAACAATTTGAAACTGTAAAGTCTCGAGTCGCCGACATGCAATCCTCGAGTATGCAGCACTTTAAGAACTATCAAGAGTGCAAAGAGAAGCTCACCAGCCTTAAGTGCACATATGTACGAGAAGCGTATAAGAAGCCTGGAAGAGGCGGACCGCGACAGGAAGGTAATTATCACGGGTGTGTGTCGCCTCAGGAGAAGCTTCCAGACCTCGTCGACTCAATCTGGAGGCTTGTGAAGTCGAAGGCCAACAAAACCAACATCGAGGACGTTTTCAGAGTTCCAGTTGGGAAGAAAACCATTCCTAACCCAATAATCGTCAGGTTCAACGTCGCTAAACTTCGAGATGACTTGGTCGCAGCTAAAGTTAAGAACAAAAAATCTCTAAGCATGGTGTAGTTTGCAGGTCGTCTTTTACCGCTGTTATGCTTACACAGCGGCCTTGAGTGTTGGAGGTGACAGCAGTCACCTCTGGATGCTTTATTATTATTTATTATTGTTTATTAGTATTATTTTGGAAACACATTCAACGGAGTTTGATGAGAAGTAGATTCTGCTGCGGTGTCGAAAATGCAGGCCACACTTTTTTAGAACTGTCGCCTGTATTTTTATAATCTTTAAAATTGCGGTCAATGAGGTAATAGGTAGGCATACTGATTTCTAGTTGAATGTGTTGACAAATTTATAAACTAAAAGTACAGTGTGAACATACATATATTTGCGTTAATATTTGAATAAAGAAATACTCCATTTTAATAGATTCAAGCTGATATTGAACTTTATCTGAAAATACAATTTTGCAAGATCTAGAGGGCCTGGACCACACATGTAAATGCAAATTATCTTCTCTGAACATTTTTCTTATACGTGAAAGACTCTTCTATTCAAGATAATATTCAAACAACAACGATTGAACAGCAATAAAATTTTACGACGTCTGGTATAAAGAAACAATTGACAAAGGTAATCTATAGGTAATACGTAGAGTTTCATACTGTCAAGTGGAAACTTAAGAAAACAAGAGAGAAACCTAGGTTGAAAGCCCGGCAGTTGATTTTAATTTTCATTTCGCAATTGTCATGCAAAGCCGTACCTTAACTTACTATGAATAGTTTCACATAACACGTATTTTTAAGTAAATGCTACTGGATCTGCTATTTAATTATATAATTTTACATTTAAGGGTCTGCGTATTTTGTTCTCCAGTAAATTTTAAAAAGCGTTTCAAACCTTGTTCGTAAAAGCATATTTCATTTTGAACCATTGTTGGCTGTAGTACTGAAAATGCCGCCATATTGAACTTTGTGTTCGTTTTCAATAGTTTATATTAGAATTTAAAAAAAAAACAGGAAATATTAGAATTCGAAACCCATACCGAGAGCTTAAGGAGGAATGAACCATGTAGGCTGATCCAATAGTATGTGACTGACATATTTTGGCACTTTTTAAAAAAGTCCTGCTACCCGTATAATAATAATAATAATAATAATAAAAATAATGCACCTGGAATATGCTCATAAAACGCCTCAGTATTTAAGAGATCAGGTATCCTTTTTGCGCAAAAACGGATATGAAGCTCTTTAGAAGGTCACCAGTCTTCAGCAGCGTTGTAATAGATAGGAGGTCAAATGTGAAAACCATTAAATTAATCCCTTTCTTCATTAATTAATTAATTCCATTCAAAGTCCTAAAATCAATTCATAAATATAGAATAATTTAAAAAAATAGACCTCAATATCATTAATATCACCAAAGTTATACAATTTTAAGAAAAAAAGGACCAAAATTTTCAATTTTGAATATCTCCTAAGTTTCATGATTTTTTCAAAAACTATTTCAGGGTTTTTGTTTTAACACCTAAGAGAACGGATACTAGAATTAACATCAAAATTACTGACAATAACTGAAATTCTCAGGTTATTTGATATGGAATTGCTTTTTATATGGCAAATTATATTTCCTGGCAAGATCACTTTGACCACCATTAAACTAATCTTCCAGCTCAATTCCTTTCTCCCTTTCCTCACTTAATAAGACGTTTCCGTTTACCCTTCCCTTTTGTAATTAAAGAAAGTTTTAATACAATTATTGACTTTGTAACCAACACATAACAGAAATATACTCTTTCTTTCCCTTTGACCAGTAATATTGTATCAAATCTTACATTTAAAGAAGAAAAATATCTTATTCACTTTTCCAAATTAAAAAATCTGTCCGCGGTGCGGGCACGCATTCTCGAAAATTATTAACTTTAAAGAGGTACGGTACATTATGAAAAATGTTCTTTTCAACTCACATTTTCGATTCTACAAAAACTTTTTTCAACTAAAACAATATTACTCAGCACTGAAAGAAAAATTAGTTTGGTGTATTATTCTGCCGTCCAAACATAATAAGTAGTAACTACATTTTGGATGATTCCCCCCGCAACCGGCGTGCCATCTTTCTAGGCAGAAGATCGACTGCCTAGGCATTTCAACTGATTGCCGGCGTTCAGAAGAATTTGGGGCAAAACCTTTACCTGGCGTCCAAATGCATGGTTTATTCAGGCACTCAGAAGAATACTCAACTATTCTTCTAAAGGCCTGGCGCGTTGTAGACAATAAGAAGACACCAACCACAGAACATTAAAACACATATTAAATCGCTATCTAACATTTTATTTTTAGTTTCATCTATAATTAATGAAATATACTTTTGCGAAATAATAAAAATAATGGTTTTATGTCATATGTTTAAAAAGTCAAACTTCTGAGCGCAAAAGACGAATTTTCAACTTATTCAAATTATTGAATACATCTGGATTAAATTGACTTCTTGAAATTAAAATTTCAAATTAATCCGCCACTTTCTCGACTCTACTATTACGCCGATACCGGAAGTGGCAACTTTGTGAAATAAACGGAATCTTCAATAAGGGAACTTCCCCCACCACGAGAGCCCCCGGACCTGTGTATACGACCGTGGTCGTGATGTACTGTGTGAAGAATATTGGATTATAATACAGTCCAACTCCGATAACTTTCCAACTTCGGGCCTGTAAGGGCGGAAAATTCCAGGAATTGCGGATTTATCGGATGCCACCTCTAGTAGCACGATATTAGGTGCGCGCAAGTGTAAGAATGATGCGCAAATCATGAGCAAAATAGCACACGTAGTGGGAGAACCCCAATTAGTGTGCGTGCCGTACGTGCGATGGCGTTTTAAGGGGAGTGTACACTTATCGGATGGCAAGATATCGGAGTTTAACTGTATATACATCTATACACAGGAAGTTGATGATTATAATTTTTTAATTCTAAATAATTATTTGAATAGATCGAATTTTCAATATTATTACTTTCAAAGAAATGAATTAAAATGAGGAAATATCATTGATATTTTGTGAGAACCTGTTATAAATACAAGGGTGTTAATTTAATTAACAAAACTAAATATTAGGATCAGTCAACAGGTTTTCCTTTTTGGTTAAGATTATTGCTTTTTAAAATTTTTATTATAAAGAATAATTTTTATATCTTTTTCACTTGTTTCACTAATGAATGCAAAATTAGATAAAGTAGAAGTAGTAAGGTTAGCACCACGGAGAGACAGACTATAACCCCCTCTTACCCCCCTCTGGTGCCAACCCCTGGATATATCCCTAATGTGTCATTCAGACGATGACGTCATTATAAAGTCATCGGATCTCACGGTCTTATGCATGGTAATGAACTTTAGGATGACGTCATCTTCTGAATGATAGAATGGGGATAGAGTAGACGTTGGCGTCAGATGTGGAAGAGGAGGGTGCGTCAGCTGATCTCTCAATAGTACTGACCTAACTACTACTACTCCTACTGCACTGAAAAAAAAGTTTTTGAATAAAAAAAAATGTCTTTGATTCAAAGAAATTGTCGTACTGAATACGTCCAATCATGTATTTCTTCAATTCAAAGAAATTGTTTAATTGTATGAAAAATAAGAAATTATAAATACTCGCCACATAGATGAATTTTCAACCAAAAAGATGAATTTTCCACACAGAAGATTAATTTTCTATCGAAAAATACGAATTTTCATCAAAATACATGAATTTTCAACCAAAAAGATGATTTTTCAACACAGAAGATTATTTTTCTATCGAAAAAGACGAATTTTCAACAAAATACATGAATTTTCAAACACATACTTGAATCTTCGAACAAAAACAACAAAATAAATTTTCAAAACCAATAAGATTAATTTTCTCCCAAAGAAGACAAATTTTCAATAAAGTACTTGCCACATAGACGAATTTGCAACCAAAAAGATGACTTTTCAACACAGAAGGTTAATTTTCAATCGAAAAAGACGAATTTTCAACAAAATACATGAATTTTCAAACGCATGCTTGAATCTTCAACAAAAACAACAAAATAAATTTTAAAACCAATAAGATTAATTTTCTCCCAAAGAATACAAATTTTCAATAAAGTACTCGCCACATATATGGATTTTTCACCAAAAAGATGAATTTTCAACACAGAAGATTAATTTTCTATCGAAAAATACGACTTTTCATAAAAATACATGAATTTTCAACAAAAAAGATGAATTTTCAACACATACATGAATCTTCAACGAAAACAACAAAATAAATTTTAAATCCAATAAGAATAATTTCCTCCCAAAAAAGACGAATTTTCAATGAAATACTTGCCACATAGATGAATTTTGAACCAAAAAGATGAATTTTCAACACAGAAGATTAATTTTCCATCGAAAAAGACGAATTTTTAACAAAATACATGAATTTTCAATAAAATACTTGCCACTTAGATGAATTTTCAACAAAAAGATGATTTTTCAACACAGAAGATTATTTTTCTATCTCAAAAGACGAATTTTCAACAAAATACGTGAATTTTCAAACACATACTTGAATCTTCAACAAAAACAAGAAAAAAGTTTTAAACAGATAAGATTAATTTTCTCCCAAAAAAGACAAACTTTCAATAAAATTCTCGCCACATAGATGGATTTTCAACCGAAAAGATGAATTTTCAACACAGAAGATTAATTTTCTATCGAAAAAGACGAATTTTCATAAAATACATGATTTTTCAATAAAATACTCGCCACATAGATGAATTTTCAACCAAAAAGATGAATTTTCCACACAGAAGATTAATTTTCTATCGAAAAACTCTCATCACAAAACTGCACATTTCGAGCCATTAAACGGCTTCCTATCTTCATTCGTTCTCAAGATGAAGTATTTCTGAATAATTCCGCGTAAAAAGTAAATTATCGAATATTTTAGAATTTGGACGAATGTTTCGCATTAAAGAATGTTGAAAAAATATCTGCGATTTTTTTCAGATTTTTCATGACGTCGCCCTCTCTCTGGGAAGAGGTAAAAGTGGACGCTGGAAACCGGAGACCGAAAAACCTTTTTTTGGGATGTTTCGCCCTCTAACTATTGACAGATATTTTGTATGATAAAAGTGATCATATCGTCGAATTCGGAAGACCTTAAACTTTACCTTACGTAAATATAAGTAAGTGCTGAAAAATATTAAAATTATTTAAAAAATTTACTTTCAATCAGAACTGCGAGTCCTTAATTTTGTTAGATTATTATGTAAAAATAGTCATAATGATTTCAAATATTATACAAGTTTTATGACATCCCTTTTTAAATCTTTAAAAGCCGTAAATCAACAAATTTAACTCCTTTTCCTTCCTCTTTTTATCTTTCCATGTCACTCTCTGCAATGAGCCGGTCACACTGATTACATTGAATTATTTCAAACTGAAATCTTTTAATATCAAACAACTTTGAATTGAAAGCGTATATCGAAACATTGAAAATGGTTTCAAAATAATTATATTTTATTGTTAGTCTTACTACAAGTGAATGAATTTATCAATTAAATGTGATGATTCTCTTTATGTACCCTCATTATATACTTATAACGTTTGGCTGTGACGTCAGGGCCCGACAGAAGAAACACCCAAAAAAAGGGCGAACTTGACGTGAACTTCCGACTATATACTATATAGCCCTTATGTAAAATGTGACTTCCGTTGTTTTTGGACAGTAAACCAGTAGACTGCAGCAACGTAACTTTGTTTGGCGTCAGGCGCGACGTTACTTTGAGTTTTGGCAAATTTACGCAAATGGTTTTTTTTTAAATGCAAATATTAAATTTACAGTTGACAGCATAATCTGGTGTAGCTTATACTACTGTATTATACATGTGATGTTAGTTTCGAGATATCTGAGTTGTAATTATTTATTTATAATGGTTAGAATCTGTGAATGAGACATTAATCTGAAGAGACATAAGAAGCCATAGAAACACGAGAGCTTGCATGAAAAAATGCATGGACGTGAACGTGTGGTGCGTTGTTTGGCTGAAAATGTTAATTTTCGTTTCCTCTTTTGGATTTTGAAAATGCTGTAAGTCGGAAAATTTTCATTTTATCGAAAAATGTCAACGAAATAAATTGTTTGAATTTTTGATTGCTATGAACGGACGCACATACAGTTTCCAAATTGTGAAAAAAATGGTCTAAAAAATTTTAAAAATGCGCTCGCTTTTTGAATTTTCATCCAAAATGGCTAGCTAACGAACTTGACCTTTCGTTTGCGAGACTTAAAGAGTATACCAAAGGCTAATCTAATAGGTTAATTCTTTCGAAGGTCATCGTGCTCACAGACAGACATACATACATACAGACAGACAGACGCACTCGTAAAACCCCGTTTTTTGGGTTCAGAGGGTCTCAAGACGTTGCCATTTGACAAAAACCGGTGGGGTCAAATTTTACACAAATCGAACACCTTCTCTGGATGAGAATGTAAAAAAATTAAATATAAAAATAAACCTTTTGAATAGACTTTTCAACTTATAACAATAACATCTATGAACTATGATTTAGTATGTATAAGTCACAGTGAAAGAAAAATACAATTTAAATACTCAGGACGCGATAAACTAGGCTTTAGCCCTGATGAGTGATGGACGTAAAGGTGCTTATCAGGTCAGCCAATATATTTATATATAAAAGACCCAATAAGCACCTTTATATATTGAAAAACATCTTTAGCTAAAAACCATGTAAAAATATTTTACATAACAAAATAAAAGTGATGTACGGTTCAAGAAAGCTAATTGATAATGGAAAATATATCTTAGATAGTAACGTATACAATATTGCTTCTTTAAATTTGAAAAAAAATTTACATATAAAAATAAACCTTAAAAATATACTTTTCAACTTATTACAATAATATCTATGAACTACGATTTAGTATGTATAAGTCACAGTAGAAGAAAAATTCAATTTAAATAGTTAGGACGCGATAAACTACGCTTTACCCCTGATGAGTCATGGACCTGAAAGTGCTTATTGGGTCGGTCAATATATTTATATATCAAAGGTCCCATAAGCACCTTTATATTTAAAAAAAAAATTAGCTTAAAAAACATGTAAAAATATTTTACATACTCTCATGTATTTTACATGGATGACCTGAAGATCTATGCCTCTGGTAAAGGCAAACTTCAAACTGCCATAAATATCGTCCCCCGCAATCATGGTCGCGAAACTCGGTAATCAACAACTGCGTGATAAATTCGTTGAGAGGCGTAAGGTTTTCAGAGACTCTTCTACTGAAAACCTCGGGTGGTCGAGCAAAGATAAACACCCTGTTTCTCTACGTGAGGCCCTTTCATCTTTGAACAGAAAAATCTACGCCATTGCCTTGAGTCTCAGAAGAGGCAATAATCAAATATCTGTGCATTGCGGGTGGAAAAATGTTTTGTCGCAGAGAGGATGGATCTCCACGAATTTACCTGGCTAATCTGCAGACCGTCGAGGGACTTTTATAGCAACTACTGCTTCCTAGTATCAGATAAAGTATACATGTCGGTAAATATAATATAACTTGTCAATTAGACCTATTTCTAAATCATCAAGCATACATAATAGAGGAGATGGCTCGAATTTCATATACCAACTACTTTTCGATGGATTGCCGGGACTCTATGAACGGAAATTCAACCAACAATAGGTCATTCGAAAGCTTATTTAATAACCTTTCGGATGGTCTGATTGATTTTTTTCAAATCATCAACATGTCTTTTTTAAATAAAGATTTTACAAAAAACGAGTTTTTCGAAAATCGGTAAACGGTGGTTCTAATTTGATATAACTATAAAAACATCGAAACACATGAAAAATAAACAAGTTTCCGATATGAAAATGAAAAATGATAATCGAATCTGGTATTTGACATTCTGAAATCTGCAAAAAAAATACAAATTGGAAAGTAAGCGTTAGTATACACACTACACTCGTCATTCTTAGTATCACATGAATCCACACTAAACAAGCACAGACATAGGCACACATACGTGCATGAATACATGCACCCATTTTTTTAACATTTAGGAAGCTAAATAGTGCTAACTGCGATTTCTGGTCCGAAACTATGGTATATCAAATTCGAGCCACCCTGTAAAAAATGTTCATGTTTAAAAAGCATAACCCCTAAACCGAAGCATCTCCATATCTACCAAGCAATACTATTCTACTAACCCTTTTTCACTACTACATACAACATTTATTGGAAAAACTACATTCCCGAAATAATGAATAGACATTGTAGCGTGCGCAAATAATAATTTTATATTTAAATTATCGTAATGACGAAGTAAGCGATGCGGCGTCTTTGTAATAAATATAGATTAAGAATAGCAAGTGAAAAAACAACTGGCGAGTACCCTACTGACTCCTAAATGTTCAAGATGTTCAGTGCATCTTGCGTGCACATTGCCTGTAGCCGAAATCACAATATGATGAATAGATGCATGTTTTACATTCTTCCATATTGTCTTTACTTCATGCCTTAGCACGCTATACTTGTGGATCTTGGTTGTATAGGTTGCCTGCGAATTTCGGTTAAGTGGACAAGCAATGTCGATGATGTAGACTCTTCCACCTTTTTTTCTCGCATTACGATGCCCGGTCGATTGGCTCGGATTTAATGATCCGTCTGGATAGTAACATCGCAATATAAGATGTAATCTTCGTTTTCTAAAAAGGGAATTGAAATGTATTTATAGAAAGGCATCCATTCTGTTAAGAGTCCTAAGTTTGGGGCAAGCTATTGACGTATAATTCCTGTAATGTCATTATGCCTGTGCGTATATTCTCTTTGAGCCATTACGCGACAACCATCAATAATGTGCTTGATGGATTCCTTGGTATCTCAACATTATCGGCACCGGTCAACCACGTCTTGACGTAGCACGTGTTTGCGATAATTTCTGGTGCTGAAAACCCTGCACTGTATCGCAGTAACGAATCCTTCCGATTCTCGATACAGGAAGCCCTTTCTCCGCTAAATATTGGATGCCTCACTATCCACTTCATGTTGATCTAACGTTTTGGGGTGCTTGCCATGGATGGCTTCCTGTTTCCATTGCGTTTCTAATTCCTTTATGGTTACCACCATGGTACTCAAGGCATCCTCTGAGAACAAATTTAAGGGCCTGTAGTCAAGATCAGCTTTACAGATGGTGTTGTGAAGCATAACATCTCGCTTGTTGTTAAAATAGTCTCGCAACTGTATAACTTTAGACACACATAGTTTTCTGACATCTACAATGCCCCCACCCCCACTATGTCATGGTAGAACTACCCTTACAATCGCCGAATTACTGTAGTGCATTCGGTGCTTCGTCATTTCTACACGGATGATTCTGTTTATTCATTCGAGGTCGGTTTTCTACCATCTGATGAGCCCAAAGGAGTACGTGAGGACAGGGGTGGCATAGGTGTTGATTGTCCTGATCTTGTTTGCCGAGTTAAGAGAACTCTTCAGAACCAATCTGAGTCTTGCAGTGAAGGCAGTCGTTAAGCTTTTCTTAACTATCGTATGCTGAATACCCTTAGATTCGAGAATACCCAGGGTTCGTAACCTTAAAGCCATTCCCGCGTGCCAAAAATATGCCACGGCACTTGCGAGATGGACGCAGAAAGCTGTCATTCTTGGGTCGCTTCGTGTCCTCAAAACAAACAAAAGTTTCGCCGACTTGTCGTTGTGATTTCGTCGTGTCCTGTGACCACCCATTTCACGGTTGTGAGACGTGACCATGAATGGGATTTACCGCGGTCCTACTGATAGCCGATGTAATTTTTTAGATGACAGTTCCTTCCAGTGGGACCCTGCGGTGGTTGTTAACCTTTAGTTTTTGATTATATATAGTTAAAAGATTGTCATAAGGACAACCGCAGGATTTCGCTGGAAGCAGGCGCTAATCTGAAAAACTGCACACGCTCCAAGTGAAATCGCGTTAAAATTTTAGCTGCCACCACGTCTCACGACCGTAGGATAGGTGGTTACAGTCTACGACGAGTTCAATACGATAATCCGGCAAAAGTCTCGTGCTCTCTGAGAACACGGAGCGACCCAAGGATGACCGCCTTCTGCATCTTCCCCTTAAGTGTCTTAGCATTTTCTCGACACCCAGGGATGCTTTTCAGGCTATTAGCGAGTGAAACCTTGGCACCTGAAAGAGCGCCGATGATCAAGACGATTAGCTTAACAGAATATTCCGGGTATAACCGTCGTAACTCCCTTATGAGTCTATTACCCGATGAGCGTTGAGCGGAGCGGTATTTGAGCTGATGTCGTAAGAGTGACAGAGAGGGTAATAAAGCACTCTTAGTGCCGCATTGTGCCTTTGGATGTAGGTCGTTCCCGCATGCGTTAGACAAACGGATAGTATGTGTCTTAGATGCTCGAAGTGTGCAGGAGACGCTCTGCAGCTATCATCGGAAATGTCTTCGCTGAAAATGGGCGACGTTATGCTAGAGTGGAAATGACACCGTCTTGATATGCCAAAATGAAACCCTCCGTGCCTGAGTTCAATCCGGGTGATTTAAGGAAAGCAAAAGTTAGCTCATACGACATCGACAGATCCTCCACATTTATGTGGAAGATGTCGTGCATTTTCTTCTCGAGAAGATGTTCGCGGAAGTTTTTCTCCTGTGCTTTCTTAATCCGGGCCTTCAGGAGTGAGTACTTGAGATGGATAAGATTTGATGCATTTTGCTCATCCCTGATATTGAAGTCAAGGCCGAGTGTTTCAGCAGCCTCCTCCGAAATATCGTTTCCGGCGGCACTTACCCCACTGAAAAAACTTGTTCTATGACAAGGTAATTTAATACTATTTTTAACTAGAAAAAAGTGTATAAATACCGTCATTTTGACGATTTCGTGATTGTGAAACACTAAGGGTGGTTTTAAATATCTTTTCCGGCGGCACTTACCCCACTGAGAAAACTTGTTCTATGACAAGGTAATTTAATACTATTTTTAACTCGAAAAAAGTGTGTAAAGGCCGTTATTTGGACGATTTTGTGATTGTGAAACACGAAGGGTGGGTTTAAATATTTTTTCCGGTGGCACTCACCCCACTCAAAAAACTTGTTTTATGGCAATGTAATTTAGCACTATTTTTAATTCTACAAAAAAGTGTATAAAGACGGCCATTCTGTACATTGTTTGTTGGCCCTACCACCAGGAACATTTGAGGGTGTTTTACCCTCTAAAAATTGATTAACTTTGAATTTTTTCGTTATGATACTTATTTTTACGCCTTCCGGAACTAATTCCAATAGGATAATTTCAGAAAAAAAGTATTTTTTCTCATTTCGTTCATTTGAACTTCGGAACTTCAGGTACACATCAAGTAATCTACTCTGATTAAAAGTCAACTAATTTGTTGAATATTCATAGTTTTTGGATGAAGTTCACTGTCCTTGATTTACAATTGCAATCTTTTTTTTGTTGATAATATTTCCAGTATTATAGTTCTCGTTCGGAATTCATTTTTTTGATTGAAAATTACCAAGTTTTGGACGAAGCAGTAGATTTTCCAACAAAACAGTCGAATTTTCCACCAAAAGGGACGCATGTTTACCAAAATTGTCTAATTTCGAACCCAGCGGTTGCATTTTCATGTGAGAAAGATTCAATATCTTAGTAGATGGTGTGATACTACAGATGAAATTCCCAGTATAAAAAAGACAAATCTTTGCAAAAAAAAAGTTGAATTTACAACCAACAAAGAGTTCAGTTTACTTTTCACCACCAAAATATTAAGTTAAAAAAGAAAGTTCAAAAGAAAGTGACGAATTTAAAAAAAAAAACAGTTGAATTTCATACCAAAAAGGACGATTCTTTAGAAAAGCTGTTTAATTTTCCACGAAACAGTCGTAACAGTCAAACGAAAAAGTACAATTTTTCATGAAACTAGTTCAATTTTTCCCCAAAAATGTTTCAGCTGACTTTTCATGTGCCCGGAAATCGTGTCTATTACCTTATACGGTCCATTTTCATATAAAATTAATGAAATGTGACAGTTTAAAAGTCGATATTATGAAATATATGTAAAAAACAAAATGAAATCAACAATAAAATCCAAAATTATCCCTGCAGACGAAGGTCAAATCGGACCGAATTTGCTCAGAAATCGTGTCTATTACCTCATACGGTCCATTTTCATATAAAATTAATTAAACGTGACAGTCAAAAAGTTGATATTATGAAATATATTGACCAAACAGAATGAAATCGACAATAAAATCCAAAATTATCCCTGCGGACGAAGGTCAAATCGGACCAAATGTGCCAGGAAATCGTGTCTATTACCTTATACGGTCCATTTTCTTATAAAATTAACGAAATGCTACAGTTTAAAAGTTGATATTATGATGTATATTAACCAAGCGAAATAAAATAAACAACAAAATCCAAAATTTTCCGTGCGGAACAAGGTCAAATCGGACCAAATGTGCCCTGAAATCGTGTCTATTACCTTACATGGCCCATTTTCAGATAAAATTAATGAAATGTGACAGTTTAAAAGTTTTTATTATGATGTAAATTAACCAAACGAAATAAAATAAACAACAAAATCCACAATTATCTGTGTGGACGAGGGTCAAATTGGACCAAATGTGTCCGGAAATCGTGTCTATTACCTTATACGGTCTATTTTCCTATAAAATTAATGAAATGTGACAGTTTAAAAGTTGATATTATGATGCATATTAACCAAACGAAATAAAATAAACAAGAAAATCGAAAATTGAACTTGCGGACGAAGATCAAATCGGACAAAATGTGCCCGGAAATCGTGTCTATTACCTTATACGGTCCATTTTCATATAAAATTAATGAAATTTGACAGTTTAAAAGTTGATATTACGACATATATTATCGAAACAAAACATAATCAATAATAAAATCCAAAGTCGTCCCCGCGGACGAGGGTCAAATCCGACCAATTGTGCCCGGAAATCGTGTCTATTACCTTATACGGTCCATTTTCATATAAAGTTAATAAAAGGTGACAGTTTAAAAGTTGATATTATGAAATATATTAACCAAAAGAAATAAAATGAAGAATAAAATCCAAAATTATCCGTGCGGACGAAGGTCAAATCGGACCAAATGTGCCCGGGAATCGTGTCTATTACCTTATACGGATTAATGTTTAGCAAAGAAGATTAACTTTCCACAAACAAAAAAAAAACGAATTTTCGTAAAAATACATGAACTTTCCACTAAAAAAGATGAAATTCCAACTAAAAATGGAATAGTTCAATTTTTAGTTGAAAAAATTAAATTTCAATTAAAAAATGAATTTTCAACAAAATAATTGAATTTTCAAATATTCAATTAAAAAATTAATCGTCTACCAACAAAAAAACAAAAAATTTTCAACAAAATAGTTGAATCCTTAAACAATAAAAATTTGTCCGAGAAGAAAAAAAAATTCAACAAAATGATGGTATTTTGAGCAAAAAAGACGAATTTTTCACAAAATACAAGAATTTTCAACAAAATAGTTAAATTTTCAATCAAATAGTTGAATTTTCAACAAAAAATTTAAAATTCCAACCAACAATGGAATAGTTAAATATTCCGTTGAGAAAATTAATTTTCAATTAAAACAAAACCAAAATTTTTAACTAAAAAAGATAAAATGTCAACCAAAAAAAATAATTTTGAACCAAACAGATGAATTTTTAGCAGAGACGATTAACTTTATACAAAATAAAAAACGAATTTTCAACAAAATACATGAATTTTCAACTAAAAGTGATAAAATTCCAACTAAAAATGGAATAGTTAATTTTTATACAAAAAGGAATTTTGAACCGTATAATTGTATTTTCAACTAAAAAAATATAAAATTTCGACCAAAAATATAATAGTTAAATTTTCAGTTGAAAACATTAATTTTCAACAAAATATGCACATGAATTTTCAACTAAAAAATATCAATTTTCAACCAAGAAGATTAATTTTCTACCAAAAAGACAAATTTTCATCAAAATACCAATTTTGAAAAAAATATTTGAATTTCCAACAAAAAATGGAACAGTTATATATCCAAGAAAATAATTAAATTTTTAACCAAAAAGTAAAAAAATGCTAACCAAACGAGATTAATTTTTTCAAAAAATATAACTGAAGTCTTTGTAATCCGAAAAGATAAATTTTCAACAACAAAATTAATTTGCAACCATATTTTAATTTAAAATCAAAAACAGTTAAATTTAACCAAAGAGAGCAATTTTCAACAAAATCATAACAAAGTAGTTTAACTTTCAATTAAGTAGTTGAATTTTGAACCAAAAAAGATGTAATTTCTACCAAAAGAAATGAATTTTCAACGAATATGACAGTAGACTTTTCAAACAAAAAAAACTTTCAACCAAAAATCGTTGGATTTTCAAATAGAGATGAATTTTGAACAAATGAAAAAAATATAAATATTTAAGCAAAAATGGAATTGTTAAATTTTCAATAAATTTTCTGCTCAGAAAATCAAATATTTTACTTGGAAATTAATTTTTTTCTGTCTAAAAGTATTTTTTTTTTAATTTACATTGTTCTGACTCCCATTTCTGGAAAATTTGCAACTTCTTAGAAAGCAGATGAATTTTCCACCAAAATTATTAATTTTCAACTGAAATAATGAATTTTTACAACCTCTAACCAAGTAGTTGAATTTTCAATCAAGTAGTGGAATTTTTAACATCAAAAAATTAATTCTGAACGAAAAATGTATTGATTATTGTTTCGCCAGGAAAATATTTTTATTTCAAATAAAAAAAAGTTGAAGTCAGCCGAGAAAAATGAAGCTTTCAAAAAGTAGTTGAATTCTCAGCCCGAACAGATTAACAACCAAGCCAAAAGTTATATTTTGAATCTCAATACATAAAATTTATACCAGCAAGATGACTTCTTATCAAAATAGCCTAATATTTAATCTGAAAAGGCGATTTTTCTACAAATCTGTTGAATTTTCTGCCCATGAATATGAGTTTTCACCAGAAAAGTTAATTTTCAAGCAAATAGTTAAATTTTCAAACAAAAAAGAAAAATTTTCACAGAAAGATTGAATTTTGAACCAGGAAGAATAATTTCCTAACCAAATTTTTTAATTCTGAATAAAATGATAAAATTTTCAACCAAATAATAAAATTTTTTACCAAAAAATTATAGTGCATTTTTCAACCAAAAAACGATTCTTCAGCCAAAAGAGAGAAAGCCTCTTAACCAAATTGTTAAATTTTCGAACTAAAAAGGAGATTTTTCTACCTGAATGAATTTTTATGAAAAAAGTTAAATTTTATCAGATTAGTTAAATTTTCTATCAAAATATTCGAATTTTCAACTGAAAAAGACAAATTTTCAACAAAACTGTTAGATTTTCTACCATCAACAATGAATTTCTGACAAAACTGTGGAATTTTTAACAAAATAATGAAATTTCTAACTAAAAAAGATAAATTCTCAACAACAACAAAAGAAGCCAATTTCTCACCATAAAACCCTGTTTTCAACAAAATAGAATAGTTTAACTCAAACCTTATAGATCCTGTAAAATCGTTCCATCTCTTCCAAATTTTTTTCACCTTTGCAAGGTGAAAACTTCATTTTCAAAATTCTCTGATTTTTCCTTGACTAATTTTTCATTTTCCCTAACCATTAAGATTCAAATACCAGCATCTAATCTTGTAATATTTTTACATTGCATCTTTTATAAACGGAATAAAACAATATTTCAGATACAAATTCAAATTTTTCAAATGTACTTATTTATTTTAAACAAAAAAAAAAAGACTTTTTAACAAAATACTTGAATTTTCAACCTAAAAAGATGAATTCTCAACAATAAAGTGTGATAATTGATATCTCAAGCAAAAAGATGAAATTTTCCTTTAAAAAAATGTATTTTAAAACCAAAAAGACAAATTTCCAACAAATAAAGTTTTTTCAGTCATGAAAGAAAAAAAATCTACCTAAATTGTTAAACCTTCAAGTCAAAAGAAGAATTTTCTAAGAAAAATTGAATTTTCAGAACAAAAAAAATTAATTTTCAACAAAATTGTTAAATTTTCAATCAAAGAGATAGAT
>JAABKJ010075445.1:202597592-202701999 GCA_011634705.1 Andricus grossulariae | reverse complement strand
CAAAATAGTCGAATCATCAAGAAAAGAAGATTAATTTTCAACCAAACAGTTGCATTTTTATCCAAGAAGGATAACATTTCTACTAAAACAGATGAACTTTTAAATCAAAAAGACAAATTTTCAACAACAAAAATGTGAATTTTCATTCAAAAAAGATTTTAGTTTGATTTTTCAACATCAAAATAAGAGTTTTAAACAAGAAGTAAATTTCCTACAAAATAGTTGAATTATCAACAGAACAGTTCAGTTTTCGACTGAAAAGGATAACTTTTTAACAAAATTGTTGTATTTTAAACCAAACAGTTGCAATTTTATCCCAGAAAGATGCAATTTCTACTAAACTAGATGCATTTTTAAATTAAAACACAAATTGTGAAAAAAATAATTGAATTTTCTTCCAAAAAAGATTTCAGCTTGACTTTTCAACATCAAAATATGAGTTTTAAATAAGAAGTAAATCGTCTACGAAGATACTTGAATTTTCAACAAAATAGTTGAATTCACAAACAAAAAGGATGACTTTTTAACAAAATTGTTGAATTTATAACCAAATAGTTGCATTTTTATCTGAGAAAGATGCAATTTCTACTAAAAAAGATGAATTTTTTAATCAAAAAGACAAATGTTCAACAAAAATAGGTAAATTTTCAACTAAACAGTTAAATATCCCACAAACAAAATTTATGTTCTACCAAAAAGATGAATTTTCAACAAAATGCATGGATTGTCAACAAAACTGTTGAATTTCGAACTCAAAAAGACGAATTATTTACAAAAAGAAGTTGAATTTTCGACCGATATATAAATATTTTTAAAAAAAGTTATTTTTCAACCATATAGTTTGATTTTCTATCAATTTCTTGAATTGTCATGCTAAAAATAAAAATTTTCCAAAAAAACAGTTGAATTTAAAGCCCGGAGATATAATTTCCAACAAAAAATTCAATCTGCTACCAAATAGTTGAATTTTTGAATAAAATGGTGAATCTTCAACCAAAAAAGTGCAATTTTTACAAAGAAGTTCTATTTGACAAAGAAGTTGATTTTTTAACCCGAAAATATAAATTTTGATTCTTGTGATAGTTGATATTCCAGAACAAAAATATTCCAAAATGCAAATTTAAAAGTTAATAAATTTAATTCAACCAATTTTATTAATTACAATCATGAAATAAAAAACATCCGATTTCAACCAAGCAAGATCATTTTCAACAAAATAGTTGGATGGAGAACCAAAAGAGAATTATTTTCAAGCAAATCGTTGGATTCTCATGAATGAATTTTCAACCACGAAGATTATTTTGTAAAAAAAAGATAAATTTCAAACCAAATAGTTAAATTTTCGACTGAGAAAAATATTTTTGTAACCAAAAATGAAATAGGTTAATTTTCAGTCAAGGAAACTACTTAAAAAAAGATTTCAACGAGTTTAATTCAACAAAAAATTATGAATTCTTAACAAAATATTTGAATCATGAAAGAATTAGATGAATTTTCTACAAAGAAAATTAATTTTCTTCCCAAAAAGACAAATTTATTCGTAAAAAATATACATTTTCAAGCAAAAATAGAATCTTAAAATTTTCAGTTTGAAAAGTTAATTTTCCATGATTAAAATTATTTTTAAACCTGAAAATTGCTTTAGCAATCTACTGGTTGAACTTTCAAGCTAAAAATTCAAATTTTCAACAAAATATTTGAATTTTTAACCAAATAGCTGTATTTTCAATGTACTAGGATTAATTTCCAAATAAGAAAGTTTATTTTTTATCAAGAGATAAAATTTTAACAAAATACAAAAAACGATGAATTTCCAACCAATTGTTGAAAATTTACACGTAAGACAGCGGGGGGGGGGGGGTCTTTTTCCCGGCTAAATTTTTTTTCTGATTTTGTTTAGGGGTTATCCAAAAATAACAAAAAATGTAATAGTTGAATATTTTAACCACGAAAAGATTTTCATTTTAAATAAAAAACAGTTGAATTGAACCAAAAAGGACGAATTAACATGAAAAATTGAATTTTTAAACATGAAAACTTGAATTTTTTAACCAAAAATGGAACTAAGATTTTCATTTAAAAAAAAATTTTAATTAAAAATTTTCAACAAAAATAGTTCAATTTTTAGTTTAAAAAAATTTAACATAAAAAGATGAATTTTCAACAAAAAATGCAATAGTTGATATGTCAACAACAACAAAATTTACTAAACAAAACTGTTGAATTTAACCAGTAAAGACGAACTTTTAGCAGAAAAAAAAAGAAAACTTGAATCCGTAACTAAAACAAAACTGTTGCATTTTTAACAAAAAAGTTTTTAACAAACAAAATTTTTTAGTCAAGGAAGAAAAAAATGTGAATCAAATTGTTGAATTTTCAAGCCAAAAAGATGTATTTTCAACAAAATACATGAATTTTGTACTAAAATTAGTAAATTTTCAACAAAAAGTGAAATAGTTCAATTTTTATTTTAAAAAAAATTAATTTTCAACCAAAATAGTTCATTTTTAATCGAAGCAGATTAATTTTTGACCAGACAGTTGCATTCTTAACCAAAAATTATGAAATTTGTACAAAAAGAAATTAATTTTCAAACCAACAAAAGAAATATCCAACAAAATAGTTAAATTTTTAATCAAACAACATTTTTTAGTCAAGAAAGAAAAAAAAATTCAATGAAATTGTTCAATTTTCAAGCCAAAAAGACGAATTTTCAAGAAAACAGTTGAATTTTCAGCCATAGGATGACTTTTTAACATAATTGTTGAATTTTCAACAGAATACATAAACTTTCAACAAAATAGTTACATTCTCAAACAAAAGGATGAATTTTCTACCAAAAAATACGTATTTTTAACAAAATACATGAATTTTGTACTAAAATTGGCAAATTTTCAACGAAAAATGAAATAGTTCAATTTTAATTTTATAAAAATTGATTTTCAACCAAAATGGAAATGAATTTTGAACAAAATAGTTCATTTTCAACCGAAGCAAATTAATTTTTGACCAAGCAGTTGCATTCCGAAAAAAGATGAAAAGACAAAAATTGTGTACCCAAAAAAGATCTACAAATTCTTTATGAATCTCTTTTTGAATTGATGCGTAGTTTTTGTTTTAATCGTGAAAAATGACATTACACTGAAATCCCGGTTTAATCAGTCTCGGTTTAACAAACATAATTTTCAAACAATTTATTATTATTTTTAATGATATTCTCTCAGAATAGTGCTAGAAAATTGCAGTTTTTTTCTGAAATTTTCAACTTTTTGTTTACTTTTCACTTGGTGTGAGTTCAATAATGCTAGAAAGTTGCGGTTTTTTCTGAAATTTACAACTATTTGTCTACTTTTCACATAGGGTGAGGTAATATTTTATTTAATTCCACAAAAATTATTATTTAAACAAATTATCATTATTTAAAACTATCTTCTTTAATAATGCAATATAGTTGCGTTTTTTTCTGAAATGTTTAACCTCTTACAAATTTTTTACTCAGTGAACTAATAAATAATGCAAGTTACCAAACATAGTTGTTTAAACAATTTATAATTGTTTATAAATATCTTCTCTTAGATGAGTGCAAAAAAATTGCTGCTTTTTCTTATCATTCAAACTTTTTGTCCACTTTTCACTTAGAAGGGTAATAATTATTGCAAGTAAACAAACATGCTTATTTGAACAATTGCCTATTGTTTATAAATATATTCTTGAAAAGAATCATTTTTCAAATTGTGTATTGCTTTTTTAAGCAAATTATTTTTGCTCTAGCAATTATTCTAGCAATTATTCTAGCACTTGTTTAAAAGAAAATAGTTATGAACAATGATACATTGTTTAAACAAATATTTCACTGACTATTAATTATTATTTATAATTTTTATTAATTTATCAACAATGATATTTAAACGGAGAATTTATTCAAATTAATTAAAAATGTTATTATTATATATTTTATTATATTTATACTATTTATTTATAAATTTTTATCGATATTTTATTATATATATTTATAATATATTATAAAAAATTCTATGAAAATTAATTAAATTCATATTATATAATATAATAATATAACAATATAATTATATCTTTATATTATTATAACTATTAATATTAAATGAATGAAAGATTATCTTCAATATATTTTATTATATTATATATAATATTAATAATTATTAAATAGAACTATTAAGATTTATTTATTAATTAATTACTAATATCCAAGAAAATCTTTAAATTTTCAACCAGGAATATTCATTTTCTATCAAGAAAGAAAATGATAAAGCTTCAGCCAAAAATATGAATTTTCAACCAAAAAAAGAAATTTTGACTAAAAAGCTGAATTTCTACCACAAATTTTCAACCAAATAATTGATTTTTTAAATAAAGAAGATACATTTTCAAGCAAACGTAGAATAGTTCACTTTTCAGTTTAAAAAATTAATTTTCACAAAAGAAAAAAAAATTCTAGAAAAAGTTTGAACTTACAACGAAAGATATTTATTTTCTTCCAAAATATTTGAATTTGTAATCCCAAAAGACGAGTTTTTAACAAAATTAATTAATTTTCAACGCAAAAAGATCAATTTTAAAGCAAAAATGGAATAGTTATATTTTCAGTTAAAAAATTAATTGCCCAACAAAAACAAAAAAAGTAATTGTCAACAAAATTTTTCAATTTTCAACCAGGAAGATAATGTTTCCACTAATGAGATTAATTTTCTACTTAAAAAGATGAATTTTCAACAAAATACCCGAATTTTAACCAAGAAGATTAACTGGTTTTTCGTCTACAGTAGCAAAGATATTACAGTAGACTATATTATTACAGTATTACATAATATCACAAAAGATTACACAGGATTACACGATATTACATGAGATTACACAAGATTACATGCGATTATATATGGGATTACGCAAGATTACATGGGTTTACACGAGATTACATAGGATTACGAAAGATTATTGGGATTGCATAGGATTTTAAAAAATTGCAAAGGATTAAATTGAAAAAATTAATTTTTTAAATAAAATTAGTTTAAGATAAGATTAGTTTTCTAACGAAACAAAGGGAAAAAACGTATAAAGGAGAAATTTTTAACCAGATAAAAAAATTAATTTTTAAACAAAAAAAAAGGTTAATAAAAAAATATGCATTTTTAACAAAGTAGCTCAACCAAATAGTTGAATTTTCAACTAAAAGGAAGAATCTTTAAACAAATAGTCACATTTTCAACCAGAGATGAATTTTCCAGCAAGAAGTTTAATGTCCTGCCGAAAAACAAGAATTTTTAACAAAGTGCATCAATTTTCAACAAAATTTGTTTATCCTAATGCCAAAGGAAGGTGAATTTTCAACCCGAAAATATTATTTTTTAACAAAAAAATTAATTTTCTAATAAAAAGTTAAACTTAGTTTGTTGAAAAATGTTTTAATTCTGAAGCACGGATGCCATTTTTTAATTTTTAACAAGAAAGTTGAGTTTTCAAGTTGAAAAAAAGACATTTTTTAAAAACCATTTGACTTTTACACGCGAAAAGATGAATTTTTAACAAAAAAGTAGGACCAATAACGGTTGCATTTTCTACCAAATAGTAGAATTTTTAACAAAAGTGAATGAATTCTGAACCTGAAATAACATAGTAGAATTTTCAAAACAAAAAATTATCTTTCAACCGAAAAAGATGACTTTTTAAGAAAATACATTTTTTTTTTAACAGTAGAATTTGTAACCAATGTAAATATATTTTGAACCCAAAGTATTATAGTAGACTTTTCAATAAAAAAATTAATTTTCAACCAAAAAAGACAAATTTTCTACCAAAAGATGAATTTTCAATTCAAAATGGAGAAAAAATGTCTGCAAAACAGTCGAATTTCGAACCCGAAATTATAAATTTTCAACAAACTAATTGAATTCTTAACCAAAAAATACGAATTTTCATACAAATTGATAAATTTTCAAACAAGGAGTTGAATTTTATACTAAAAATAAAACGAATTTTCAACAAAACTGTGAAATTTTCAACCAAAGAGATGAATATTCAGAAAAAAATTAATTTTTAACATGACATAAAACATGCATTCTCAATGAAAAATGTAATAGTCAACATTTTATTTTCATCAAAATAGATGCATTACTGACCAAAGGATTCAATTATTAACTGAAAACGATAAATTGTCAATTTAAAAATCAACTTTCAATCAAAAATGAAATTGTTACATTTTCAGTTTAAAAAGATAAATTTAAACCAAAGAAAATCAAATTATCAACAAAATAGTTAAATTTCCGACAAAAGAAGTGAATCTTTAGCCAAGAGAATTAATTTTTAAAAAAGTAGTTCAACTTGCAACCAAGAAGTAGAATTTACTACCAAACAAGATGAATTCTTAATGAAAAATTTAATAGTTCACATTTCGAGCAAAAATCATTTGAATTTTAAATTAAAAACCGTTGAATTCAACGCGAAAATACAAATTTGTAACAAAATAATTAATTTTCGTTCAAAAAAGATGGCATTTACACAAAATAGTTACATTTTCAACAAATGAATTAAATTTCAAATAAAATAGTAGAATTTTGAATCAAATAGTAGAATTTTCAACAAAAATTAATTTTCGAACAAAAAAGACGATTTTTCAACGAAATACATGAATTTTCAACGAAATAGTACAATTTTCAAATAAAAAAATAAAAAATTTTCAACCAAATAATGGAATTCTGAAATAAAAAGAATAAAAAATCTGATGAATTTTCAACTAAAATTATAAAGCTTCAAGTGGAATTTTCAACCTAAAAGATGATTTTTAAAATAAAATTATGAACATCTATATTATCAATATTTCAAAAAATATGAATTTTTTACCAAAAAAGATTAATTTTCGAATAAAAAAATTAATTTTCTACAGAAAAAGAGTATGTTCAACAAAATACACGAATTTTCAACCAAAAAGATTAATTTTCTAAAAATAAGATTAATTTCCGAACAAAAAAATGAATTTTCGAAAAAAAAGACGATTTTTCAACAAAAGACATGAATTTTCAACGAAATAGTAAAATTTTCAACTAAAAAAAGAAAAAAATTTCAGCCAAATAATCGAATTCTTAAATAAATAAAAACAAATTGATAAATGTTGAAATAAAATTATACAGCTTCAACTGGAATTTTCAACAAAAAAGATAATTTTTAAAATAAAATTGTGAACATTTATATTAAGAATATTTAAAAAAATTAATTTTTTACCAAAAAAGATAATTTTCGAAAAAAATGAATTTTCTAGAGAAAAAGAGTATTTTTCAACAAAATACACGAATTTTCATCCAAAAAGTGCAATTTTCTAATAAGATTGATTTTCGAACAAAAAAGACGATTTTTCAACAAAATATATAAATTTTCAACGAAATAGTACAATTTTCAACTAAAAAAAGAAAAAATTTTCAATCAAATAATCGAATTCTCAAATAAAAAAAAAATAAAAAAACTGATGAATGCTTAACTAAAATTATAACGCTTAAACTGGAATTTTCAACAAAAAAGATGACTTTTTAAATTAAATTGTGAACATTTATATTGAGAATATTTAAAAAAAAAATTCTTTTACCAAAAAAGATAATTTTCGAATAAAAAAAATGAATTTTCTACAGAAAAAGAGTATTTTTCCACAAAATATGTGAATTTATAACCAAAAAGATCAATTTTCTAACAAGATTAATTTTCGAACAAAAAAAATTAATTTTCGAACAAAAAAGACGATTTTTCAACGAAATACATGAATTTTCAACGAAATAGTACAATTTTCAAAAAATATTAGGTAAGATTAAAAAGGGAGAGTCGCATTTTGTCCGGAAATACGTTTTTGAGGTTCTTAGGTACCATTTAAAAATATTGCTTTACAGCGTTTAAAATAGTTTTCAAATTATTCAAATTTTACGCCTTGCGCCTACAAAAAAGGCTTTCGCAGCCGCCCACTCCTACAGACCATACCCCCTCTCCACAATTACTTTCTTTCTCCTTCACCACCACTTCCCTTCACGACCCCTTCAAGACTCCCCCCATCCTTACTTCATTCTTCGCTTCCACTTCCTTCCCCAACGTGTTCCTCCTCTACTTCTTCCTTCCCTCACTTACCCAGTTAATACTTCCCTTCCACCACTTCCCTTCTCCAGCGATCACTTTCCCTCCTCTACTTATCCGCAATACCCTGCTAGCTCCCTCCCCTCTTCACTCCTCTCTCATGCTTCCCCAAACCCCCTCATTTTAATTTCATACTTTTCCGTTTTCACCACTACTTCCCTTCTCCTCCACACCACTACCTTTCCTCATCACACTTTACCCTTCGCTACCCCTCCCTTCCACAAATTCTTCCTCCTCTACTTCTCCCTCTCCTCACTTACCCAGCTAATACTACCCTCCCCCTACTTTCCTTCTCCTCTCTTCACTCCTCTCTCAACCTTCCCCAGACTCCCTCATTTACATTACATACTCTTCTGATTTCACCACTACTTCCCTTCCTCTCTACACCACTACTTTTCCTCCTCGCACTTAACCCTTCGCTACTCCTCCATTTCCCAAATTCTTCCTCCTCTACTTCCCCTCTCCTCACTTACCCAGCTAATACTTCTCTTCGACTACTTCCCTTGTTCAGTCATCGATTTCCTTCTCCTACTCATTCGCAATACACTACTAGCCTTCCCTTCGCTACCCTCACTACCCCACCAGACTTCGAAACATTCCACTACTTCCCCTCCCTCTTTTTCATTATCCTCTTGCAGCCCTCCCAAATTTTCACTCATCCCTTTTATTTCCATTACTTCCTCTCCCTCAATCCCTCTCACTTCCCCTACTTCCCCCCACACTTTCCCTACTTTCCTTTCCTCATTTCCATAACCCTCTTCCACCCCTCCAAAATTTTCTCTCACCCCTCTCATTTCCATTACTTTCACTCCCTCAATCCCTCTCACTCCCCCTCCCCGTACTTCCCCCTGTCTCTTATACACAAGATGATGGTACTTATAGAATTGCCTTGTCCTGATCGGCTTTAATTGTAGGAATAATACTTTTATACCGAAACTTTAGCTGATTGCTGAGAAATATAACCAGGAAAAGGGGAAGCTAAGGAGGGGCATAATAAGAAGCAAGTTCAGACAAAGGGCTAAGAAGTCAGCTCTGGTCTACTCTTTGAACTTGATTCAGGGGTTGCTGAAGTATTGCAACATATCTTTCAGGGCAGCATACCTCGATGGCTGGGAGAAGCTTCTTCACAGGGTCAAAATTGACTTTATTTCAGAAGGTCTAATTAGGGCATTTGTTTATCCACAATAGACGTTTAATACTTTTGTCTTTGTTTTATATTCGTACTCAATAATGATAATTACGGACGGATCGGTAGATTCGATTGACTACTGATTCGGTCGCTCCTAAGTCTGGGGAATTTCATGTGACTTTTTTTTGCATGGAATATATTTCAAAAATGAAAATCCCTCTTTTGATTATTGCTTGAAAAATGAACATCTCCTTTCACGGGTGTCTACTTAAGGATTGAAGGTGAATTGACTGCGGATTCGGGCTCATTTTTCAAGGCAAATGAGCGCGCTGATAAATTCGCTAAGAATATTTACTTGCTGAATTTTAAAATTAGTACTGGATTAAAAGTTGGCTACGTGTTATGGTTCATAAAGAGGGTCTTCGAACCCTGAAAGACCTGGCTGTGGGGCTGTCGGAAGGAAACCGGTGACCAACGGGAATATTTTGGGTGTGTATCGTAAAAAACTACAAGACCACGGTTTAATAGCTTCACTGTAAAAAATCTGGTTGACATTCGATATTCGACAATTTACGCGGTTCACTGCTCAAAATGTTTCACGGCAACTACATATTTAAACATTTAATTGAGATTTTTTACGATTAATTGTGATGTTTGAAATATACTTATAATGAAGTTTGAAGGTCAAGCCATATCTTCTCTCAAGTTTTCAATTCAAAACCTCTTCTAGTTTGAACTAGTCTGGCTAAAATCTGAATTAACGAAATTCATATGCGTTATATAAGTGAATGTGTAGGCGTTGTTGGATTATTGTATTTTGTAAATGATAAACGATTTGTGAGATTATGTTCGCAATGCATATTTTCGAATTCTACACGGTCAGTTTAATTTTAAACTGAATGTTGAAATTCAACCGTCCTGAGCTTTAGCTGGTTCTAGACTAGAAAATATCAAAGAGGCACAGAATTGGGCATGATCCTGAGCGTGCCGCAAAACACTTCTCCGGTGTCAGTATATCTACTTTAGGGAAAACAAAGAGCAACTTTGGGCACACCACCAACGAAAAAGTATTCTTTTCCCGACCTTCAGACATGTACATTATCGATAAGAGGTTCCTAAAACTGCAAAATATCAAAATTATTTTTGAAAAATTTTTGCAATCACATTTTTTGTTGAACGCGCTTTTTACCAATTTGAAAAAATTCATTCAATTATTAAATGATGGCTCATTTTTGCAGGAAAAACATTCTCTACAGCTCTACTGTTCTCAATTTTTGGAAGTAAATTTGTCTACTTATGTATGAAATCGTTCAAAGACTTTTTATTTGTATTCAAATAACTATGATTCACCTTCCGTAATTCTTCTTCCTTGCACTTTTTGCAGAGGCTTAGGCATGTGGGATAAGGGGGTCAAACTGACCTTGGCCAGCATGTGTATGGATTTGGATGCTCTGTAGGGGCGGACCAATTATTCTCCTTTGCAGTTTGTGAAATCAAATCAAAACAAAATTTGAAGGAAATAGGAAGGGCGTTAGTGGAGGGGGAGAGGGGTTGGTCTCGAACGGATCTAGCATAAACCTCTTTTCCCAATCTGTCTCTCCGGCAGGCCAAACTCATGTGGCAGCTGTGTGATCCCCCTGAATGAGGCTATGGAAACGAGAGCCGTTAATAATCAGCTACAAGGGCTGGAGCATCGGCAGCTACAACACTGGCAAATAGCACTGCGGCCCAGAAGAAAAGAAAGGGCTCAGAAAACATCTCATCGGTGAAGGGGCTGAGCCTATGAGGAGGCGCAAGCGAATCCACCAGACGGCGAACAGAAAGTCGTTGATGGCTGGACTGACAGCTGCCCAGAGTCTAACCCCTGGCGGTGTTTGTGGCAGACACGAGCTACCCAGACACGCTGCTCACTGCAGAGCATTATGACCTCCTGAGGGAAGCCTTCTGAAATGCGATCAAAAGAGAGTCCCCTGGTAAATAACCAAAATTCTGGACCTCCTCCTGTAGGAAAGGTGTCTTCATATTTATCGCAGCCGATCCAGCGACCGAGACGAGGCCCTGGGAGGGTACAGAACTCAAAGTAGGTGGGGTTGACTTGCTTCAAAACATGAATATTGCTATAGCGTACAAAGATATTTAGGAAATTTTAAAGTTTTTAAGAATATAAAAAAAAATTTTAAACTTGGAAAGATTTCCGAAAATTTATGAAAAAATGTAAAACATGTTTTTAAGCATCAAACACTCCCAAATATCTTTTACTCAAATTTCTCCTAAAATATCTCAGAATTTTGTAAAATAAAACAAAATTCTTTGAAATTATCTAGACTCTTTTTTTACATATCTAACACTTTAAAAGTATTTTTGAATTTTCTTGAGAAACGTAGGAAAAATAAATTCATATACCTTTGAAATAAATAAATAAATAAACTTAAAAATGTTATTACAAGGTTTAAAAAAATAATATCATACTTTCATTGTCTTGAAAATTAAAAAATTCAAATAATGAAAAAAAGATTTTTAAGAATTTTCAAAAAGTTTGAGAGAATACAAAATTTTTTTTATGGTTCCTAAAAAAAATTTCAATTCATTATTTATTTTAAAAAATGTGGGTCAAGAAAAAATCGAAAAAGATTTTTAAACATTTCAAATGATTTCCAACAATTTTGAAAAAGAGTGTAGAAGATTTTAAAACAAAATTTTCCAAAGTTGCTAGATTACCAAATTAAAAAAAGAATTCGAGTAAGATTAAGAGATATTTAGAAGTATGAAAAAGATTAAAAAATAACATAAAAGTTGAAAAGTTGGAAAAAATCAAAAATAAATCTACTTTTTGAAGATTTCAAAAGAAGAAGATTTTCAAGAATCTTGAAAGGTGTTCAAAGAAACAAACAAAAATCACAAGATTCTTGGGAAAATTTGAAATGATTTTGATGTGAAAAAATTAATTTTAAGAGACTATTCAAAATTATTTCAAAACCTTTATAATAATTTTTCAAAAAAGTTTCGAAGATAATCTAGAAGCTTTTATGGCAATTTTTTTTAATGTTTCAGAATTTTTTATAAATTTCAGAAGAAATTTTCTTCATTCTAAAAGATATTTAGGAATTTTAGATGTTTTGAGGTATTAAAAATATTTGAAAACTTGGAAAGATTTCCGAAAATTTATGAAATATTTATATAACATGGAAAACAAAGAGTTAATACTTATTCACTTGCCTATTATTCCCTCTTTCTTTTTTTATTTTATATTTTTTTTTTAATTTGAATAGACATTTAGGAGTGTCTTTTCCAAATTTAGTCGCTTAATTTTTTTTTTAATTTCAGAAAGTCGCGGGTTTTTCAGAAACTTTCCACTTTTTGACCAATTTTCAATCAGAGAGGTGATAGTCCATTATTGTTAACAAAAGATCATTGTTTGAACAATTTGTTACTATTGTTAATAATATTATCTCTGAATAATGCTAGAAATAGTGATTTTTTCTAAAATTTTTAACTTGTGTTCACTTTTCACTTAGTGGGATAATAATTAATGCAAGTTGATAAAAATAATTTTTTGAAAAATTTATTATTGTTTCTAACTATTTTCTCCTAAATAAGTGCTAGAAATTTGCAGTTCTATCTTTAAATTTTCTTTCTCGCTTAAATTAATTTTTTTAAATATTGGGAAAAGAGAACAAATAATTCACTGAAAAAAGTAAAATACTATTTAAAAAATGATTTCTGTTGAGGTTCACTTATGATTTGTTCATAACTAAAAAGTGTAAGCGAAACTCAAAATTTCAGAAGAAAGAAACTTTCTAGCATTACTCAAACAGAATAAAGTTATAAACAATAATTAATTGTTTAAATCGGCATGTTAGTTAATTTTCATTAATTAATACCTCACTAAGTGAAAAGTGGACAAGAAGTTTAAGAATTCAGAAAAAAACCCCAACTTTTTGCACTTATTCAAGAGAAGATAGTTATAAACAAATACAAATTGTTTGAACAACTATGTTTAATTGCATTATGTATTACTTTCCTAAGTAAATAGAGGGTGAAAAGTTAAAAATTTCAGAAGAAACCGCAACTATATTGCATTAATAAAGAAGAAGACAGTTATAAACAATAATTATTTCTTTAAATAATTATTTTTTCCTAATTCAATTGATTGTTAACTCAACCTATGTGAAAAATAGACAAACAATTGTAAATTTGAGAAAAAACGCATTTTTCGAGCACTATTCAAATTGAATATTATTAATAATGATACTAAATTGTTTGAACAAATAATTTTGGTTATTTTAATTAATCATTTAACTCACTTCAAGTCAAAAGTGAACAAAATGTTGACAATTTAAAATCAGACAAAAAGTAGAACATGTTAATGTCTTTTATCTGCATGGTCGATAATCAATATTTTTGTGAATATTGATTATTAATTTTTGAAGTTGTGAAAAAATCTCTAGCTCCGCTGGGATTCGAACGCCAGATCTTTCAGATTTCCGGTCTGATGCTCTAACCAATTAAGCTACGGAGAAAATATTTCAATTCTTTTGAAATCACTTGCAATTTTTTTAATCTCCTGATAATTCCTAGATTTTTAAAAATACCCTAAAATATTTCCAATCTTTTAAAATCTTTTGCAATTTTTCAAAGATCATAAAAATTTCTTGGAATTTTTAAAAATAACATAAAAAATTTCCAATAATTTTCAATATTTTATAATTACTTGCCATTTTTCAAAGCCCTTGCAAATTCCTTGGAATTTTTAAAAATACTCTCAAATAATTCCAATACTTTAAAATCTTTTGACATTTTTTGAAAATTCCTTGGAATTTTTAAAAATACTCTAAAATATTGCAAATCTTTTGAAATCACTTGCAATTTTTTAAATCTCTTGGAAATGCCTTGAATTTTTTTAAATTCTTCTAAATGTATTGGAATATTTTAAAATACCCTAAAATATTTCCAATCCTTTGAGATCCAATCAAACTATTCAAATAAATAATAAAAATCCTTGGAATCTTGTAAAATATCCTCAAATGATTCAAATCCTTTAAAATATTTTGAAATCACTTGCAATTTTTTAAAGTTTTTGAAAATTCCATGGAATTTCGAAAAACACTAAAATATTTCCAATATTTAAAATCCTTCGAGATCCAATCAAACTATTCAAATAAATAATAAAAATCCTTGGATTTTTGTAAAATACCCTAAAATATTTCCAATCCTTTAAAATCTTTTGAAATCTTTTGGAAATTCCTGGGAATTTTTAAAAATACTCTAAAATATTTCAATTCTTTTGAAATCACTTGGAATTTTTTAAATCTGATAATTCCTGAAAATTTTAAAAAATACCCTAAAATAATAACAAAAAATATTTCAAATCTTTTGAAATCACTTGCAATTTTTTAAATCTCTTGGAAATTCCTTGAAATTTTTTTTAATTTTTCTAAATGTATTGGAATATTTGAAAATACCCTAAAATATTTCAAATCCTTTGAGATCCTTTCAAACTATTGAAATGAATAAAAAAATCCTTGGAATCTTGTAAAATGTCCTCAAATGTTTCAAATCCTCTAAAATATTTTGAAATCACTTGCAGTTTCTTAAAGTTTTTGAAAATTCCATGGAATTTCGAAAAACACTCAAATATTTCCATTATTTAAAATACTTCGAGATCCTTTCAAATTATTGAAATCAATAACAAAATTCCTTGGATTCTTGTAAAATTGAAAAAAAAAGAATTTTAACATGAAAAGTGTAATAATTGATATTTCACCTAAGAGACTTTAATTTAAATAAAAAAACTGTTGAATTCAACAAAAAAAAACAGAAATTTTCAACAAAATAGTTGAACCCCGAACCAAAACAGATGAATTTTCAACAAAAGAGATGAATTTTCAATAAAAAGTTGAATTTTTTAGAATACTGTTGACTTTAAAATCCGAACAGATGAATTTTCAAATAAATAGTTTAACTGTAAAAAAAAAATTTAATGTAATAAGTTGAACTATTGATGAAAATAAATTTTTTTAACCAAACAGTTTCACATTTAACCAAAAAGTATGAATTTTCAACCACGAAGATCAATTTTTTACCAAAAAGGAGAATTTTCAAAAAAATACATAAATTTTCAACTAGAAGAGGACAATTTTTAGTATAAAATATCGATTTTCAATAAAAAATGGAACAGTTACATTTTCAGTTAAAAAAATTAATTCTCAAACAAAAAATAATAAATTTTTCACAAAATACTTAAATTTTCAACCATGGAGATGAATTTTCAACTAATATGATGAATTTTCAACAACAAAAAAGTGAATTTTTGAAAAAGTAATTCAACTTTCAACCCAGTAGTAGAATTTAAAAAAAAAATGTAATAATTGATATTTCACCCGAAGAGATTTTAATTTAAATAAAAAACTGTTGAATTTAACCAAAAAACAGAAATTTTCAACAAAATAGTTGAACCCCGAACCAAAACAGATGAAATTTCAAGAAAAGAGATGAATTTTCAATAAAAAGTTGAATTTTTTTAGAATACGGTAGACTTTAAAACCTGAAAAGATGAATTTTCAAATAAATAGTTGAACTGCCAACAAAAAAAATGAATTTTTAACGTAATAAGTTGAACTATTAATGTAAAGTAATTTTTTTAACCAAACAGTTTCACATTTAACCAAAAAGGATGAATTTTCAACCAGGAAGATCAATTTTTCACCAAAAAGGAGAATTTTCAACAAAATAGATGATTTTTCAAATAGAAAAGGTCAATTTTTAGTATAAAATATCGATTTTCAATCAAAAATGGAATATTTACATTTTCAGTTAAAAAAATTAATTCTCAAACAAAAAATAACAAATTTTTCACAAAATAGTTCAATTTTCAACCAAGAAGATAAATTTTCAACTAATATGATGAATTGAATTATCTTCGTATTGTTTGAAATTGTTTTCATATTTTCAGAAAATTTTCAGAGAGGTGAATTTTCAAGTGTTGAGGTAATCATTCTAGAGTTTAAAATAATCTTTTCATTGTTTGAGGTTGTTTTCACACTTTTAGAACATTTTTGGTCATGGGGGTAGGTATGTATGACTTGGGGCTACATTTTTAAGACACGTATGATATGTCATCAAAGAGCTAAAAAGAGGTAACAAATCTCTGCTAACGGTTTTTTTTGATTATTATTATTTTTGATGCGTTTTGTACAAGTATATGTGTGTCCCGCTACATAAATCCACGTTGAAGAGCAGTTTTCGGGGGAAATCATAAAAGGGATAAATTTTAACGTGGTAAGTTATTAATTCAAAGTTCTGAATCATTTTGACGTTGCTTAGGATCGTTTTTACACTTGTAGAACATTTTTGGTCACGGGGGTAGGTATGTATGACTCAACTGTAGTTTTTTCGGACACGTATTATATGTTTTTAGAAAGTACAAAAAAGCAAAAAATCTCACCTAATCGTTTATTTCATTATAATAATTTGTATTGAGTTTTCATAGGTGACGGCGCCAAGTGGACGTCTTGCTAGCGCCGCCACCCTTATATCGGAAGTTTAAAGAGCAAACAAATTTTGGATTCGATATACAATTTCGGTAACAAATAAATTACCAGAGTTCAAATATTTACAAAACTAAAAAAAAAGGAACGTAAAAATGAATATTTTTAGCCTAACAATGCACGATATAGAAAAAAGTCTTGATAAGAAAAACTTTTTTTTTCAAACACCCTAAAAAAATGTTAAATAATCCGATGTTTGAAAGAACGACACAAGCTATGAAAACAAATATTGAAAAAAATTACTCACGCAAAGAAGATCTACAAATTTGACATAAATCATTTTTTCATAGGACGCGTAGTTCTTGTTTTATTTCCAAAAAATGGCATTGAAAATCAATAAATCATATTTTTCAAAAAACGACACGAGAGACAAAAAAAATGATAAGACAAAAGTGTCTCAACCGAAAAAGATCTACAAATTCGTTATAAACTTTTGTTACAAAAGTGAATAAAAAATTTAAAAAATTACCTTTTAGGAAAAACGACACAAGTTACAATAACATTTTATTCAAAAAAATTGTTCGTCTGATTATATCTACAAATTTCCTTAGAATCACTAAAACTTGTCTCGCACGAACTTCTCATTGCTTGAGAATTAGAACCGGATGAAAAAAATTAAAATTTGGTAAAATATTCGTATATCAAATTTTAATAGACTGCATGGGCTGCATTAGATTATAACGAGAAGATTAAAAAAAGTTAATAAAATTCTGTTAATATCTTCAATCCTATCTGAGAGTTATTGCATGTTTGTATGCACTCACAGATTTCTTTTATTACTGATGATGTTAATTAACTGATTTTCATCAACCTGTTTTTCACTTTTTTCCAATTATATAAGCAAATTGAGTCAGCTAATTAAAATTTAATTCAGCCACGTCTCTTTATAATTAAAGTATTTGCAACAGGCCTTAATTCCATAACAATGAGAGTGCAATCCGTTACAGGTAAATGAAACTAGCCTTCTACTCGCCGTCGTCAATAACTCTTAGATTTCTGCTTCAAAATTTGCAAATAATAACATTTGTTCTATTTTTATTTGATTTTATAAATCAGTATTATATCATTATGGCCGTGCGGTCTCACAGACCGCACCATGCTTCTGATGTGGGTCCCTCCCCCTTGGCCTTCCTCAAAGCTGCCGTTATTAGACTGGGTTGGTCCTGGTTATCCACGGTAGCGTCACAATTGTTATATTTCTGTGTTTATTTATTTTAAGGTACTTCAAACGCAAGAAGAACATAAACAAACTTAGGCTTGATGCGGCTACCCCAGATTTCGGAACGTGGCCGTCCCAGAAAAAGTTAACGTCCCGATTATCCCTCATCTGAGCCAAAAGTGACAAATTAGTATTGACGCATGGCCGTGCGGTCTCCTAGACCGCACCAAAATTTTTACATCTGGTTCCTACCCCGACTGGTGTGACAGATTTTTTATAATTGAGGTCGATAAAATTGATTAATTCTTTACTTAATCCAATGTTACTTCATATATTTCTATAAGTAAGATAGTAAAAAATTATGTAATTATTTAATTAAATATAAATATATACAGCGGTCTGTTTAAACTCATGTCCATGTTGCAAAAATGAAATCACGTCCATACTTGAAGGTACAGCTAATGTAATTGTGTTAAAATTTTCACGAATTTATTGCTCGTATATGAATTACCTTCAAAGGTACTAAATGAAACGAGACCTATCAATTATCTCAAGTTTTCAAATTGCAATAATTTATTTGCCTTTTCATCGCTTGGATGCAATGTGAAGAAAATGAAGGAGATGAACAGGAAGAAGATATGAAGGAAAAGAAGGAGAAAGAGATGAACGAAATGAGAGAGAAGCTGCTGATTGATTGAAATAAAAAGAGAAGTATCTGAAGGAGGTGAAATGGAACAAGATATAAAGGAGAAGGAGATAAAGATGATGAAAGAAGAGGACAACGAGATGAAAGGTGAAGATTAAAGGAGAAGGAAATAAAAGAGAAGTAAATCAATGGAAAAAGATATGAAAAAGAAGGTGTTATAAAGGAGTGTAATACAAAAAAGATGCAGAAGAAGGAGATAAAAGAAGTCAGAGAAGAAAATGAAGTAGAAAGAGCTAGAGGCTATGAAGGGGAAGCGGATAAAAGAAGTGAGTCATAAAAAAGATGAAGAATAAGAAGATGAAAAGATAATGTAATTTCCAAGAAATTTTACTGAGAAAGAAAGTCACGATGATTCGTAAATTAAAATTGTATTCAATATTCTGGTTCAAGACAAAGGAGAGTGAGATTAAAGGAAGAATATGGGGGAGATGAAGGAGGGGGAGATATGAAGGAAAATGATCAGGAGACAAATGAGATGAGAAAGGAAGTAAAGTAGATTGAAGAATGGATGTAAAGGGGAAGAAGATGGAGGAGAAGGATGCATGAAGGGTAAAGAGAAGGAGATATGGAGCAGAAGGAGATGTAACGTGGAAAAGATGGAATAGAGGAGAAACAGAATGAGATTAAAGGAATAGAAGATGAAATAGATGAAAAAGAAGAAGCAGGTGATGATGTAGAAGGATACGAAGGAGAAGAACAGGGCGATGAAAGGAGACGTGAGTGAAGGAGATAAGAAAGAAGGAGATATAACAGAAATATATATAAAAGAGAAGGAGCTGGAGAAGATGCAGTGTGAAGGAAATGGAGGATATGAAACAGAAGACGATATGAGGGAAAAGAAGAAAAAAGAGATGAACGAAATAAGAGAGAAGCAGCAGGAGGAGAAAATGACGGAGATGCGAGAGAAGAAGAAGCTGATGAATGATATGAGAAAGAAGGATTAGCAGATTGGAGAAAAAACATAAAGAGGAAGAAGACAGAAGGAGACTAAGAAAAAGAACAAGGCGATAAAAGGAGATGCAGGCGAAGGTGGTAAATGATAAAGAGATAGAACAGAAAGAGATATAGAAAAGAAGATGTAAGTTGTGAGTTCATTTCGAGTGAAGAGTCGCAGGACGGAAATCCAAGACAAGCTGACAAGGAAGACAAGAAACAAACAGGCGAATTGCAAATCACTCGAAATCCAACAAATTGAAAAACCATCACGGGGTCTCGACACTCGACGAACTGACAGTTCGTGAACAATCAAGTAGACAGAACCAAAGGATGACATTCGAATGGCGGATTACCCATATAGGGTACAACTTGATATCTACTTGCCTTACTGTGAATTCGAAACCAAGTGTAAAATTGATCATTTTTAGAAAAGACGAGCATTTTTTGTTTTAATCGTGAGAACCGACATAAAGAATAAACAAATGATATTTTTGGACAAAAAGACACAAGGTACAATAAAATGTTCAATGACAAAAACTTTTTCAAATCAGATCTGAAAAATTGCTCTTAACCTTTTCTTCTTACTTGCCACGCGATAAGCATGTGTTTCTTAGAGCCAAAGGAGTTTAAACAAAAGAGAATTCATAATTACTAAATTTAAGTTGTGGATGCTTTGACCTTTGATTTTCAAAGGTCTGTGCACAAATGAGGGTGAAGTACAAAGACCGAGCGCGCAGCGCGAGATCCAACAGGTGTCCGACCTAGGCCCATGCAGCGGCCAGATTTTTAAAAATATTTCTATTTAAAATTTTCTAAAATAATCCATATAAGTAGAATTTTCACCTTTCTTCGATAAAAATAAAATTTGCTATCGTAGGCTGTGACTCTCTGGTGTAACTTCAAAGGTCAAGGAGATACAAAAATTAAATAATCTGTTTGCCACAATCAACCAAATTAGACAAAATTCTCCTGAATTCTGTAAAATATGCTTGCATATTGTAGAATTTTCCAGAATTTAGTAGAATTCTACTGTATTTTGAAGAATTTTCTTCAATTCAGCATAATTTTCTCATAATCTGCAAAATTCTCTCTAATTCTGTGGAATTATTTTGATTTCTGCAGAATTCTATTGAATTCAGTAGAATTCTCTTGAATTTTGTACCATATACTCAAATTCAGTAGAATTCTTTTGAATTCTGTGAAATTCTCTTCAGTTTAGTAGAATTTTCTTATGCCTTACAGAATTTTCTTGAAATCAGCAGAATTTTCCTTAAAGCAGTAAAATTTTCTTGAATTTAGCAGAATTTTCTGGAAATTAGTAAAATTCTTTTGAATTTGGCAGCATTATCTTTTACTAGAATAGATGACTTTTTAACCGAAAAGATGAATTTTTTACAAAAAAATTTCACTTTCAACCACAAAGTGAAATTTTCAAGTAAAATGGTGAATATTTAACGGGAATACTTGATATTTCAACGAGATAGTTGCATTTCCAATTACAAAGACAAATTTTCAACCACTCAGTTAATTTAAAACTGAAAAAGGTCACCTTTCAAACAAAAGTGGGATAATTGAATTTCTAGTTCAACAAATTGTTTCCTATTAAAAAAAGATTCAAACAAAGTGATACATTTTAAACTTAGGAATGATGAATCTTCACCTAGAATAGATGAGTTTTCAATCAAATAGATGAATTTCGAATAAAAGTGTTTCAACCAAGAGGATTACTTCATACCCAAACAGAAGAATTTTTAACAAAATAGATGAATTTTTAACTAAAAGAGATGAATTGTCAACCAAAAAATGACAAATTCTTCACAAGAATAAATGCATTTTAGGTCAAAAGGATGAACTTCAACCAAGAAGATTAATTCTATCAAAAAGGATCAATTTTCAACTAAAAAAGATAGTTTTTCAACCCAAAATAGAATATTAAAATTTGTAGTTGAACAAATTATTGTTTCACCAACAAAAAAACAAAAGAAAAATTGCGAGGATATAGTCAAAGTTTCAACTGGAACTTAAGCCAATAATAATTATATCAATAATTAACTTAAAGTCAAAGCTAGAACGAATTTTTGACAAAAAAGCCAAGTTTTGAAACAACGGGATGAATTTTTGATCAAAATGATGAATCTTCCGGCAAGTAAATTAATTCTTAACCAAAGAATTCAACATAAATGAATTTTTAACCACATACTCATAAAAATAAAGAATTATTGTTATTTAATTTCATATTGCAGTGGAAAGAAAATTAAGCACGCTGTCGAAGAAATACCCTCACTTTAAAAAAAAATTCCTAATATTTCCAGGTTTTCCAGGTAGGTCAAACACACCTGGTATTTAGGATGATATGAGGCAGTTGAAGCGATTTCGTTTGTCTAGGGTCCAGGATTTATGACGTTGACTCAGCTGGATAAAAATGCGACTAGCAGGTTTCCATGAGTTAAGAGATCTTTTTTTTGTGAATAACAGAGTTGCTATAGGTCAGGTAATTCCAGAAAGACAGGAAATGTTAGGGAATGTGCGGGATATCTGACAGCAACCGAATCCCATTTCAATACGAAGATTCTTGTCGTCAGTTGGCATATAATCCATCAGCAGGAAAATATATCTTCTAAAATCAAAAACTTAAATTGTTTAGGGATAATATTCATCTGGCTGATTGAAATTGAACAGAAATGTACCTATAAATATGATTCATAATATAATAATATTATAAATCTAACTCAATGAAAGTCAAATAAATGACCGACTTCTTGTTTCACCAATTAGTTCAGATCAAACAATTGTGAGTCAAATTTGGCAGTGATAATTTTGAGTAGAAAAATGTATGCAAAACATTAATGAGAAGAATTTAACTATTTTTTTAGTCTAATAATATAATTTAAAATTTGTTAAGTTTTTGTAAATACACCAACCCATTTTTTCTATCAGAAGTTAAACAAATTTGCTACTTATTATGTTGCGACCATAATCTGCTTTGGCGCAAATTACTGAACTTAGGTGCTGAAAAAAAATTATGAGGGTAATGAACAGCCGATATTACGCAGCCAGGGTGTCCATTTTTTTGGCATATGCTGATGACATAGTTGTACTTGCTGACTTTCGGATTGATCCCCAGAGAAAAATTAATGCTACTGTCGGATATTCTAGGTTGAGTTATCTGCAAGACCAAGACCATGGTTTTTCATGAGGGTAGACCCCAATAATGCAACAGTTTTGGAAGTTCGAGTAACTTTTCTTTGGCCGTGGGTTCATCTTTGCAATTCCTTCGAGCATCCTAGTCGAAATCTTGGCGCTCTAAACAAATCCTGATTCACAGCCTTATCTCGAGCGTCCTTTTTTATGCAATAGGGATTTGGGGTATCAGTTATTGTGAGCAGGTAGAGGTAATCCACACTTATTTCTTCAAGAAAGTTTTTGGCTTGACTTTGCACACTCCAGGTTACGCGCTGAGGCTGAAATTTTCCCGTATTCCACTAGCATTTAACATATTAAAGATGACCCTAAATTGTCTGTAGAAAAATTAGGGTCTGTGTGAAGAGAGCTTCCTAAAGTTTGTTTAAAACGTCTAAATGTCCTTGCGGACTCTGTTGATGCAGTTCCCAAGTTGAGTTGGGTTTTGCAGCTAAAAAATCTTCACACGTTGTGTTTTATAGAGGCCCTATTGCCTGGATTGGACCTAGTAGGTTTACAAAATATCAAGAAATAATTCCTAGTGAAATTCATGGCCTACGTATATCCTAGGATTTTAAAGGATTTCACCAGATTTACCGACATTTTTGAGGATTCACGAATATTATAAAGGATTTAAAGGGATTACAAGGATTATCAATTTCCTTTTACAGATTTCACTCAACTTCACTATATTTTAAGATATTTTTAAATATTCAATAAGATTCCAACTGAGCTCGTAAGATTTTGCAATATTTCGAGTATTCAAAAAGATGTTGAGACACATAAAGGGATTTCAGCAAATCTTAAAGGATAATAAGGAGTTTCCATGTGATTTTGAAGGTTTTAAGTGAATCCTTCCGTCATAAGAAAAATGTTTGAAGTAGAGAATGTGGCGTTCAACTGAATTGAAATAATAATTGAAATGATAATCAAAATGTTAAAACTTTCGAAAGTCCCTTTTTTGATTCAGTAATAAATTAAATACCAAAATCCCCTTTCTTCCAGTTCAATAAAAATGTTAAAAATAACAAATTCTTTCCTTTCGTCATAAGAAAAACATTGAAAACAAAGAATTAGCCCTGTTGTAACTTAATCAAAATATTTAACAAAATATTTGTGACAAGGTGCTTTTCACTTGATACTAAACGATTCTTAACGGCACCGGGTTCCTCAAGTTAAACTCTAGATGTGAAAATGATCCGAGGAATGAGAGTCCTATTTCTCAGGGAGCACTCTGAAATTTTGAGAAAGCATATTATTTATTCTCGTTGTATACGCTTCTTTTGCAATCTGTCAAACAACGCGAGAGAGTCAGCTGTCAACCTTCAACAACGCACGTGCTCCGAGATGGTCATCACATCAGAGTTGGCAAAGCAGATCAGGGAATTCGTCACCAATGGTTCCTTATGTTTCCTTGCAAATAATACCAGTCGTCATGGCAACGAGACTGACAAGAGTCAACCAACAAAACAAGCCGCCATGACACTGCCAGGTACCCACGACAAGATAGAGTGAGAGGGAGAGTTCTGCAGGAGACGATATCCCTTACTCACAGGTGAATGGAATTTCCACGCTTCCCAGAGCGAGACAGAGAAGCGACCCAGTACCGCTCTGTCTTTTTGTAGACTATGGACTTAAAGGGCGATTGTCAGCTTGCACTGCCGGTAACTTCGGAGATGTCAAAAACATTCTAGATCCACACAGGGCTCCAATGCAAGAATTTCCTCTCGGAATTGGCTCAAATACTGAGAGGGTCGGATTCGTATTCAGCGCGTCAAAATACATAAGGATAAAGTGGTCTTGTCAAATAGTCCTCACCTTTTTTTTTTTGGAAACCAGTGTAATTAATGCAAGTTAACAAACATGCTTATTTAAACAATTGATTATTGTTTATTACTATATTCTCTTAGACTTTTTAGTTATAAACAAATAATAACTAAACCTCAACAAGAATAATTTTCTAAATAGGATTTTACTTTCTCAAGTTCATTATTTTTTCTCTGTTCCCAATGTTTAAAAAAATTAATTCAGTAATTAATTAATTAATTTTTGTTTGTTTTTTAATCAATTTAATAATGAGGAGTAGGTGGGAGAACTAGGTGTTTAAATGACTTGTAAAAGTTTTGCTTCAAAATACAACAAGAAGTTCATTGCAAAGTGTAAAAGAAAAATTTGGAATTGAACATATTTTAATATCAGCCCCTCTCCAGGAAAATATATTCACGAAAAAGAAAGAGATTGTTTAAAATATGTTTCTCTCTAATGTTTATTTATCATTCGTTCATAACTAAAAAGGCGAAGCAAAGTTGAACATTTCTGAAGAAAGCGAAGCTTTCTAGCACTTATCTAAGAGAAAATAGTTATAAACAATAAGAAATTGTTTAAACAACTATTTTGATTAATTTGCATTAATTATTACATCACTAAGTGAAAAATAGACAAATAGTTTAAAATTTCAGAAAAAACGCATCTTTCTACCATTAAGCAAAAAGAATATTTTTTAACAATAATAATAGATTATTCAAACAATTATTTTTGTTAACTTGAATTAATTATTACTTCACTCTAATTGAAAAATGTACAAAAGTTAAAAAATTTAAAAAAAAGCAACTATCTAGTATTAATATAGAAGAAGATAGCTATAGACAATAACAATTTGTTTAAACAATTATTTTTGCTATATTAAATTAAATATTAATTCACTCAAAGTAAAAAGTGAACAAAAAGTTGAAAATTTCAGAAAAAACCGCACTTTGTGGAACTATTTAAAAATAATATTATTAAAAATTATAATAAATTGCTTAAACAATTATGTTTGCTGAAATTAATGAAATATTACATCTCTCTAATTGAAAATTGGACAAAAAGTGGACAATTTTTGAGAAAAACGCTAATTTCTATCTCCATTCGAAGAGAAAATTGCTAAAAACAATAATAAATTGTTTAAACAAAAAATGCAATTTGTAATTTACTTTTGTTATTCTTTATTGGCAAGTCCGAATGATTGGCGAATGCAACAGCATCACTCTCATTTGAATAAAGAATAAATTTTGTGATTCCTTTTATTTAAAAACAATAGTTGGTAAGAAAGTAAGCGATGGTAATGTAGATACAGTCGAACTCGGATTTAACGTCAGTTTTGGGACTGTCCTTGGACCTGACCTACTCTAACTAAACCGGATTTAGCTACGTCTTGTCACGCCTTCGTGAACCCCGCACACCCCGCGCAGCTCCTGACAAGCCTACCCGCGGCGCGGTGTCAAATCTCGGAATCCGCAAATTCGGGAACGTTGAATCCGCGTTTGACTGTATTTTCTTATTTGTTGTAAATTTTTCCTGTAAACAATTTTTACTAAGTTCAATATCTGCTGCATAGAATAATTTGAATTTTAATGAATTCATACATTAAATCTATCCGAGTTCACTATGTCGATATCAAAGAATAATAAATCTTTGCGAACAGGGTTCGATGCTTTTAAAATGTCTACAAAGGTTTGCAAATTTTGATATTTTCAATGAGAAATTTACATTTCACCTTCAAGATATTCAAATCATAATTTTCTCTCTAGTAATAGCAAATTTTTGTGAGGTTTCTCAGTGTGTGATGTGCCTGAGTGTGCCTCTCTGAGGGCCTTTTAGATTCTGGAAATGCGAGTAATATTATTGTTCTACAAAGCGCGAATAGGGTGTAGAATATTTACCTTATTTATACGATTCTACGTAATCCGCCATTTCCATATTTTTTGTACGTGCCGACACAACAAATATGTGCAACGACAAGCCTATAATTTTATATGAATTTCAAAATTATTATAATTTATGTCAAGACAAGACATGTAAATAATTCAATACATAATTTTTAAGGAAATTGTAAAATTATTATCGATTATTATCAGAGAGTTTACAGCGGCATCCTTTTATCGCTTGTACTCTTTTCCATTTTCGAGGCTACGTTTATTATTCCGAAAATTTTTTTTTTTCAAATTGTTAAATAAATAGAATTTGATGAAAAATATTTGTTTTTAAGGAGGTACGGTCATGAATATACTCTTCTTGCGGATTTGTTTATACTTCGACTATAGGTTCTTTGGAATGTTATCTAAACGTTTGCGAAATTTAAAAAATATTGTCCTCTCCTGAGCTGAGATTCCCCTACACTCCCTCATTTCATCTACTTCCCCTACTGTCATTCTCAATCATTTCTCCTACTTCTCCTTGCTAACTTCCTTAACTTCCCAAATTTTTCCCAATTTCCTCTTATTCCCCTCTCACTATTTCCCTTATTTCCTATACTCCCCCTCTCCTGATTCCCTCTGCTTTATCTACTTCCTTTTATGTAATTTCTCCTGCTTTCCCACCCCTCATTCCCCTAATTTACCTACCGCTCATGTCCCTTTATTTTCCTCAGTTCCACTTCTCTCATATACCCTTGATTTAGGTATTTTATCTCATTTTCCCTAATTTCCCCTACTAACTCTCTAGTTATTTTTCCTACTTCACCTACTTCGCCTCCCCTCATTTTCCCTTTCCTTTCTCACTTCCTCCTCATTTTCCCTAATGTTTCCTACTCCCCCTGCCTCATTCCGCCTACTCCTCTCATTTTCCCTATTCTCCCATCCCAATTTCCCCTCATTTCCCCTCATAGCCCCTCCTTGGATAAACTATGACGGATGGACGCCTGACCGAAAATATAAGACTTTCTGCCCGGGGCTACAAAACCCTAAAGATCGTCCAAGTTTCTAGAAATCTTTAAAATCTTTGGAAATTCAATAAAATCCTTTAAATCTTGTGAAATTTCTTGAAACACCATAAAATATCCTAAATTTTTTATAAATGCTACAAAATTCTTTGACATTCCTTAACATGTTTAAAGTCTCGAGAATATTTTAAAATATATAATCGTGAAAATCTATTAAAATAAGTAGAATTAGTTATTCACTTAATTTCTTTAAACAAAAATTAGTAAAAGTAGGTGCTTTTTTCTATCCCCCCCTTCACATTTCCCCAGTTTTCCTTTCCTCACGTCACCATTCTGTCCCCCTTCCCAAACTTTGTCCTCCTCTGCTTCCACCTCTCTTCGCTTCCCTGATAAGAATCACTTTCCCCTACACTCCCTCACTTTCTCTACTTCCCCTAATGTCATTGTCAATCATTTTCCCTACTTTTCCCTCCCTCACTTCCTCAATTTTCCTTTATTTCTCTTTATTCACCTCCCATCATTTCCCTCACTCCCTCTACTTCTCCTCTCCTGATTTCCCCTGCTTCATCTACTTCCTTTTCTGTCATTTCCCCAACATTCCCTCCCCTCATTCCCCTTATTCCCCTTAATTTACCCACGGCTCGAGGGGACTCACATGAAAAAGGCACCTCGATTTGTGAGAGACAAGGGGCCTCACATTAAAAAAGCGCCCCGATTTCTGAGAGGTGAGGGTCCTCACATTAAAAAAGTACCCCGATTTATGAGGGGCAAGAGGACTCACATCGAAAAGGCGCCACGATTTTTGAGAGGCGAGGGGACTCACATTAAAAAAGTACCCTGCTTTATGAGAGGCAAGTGGACTCACATGAAAAAAGTGCCCCGATTTGTGAGAGGCGAGGGGACTTACATTGAAAAAACGCCCCGATTTGTGAGAGGCGAGGGGCCTCACATTAAAAAAGCGCCCCGATTTGTGAGAGGCGAGGGGCCTCACATGAAAAAAGCACCCTGATTTGTGAGAGGCAAGTGGACTCACATAAAAAAAGCACCCAGATTTGTGAGGGGCGAAGGGACTCACATTAAGAAAGCACCCCGATTTGTAAGAGGCGGGGGGCCTCACATTTAAAAAGTACCCTGATTTATGAGGGGCAAGGGGACTCACATCAAAGAGGGGTCACGATTTTTGAGAGGCGAGGGGACTCACATTAAAAAAGCACCCTGATTTTTGAAAGGCAAATGGACTCACATAAAGAAAGCGATCCGATTTGTGAGAGGCGAGGTGCCTCACATTAAAAAAGCGCCCCGATTTGTGAGGCGAGGGGCCTCACATTAAAAAAGCACCCTGATTTGTAAGAGGCAAGTGGACTCACATTAAAAAAGCACCCTGATTTATGAGGGGCAAGGGGACTCACATAAAAAAGGCGCCACGATTTTTGAGAGGCGAGAGGACTCACATTAAAAAAGCACCCTGATTTGTGAGAGGCAAGTGGACTCACATAAAAAAAGCTCCCCGACTTGTGAGAGGCGAGGGGCCTCACATTAAAAAAGCGCCCCGATTTGTGAGAGGCAAGGGGCCTCACATTAAAAAATTATCGATACAATGATTTCTTATGAAATCACCATCCTTTTCAACAATAAAAATTCATGAAGACTCTTACAGGTCCCAAGATATCGTCATTTTAGCGAGGCCGTGCGCCACCTCTCCACTGCGGCGCGGTGTCAGTGTCGCGGGCCGCAAGCAGTTGAAGCTCTTTTGTTTCAATAACACACCACTTTTTCGCGGCTACCTTCATGCTCCTACAGGCTTCAGATGTTTTGCGATGCTATTTTCTATACTTGGCATATGAACTTTGAAAATGATTAAATATTTTAGGAATGCACGGTAAAATATATAATGTAAATTATTGTAAACTCGATTAACAAGCTAGTAATTTATTACAAAATGAACCACAGTGAGAATTCTGCGCAAGGAAGCTACTGAAGTTATTACATTATACAAGGGTAGTTTCCAAAAAGTTGTCAAATTTGGACTATGACTTTATTTGAATGAAAATTTAAAAAAACAACTCAATTTTTTTTCATTATTTCACACCCGAAATAAAGCGAAAATACCAATTTCAGATATTGGGAATCATATTTGCAGTGAAGACAAATGTTAGAACAAAAATTACGTTTTTATCTTCGTTATATGTTAATAGTAGCGAATTCAAAATAGATTTCTTTTGTGAAGAATTAACTCAACTCTGATATAAGCACCCTCAGTTCACGCTATTCCTAGAATTTAAGTCCTGGACATTTTGGAGATGCGGGAACCACGGGACCGAGGGAGAGGCGATGCTCAATCAAAAGTGCTAAACAACATGAAGTACTCTCAGCGTGTTAGTTACGACACCGGTTAGTATGCGTCCAAATCCAACAGAAATGGTTTCTGCGTCCCTGAATGTTTACATTTGGATTCACTCGATTTATTCTGAAAGCCAGGGCAACATATGTCCAAAACCGTGCTTATATCGGGAGTTGAGAGTAGTTTTAACAGAACGTTTTATAATTCATTTCAACACCAACATATTTTTAGTAGATTATATTCATGATAAATTACCTTCACTGAAAGTGTTTTCTTACAAACTGAACCAGTAACATTGTCGCTGGCTGAATCAGTATGTTGGATTATCACTTGTGAACAAGTGACTTTCCGATTTTGACTGGGTGGACCAGTAAGTGACTAAACTAAAAAAGCGTTACTGAATATACCGGTGACGCCAATTGATAGATTCAACCAATAATATAGCGCTCCACGTGGCCAATATATGTACCTACAGTCGTCTGGTGCGGGCGTGTCGTCGGACATGCATTTTCAAAATTTTTGAGACCATTTTTTTTACATTCAAAAACTTTATGCACGGCTATTCTCAACACTCAGTAAGCCAAACAATTTATCCTAATGGCTTTTTTCGATAAAAGGAAAATTATTCGAGTTATATCATTTACAAAAGTTAAAAAATCAAACAAAAATGAAAATTTTAAGCCAAACAACGTACTTTAATTGAAAATTTAACTATTCTGTTTAAAATTCATATTTTTTTAACTGAAAATGTAACTATTCCATTTTTATTGTAAATTTATCTTGTTTAGTTGAATATTCAACTACTTGGTTGAATATTCAACTAATTTTTTGAAAATTCATATTTTTTCGTAGAAAAATAATCTGCTTTCTTGAAAATTTAACAATTTTGTTGAAAAGTATTTTTTTTGTTGCTTTTTCCCTTTTTAATTCTTTTTTTTTTAGAAAATGAAATTATATAATTGAAAATTTAACTATTTATCTTCTTTGGTTGAAATAAATAAATTAATGAGAAATTTCTAAATTTTAATCTAAAATTGTTTTATTCCGTTTATAAAAGATTCTATGTTAAAAATGTTACAAGATTAAAATGCTGGTCTTTGAATATTGATGGTCAGGAAAGAGGGAGAAATCAGGGAATTTTGAAAATGAAGTTTTTATGCAACTCTTTTATTATCTAGTTAATCTATTTTTTTTTAATTTTAGGGACGAGGAGCTTATGAAGCGAGCAGGACCGGACGGATTCCTCTACATTTGTTTCGAACGTTATTTAATCATCCTGACAAGCCTGATGACGTTGGTCGCAATTTGCATAATTCTGCCGATTAATTTATCCGGGGATAATTTGCAAGGAGGCAAGGCTTCTTTCAGTCACACGACTTTATCGAATATCAATCCGAAGGAAGAAAATGCCAAAATTTGGGTTCATTCGATGTTGATTCTCTGCTATCTTCCCATTGGCGGATTCATCATGCGAAGATTCATGAAGCAGGTACAAATTCAAGAAAATTCCCCTTTTTTTTTAGCTTTTTCGCTCAAATCCGAACTGAATTAATAGAACCAAAAAGAAAGAAAAAGACGAGCTTTTAACAAAACAGCTGAATTTGCAACCGGATAGTTAAATTTTCCACCAACAAAATGAATTCTCAACAAATCACATAAATTTTCCACAAAAGAGTTGAATTTTCTACCAGATTGTTGAATTCTCTACAAAAGAGTTAAATTCTCTATGAAATAGTTGAATTTTCACCAAAAAATGTAATGATATAAAAACGAAAAAAAAATTAAATTTTAAATTAAAAACTGTTGAATACATAAAAAAAAGACTAATTTTCCAAAAAAATATTTGAATACTGAACTAAAACAGATTAATTTTCAACCGTACAGTTACATATTGTTGTTCTGTCAAATAAAATGCTATGTCCTGTTTCAATATGATGCTCAGCTAGTGCTGATTGCATGAAATGTTTTAGCCTAAATTTACCCTCATGTTCCTTTATACGTTGGCTTACCGCCCTCCCGGTTTCTCGAATATAGACTTTGCCACAAGAACAAGGGATTTCAGATACTCCAGGATCACTAAAAGGTGCCTTTTTATCTTCAGGGTTGTTTAGAAGTTGTCCTATTTTTGCAGGTGGTTCAAATATGGTTTGGATGTTGTGTTTGTTAAGAATTCTTCCTATTTGTTCTATGATACCTTGAATGTCGGGTAGGATGGTGGTCGTTTTTCTCTCTTTCTTTAGTGGGTTGGGTTGACTTGTTTCTTCTTTAGTATATCTTCTTACTACTTTTTCAATTTGTTTTTTTGTGCAATCGTTTTGTATTAGGATTTGTTTAAGATTTTCTAATACCTTTTGTAAGTTATCTCTATCTGTTATGGACACGGCTCTGTATTCAAGGGATTTTATGACCGATTGCTTTTGAGACGGATGGTGGTGGGAGGAGGCATGTAATTATCTGTTTGTATGAGTGGGTTTTCTGTAAACTTTTTGTCCAAATGTGTTGTCAGATCTTTTGTATACTAGTACGTCCCCGAAAGGCAATTTTCCGTTTTTTTCAATTTCCATGGTGAACTGGATATTAGGGTGCAAACGATCGATGGAATCGAAGAACTGGTGTGGTTCATTTAGTCCATGTCTCCAGATGACAAAAGTATCGTTAACGTAACAGCACGAAAATTCCGGTTTAAGCTGGAATTTTTTAAAGATTTTAGTTTCTAGATTTTCCATTAAGATGTTGGCTATTACGAGTTAGATTGGAAATCTCACTGCTGCTCCTGAAGTTTGTTCATAGAATTGATTATTAAAAGAGAAGTAGGTATTATTGAGACAGTGTTCTATCAAAGGCATGTAATCGAAAGGAAAGTTTGCAAAGGATTTAATAATATCAATAATATCAGAGATTCGTACTTTCGTAAAGAGACATACTATGTCGAAACTCACTAGGATATCTTGGGGTTGAATGTGAATCTGTTGTATCTTTCTGATAAAGTCAAAAGAGTTTTGGACGTGCGTGATAGAGTTTCATGCGGAAGGTTTCAGTTCTTTGGCGAGGAAGCGTGCTAGGTTGTAAGTTGGTGAGTTTATTGCAACGAATTCCTAGAATCCACATGTACTCCTTTGACTTCTTTTGAAGTTTTTTGAACTCTCTTAAAACCTTTACAATAAACCATCAATTATTTTGAATTTCTACAATTCTGTCGTATTATCTGAATTCTCCTGAATTATTTTGAATACTGTGAAATATTATGTGTTTAAATAGTCTTCTAAATTCTTTTTCAGTTTCCTGAATGCTATCGATATCTTTAGAATACGCGTTGAATTATTTTGAATTCCTTTAAGCGCCTAAAATATTTAAAAGAAGCAGTTCAAACTAACTCAAGGTGTATTCTAATGATTTCAAGATAATTAAAAAACGTTTTTAAAACATTCAGTGATATCTTGACAATCAGACAGATTCAGAGTAGTTTAAACAGTCAATGAAATTTCGAAACAATTCAGAGAATTCAAAAGAATTTAGAGAACTTAGAAGAATTCAGAGAATTTCGAAGAATTCGCAGAATTCAAAATGAATTTAGATCATATTAAAGCATTGAGATGATTAAAAAGAAATTATGGAATTTGAAATACGTCACAGAATAAAAAAAATTCAGATAATTGAAGAATTATCAGAGAATTCAGAATAATTCAATATATTTCAGAGAATAGGAAACACATGCATAAATTTAGATCAATTCATGGTGTTTCATGAAGATTTCAAGAGAATTAAAAAAAAACCTTTAAATTTCTGTAGAATTCGGGTGAATTCTACATAATCAAAAATATTCAAGAAAAGTTAAAATAATTCAACGTGTATTCTAATGATTTCAAGATGACTTAAAAACATTTGAAAAATTCAGTGACATCGTGAATTCAACAAATTCAAGACAGTTTAGACAGTTCAAAAAATTCTCGAATAATTCGAAGAATCCAAGGAATTGAGAAGATTTCACACTGAGAGACCTTCTATTCGAATGAATGATAAAAATGTATTAAAGTTTAGTATACTTTTGTAACAAAACACGGAAAGATGTTGAACGATTCGAATTATTCATATCAAAGTACTGAAATTTGACATTTTCATAAAAGTCTTTATTAAATTTCAATAGAAAAATTAGTATGTTGAATACGAAATGTTATGAATCTGTATTTTAAAAATTAATCGTACTGAAAAGTGATATGGTGCTTACTAGTTTGTCTAAAAATAATTTCAATAAGCAAGAAAGTGAATATTATAATCTGTAAAGTCTTCGACGAAGAAGGTGTGGATCTCGGGACAGTGAGGGTACGTGGGTTAGCGTTCGCAGATGATAAAGTTGTTATGATAAATGGGTTAAGTGACTAGTTAGATATTATGCAAGGTGTTAGGCGAGGATGCGTCACGTCCTAATTTCTATTTATTATATTCATGGACAAGTGTCTAAGGATGGCCCTCTTAGACGAAGAAGGTGTGGATCTCGGGACAGTGAGGGTACGTGGGTTAGCGTTCGGAGATGATAATGTTGTTATGGTAAATGGGAAATTTAGTAACTGGTTCGATATTGTGCAAGGTGTTAAACAAGGATGCGTATGTCCACATGGCTATTATATTCCTGGATAAGCGTCTAAGGATGGCCCTCTTCGACGAAGAAGGTATGGATCTCGGGACAGTGAGGGTACGTGGGTTAAAGTTCGCAGATGATAAGGTTGTTGTGGTAAATGAGAAATTTAGTAACTGGTTCGATATTATGCAAGGTGTTAAACAAGGATGCGTATGTCCACATGGCTATTATGTTCCTGGATAAGTGTCTAAGGAAGGCTCTTTTTGACTAGGAAAGTGTGAATCTTGGGACAGTGAGGGTACGTGGGTTAGCGTTCGCAAATGATAAGGTTGTTATGGTAAATGTGGAATTTAGTGATTGGTCCGGTAGTATGCAAAACGTGAAACAAGGATGCGTTATTTCCTCGTGGCTATTTATCATATACATGGAAAAGTGACTAAGGATGGCCCTCTTAGACGAAGAAGGTGTGGATCTCGGAACAGTGAGGGTACGTGGATTAACGTACGCAGATGATAAGGTTGTATGGTAAATGAGAAATTTAGTTACTTGTTCGGTATTAGGCAAGGTGTTACACAAGGATGCCTATGTTCTTATGACTATTTATTATATTCATAGACAAGTGTCTAAGGATGGTCCTCTTCGATGAAGAAGGTGTGCATCTCATAACAGTGAGGGTACGTGGGTTAGCGTTCGCAAATGATAAGGTTGTGATGGTAAATGGGAAACTTAGTGACTGTTTCGATGGTATACAAGGCGTGAAACAAGGATGCGTTATGCCCCAATGGCTATTTATCACATACATGAGAAAGTGTCTAAGGATGGCCCTCTTCGACGAAGAAGGTGTGGATCTCGGGACAGTGAGGGTACGTGGGTTAGCGTTCGCAGATGATAAAGTTGTTATGATTCATATTCTGAATATAATTATTGCTTTATATTATATTTTAGTTCTTAAGCTACCTGGTGCTGTTGGACTGCTTGGCCTTGATGCTGACGGGTTGGATGATGATGATGATTCTGTAAAGAGAAATATAGGTTTTTCGTGGTAACGAGATCTTTGAACGAATCTCAAAGTTAGTAGTCGAAATAAAGATGCCCTCGCAAATAATTTTTTCTTTAAACAAGATAAAAAATATGAATGTTTTAATTTGCTGAAAATTGTACCTGTTTGTCATAATTTAAGTGAGTAACCCTTCAAAAATTTGAATTAATGAATAATATTATGCATACATCTTTGCTAAAATAGTTAATTTAATATTATAAAATTAATATTGTATACCTGAATATTGTTTTAAATTGTATTCTATTTTTAAAATTACCTGGTACTGGTGGACTGTTTGGCCTTGATGATGACGGATTGGATGATGATGATTCTGTAAGAAGAAATAATCGGATTTTTTTTAAACGAAATTTTCAAACGAATCTAATATCATAGAATTGATAGTTCAAATCTATTATTTGTTTTAGATTTTATTTTTTTTTTTCAAATTACCTAGACCGGTTGCCCTTGGCGATGATGGATTGGATGATGTTTCTGTAAACAAAAATATGGGGATTTTCCTTTAATAACATTTCTCAAGGAAGCCCGCAGTCGAAAGGTCGAAATAAAGATGCCCTCGTTTATCTTTTCTTCTCTCGTAACATAGATCTTACCATTTGATTTTGTAGAAAGTGATAAAATTACTAATTCAGCAGTCAGACATGTTACTAATTGGATTTGTCAAAATTTTACGGATTCAAATTTAGAGAGTAGTCAGTAGTTTTGAGTTTTTTATATAGTTTTTTCCTTATAATACGAATTAGTGGGCTCACAATTGAAATTAAAAACTTTTTAAACATAGAAATATTATAATAGTAAGTGAGCAATTTACAGTAAAAAATCCGAACATTTTATATTTCAAAGCCCTGTTTTGAATCAACTTTTAATATTGAAACCAATATAATAATATGTGTAATGTACTGAAATAGGGTCAGAAATATTTATAAACACTGAAGCGAGAGAGTATTATAATAATAAGGTTATTAACAGTGCATATAGATTTTTCAACAGTTTCAGGGAAAATTATGACACTGGTTGGCCTCGATATAGATAATGTACAAATCACATGACCTTTCAGGGGGAGTGTCTTCAGGTCGTAACGGTCTGTCTCTAGTGGGGGGGGGGTCAATTTTGACTATTTTTAGCGTCACGAGATTTGTGTAAGGCCCCTAAAGAATAAAAAAATCTCATTCAAAATTTTGAGTTTTCAAGATAAAAAAAAACGAATTTTTAACAACAAAATTTAATTTTAAATCCAAAAATTTGCATTTTCTGACAAAATAATTAAATTTTCAACTAAAAAAGATCAGTTTTGTAGCAAAAATGAGATAGCTACATTTTTAGTCAATTTGCTGCTTATTCTGCAAAAATTATTCATGATAAAATGGATTTTCCTTTTAATCTTAATTTATAAAAAAAAAATAATTTACAGGGTGTCCAGCAACCTTGAAAACTTGGAAATCTACTTGAATTTTTCAGGAGAACCTTGAATAATTTTTTTCTTCTGTTTTATAACAATTATTTTATTGAAATGCGAAAGGTAATTTAAATCTTTTAGTTTAGTCTATTATGAAATAAACATCTCGTTTAAAAGAAATCTTGCTACTGAAGACTTTTTTATTTATCAAGATATAATTTATCTTTTACTCATTACAGAATAAATAAGGAGATTTTATGCATTTTTTTTAGACTTTACCAATTATTTTATAGATTGCAATGAACAGACTTCAATATTGTGAATAATTCTATAAGGTTTTAATTTCGTCTTTGCTAATATAGAATGTTAAAGTATACATTTTTTTGTACTATTCAACTTACAAATTATAAAAATTATTAATTGAAAATTTTCATATTAATTCAGTTTCAGAATTAGAATGAGCCATTGCCATATAACTGATCCTTCAATGGGCTCACCACTCGATTTTTGAGTGTACACCAGATTACAAAAGATTTCAAAATTTTTCAAAGATTTCAAAATATTTAAAAGAATTTTGAACATTTTTCAAAGATTTCACGGATTTCAAAGATTTAAACAAGGCGTGTACACCAGATTTCAAATATTTCACAAAGCTTTTAAATCTTTCAAATGATTTCAAAGATTTGAAAAATAAAAACTAATTTTCAAACCAAAAAGAAGAATTTTCAACATTTTACAAAGATTTCAAGGATTTCAAAGATTTAAAAAAGGCGTGTACACCAGATTTCAAATATTTCACAAAGCTTTTAAAACTTTCAAAAGATTTAAAGGATTTCAAATATACTTAAATTATCTTAATAAACATAATTGTTTCAACAATTTATTATTATTGTTAATAATATTCTCTTAGAATAGTGCTAGAAAATTGCAGTTTTTTAAAGAATTTTCCACTTTTTGTCCAATTTTTAATTGAAGTAAGTTAAATAATTATTTAAAGATAACAAAATTATTTGTTTGAACAATTTATTATTATTATTAATAATATTAATTTGAATAATGCTAGAAAGTTGCGGTTTCTTCTGAAATTTACAACTATTTGTCTACTTTGCACTAAGGGTGAGTTAGTAATTAATTCAATACAGCAAAAATAATTATTCAAACAAATTATTATTGTTCATAACTATTTTCTTCTTTATTACTGTATATAGTTAACAAACATATATGTTTAAACACTTTATAATTATTTATAACTATCTTTATTTAGAGTAATGTGAGAAAGTTGCTTTTTTTCTGAAATCTTTAGTTTTGCTTTGACTTTTTAGTTATGAACAAATAATAAGTGAACATCAATAAAAATGATATTTGAAATAGTATTGTACTTTTTTTAGTAAATTATTTTTACTCTTTTCCCAATGTTTAACAAATAATTAATTTAAACGAAGAAGCTATCTTACACAAGAGACAAAAACAAAAAATTGAAAATTACAACAAAAAGAGAAGATTAGTCAGAAACAATAATAAATTGTTTAGGCAACTATTTTTACTAACTTGCATTCATTATTACCTCACTAATTAAAAAATGGACAAAAAGTTGAAAAAAAAATGAAAAAACCGCAACTATCTAATATGAATATAGAAGAAGATATCTATGAACAATAATGATTTGTTTAAACAATTATTTTCGCCATATTAAATTAAATATTAACTCACTCCACATGAAAAGTGAACAAAAAGTTGAAAATTTAATAAAAAAACGCAATTTTAAGCATTATTCAAAGATAATATTATTAAAAATAATAAATTGTTAAAATTTTTTTTTAACATTAATGAACCTCTCTAATTGAATATTGGACAAAAAGTGAAATTTTTTTGAAAAAACCACGACTTTCTATCCCTATTCTAAGAGAAAATGACTAAAACAATAATAAATTGCTTAAACAAATTATTTCAGCATCTAATTATCAGTATAAATAAATAATATATATATATATATATATTATTCTTCATATTATATATTCATATATTATTATATATAGTATTAATAAACACTTAGGTAATAATATTGAAAGATGTGATATTGATACAACGAGTACTAATCTCTCCTTAGCTTATGGTCTTGTTAAAGCTCATAAAACTGACTATCCTCTAAGACCAGTTATTTCAACAATAGAGTCTCCAACTAGAAAATTGCAAGAATTATTGAGTCAAAATCATTAAAAAATCAATAGAAATCTCAAAATCATTTAAAAATAGTCATGCTTCTTTAAAACTAATTGACAATGTAATAACAACTTTTGATCACATATTTGTCTCTTTTGATGTAATAGCTATGTTTCCAAACATCCCTTATAACAGAGTTGAAAATGCCATACAAAAACGTTGATGCTATAAAATATTCTGTATACTTCAAATTTGATAATAATTTTTATAAACAAAAGTTTGGAACTCTCATAGGATCAGTGTTGTCTCCTATTATAGCTGCGATTCTTATGGAAGATTGAGAGAATGATCTTTTCCAAAAAATTGATTTTAATATTGATTTTTGTGCAAGATATGTAGATAATTCAGTACTTAGTGTACATAAAAGTAATGTTAACACCCATCTTAATGCGTTTAATAGCATACACCCAAGATTAGAATTTACTGTTGAAATTGAAACTGAAGGATAATTAAATTTTCTCGACATGACTAATTAAAACTGATGAAAGGCATATTATCACTGATTGGCATAGGAAAACTATTTCTTCATGAAGAACACTTAGTTTTCTCTCAAATCACTCTATTCAAAATAAAATAGGATTTATTAAAAATTTGATTGATAGAGCCCTTAAATTATCACATCCAATGTTCCATGAAAAAAATATTGAACTATGTAAACAAATTCTTTTTCTTAACGATTACCATTTTGAGTTTATTGAAAAACATGCGCGTAACAGAATAAATTACATTAAAAACAAAAACAAGTGTCAAAACAAAGTAGACAGAGCAGATTATAATTTAATACTGTCGTTCTTCCATATTTTGGCATGATCTCGAAGATCTTGAAGTCAATGTTGGGAAAATTGGGTTTACATACTATTTATAGAGTTCCTTTCGAGAACAATATGATTGTAAAATTGGGAAAGGATAAATATGAAACACTAGACAAAAAAGGTATAATTTACAAAATTAACTGTAAAGATTGCAATGCAGTTTATGTAGGGCAGACAAAAAGAGCACTTAGGCTTAGGAAACTGAAGAAGCGCAATGAGGTTCTCGTAAATAAATTTCCTAGTGGAGCGAGGAAGAAACAAAGCGACAATTTTGAGTGTACAGAAAGTAGGGTATGAGAGGGAGAGAAGTTGTAGAGGAGAGCGGAAGGTAGTAAAGGTAGTAAAATAGGGATGGGAATCGGCGGAGTGGGTGAATAGGAAGGGGCAGGGAAAGGGAGGATTAGGAGTGGCCGTGGATGAAAAGAGGAAGAAATAGGAGAGAAGTAAGATAGTAGAAGGAGAAAGTCAAGAGATGAGGAGCGGCAATAGGAGAGGGGTGGGTAAGTATATGAGGTGGGATTGGAAAATGAAGTAGAGGGGCACGGGTAACACGGGTAGGGGAGGGGGTAGAAGAAGTAGGAGAGGATGACAAATAAAGGACGTGGAGTAAGGGAACGGGAATTACATGAGCTAGAGGAGGGGAATTCTGATAGGGGAAGTGTGAGGTTAGGATAGGATCGATGAGGCGAGGTCAGAAGTAAGTGTAGAGAGAGAGAGAGTGATGAGAGTGAGATGAGGGTAAGTTTTTGTAATGAAATTAATATTGCGAGAGTCGAGGGCTCCAAGGGATTGTTTTTATTCAAAATACAGAATTGTGAGCTGAAGAAACGTAACGAGGTTCTTGGAGATAAATTTTCTAGTGAAGCGAGGATGGAGCAAAGCGACAATTTTGAGTGAAGAGAAAGTGGGGTATGAGAGGAAGAGAAGTTGCGAAGGAGAGCCGAGGTTAGTAGGGGATAGGAATCGGCGGAGTGAGTGAATAGGAAGGGGCAGGGAAGGGAGGATTAGGAGTGGCCATGGATGGCAAGGAGAAGAAATAGGAGAGAAGTAGGATAGTAGAAGGAGGTAGTCAAGAGGTGAGGTGCGGCAATAGGAGAGGGTTAGGGAAGTATATGAGGAGGGTTTGGAAAATGAAGTGGGAGGGAGAGGTAACGTGGAAAGGAGAAGTAGAAGAAGTAGGAGAGGATGGGAAATAGGGGACGGGGAGTAAGGGAATGAAAATTAGATGAGCTAGAGGAGGGGAATTATGATAGGGGAGAGGATAAGATAGGATCGGTTAGGTGAGGTCAGAAGGAAGTCGAGAGTGAGAGGGAGAGAGAAAGAGAGAGAGAGAGAGAGAGAGAGAGATGGGAGTGAGATGAGGGCAAGTTTTTGCACTGGAATTAATATTGCGAGAGTAAAGATCCGTTAAAAACCAGAGATCGCAAATTTGGACGATTACATTACACTCTCATGAATGAGAATGTAAAAATAACAATAAACATTGTTTAAAGTAATCGTTGTAGCAAAATATTTTAATTTGACGTTTTGTCAGAGTTGGATTTTCCTTAATTTTCTGAATTGACGATAATATTCCTAAAAATAATATATCTTTGATAATATTTAGTAATATATAACAATTTGAATGTTGAAAACCAGTGAAGATAAACAAATTCAACATTTTCGCAGTTTCACGTAAAAAAAAACGTTTTTAAAGTGAAAATAGCTTGAGAATGAACAATAACACTGAATGCTAAGATTCACTCAATTAAAATTCGTGGAACATTTTATATTTTATAATTAATAACTATTGTGAATTGTTAATAAAAATATTGATTAATACATTTTTCCTAATTTTTGTGAGTAACTTAGACTCTTAGCTTAGTGTCAAGTTGTTTGAATGGAAAGAACGATTTCATTCTACTTTAAACTGCCAAAATATGGAATTTTTTCATCTAATTTGTTTATAAAGCTTTGACTTTTTATATTTCACCAAATATTATTAAACCTATGTAATTTTTCAGAAATATTTGCGTCAAATCATGTGATTTTTTGAAAATGCGTCTTTTTAGTTGAAAATTTATCTTGGCTGAACATTCATTTCTTTGATTCAAAATTCAACTATTTGGTTTAAAATGCACGTAATTTGTTCAAAATTCACCTTTTTCTGGTAGGAAACTAATATTTGTGGTTATTAATTAATTTCTTTATTTTAAAATTATACAATTTTGTTGAAAATTCGGTTTTTTTATTGAGTATTTTTTTTAAACTACAAATTTAACTATTCCATTTTTGGTTGAAAATTTATCTTTTTTAGTTGAAAATTCCACTATATCGTGAAAGATTTAGCTGCTTGCTTTAAAATTTAACTATTTCATTGAAAATTAATTTTTCAACTGAAAATTTAACTATCCTGTTTTAAGTTAAAAATGTATTTTTTTTAGTTAAAAAGTAGATTTCCTTTTTTTAATGAAAATTTATTTTCATAACTGAAAATGTATTTATTGCAATTTTCATTGAAAATTGACGTAGTTTTAGTTTAAATTCGTTTATTGTGTTGAAAATTTGTTTTAATGGTCCATATACACCCCCCCCCCTCCCTTCTCACTCTTACAACATTTTTAAGGACTTTTTAAAAGCTTCGAAGAAATTTTGTAGGATTTTTTGCATGGTATTTTTGATAAATAAAACCAAAACATCAAGTCTTATAAAGAAATGGTTGAAGGAAAAATTGTAGATATTTTAAAAAGCTTCATTATTCTTTAAGAAAATTTTCCCGTATCTGTCGTGGTTAACGAACTCGCTCTTTCTTTTAGGATAAAAAAAGTGTGCCAAAGCTCGTCGATTTTATTCGTTAACTTTTTCGAGGGTTATCATGTTTACAGACATACCGACAGACAGACAGACAGAAGCCGTCGCCAAAAGTTGATTTTCGGCTTCAGGGGGTTTCAAAACGTGGAGATCCGTTCAAAAACTGAGGTGTGAAATTACGGCTTATTATAATACTTTCTCAATCATAAATGATGAGAATGTGAAAATGATTACATATTTTGATGTGTGAAGACTTATTGTATGCATTAGAATTGGAACTTGAATTGAAAAATCTAATTTAATTTTTTAATTTTTTAATCTAAAAATTATTCCAATTAGAACGTTTTCATTTAAAATTATTACTTTTAATTTGAAATAAAATTTCCAAATTTTGAAGGTTTAAATTAAAAATAATTTAGCATTGAAGGCTTTTACTCAGAAATTATATAATCTTTGTCGGTTATATTCGATTTTGTTTAACTTCGAAAGCGTTCCTCATTTAAAAGGTCAATTCATTAAATTCTGCCCAGCTGAAAATTCCTGTACAGGAATCTTGGAGGATCCTGCACATTTTTCTGTACATGAAACTGCACACGAACCTGTACAGGTAATCTTGACGGTTCCTATGCAGGAATTTGACGAAGGAAACTGTAAATGATCCTGAAAAGGAACCTGCACCGACAAAGGAACCTTTGAATGATCCTGTACAGGTTTCATTGCTAAGAAAATTGAGGCGCAGGTTCCTGTACATGAACATGTATAGGATCCCTCACAGAAAGACATCAAAGGAACCTTTGGAAGGATCCTGTACAGAAACACGTACAGGGTCCTTTGCAGAAAGCCATCGCGAGAACTCATGTCGCTCACAGCTATAAAGTTGCCTTCCTTTTATTCCTTTGAGGATCCAACTCACCATCGAAGCAGCCAAGCAACTAGCGAACCCTCGCGGATTAGTTCCTACGCAGGTTCATGTATAGGATCCTGAACATGTTCCTGTACAAATAGAATATTTCAATTCTTAATGAAACATTTTATAAACGATATACTTATTTCGGGATTTTTCTTGCTGACAAATTCATTTTCATGATAAATATAACCATGAATATAAAGATGTTTTTCTTTCTTTCAGCCTTTGGTCTTTCAAATTAATGGCTGTGAAATAAATAAGTCTTCATTTTTAAAAACGTCAATGCACTTCACCATATATCATGGCCTTTTTTAGGACTGTAATAAGTGTAGCAGTATAAGTGACGTTCATAATAGTATAAAGTAATTTACATAATCATTTTCTTAAAAAAGAGAAAGATTTCCTGTCGAAGGTTGAGGGTATTTATGTATAATAGTCGCAAGCTTTTCGTATTATAAATAATTATACTTACAAGAAATTGAAGAAAAAACACATTTTTTAATTATATTGAAAGATGTGTGCGATTTCCAGTCACATTTTCTATGCATGTAAGTGATGCTGAATTTCTAAGAGAAGAAAAAATTTTTAAATGTTATATATTTTTAGGTTACGTTATTGTTGATACTTGGAACTGAAGAGATTGGTTATTTCCATAGTTTGCTTAAATTTCTGAAAAGATTCAATAATGTCGTGGTATATTTCACTGAGGTTGTCAGTCTTATATTTAAAACTGACGGTAACCTCATTTTTCACAATATTAATCATTTCTAAGGTATTTGAATAGTAGCAATTGCTCTCTATGTCTAGAATTTAAAATTTTTTAGAAATAAACTCGATGTAAGAGGGCGTTTTGTTTGACCGATATAGATCATATGACAATCTTTGCAATAAATTCCGTAAATGAGATTGGGTTTTTCAAATTTTGGTATTTAATCTTTAATGGGTGGCAGAATAATATTAGAAAGTTTATTTTTAGTTGACAAGACGAGAAGGATGTTGATTTTTTCACGTATTGTTACCATTGGCTTTCATTATTATTTTTTCGTAAATTAGAATTGCTACTTTACAGTAATCGATTGGTTTTTTTGTTACTCTGTCTATTAACTTGTATTTTTCTTAAATGTTCAAATTATTGAAGCCTTCTTTTTATATTATTTATCATGAAGTTATTTAGAAAGTTCTTATTTATCAAGACTTCATAAATAAAGCGTAGTTTTTTTCATGGAAAAGAGTTTATAAAAGTTTTGTTACTCTATCAACAGACAATAAAATAACTTTTCATTTGTGGACACTATAGGCGACGCATAAGGAGACCCTCTCGGACGAATCATTTCAGATAATAATATTCGCTCTAAAATTTTTTCCAAATTAGCTTTTTCATAAAACGATAACCTACGAGGATTAAAGTTAAAAGGACGGTCGTTCGTGAGTATTAAACTAAGTTCCATGTTTACATTAGGAAGCTGTGGGTGTTTTGGAGTTAGATACTGATTTGCAAATAATTCTCTAACCAAAGCTTGAGTTTTGAGATCAATATTAGGGTTAAAATCCAGAGATTCAGTGATTTTCTCTAATTTATTATCAATTTTAATTGACAAAATTTCTTTAATAGCTCGTTCTTTATCATTGCTATCACGGGAAATCAGATCTAATCCAAAACTATTTATTATATCACGGCCTAAAACAACTGAACTTTTCATGTTCGAATCGGGTACAACAAATACGTGCATATTTTTACAGATATAATCATCCATTTTTATGTTCGCACTCACCAATTCGAAGAACTGAAAACCACTATCGTTGATGCCTTTGTACTCACTGTTTTTTAAATCGTCAGAACCGAGAGCCACCTCAGGTAAAAACGACTTCTTCATAAAACTGGTGGCGCTACCCGTATCGAGAAGAGTGTCCAACGACAGCTCAAACTTGCCATCTGCGAAGCTGATCTGGTATGTGAGATCCTTGAAGAATTTCTCGTCGTCGTTGTTCTTCGTCGAAATGTTGCTGATCTGCGATGACTTATTCTTGACCTTATCCTTCATATTTTGAGGCCATTCATTGATTTGCTGTCCGACCTCGAAGCCAGGCTCGGTCAACTCCCGTGTAAAGAAGTGGCGAATTTTTGTGACATAGGCGCGGGGGCTGAGAGTCATTGAGGGGCACGATATTAGTTCTCTGGCCCATCGCAGATAGCGCAGACTTTCAACGCCAACGGGTGAAAGCGCGTGCGCGGCAAATTGTTTGTTGTGGTTTGCTGGTTTGGCTTGCTGTCAAAATACACGTGAATCGAAAAAATAAATAAAATAATTTATCATGAAGCGAAAAACTTGTGCAGTGAGTGGCTGTGGTAGCAAAAAAGTGGACGATAAGGAAAAACATAAGTTTCCAGCGTGACGGCAGATAGGTTTGCAGTGGGTGGAAAATACGGGTAATGAAGAGCTACAACAATTACCTTATGAGAGTATAACCTCGAAACGGGTTTTCTGTTACTCATTACAGAATAAATAAAGAGATTTCTAGGCATTTTTTGTAGACTCTACCAATTATTTTATAGATTGAAAAGAACAGATTTTAATATTGTGAATAATTCTATAAGTTTTTAATTTCGTCTCCGCTAATAGAGAATTTTAAAGTATACATTTTTGTGTGATATTCAACTTACAAATTATAACAATTATTAGTTGAAAATTTTGATGTTAATTCAGTTTCAGAATTAGAATGAGCCACGGCCATATAACGGATTTTTCAAGAGTTTCGCCACTCGGTTTTTGAGTGTATACCAGATTACAAAACATTACTAAGGATTTCAAAAGGTTTCATAATATTTCAAAGATATTAAAATATTTAAATGGATTTTGAACCTTTTACAAAGATTTCAAAGATTTAAAAAAAGGATGTACACCAGGTTTCAAATATGTCACAACAATTTCACAGAGCTTTTAAAACTTTCAAAAGATTTAAAGGATTTCAAAGATTTGAAAAAGGGTACAGTACGTCAGATTTCAAAGATTTTAAAACATTTCGAAGATTCGAAATGATTTCAAAAGTTTTATAAACATTTGAAAATATTTCACTGAGATTTCAAATAATTCAATGAATTCAACGAATAAAAAAGATTTCACAAACAAAGATTTAAGAAAAATTCACAAATATTTCAAAAGATTTGACAAAGATTTCAGAAAAATTTCTCAAACATTTCATAAAGATGGCCAGGATTTCAAAGATTTGAAAAAGGTTATAGTAAACCAGATTTCTAAGATTTCAAAATGTTTTACACAGATTAAAAATATTTTAATTATTTCAAATAAATACAACAGATTTCAGAATAATTTCACAAATATTTCAAACGTTTCATAAAAATTTAAAAAGAATACAAAGTTTCCAAAGATTTCAAAAGGGGTACAGTACACCATATTTCAAAGATTTCACAAATATATCAAAGGTGTTGAACTATTTCAAAAGGTTTCAACTAATTTGAGAAGATTCCAAAATATTTCAAATGAACACAAAAAATTTCACAAACCAAAATTAAAGAAAGCTTTTAGAAATATTTCAAAGATTTCATTAAAATGTCAACAGATTTCAAACAATTTCACAAAGATTTCAAGGATTTCAAATATTTTACAAAAATTTAAAAAGATTCCAAAAGATTTCACAGAAATTTCAAGATTTCACAAAGATTAACCATTTGAGAAAAATAAATTGGAAATCAATTGTAAATTAAATAATTTGAGATAAATAACTAAATTCTGAAAATGAAAGTTAATTAACCAAAAATTATGTAATTTCCAGTGCAAATTTTCGGGACTTTTTTTCATGCTATTATCGATACAGGTGGTCATCGAAATTTAATTGGTCAGCAAGTACTGCAAAATGCCAAATGTACTTTACAAATTGAATAATGGGACATAGCCTATATTTCTGACCTATCATTGAATCAGATTCCAGTTTTGGGGGTTTGTAGATTGTCGGTCACGGTGGCCAATTGAACAGCAGAATCGGAATTCTTGGTCCTGGAAGGTTTTAGTGACAGCTGTGTGCTTGGAACGGAGTTTCTCGAAGCGTTTAACGTCACAATCACCTTCAATTAAAAGACAAACCATCTAGAACTTGTTCATTTATCCTTTTTGAAGTATCAAGGATAAACGGACAAAGCAGGCTGGAGTTGTACTGGGGCAAACTTGACATAACCCTGATACAGCCTCGAATGAAAATCTCCTAAGGAAAATAATAATGATTAGGCGTCACTTTACCATTGTTTTTTTGTCATTTCGATGTACCAATGATAAACAAACGACCTTAAGGTTACGTTGTGGTAACTTGAACATAACCTCAATGTCACCTGGTAAATAAATCCCCTAATGAAACAATAATAATTATTATTCAGTTACATATTGTTTGTTTATCCCTGTGAGGTAGCAAGGATAAACAGACAAGACTGAAGTTGCTCTGCAATAAATCAACATAACCTCAATGAAATTTGGAGTCATCAATCCAATAATCAAAGAACGGCAATAGTGGTGATCTAATAATAAAACCAGATTCACCTCAGGCTTCAACAATTATATTTACCTGGATTTGAGTATTCCGCCAGGATAAGTGGAAATTTAATTGATTTCAATCTGATTGATGTGCATGATAGGTTTAAGTATAATTTATTGTGTTTATCTAAATTAATGTGAATATACTTTGATTTTTTTTTTATTGTACTTGCAAATTTTTTTGTGGGATTGCATATCAATTTAAAATGGCGGATGAACGGGACATTGAGATCCCACCTTACGTGTTGTCAATGTCTGAGGAGGACCTCAGACGATACTTGGACGAAAGGGGGCTTGATCTATCGGGATCCTTAGAAGTCCTACGGGCCCGGGCCTTCTACTAAGATACCTTCTTCAGCCAAAAATTTAAATTCTTCAATTAACTTTCCAAATGCGACCTTGTTGCCGGCTTCTTCATGATCATCATGATGAAGTAGAATTGCTAAAAATTTTTCTTAATTGACTTCTATATTCACGTGGAATACATAGCATCATAATATATCCACCGCCTAACTTGTGGATACCGCTATGAGAACCAAGAGCGTTTCCCGTTTCGTATTCATCGAAGAACATACCAAAAGGTAGACATACTTTGTCTTTGAGATGCTCAATCGTTTGTTGCCAAACCTCTTCGTGGACAATATGGAAAAGAACTGTAGTTTCATAATCTAAAGAAGCCATGTATTGAAAAATACCGTCTAGTACACCATCAGTTTATAAAAATGCTTTCAAGACAAGTCTTAAAGGTATTACTTGCGCGCACCGATTCTTCGGTACCTCTCTTCCTTCGGAGACCTCAAATTCCTGGCCAATTGTATGAGATGTAGGGTCTATATAAACTCCAGCATTTTTTAGATTTTTCATTCGTAAGTGTTCTGTGCTATTTTCTTTTAAAACTGATCGGAAAACGGAGAACATTGAACCTATTTCATTTTTTTCATTTAAAGGTACGGAATTTTCAGTCACAACTTTTGAAACTTTATCTTCTCTAATTTTTAATGGTACCGTTATAATATTATCAATTCCATGACATTGTACGATATTTCTCGGTATTGATGTATAAATTTACTGTATAAATTTAATATCATACGTGTTATTTGAAATTGAACGAGCTCTAAAAAAGCAGTCTCTTTTACGATATCTGTGGAAGTACTCGGTACCGAAGCTTCAGTTATGTCTTCATCGCTGTTATTTGATAATGCGCAAGTAGAGGAATTTTCCGAAACAATTGGATCGGCCTTTGTTAAACTAGAACCATCGGCTGCATCGATACATGACGAAGATGTAGGAATGGCCGTCGTTGGGAAGTATGATCTATGTTCTAGTCTGAAGTGGCGTTCAAAAGAATTAAGCAAAGGAAATCGTCTTCCGCAATTAGGTAGAGTACACTCATATTGACTACTTTCGCTGAGATTGTGAAAGACACGCCAATGAGTAATTAAATTTTTTAAATGCGACGTGCAACAAACCGTGCACAAATGACAACGCATTTTTTAGTTTTTGAACTGACAGTATTATAATTGACGTACTTAATTTGATTCAGAATCCTCAATATTAGCTGAATCGAGTTGAAACTCAATATTTCTCTTCATAATTAGCCATGGAATAAAAATAAAGTATTACTTTTGAAATACCTGAATCACTCTCATTAGTCTGTTTTATAGGGTCCCGAAAAAAACCCGTAAGTGAAAAAATGATTTTTGCGACGTTTTGACGCTAATCATGATTTTATGCGGTTTTTACATTCTCATCATGATGACAAGGTATTGGTTTTATGTGAAAAATGACTTTCGTAGATTCCATGAAATGTCGACGTTTTGAGGCTCCCTGAGTCAGCAAAAACAGTTTTTACGTCGGTGTCTGTCCGTCTGTCGTCCGTCGTCGTCGTCGTCGTCGTCGTCTTCGTCTGTATATCGGATAACTTTCGAAAGACCAATTGGATTGGATTGTGCTTTGACACACAGTTTCAGGGACGAAACAGAAAGATCGAGTTCGTCAACCAGCTATTTTGGATATAAATTTAAAAAGTTAGGGCACTTTCAGAATTTTTTAGACCATTTTTTTTCAAATTCATTAATTTCATGAACGGCCGCCCGTAGTACTTGAAAATTCAAATAAATTATTCTCACAACTTTTTTCAATACAAAAAAAATTGGCAGAGCTACAGCATTTTCAAAATCTCCCAAAACGTACGAAAAAAAAATTATTCGATCAAAGTTGTTATCCCAAAAAGAATCTACAAATTTATTATTAGTAATTATTAGATAGGACATGACGACTTTCTTTTGATCGTAAAATATAAGATTAAATATAAGAAAATTAAATTTTTGGAAAAACGACACAAGAGATGAAAAAAATGACAAGAAAGTTGTTCTACCAAAAAATATCTTCAAATAGTTTATGAACTTTTTTTATAAACATATAAAAAAATCAACATTTTGGAAAAAAGGACATAAGCTATAATAACATTTTATTTAACACAATTTTTTGCCTAGATTATATCTACAATTTTGCTTAGAACCACCTTACGCTATGATGCGTATTTAGTAAAAAAAATTTTTAAATAGGATACGCTTTTCTCAAATTATAGGAGCAAGACAATGACAATACTTTTGTTTCAATTTCAATGCATGTTATGAATTGTAATAAAATAAATTTGTTGAAATGATACATTTTTCAGGGTAGCTGAGAATAAAATTTAATGCAAAATAAGAAATAAATATTAAAAAATAATAAGTCTAAATGGACTTATGTAGTTAACCTGATTGATTATCAAGTGTGTTGCAATATGTGTTATAAAAATATTTTTACATTAAATTAAAATTATTGTAAAATGTCATGTATCGAAATGTATATGATCAGTATTCTATTATTTTAGGCCCCTTTTTTTAACCACGCATTTCCATCTCTCTAGTGGAAGGATTTATATCTCAAATAAAATTAAAAAAATTGTTTTAATACTTTTGAGTAATTTAAGTAATTGCACGTTTTCAAGATTGATTTTCACTCATAATGTTGTGAAAAATAATGCTTTCAATTTTATTCTAGAGAAAAAAAATTTTATTTTGATTTTTCTGTTAGATATAATTTTAATACATCAAGTATTTAATGGTAATTTGATATATTGTTGCGCACAATCTTATTAGTTTCTGCTGATTTCATGCTTTTGGAGCTCCTTCAAATGTTAGAAGAAAAGATTTTTTTTTATTTCATTTGAGGTTATATGCTTCATAAATCCAATCATCCTTAACAGAAATTACACAAAGCTTTATTTATATAAAATAATTTCAAAAAAGGGGATAAAAAAGGACCTAAAATTATCAATATTTTGTAATGCAATCCTGCATATTTGTAAGCTCTACCATACTTTTAATAAAAAAAAAAGAGTAAAAAAATATTATTTTTATGAGCGCAAGCCCTTTCTAAACAAATTCGTAGAGTACAATACTTACCTTTTAAAATTTAATAATTTCAGAGGACTTTTTTCTACCCAAATGGACGAATTTTGAACCAAATATAACAATTTTCTACCAAATAGTTGAACATTCAACTTATAAAGAAAAAATTAGAACCAAAAATGAAAAAGATACATTTTAGGATGAAAAAATTAATTTTCAACCAAAAAGAACGAATGTGCAACAAACCAGTTCAATTCTCATATAAAAAAAGAACAAATATTTGAATTAAAAAAAAAATAGTGAAATTGAACCAAAAAAGACGAATTTTCAACAAAACAGTTGAATCCTCAACCACAAGAGAATATGATTTAATTAAGGGCATGTGATACTTCGTCGTGTGGTAAATCGGGTTCAGTTCCCCCGGGTTTTGTCCATAAAAATTAAAAATTTTTAAAACTGTATTTCGAGATGCTATAAAATAGAACAACAGACGTCCCCGAACTCTTTTTTGAGGGATAACAGCAATATATAATTTTCAAATTATATAATAAACGAATTATAAAAGTAACAAATTATTAAATTCCATAAATAATTAAGATTCACAAATCAAAATTTGCCGAAAATATATTTTAATATAAATAATTAATTAAATAATTAGGTAAATAATTGATTAAATATTTCAAGCTTCTTTGAAGTATCTAGCACTTCGGGATTGATACAATAATTTATAATTATTCTAAATATCTAATCAATTATTTACTAATTGAAATTTAAATTTCGCTTATTAAAAAATTTAAGTTTGTTTAATAATTCGTTAATTGAATAATTTCGAAATTATAGAATTCGATAAATTTGGACTTCTGAAATATTAAAATTCCGGCATTTATTATTCGGTACTTTTATTTTTCATCAATTTTTCTATTTAAAATTGATTTTTTCTTATACTTTTTACGTGCATTAATATTTTACTGCAATTTAAAATTTTATTTCTTTGGATCAACAATAATGAAAACCATAAAAATCGTGGAAAATTGTTTTAAATATTTTCAGAGTGCTTGCTGAAATTTAAGAGTTTCTTTTCACAGAGTAAAGTTCAAAATTCAAAAAATTATTTCTATAAAATTATAACTCCTACCGACTGCATGTTTTGTAACGTTTTTTTTTATTTTCAAATTCATTTTCCAACCAAAAAAAGATTGAAAACCCCATTTAATAATTATTTTTCTCCAAATGTATGTAATGTAATGTAAATGCATTAATTGTTTTTGAACTTTGTAATTATTCTTCGTGAAAAGTTACCCTAAGAAAAAAATTCTCGTCTATTCAACTTTTAATTTAAAGTATTTTCTAACCAAACTAAAATGCTTTAATGTAGAATTACAAATAGACATGTCTATTTGTACAATTTTAAACAGAATATTCAAGGAAATATCACAACAAGTAAAAATGGAATTAAAGTAAAGGGAATCAAGAGTCGGGATTAAATTTTTACTGATGCAAAATTTTAGTTTTGCATAAGAAACTAAATTATGAAATCAATAAATAATTTAATTGCAATAGTAATAACAAATTATAGAATTTTTATGAATGATTATGTAAGTAATTATGTACAAATTAGCCTAACTAATACAAATTATAATTATCCGAAAATAAATGATCGATTGCTTCTTAGTTTCAACCGTGGAGTTACAAAAGTATCTTTTTCTAACATATATAACAAAGAATATATGTATATATATATATATATATATATATATAATTTTTTTTAACAAAAATGACAAATTACTCAAATCTGCAGCTAAAAATAATTTTTTTTTTGTACATTTTCTGAAAAATACGAAAAGTTTATATTTTCATGTTATGGTTCGAATACTCAAAATTGGGCTAATAAATAACGTGCCATAAGTGTTTCCCCATGAAAAACAGAACAGAAGATATTAATGAATTTCAAATTTTTTATTGACTTTTTTCGAATTTTAGAGAAACCAACTTTATAGCTCTGCCTGATATACCACAACTGTTTTTATCATGCATATTAACAAATTAAGTAAATAAAGTAATTATAATAAATATATAATTGAATAGAATAATTAAATTATATAAATACGAGAAAAGCACATAGTTCGTCAGGACGTAAGTTAATCAAAAGAGAGCTTCGAGGTCCAATGGGATTCAAAAGTGGACGTGGAGGGCTAAGCAGGACTAAAGGAGGCCTTAAATGGAATCATGCAGGACTAAATTAGGGCCAAAATTTCGACTCGGGTTTCGATTGTTTAAAGTTTTGATTTTGGTATTTATTGAAATTATCTTCATAACTTGTGGTTTAAACATTTTTCTGAGCATGTGTGCGCTTTTTAAACCTACAAATACACTATAAAAAAAACCACAAGACCCAAAAGTCGAAATGAGCATTACAGTAATTTTTCAAAATTTGGAATTTGTTATTTAATAGAATTATTTGCTTCGCTTGTCATTTTTGAACCTTTTGGAGCAAGTGTGGGAGTTCTAAACATAGAAATGCACTAGAAAAAAATCCACGAGACCCAGGAGTCAAAATTAGTATTGAAGTAATTTTTCAAAATTTGGTTAATTTCACTAAATACCTGAATCACAAGTTCAAAAATTCGCTGTATTTCCGATTTTGATTCCTAGGTTTCAGAGATTTTTTTCACAGTGAGTTTTTGTCACAGGAAAGTATTCAAGTGCCCCAAAAAATTCTTCTGCTACTTACAAACGTGTCGAAATTTTTTTCGAAAAACAGGGGTGAATTAAATAGAAATTATCTTTCAGAAAAATTATTGATTGAAATCCGAAAAAAATTGAGAAGACTTTTCTGACCTCCAGGTATGTAAAGAAAAATTGAAAGTTGAGAAAATTTAAAAACTTTGCTAACAAGAAATTTTTTAAACCTTTTATTGATTCATAATTTTAATTAAAAATTCATTTCTTTGGTTGAAATATGAGCTATTTGATTGAAAACTTGTTTTTTCTTTGGATAAAAAGGAATGTTTTTGCCGAAAATTTAACAATTTTGTTGAAAATTTGTTTCTTTTTTGGTTGAACATTCATTTTTTGAATTTAATTATTTAAGTTTTAATTAAAAATTTATCTTTCTCAGTTCAAATTAATTTTGTTTTTGTTGAAAAATGAACTATTCCAGTTGAAGATTCGTAATTTTAGTTAAAAATCCCTTTTTTTCGTTGAAAATTAATTTTTCAACTGAAAGTTTAACTGTTCCATTTTTTGTTGGAAATTTGTATTTTTTAGTGGCAAATTGAAGTATTTGTTTCTAAATTTATTTATTTTGCATTTTTTTGCTCTGTTCTGTTAAAGGATGTTTAGATTGAACGTCATGAATTAAAATAAATATTTGCGTTTAGCGGCAAATATGGATATGTTACTTTTAGTTGACCGGGAATTTGAAATCGTGTGCCGAATCGCCACCCTGTTACTGAAACGAAACGTCACGTTTAATCACACTTTTCACATTTTTAAAAAGTTTCTTTAATTAATTGTTTTTTCTTTTCCCTTTTTATCTTGCTTACATTTCTTGCTAGGGCAAATAATATCTACATTTTCAGTTTGAAATTAAAATTTAAGATTTAATCAAATAATTTGAGAAAATATTAGTAATTTCGAGCGTTTGCAATTGTACAATTCTTACTAAACTGCAGACAATACTGAATTTTTAAGTGCAGACTTTAAAAGTACACAAATTTCACTTTAATTTTTAAAAAATTGAATAAATAATATAGATTTAATAAGTCAAACCTTGTTTGATTTCATATTTAAGTCTTTCAAAATTGCTGAATTTTAAAACGGAACCCATAATAGTTTAACGATTTCAGATTAAAATCCTTCAGAATTGAATAAATTCATATTTGAACTTTCGAAAATGACGGCATTAGATATTGGATGATTTTTAATTAAAAGTGTCAGATTGAAGCATTTTGAAATAAAAATATTCTGAATTTGATACTTTTGAATTAAACAGGGCATATTCTAACGGGTAGTTCTGCCGAATTTTGCAACTCTACAAAAAAATGGGTAGTTCTAAAAGTAGAAATGGGCAGTTGCTGAAAAGAAGGAAGATGGAAAAATATGAAGGCGGGAGCGTGGATATTTTTCGTTGCTTATAAATGTAAAAATGTTTTCATTGTTAATTTATTTTCAATTTGAATGGGTCTTGTATGAGCTAAGTTATCATCAGTGCGCCTCGAGAAGTATGATGAGAGTTGATTACAGCGCTCCAAGTGGCTGTTGGCGAACTATATCGATGGGTGCTATCGGGATGTGGTGGAGGCCAGAGGGGACTTGACTTTTTTGCCGGACGCACCATCTATATTTATGACGGGTAACTAACCTCGCACCGCATCTAGAATTATATCTTTGACAAAACGCATCCGTGAATAGATGCAGATTTTTACATCAAAAGCAGTTTTTCTCAGTTTCCTTTCGCTTAGAAGATGGAGAATGTCGCAAAGATAGTCGCACATAGTATATTTTCATCTCAGAGTTCCAGGGGGCTGCTGTCTCTGGACCCTCTGTAGCTGCGTCTTTGCAGACACACTTGTCAATTAGCAGGTTCTCTCGGCAGCCTGCTGCACCTTTTTCCGTGTCACGTTGTTCGTGCATCTCTCTCCACATAGGCTCAATTATTCGAACAATCCTGTCATTCAGGACAGCTGTAAGGATCTTATACCTTGTGTTCAAACAAGTTATTGGCCTGTAATTCTATGGGCTGGGCTGGACAAGTCGTTTTTTTCGGTAAGACTAACATTAAGGTGACCATCCGTCCGGATTTCCCCGGACATGTCCTCATTTTACGGGTTGTGTGAGTTGTCCTACAGGATTTTTTACTTTGTCCGGATTATTCAAATGATACATTTTTATTTTTTATTCAACTTTTGTACCTTTTTTTGTACAAAATTTTATCATTCAATGCCATATAACCATCGACATATGTGACCGTCCGCGAAGAAAGGGGCCTAGTGCGGAAAAAATCGATTTTTATTTTCTTACGCCAATCGATAGTTTCTGAGTTACTCTTTCATTTCCAATAATCAGACATCTTTCAAGTTAATGACCTTTCTTGTTATTAAGGTACAAACATAGGCATGGTAATCGTACGCGGAGACTGAACGAGAGGCCTACGAAAACCAGCCCCACCACTTACCTCGCTTAACTCTACAGCCATGATCCAACAAACTATGGTCCCGCCACGCGCATCTAAAAAAAAAGTGAACCAATCAAATGGCTCGTAGGAATTCGTACGGCGTCCTCCATTTTTAAAGGGAAGTCAAGCGGGAATTTCGTTTTCAAAAATATATGTAAATATGTTTTATTTTTTCTGAAATTAGTACAAAAGGTTGCGAATAAATTAAATGTTTAGAAATGAAAGTAAAAATTAAAAAAAATGTGAAGTAAAAATTAATGAAATTTTTTAATGAAAGTCATTGTTTATTGCTTTCATTCTTCGAACTAATTGATTAATTATTATATTATTAATTTTTTTCACAATATTAAATTACATAAAGATTTAATTTTAATTTGTTTCAATTAAGTACAGAAGTTGATTATTTATTTTAAGGTTATGTAATTGCTTTCACAACAAAATGATATCCTTGGCATATCCCTAGGATATTCCGGCAGGATATGTGATATCCTGAAAAATGTTCCATAAATCTCCCAGGATATCCGTGGCATATTCCAGAATATCGAGATTTCCGCTCCGGAGGATATCGTGACCGGATATCCTGACGATATCCCGTACGGAATGTCCACAGGATATCCCAATACTATAGGAAAATGTCCCACGAATATCCCGATATTGCAATAAAAAATCCTGCTGATATTTTACTATATTACTAGTGGATTTTCATTCAACAAATAAAAAGGAATATGTATATAAGAACACCAATTTTATTGCTTTTAAGACATTTTTAATGTATATTTTACATATATGTAATAGTCATATGTATGAAAGTTCGCTGGAGGTTAAATATGTATCCGCGGATATCTGTGGCAATGGATAAAAGTCATGCAAAATTTGATACAATTTTTGATGTCCATATAATTAATTTATTTTTTCATGTTTTATATTAACTTTTTATTATTACCTATTTCAATTTTATTTATATTACTGTATTTGAAAAAGCAAACCTTCGAACCACTGTTCAGTGATGACTATTTCTGTTTTAACTAATTGATTTTATTTTTCATTTTATTGAATAAAAATTTTTGTTCATTACTTTTGTTACGAATGACTTGATTTTCATTGTAAACCCGATTAAACTCGTTAAACTATACATTTACACATTTTGTACACTTTTCAGGTTAAGTTGACTGTAATGTAGAAAAAGCCGAAACTTCTGATATTTTTAAACCTTCAGCTTGCATGCTTGAATTAATTTAAATTTATATACTAACGTAAAATTTGTTTAGCTTTTTCATGCTTTTGCGAAATTTTGATTTAGTTTATATATATATATATATATATATATATGGTAATATAAAATCCCAACACTAGTTCGTGACCGTATATACAAGGCTGCTGAAGCAAGTATGGTGTCAACGTAGAACGGCCATTGGCTGTTCTTAAAGAAGAAGAAGAAGAAGAAGAAGATCTACAAATTGCGCATGCGCAAAAATTGTTTCACACAGTCTGCTCAAATAAGGTCCTTTAGGCACCATTTAGAAACATGAAAACGTCAACTTTCGAGGTGGGTGTTGCAAAAAAATTGTTTGTTGACGTGTAACTTTGGAAGAAAAGCCATTTATATACATATTTTAACTTTGATTCTTACGAAATTCACATGATTTTTGAGGCACATAATTTAATCATATCTCGATGCGCGCGACTTTTACAGCTGTTGGCGCTAGAGTGGACATTTTCGCTGAAATTTTGGAGTGGACATTTTAGCCTTAAATGGGACATAACTTTTGCGCGCACTGCGATATTAACTCATCCATGGTAAACTTCTTTGGCCCAACACAATGTTTAATTTTCGTGAGCATATAAAAGTGTGCTTCAAATATTTTTGGAGTAAAGTACGATGTAAAGTCGACTAGACTGGCGGGAGAAATGATCAGACCAGACGAAAAACAGAATATGGTGAACAAAGGAACCAAATTCTTGTATTTAGTTTAAACACTAATAATTAATGAAGAAATTAATTATTGAAATTGTAAATCTAGCAATCAGAAATTTGAACAATTCACAAGTATGCCCAAACATGCAAGAATGCAAGCTTATACGATAAGAGGTTATGTTTTTAATATTTCAGTGTGTCTTGATATGCTCCTTACTTTTGGATGGTAATTGTTGGTTAATAGTGAGAAGGATAGTCTTCAGGGATAATGGATTGTTATCTACTAAGATAGAGCGAGAAGGAGTTATCTCATTAGATAACAAGAGATAGCAGAGGTAGAGGAACCATAGGAGGGAGTGAGAGGGAATGTTGCCATGTTTGTAAAGGATGCATGCATAGTGGATACGTGTCGAGGGAGGTAGAAGGAGGGTGTGATGTGACTTATCTCATAAGATAGAAAGATATAACAAGTTGAGCGGGCGTTTTTGATTTAGATTTCTTTTTCTCTTGAGATGAATTGTGTTACCGGATATCTAGTTTGTTTGTTGGGGGGGGGGGGGGGAAGTTAGTAAGTGATTCAGCCGAGAGGGCTGGTATGCCAGCTAGCCCGGCTCTGTCGATATATCATTCTCCATGTTAAGAACAATGGAAAAAGTATCACACGGGGGAAGGGGGGTCAGAAGTTCCTAAGAAATGTATCACGTATGTTGTGAATGGACAACAAATTTTCAACAAAATAAATGAATTTTCAACAAAATAGCTAAATTTTCAACCAAACTGATGAAATTACAAGAAGATTGAATCTCTATGAAAGAATTAGTCAAAGCAGGTGCCGAGCGCCTACAAGGAAGGGTTTCGTAGCCTATTAAGACGTTAATTTAAGTCTTAACAGAATCTTAAAAGACAATATTTTTTAATTTCCTAACAAAAATTTAACTAAAAAAAAACTTTGAGAAAAAAATGGATTAAAACAAAAAATTTTTATTTTTTTTTTATGTTTTCTCATATGTTAAAAAAAATATTCAAAATTCGGTATCAGATTATTACATACGTAGCGAGTCATATTTTATTAATGAGAAGAATAATCTGCTAATTTTAAAGAATTGTGAGTAAATGAAAAAATGGTGTCATTCATATTGAATTTACTGGAATTTTCTCGCTATAATAAAAAAACTTCTGTAAATCACACACAACGTTTTCAAATCATATAAGATTTTCTGTAAGATCTATTACAAAATGTTGGAAAATGAACCGCGTTTTTTGTTAAAGAAAGGGTAATTAGTGCGCGCATAGCGCGCACAATGCTCTCGGTTTTTAAATTTGTAAAAATATGGAATATAATCATATTAATTCTTATTAGTAAAAAATCAGTATCAATTCGCAAATTTAAAACTTGCCGTAAAATATTGTGGAAGATTTGGAAAAAGGTGCGACTAAGAAAATTTAAGTCATTTTTCAAAATACATGACTTTTCCAGGTATTCCAAGTTGTGTAGCAACCTTACAGATGCATGCAGAGGGGTTAATAAAACTAACCGGATAAATTTACAGGCGAAGGATTTCCTTGAGGACCATCGACAATAATACGTCGTAGTGCGTAAACAATCATAATGCTGAAAGCAAGCCAACGCATTCCTGAAGTTAAATATTGTAGATATTTAGTTTTCTGAACGTTGAAAAATACAAAAGGCCCCAAAAAGATAACGAATAATGTCTGAAAAGAAAGAAACTTATTAAGGGCATGTGACACGCATAAATACCTACCTTACCGGCCTCACTTTTTCAATTTTCTGAAATTTTTTCTGAATGTAAAATTTGCGTGTGTTTTTACCTTTTTTTAAACATTGTTTTTCGAAAGTGTTCAAAAATGATGATTTTCCAGCTTAGGCCTGAACAATCTGTTGGATGCTGTTTCCTTTTACAGTTGTTTTGATATTACCTCTTTCTTTTTTATTATCATGGTGGCTTTCAATATTTTTTTCTGTAAAATTTGCGTGTGTTTTTAACTTTTTTTTTAACATTGTTTTTTGTAAGTGTTTAAAAATTATGATTTTTCAGTTAATGCTTAAACAATGTGTTGAATATTGTTTCGTTTTACAGTTGTTTTGATATTATATGAGATCCTTGGGGCTCAAAAGTAAATAACAAACAAACAAAATTCTTCATTTTCTTTGAAAATAACGCCCCTACTATTTATAATTTTTTTATGTGGATTAAAAAGGGCGTAGTTTGAAATCCAAAAGTGTCTAGTGAAAAATCAACTTCATTTTCTAAACAAAATTATCAGTTTTCTGACCTAATATTTTGAGATGAAATTCAATGTTTATTAGAACTAATAATCATTTCATAAGTTCCTTAAAATAAAAGGTATGTAGGTAATGTATTGAGTGCAATTGATAACGCTTTAGGTTTCTATAATTTCAATAAAAAATATTGCATTTTCAACAACATAGATACATTTTTAATCAAAATGTTCAATTTCTAGCAGTGAAAAGTAATTTTCAACCAGGAAGATTAATTTTTTAAACAAAAGGAAAAATTTTATACAAAATACATTAATTTTCAGTTTAGGTTTTATGTAATTATTTTCACTTGGAAAGTCAACTCTTATATTTTCGGTCGAGAAGTATTCTTTTTTGTGTGGAAATTCGTCTTTTTGAACTAAAAATTCCACTAGAATTCATCCTTTTTCGTTAATATTTTGATTGCTTTTTTAAAAATTCGCCCTTTTGAATTGAAAATTCAATTCTAAATCAAGTAGTTGATTTTTCGAAAGAAAAAATTGATTGTGAACGAAACATATAATGTTTAATATTTCAAATGAAAAAAGGTTTGGGTATTAAAGAAAAAGCAGTTGAATTCAACCAAAAATGTTCAATTTTTAACCAAACACGGAAAAGTTACATTTTTAGTGAATAAAATTAATTATAAAAAAATATATATATTTGAGCAAAATAGTTGAATTTTCAAGCAAAGAGAAGAATTTACAACTGAACAAAGAATCAGTTGGTCCCAGTGGGACTCTGCGGTGGTTGTTAACCTTTAGTTTTTAATTATATATATATATATATATATTTACAAATTAGTAGAATTTTTGTAATATTGTTTAGATAGTTATGTAAAAAGCCTAAATATGATTTATATTTTATTTTCGTAACTCATTGTAAACCGAATCAATTTTAAATCTGGCGTTTTCTACTAATTTAACCATTTTGGACCATGAGGTTTTCGAAAAACAAAGAATTTCCAAACTACCTATAATATTTTTCATTAATTGAGGGTAACACAAAAGAGTATAAAAATATGAAACTAAGAGCTCAAAGGATGTATTTGTGCTGTATATGAATACGTTAATTGTTATACGTAAATTATTACGTAATATGAATACGTCGCTAAAGGTCGTGTGAAAGAACATGCGAATATGATAAAACAAACAAAGTTCAAACATTTTTTTTTAAATTTATGCAAAACAGATCAAAACTTTATAAATATATGGGAGGAATGACTATTTCCACGATTTACATGGTTTTACTAGAGTGCTTCAAAACATCCTCTCCTTTTATATAGTGCTGAATTAATATGCAGCGTTACTAGAAATTTTATAAAAATAATGAACATCATTAACTATTAATTAGAGTTAACGTTGATGAATTGATTTTTAACTATAATAAAATCTTCATAAGTATAAAAATATCAATTTAAGCTAGCATTATGAATAGCTTGAATGATTATTTTCTTGTCTTATCCTAAAATAGCAATGCAGCCGGACAGACAAAAAGCTTGTGGGCCAGAATACGAAGTGATTTTTAAAATCTTGAACTCTAAAATGTTGAACTCTACTCTTTATTTTTATATTTTCAAACTAAATATGAGTGGTAACTGAGAATCTGAAATATTAAAAAAATGATGTTCATATTATTTAGAAATTTTTCATTTTATATTTGTAAGTTGGGACCGGTGCGTGACAGGAAATTTTGCTTAGTTTTTTGTTCATAATTGCTACACGCAATGACTAGGACTGAAAGTTCACTACTTTAAGTTCTAGTATTTATCTTTTTTATTTAAAGTGTTCAAGTTTAAAAGGAAAAAGCGTAAAGGAGGCAAATGTCATTTTCCTTTCTTCCTTAAAATGGCCAACTTTTTGGTATCACGTTATCAATAATTACATGATCTCATATATATATATATATATATATATAGTTTTTGTCAAATGTTTCGAAAACTGAACGTCAAGTTCGTTAGGCAGCTATTTTGAACACAAATTCAAAAAGTCAGAGCATTTTCAAAAATTTTGAGACAATTTTTTTTAAGGTTCAAATATTCTATGTACTAAGTCAAGAAAATAAAAACGTAGCTTTATGAAAGCCCTGCAAAATTATCATAACAAGTTTTTGAATTTTCTTAAAAAATCGAAAATATCAACTTTTTGACAAACGGTTCTGGTTTTAACCACAACAAAAAATAATGAAAAATCAAAAAGTCCATTTTGCGGTTAAAATATGCACAATGCGAAAAAATATATAAGGACAAAAATTCTGCACAAAAAAAAGATCTACAAATTTCGTAGTAATCACTTTTTGATAGGACGCGTGGTTTTTGTTTCATTCTTAGAAAACAATATTAAAAATAAAAAATTAAATTTTTGGACATACGAGACAAGCTACGAAAAAAGATTCATAGAAAAAAATTGTTTATCCAAAGAAGAGATACAAATTTCTTAATAAACATTCTTTGATGGGACGCGTAGTTTTTGTTTTAATCGTAAAAAATAACATTAATAATATAAAAAAATAAAATTTTTGCACAAACGACACAAGCTACGACAAAAAAGGAAAGGACAAAAGTTGTTCAAAAAAGAAAAAGAAAACTACAAATTTATTATTAATTATTACATTCTCATCCATAGAAGATATTAGATTTGTGCAAAATTTGACCCCCCCCCCCCCCCCTCGGTTTTTGTCAAATCTCCACATTTTGAGACCCTGTGAACCCGAAAAATAGGTTTTTACGAATGTGTCTGACTGCGTGTATGTGTGTATGTATGCATGCGTGTATATATGTATGTAGATTTTTATTTTGTTAGCACGATAACTTTCGAAACAATTGACCGATTAGATTGGCCTTTGGTATACTCCTTTAGTCTCCTAAACTAAAGGTCAAGTTCGTTAGTCAGCCATTTTGGATACAAATTCAAAAAGTCAGCCAGGAATTGGCAGATGGGAACATATAAACTCCTATTTACATAATTTTTAAAACAAATATCAAGCGCGAAGCGCGAGTGTCTTGATGAAAATGTGTTCCTTAGGGTCGATAGAACCTTAAGTAAATTAGTTCTTCTTTTTATGTAAAACTGACATAATTAAACCAAAAGCAGGTCATAACAATAGCGAGCACACTTCCTCGAGGAAGTTGAGTTCTAAATGAGGATTGGCCACACCCAAGCCTTTTTTCTAATTATCCGTCATTGGACAAGAACTTCCAAGTGCAACAGGTATTAAAAATACATCTTCCTTGAGGAAATTAAGTAATAAATAAAGATTGGCCACAACCAACCAATTTGTAGTATCGATACCCAGCCGTTGCAATAAGCAATGACGGTTTTGTTGTACATTTTAGAAATCAAGTTCAAGAAGAAGTAACTTTGAACTTAAGAGTACACCTACAACATCCTTAAGTTTCCTAAATGAAGAAACTTAGGGTTTTCTTTAAGATCTAAATAAATTTTAGAAATGCTCTCTATTTTATTTTGAAATTTTGAAATTTCAACAACTTCCATAAAAATATTGAAATTACGAAAACGACGTGAAGGCGCTTATTGCGCGCTTGTATTTACGGCTATTTTAAAAATAAATAAGTTCAAAATTAAACAATATTTAAACGCAAATTGTCAGATTTTATGCGATCATTTTACATCAATGATGTTTTTCATTGCCTGTAGAACTCTCTATTTTTATTTGGAATGAAACTGTCAGCGTAAAGTGTTAAATTTTATTTAAATTACCTTTGAAATATACTGAAAAAGATCTGGAATTTAGAAATAAATATTCTGTAACATCCCTGGTATAAGAAATCAACCACTAAACTTTAGAGGTTGATTTGGGGTGGATTTTACGTGCGCTGTAGAGATGAAACTTTTTCTGGTTTCCTTGAGCATGCAAATTTTCCATTAACGACGAAACGATTTCGACTTTTTAAATTAGCACCTGTACATAATTTTTTCAAACTTATGTGTTGATTTAGAGCGCGGACCACATGCGCTAGAGGGATTAAAATTTTTTCTGATACTTGTGACATGAAATACTGCTATCACCAGCGGAATATTTTGACATTTTAAGTTAGGGTCTGTTTACATTTTTCTGTATGATTGACCTTAAAGATTGAAAATAATGGACTAGTATAATTTCCGAAACAAATTGGCTGGGGTATTGACGAAACATTGAAGGCTGAGGAACCACATTATGTATTGACTTTTTATTATTATTGGTAATTAAGCGCATGTGATACTTAGAAAATTATACCGGCACACAAAAAAAAACACTTTTCTGTTCTACAGATGCGACACATATATTCCCATGTATTTTGACCCGCTGAGTACCAACGACGTACAAAAGGACGTAATGAAGGACGTATAAAAGGACGTACCAAAGTACGTCATTTTGTATCCCAATGCGGGATACAAAATGACCACAAAATGAAAACGTCCACTTTTTCAAGTGGGTGCAAAGGAAAAGCTACGTAATTATATCTTAGCCTAGAAAAATGACCAAACCAAAGTGCCTTATTTGGAATAATTATAAAAAAATTGTAGACACATGGACGAGAACAGAGCGATTTAAGTGCAAATATTGTAATGCACCTTACAAAAAAAATGCTACGAAGCAAAAAAAGTCACCTCTTGAAATGTGAATCTTGCCCAGATGCAGTAAAGAATTTATTGAATCAAAAAGACATCTTAACTGTCGTCGATGACAAAAATAAGAATCAAGGTAATATTAATTTGTTTTCAACCTTTTCTTTTTAAACACGGAGTTAAAAAAGATATCATTTTCAATTCCTAATAACAAAATACCTTCAATTTTAATTTACAAAACTTCCACATACATATTTTATTCAGATTTAATCGAAATCTGTTTCTGATCTAAATTAGTTTCAAATAGAATTATTTTATTATAAGTTACTTTTAATATCAATAGTTCACCCTCAGCTAACTTGGAAAGTGTAATAGAAGTTGAAGGAAATATCGGAAATGGAGCGCAGAATCCAGAAACTACTGAATCTTCAACAGAACTATTTTCTTTGAGTAAATACATTGATGTAATTTCTCAGAATAAAGAAGCTGTACCATCAACTATTGAACGATCAGAGAAAAAAAACCCTGCTCTGAGACAATTTTTTAACACGATTTCCGAGAAAGAGCAAGTACGTTAAAATACTTTTTGCATGTATACACATTCTTTCTTAAAATTATTTGCAACTTTGAACGTCATAAATCAACGTAAATTATTGAATTGAATTGAATTAAAATGAAGAATCAGTTTAATTGTATTTTTTTGTAAGTAAAACTACAAGTGATTAAAGGAGTTTTCTCGATTTAAGTGAGATGCATTTCTTTTTAGTAAAAATGTAAAAATCGGTTTCTTTTTAAATCTTTCTCTTTAATCGCTGATTCTCTAGAAATTTTTTGACAAAAAAATATTTAATTTTGTTGCCGAATGTAAAATATGTATAATTCGGTTAATTTTTTCAGATGGCTCTTGATGAATTGGTTGCGAGGGCAATTTACGCAACCATTTAGAAACATTTCAGATACACATTACACGTACATAGAAACCTCATAGAAACCTTTTAAACTCCCAGTAAGCGAAGACAAAAAACCCTTTGTTCACTTTTACGTCCCTATAGGATTCACTTACAAACATCATAAGATCTATAGTATATACTCTTTCAAGCATGGAACAAAACCCTCCTTGACAAATCATAGGAAACCTTAAATTCCTAAATCTACAGGGATTCTGAGAGGATTCTAATAGGAATTTTTAGCAGGGAACTTTAAATCTTTGAAATCTTACTAATTTCTAACAAAAAAAGTGACTAATGACTACAAAACAATTCCAAGAGAATTGGATTTTTTTTTAAATGAGAAGAATTCGATGAAATTCATAAAAAGTCAAGTTAAATTTAAAAAGAAATCAAGTGAATTGAAAACAATTTTTTGAAACCAGGGACCCGACCGAAACGTAACAAAATACTTTCGTGATTTCCGTTATTTTTCTATACTGCTTAGGTTACGTTATTCAAAATAATGAGATTGTAACGAAATTTTTCAGTTACGCGTAATTAAAAAAAATATTGTATTCGAATTCTTGTGCATCTTATATAAATATTAAAGTAAAACATGACGTAAAATATGTAAAATATGAGTTATAACAATTTCGTTTTTAATTTGTTTCCAATCTGTGAAAACTTAACGAAAAGAAAACAAAATATTCGGTACTTTTTAGATAAAGTACCGAAACGAAAGTTTTGGACGGGTCCCTGTTTGAAACCCTACGAAATATCCCTTTCTTCTTGTGAATGAATTCTTTGAAATCCATTAAAATATTATGATACCCCGTGAATTTCTATGAAATTTGATATTTCTAGGAATCCTGAAAAATTAATTAAAATACCGTGTGATCATCTAAAGTTCCATGAAATCATTGAAATCCTTAGGAAATCTTATAAAATCCGTTGGAATCTTTTTAAATAACTTAAAACCTTATAGGTCTAGTAAAATCCTTCCAATCTTCCAAACTTCTATGAAATTCTTCAAAACCGCATGCAAATTTGTTTAAATCCATTACAATTATTTAAACCCTTGAAAATGCCTTGAAATTGTGTACAGTTCTTCAAAATGCCTGGGAATCTTTTAAAATACCCTAAAATATTTCAAATCCCATTAAATAACTGAAATCAATTAAAAATTACTTGTAATCTTTTAAAAAGCTGAAGCTGGCATTACTACATGTTTTTGACTAAAATTACCGGGCACAAAATTTTTTTTCTGCAGCATAAATTGGCCCACAATAAGCACTAAATTATGGCATAGTGCCCATATCGATATGACAATGTTGTAATTCCAGCTTCCGAGACCTATCAAAATTTTACAATGTCACTTACAAATTAAAAATTTTCAAAATAGAAAGTCCTTCAAATTAAACATTTTCAAAATAAAAAGTCCTTTTGAATTTTCCTAAGTATCGTAAGAATTTTTTTTTATTCTTATAAAATATTTCACAATTCTTAAAAACCTTCTTAATTTTGTGTTACAAACCTGAAAAAAATTACATTTTTCAAAATTATTTGAAATCGTTTCAAGATTTACGTCAATTTTGAATCTTTCAAAGCTTCTTTGAAAAAATAAACATCTCTTGAAATTACTCGATTTTTTTCGAAATTACTAAGCGTTCAATTGCTATTTATACATCAGAATATTTAACTATGTCACTTACAAATTAAAAAATTTCCAATTGAATCAATTAAAATGATAAAAGTCAAAGTTTTTAGTTCTTTAAAATGTTGACGATTCAAGGCTTTCTATTTCAAAATGTCTAGTTTTAAATATTTGATTTGTAATTGCTCGTTTTACATGAACAGTCAAATATTGATACTAATTAAATAATTTTTCTTTTTTCTGATTAAAATGTTTTAAATTTTAATGAGTTGAAATGGAATATTTTACACTGAAACAGTATTTGAATAGAATTTGAAATTGAATCATTTATACGTTTACGTTTGTTTAACTACTAAGGCTTTCGAATTGCAACAGTAAGTTTTAAAGATAAAATCTGGAAACTCTTTAGTTTTGAACGGTATTAGAGTAATCTTGAAAAATAAATGATTGTTAACTTTATAAATCTTAAAGTATAGTTCGATTGAAAAAAATATTAAATTATAAAAACAGTTGATCAACTAAAAAAGTTTTTTATAAAAAATTGCAATTCTGACCACTTTTAATTTTTAATTGTTGAAGTCGTCAAAACTGCATTTTAAAATTCTTTAAGGAGGTACGATCATGAACACACTTTTCTTACGGATTTGTTTAAACTTTGACTATAGGTTCTTTGGAATGTTATCTAAATGTTTGCGAAATTTAAAAAATATTGTCCTCTCCTGAGCTGAGATAATTAAGATCAAAGTCGGGAGTGTCTAGCAAGGTCTATACGGGTTAGAAGGGGGACACATATCGATAAATATTTTCAAGCTCTTTGCGGCTGCCTATGAGTGCCTAGTGTGGTCATATCTGTGATTTTCTAAATTGAAGGCGCGTGTGTCTAGCAGGGTCTATACGGGTTCGAAGAGAGACACATATCGATAAATGATGTCAAGTTCTTTGCGGTCGCCTATGAGGGTCTAGTGTGGTCATATCTGTGATTCTTTAAATTGAAGGCGCGTGTGTCCAGCAGGGTCTATACAGGTTCGAAGAGGGACACATATCGATAAATGATTTAAAGTCCTTTGCGATAACATATAAGGTTCTAGTGTGGTCCTATCTGTGATTCTTTAAATTAAAGGCGCTGGTGTATAGCAGGGTCTTTACGGGTTCGAAAAGGGACACATATCGATTAATGTTTTTAAGTTCTTTGCGGTCGCCTATAAGGGTCTAGTGTGGTCATATCCGTGATTCTTTAAATTGGAGGCGCGTGTGTCTAGCAGGGCCTATACGGGTTCGAAGAGGGACACATATCGATAAATGATGTCAAGTCCTTGGCGGTCGCCTATAAGGTTCTAGTGCGGTCCTATTTATGATGCTTCAAATTAAAGGTGCGCGCGTCTAGCAGGGTCTATATGGGTTCGAAGAGGGACACATACCGATTAATGTTTTCAGGTTCTTTGCGGTCGCCTATAAGGGTCTAGTGTGGTCCTACTCGTGATTCCTTAAATCAGAGGCGCCAGTGTCTGGCAAGGTCTATACGGGTTCGAACAGCGACACATATCGATAATTGATGTCAAGTTCTTTGCGGTCGCCCATAAGATTCTAGTGTGGTCCTATCTGTGATTCGTTAAAATAAAGGCGCGGGTTTCTAGCAGGGTAGATACGGGTTCGAAGAGGGACACATTGAGAAATGATGTCAAGTTCTTTGCAGTCGCCTATAAGGTTCTATTGTGGCCCTATCTGTGACTCTTAAAATTAAAGGCGCAGGTGTACAGCAGGGTCTATACGGGTTCGAAGAGGGACACATATCGATAAATGATGTCAAGTACTTTGCGGTCGCCTATAAGGGTCTAGTGTGGTCCTATCTGTGATTCTTTAAATTGAAGGTGCGAGTGTCTAGCAGGGTCTATACGTGTTCGAAGAGGGACACATATCGATAGATGATTTCAAGTTCTTTGCGATAAATCTGTAGTTAGTGAAAGACATTCATCAGTGCGACATTTTCTTTGCATGGCTTCTAAATCCCCTGCAACTTTAGCACTAAGAGTAGCATATTTATCATTGATCAGTTTAGTAATAGTTTTCCTACTCGGGGGCTTATACAACGGAACTGCAACACGCGCAAATTTTTTGAATCCGCGTTTTTTAGAAGTTACCAATGGTAAATCATCCGCTGCTATCGTGAAGAGCAATGCATTAGTCAATTCTGCATTCTTTTTTCCACCCACTGAAAATGTAAGAATTTTTTTAGTTACGGAAATTATATTTCAATATATGTAAATTATTATATACATTTTAATTTTCTACTGAGAACTGTATGCAAACCGTCGAACCATTGAAAGAATTAATTTCTTCAAATACATCTTTAATTGTATTTTCAGTCTTTTTTTCACCAGGAGCCGTTCGCTTTGTAGGAATCTCATCATTAGACATCTCAGAGTTTTTTCTTTAAAACAAAAAACTTCGGGTTTGGATTTCTAAAAACATGAAATGCTTAATTTTTCGAGGCTCTAGTTTATTTGTATTTAGTTTGTTATATATACAGAATGATTATTTAATGAAGTAGTCATGGCATGGGGATTATGTACTTCAATTCCTGTGAAGGCATTTTGTCATCGTGCACAAATAGGAAGGATTGCATGTTATATTTATCATTATTTGTTAAGGTCATGTGAGTGTAACCGCCAAAAAAAACGTTCAAATTTTTTTCTAAACCAACTTACGTTCACAAAAAACAATTTTGAGTTGAAAATTTTGGAAACTAAATAAAAAACGCTAATGAACGTTTGTTTGGTCCTAAATTTGTATAATTATAAGAAAAAAATGTTTTTCTAAAAAAAATGTTTTTTATTTTTTTTATAATGATAAAAATATAGGACCAGACAAACGTTCCTTAGTGATTTTTATTTAGTTTCTAAAATTTGCAACTCGATATTGCGTTTCGTATGAACGTAATTTGGTTTTAGAAACATGTGACATTTTTTTAATGTTACGCTCACGTAACCTTAAATTAGGTATAAACATGTATCATGCAAATTGCCAATTTATTTATATTTTTCAAGAACTCAACTAATTGTTAAAAATTAATTGCAGCTTCTATTTTAAAAACATATTTTATAATTTGGTTTTATTTCTTTACCTCTAATTCCTTTCGTGTCCTGTGACCACCCATCTCATGGTTGTGAGACGTGGCCATGAATGGGATTTACTGCGGTCCTACTGGGAGCCGATGTAATTTTTTTTTAGATGACATTTGCTCCCAGCGGGACCCTGCGGTGGTTGTGAACCTTTAGTTTTTAATTATATATATATATAAAATTATAATTATAATAATTAAAACTGTGGAAATTAAACATTAAAAACTTTAAGATGTCGTGTTTTCGGCATGGAAACCTACGTAGCGACCTTTATTTTTTTAAAGAATCTATCAAACATAGTGGATCATTTTCTTACTAAAAGAAAAAAAAGTTTGATTTAAGGTTTTCACGAATCCAAAACAAAAAGGATTTCATGAGAGACCCTAGTGCTTATAATTCTTATTTTTCATCGCATTATTTCGCTAAATCCACATATTTTGGACGCATTTTCTCATATAATAATCCAGTTTTCATTGCACCATTTGAAGATTTTCAACATAAAAAAAAACTGTTTCTAATTATAAGTTAAGCGTAAATCTAACATTTAAAATTTTATCTTCTGTAACAATATCTCAACTACATACATTTTATAACTTGTATTTATGATCAATTTGCATTGCTAGAATTATTATAGTTTATAATTATGTTGTTTTCCGACTTAATTTTTGTTATAACAAATATTAATTCATTAATTTAATAACGAAAAATATTTCTTTTAACAGAAATGGTTCCAATGACAATTGAGGAATGTAACGTGAAAATTGATCGCTTCTTATGCAACAACTCTCGGTGTATTCCCTTGAATCTGACCTGCAACGATAAAAATGATTGTGGAGATGGTTCAGATGAAGGTGGCGAATGTAAAAATGGTAAGAGTATTTTAAGAATTTTATTTTAAGCTTCAAAAATAATTTTAGAATGATTTAATTCTTGAAGTTTTGCAACTTGAAATTGTTTATTTTGATCGAGGGGTTGACTACTCGATCGATTGGGTGTACACCTACTTCTGACTTGAAGAAACTTCAGGATATTTCAATTACTTCAGAAGATTTCACTGACTTCAGAATATTTCACTGACTTCAGAAGATTTCAAGTTACTTCAGGAGAATTCAAGTGACTTCATGTGAATTCATCTGAAGGATAAAGTTCCGAAAAGCGCTTACCTCCGATTAATTTGAAACTCCGTATACCTATGTATTTTGACGCGCTGATCACATGGGAACTATTGTTCCTGAATCAGATAATACCCATTCATAATCGCTGCTGAATGGGTCTCAGAAAAAAAATACGTTACCCATTAAAAAACTCATTTTCTCATTCAAAAGTCAGCCTAACCAATGGGTGGCAATTTGGAATTCCAGTGACAGATACGTAATTCTGAAGTCATCAAAACCCATTCAAAGGCAAGTGAATGGATTTTTGTTTCCTGGGTACCACTCGCATATTACATGTTTATTATATAATTATTTTTATGATTCACAATTATTAATGAGTAGTTATACAATAATAATAAAAGAAATAAATAATAAAAATAATACACTACCCTAGTAGCAACGTCTGGCTTGTATGACAGAGGCCAGAGTCTGGCTCAGCATTTGCTCCATCTAGTCGACCAGACTGGCGAGAGAAATGATCAGACCAGACGAAAAACAGAATCTGTTAAATAAAGGAATCAGCTTCTGGTATTTAGCTTAAACACTAGTAATAAATGTAAAAAATAAATAATGAAATTGAAAATCTAGCAATCGAAAATCTGAACGATTGACAAGTCGTATGTTTTTGTTGATTTTTTTAAGGTAGCCGTTTTCAACTTCCGTGTATTTTTTAGCAGCCCTATCCGACTACTGAGAAAAGTAGTTGTTCCACTTCACGGGTGAACTAATCCGTCGGGCGGCGCGTCGATCGTCCTGTTCCAGAAAAGCATTGGTCTTATGGAAAAGTCAATAATTAATATTAAATAAAAACATTCCCGATTATTCCAGTTTGCAAAATTAAGACCAACAACTCTTTGATGGGTCATTGATATTTGAAAAATATAAAAGTGAGTGCAATCTGAGAGGATTATTGAAAAAACATTGTTTCAAAGGTGCTATATATCGCAGTATTCTCAAAATTGCATATAATACAAGCAACATTTAAAAACGTTAAACAATTTATATTTATAATATTTTGATTTATTCAAATGGCACTTTGATATAAAGTTATTAAGATTATAACTTTACATATGTTTGTTAATAACAATAGCTATTTAACATGTGGAAGTAGGTATGTGTTTCTTGATGTAATATTTAATAGGTACTTTATATTAAGAATAACATTTACTAATAACAAATATAAATTAATTTTATAATAAATTGGAAGTCAGAACCCTATTGACAAAATAAAAATCCTAAGAGAAAACGAAATATTATCGTGCGATCCTAGAGATAAGGTGTGGAAGGATGTTAGTTTTAAGGCTTAGTTTAAGTAAAACTGTGTAAAAAAAAAGAGGAAAGTGTAGGAAAGACAATTTTTTAATGCCAACAGGCTGAAGAATAAACGTTTATACTACTATATATATTCTTGATATTTTAAAGATTTGATCTTCTTTCAAACTTCATATCGGGTTAGTGAAGAATATAATTTCTCAATTTAGGTTTAGGAAATATTTTCACATTGAATCAAAAACTAACTCCATTATTGCAACCACAAATTTTGAAATTATAGAGACACACTCTAAAGGCGTGCATTTGGGAAATGTATGTAAAATAGATCTCACGATGGGGCTAAACCAAGTTGAAATGATGGAATCGACACTCTCTCGCTGACCCATGTCGCCTCTTCAGCGAGCTCCCCGTTTCTTTCACAAATCCACCCAAGCTCGACGAGGTAGAGACTTTTCGGAGAGAGATTTACAAGACCCCACCACGAAAAATTGAATCAAGACACTGATAAAATCATCCCCTTCAAGGAGCTTTGCGACAAACTCATAACAATTGAGGAGGAAAGTCCATCAAACTCTGCGGAAGAGGTGAAAAAAGCATAATTGATTGTTCATACACAGTCGACCAAAAGTTTCATTTTATGAACAATTTTTTTTTTAATATGTGCATAGAAACTCTTTTAAAGTTTACACTCGGCCTTGATTTTGTAAATTGAAGCAAATTTCGATTACTAACTTGTTTTCCAAGTTTTCAACTTATTCTGAAGCCAAAACTCTGGAGAAATAATTTGTATGCTTTTTTCGTTGTTCTGGATACTATTTATTGCTGATTTACATCAAAACAAAAATTTCACAATGTCTTAATGATCTATTTTTCATGAATCTGGTACCGTAGTTCAACATTGGGCAGTTGGATGCAATAAGAGCCTACTTGTGTTTTTAGAAGTCACTTGTTTTTCATTTGTTCTTCATGTAGTTATATGCAAAACAAAAATGAAAAACAATTGACTTCCAAAAACACAATTAGGCTGTTATTGCGCCCAACTGCTTAATTATGTTTCGACTTCACTCAAGTACCATAATTTCAGCTCTAATAACAAGGGGCGGCTGAACCTCAAACCATTTTTCTATGAAGAGAAAAGTGACATTTTTCCTAAGCCTAAATGTACCTCTAATAGGGAGAGTATATATATATATATATATATATACATTTTTGATTATATATTTTTTCCTTATATTTTTGAAAACTGATTTTATATTACAGATAAATTTTTCATTAAGAATTTTAAACACTTATTCCAAATTTCTTTTAGAACACGTATACTTGTTCATGCATTATTTTTCCATATCTTGGAAAGTTGGAAACAATTGAAAACAATATTTCATTTCGGAAACCGAGAAAAGAAGTTGCATGAATATGCAACAAAATGAATTAATTTCATCGTAAATATTGATTTTGGTCTACCGTTTCTATATAAAAGAAAACATTGTATTCGATAAATTTTTATAATTCCGGGGTTGGTTTTTACAAATTTTCCATATGATTAACCAAGAGATTTTATTAAACTCATTCCGCTCTAGGGCTCATCGCTTCAAAAAATAACTCTTATCGATGGGTAACAAAATTGGATCCTTCCCTTCGGAACGTGCAAACTGTATATGTGTATGAACATATACAACGTAGATGTTCTGGAAACAAACATATGTGCGCACTGTACATAAATAGAAATAATATCGATTCCTATTCATTCAATCAATAAGGGGGTAGTAAATTATCATTCTGTGCACATTCAACTGGTTCTGCTCGTTATCACTCTTATTGTGAATATGTGAGTTTGCTTGTTCAAAAATTACGCTACGGTGCTCGAGTGAATTATTTAAAAGAGGATTATTTATACATTCTATACGCAGGGACGGCAATTCTCAGTTTTATGTAACTATAATGGAATTGCGACTCAGGCGTGATGTACATGTGAAGGCATCATAAACAATTATATAATATTGAGTTTTTAAAAATCATAAAGATCAAATTTCCAACCAAAATGAAAATAAATTTCCGTAATATTATAAACTTAGATTTTAATGTTTAAATGTAAATATAGTATATACATCTGAAATTTTATTGTTATGTAAAACATACATAATTATAAAGAAGATTTCTATATTACTAGAATTATTACTTTTTGGAATAAAAATTACAAAGTACACGTACGAATTTGAATGTAGCGCGCGCTTAGCAGAATGAAGAATTATGTCAAATAGTGGGAGATGGAAACTGATTTGACCAACGAAGTTGAACGCTGACATTTTCATGTTGACATATTTTTGTTGACATCGACCCGGCAAAATAGCTCTCGAGTGTTCGCGCGCGTGCTTTTATTTAGAAATACTCGAAGGAAGTTAAAATAATTCAACGTGTATTCTAAAGGAAAAGATATTTTCTAAGAATCTCGTCTCTAAGTTGCCGTGTGAAGTGCACCATTGATATTCATAACCTCCTGCAAATTTAAAATTACTCGTTTGCGCACACACCCTCATCAGTGATACATGGACTGTCATCCATCTAACGCATGCTTCCGATTGGTTAATCTTTAATTATTAACTACTCATTAATTATTAATTTTACAACAAATTTTTATTATTATTTTCAACTCCACTTTTTATAAGGAATTCAAAAATATAAAAATGTACCTTGTTGAGTACTGGGACACCCTGTATATTCTCAAGTGCTCAGGGGCCTCCCCACTCTATTAAATTAATTATATATCTTCTTTTTGCACCCGAAGCCTCAATTTGCAAGGGACACAGTACGAGAAGAAAATAAATAAGGCTTTCGTGCAGCACTTGAATGGTCACATGCATTATTTGTAGTAATATACGCAATATGAACATTGGAAAAAATCGAAAGGAACTACACGTGATACTAAAACTTCAATTCGCAATAAAAATGGGTTTTCTTTATTTAAATAAATTTTCATCACGCTTCATTAAGACACAGTGGGTAGCAAGTGATTTGTGAAATAATACGTAATTTCAGTAAGATATTTAATGAAAATGATTAAGAATACGGAATACAATGTTCTGGGTGACAGACATAATATAACAAAAAATCCCTTTTCACGTTAGAAGTTCTCAATTAGTTTATTGCCGTGAAATTTTTAGGAGCACAGGATCGCTTGCGCGATGTAAGGCATACGAGAGTACCTAGGGAACTTGGAAGATTTCTTGATCCTATGAGAACTTGACGAGAACTGGATGAGGCATGAATGGTCATGAGTGGCCAATTAATTATGCAGTAATTCGGACGCCGATAAAATGCGGCGAAGGTTGCTTCAGCGTTTGATTGTCGAGTGACGAATGTATTGATCTATGACGTCACCTTTGACATAATAAACTCACACTTACAATCAGCTGTTTCGGCTATCAAAGAATCGCTAGCTTTATTTTCTTCAATTCTCTGATTTCAGAACTTACTCTATTTCAATAGGCTAATAAGTATGCCAGGCCTGCCCAAACTGGGGAAATCGACTCATTTGCCACATGTTCGAGTTCCACCACCACTTCCCTCTTCTCGGGTCTGGTCCGACAACACTGTTCCTCATAACATTCTACAAAGATTGGTAGCTCTAAAAAAGTATCCACAGGTGAAATTTTCATCTCCAACTGTCCCGTCTGCTGGGTAAGGTCATCCGCGGCTAGACACCTGACTTCAAGGAACAGTGTTGATCGATCTTTTCTCGCGTAAATTTCCCGTTCTTGCTTACCTACTAGGACAGAAGGAGCAAAAGTGGATGACGTACACGTTCCAGTTGCGTCGGGATTGGTAGCTTTAAGAAACCATGATCGTAGCTTCCGGAGCCTAAAGCTTCTCTCATAAAACATAATATTGAATGATTTCGAGGAGTAATGAATTCTGCCAAGAACTTTATGTTATTGTTTATACGATTAATTATTGTTTTTTTTTGCAAATTTCCTTCAAATTGAGTATGGATGGTTTAGATTTTTTCTGGCGCATTGTTAAATAAATCATAAAAGTCATAATAAAATTTAAATGATAAAAGTGTTTTTATTATTGCTTTCTTCATATTTTTACAATTCTTATCATAATTATATTATGAAAAAAGAACATTCACTTATGCAAATCATGATTCAAGTTTCAACAGATTGCTTTTTTACATTTTCGTGCTCGTTATAAATATTTTACCGTGTCGCTGATTTTCGTTTTAGCTTTATACGATTATTTATAAGACTGCCTTCAAGTTATTTCTGTGATTCACACATGCAGCGTTATAATTATTTCAAATTTGCTGCTGGAAGACCGTTTAAAAATGTAGGTGATTGTACGAATCCCTACGAAGCATTTTATTGGTTCACCAAAAACAGTATCTACTGAAAGTAGTATACAATTATAGAAAACAGTTTTCAGATATCAGAAAGAAAACATTGTCTTCGGCCAAAAAATATTTTGTGATCAGTGTTGTAATTAGATTGCATATGAAATGGATTTAGATTATATTTTATTATAACATTTCAAAGTCTTATGAATATAAATCTGATCTACTGCAAGACGCAAAAAATATATTTACAAATATAATTCTATGTGTAATATTTTATATTTTGATCCACATTTCTTAATAGAAAACTGCTTAAATATTATTATTATTATATCATTAAGCCGTTTTCCTTTCGAGGTAGGCGTGAATTGCTCGGTTGGAAAGTAGTGATGTGTGGATGGGTATATAGGTGAATGGTAGATAGGTATATAGGTTTAAGAAGTAAAAGACGGCCGAGACCAGTGACACGGATAAATATTACGTGATTGATGGGTAGTAACCATAAAACGTTTTCAACCATGGAATGGAAATTTCTCTGAAACGAAAAATACGATACTTGTCACAGGCGTTAATTTTTTATCCTCATGATTCTATGCATAAATAAATATTTGATTTTTGTTATTCACGTAAGTAAGATCTAAAAATTTACTTCAGGCAAATTTTCGATGAGACGTGTAGTATTTGTTTTAATTTTGATAACACAAAAAAAGTCATATTCTAGAAAAACCATGCGAGATACGAGATAAATGTTAGGATGAAAGATTAGCCATATCCAAACCATCTACATATATAATTTATATTATTTTTTTATAAGATGTATTACATATTTTTAGCAGCAGTGTAGCCTTTCTTCTTGGGTTTGGGAAAGAAGGCCACTCTGCCACCCTTCCATCCTAATCGCAGGTGTTTTAGGGCAATGCTTACCCTAAATAATTTCGTCATTGGGGGACGACAAAATCCATGTTCTTTTATAAAAACGCTGCATCGACGTCATCCGTCTCTGGTGATTTAAGGGGGCAGAATGACCCAACGGCCCATTCCACCTTCTTGATATTAACGACCTGGGCAGCGTAATTACAGTCGGCCTTCTCCCTTTCTTGGCAAAGGCCTTCCACTTCTCTTCCTCGTCTTCGGAAAACTCACCATCATCGATCCTTATGAGCTTAAGGCGAGCTTACGAATTTTCCGCCTGCATCTTGTGGAGCTTCGTTGCGTCCGGAATGTTCTTTAATTCCTCCTAGAAACCCCTCCAATCATTTTGTCTATCCATTCTTATATTTCTATTGTATACATACTGAGTCAGAACTCTTTGCAGAAAATTCGCAGTATGTTCAAACTTATCCATGGTACCGTAGTTTGTCGGGAATTCCAGAAGCCCGCCTTTGAATTCCTCATTATATGAGTGCCAAAGTGTAGTTCTGAGATATCAGACCTTTGAAAGCGCCGGTTTTTTCATAAGCTAACAGGAACAAGATATATTTGTGTACCGAGAGAGACCCTATTTTGAGACCCTCTAGCTCTCTATCCCCCTCCTCAGTTTTTCCGAATATAGTGTCGAATGAAGAACCTTACTCCTGTGTTTAATCTGGAATGTGGGAGTATCACGACGATTTAGAATCTCCATATCAGTGCCTTATAAAAATAAGCCTTATTTTAAAGGTTAAGTACCTCGAGAAAAATGATGGCTTTAACATATGTTGTAACGCATATATATATGCGCAGTTTTTGGCGACGATTGCTGTTCTTACCTCCTTGCTGAAATGCCTTGCGAGTTTTTGGGTAATTTCTTCGTTAGTTGGGCGAGGGGGAGTCCTTTGGCCTCTAGAAATAGTTTTATGGCATTAGCAGCCGTAGAGGTGTCCATACTTGGTTTGTGCAGTTTGTGCACTAGTGAGCTTAACTGCGGCCCAAAAGTCAGTTAGTTCTTAAAAAAATTTGTTTGGTGAAGACCCTTTATTAAAAACCGGTGTTTTGGAGTGATTCTGAGGCCTTCGACGTTCCCTCCATTTCCTAAATTGTTTTGTTGTTCCAATCCAAAATTTTGGAACCTCTCTTCGAGCTGGTTTTGTCGCAGTAAACCTATGCGTACATCCTGTGTATTTTTCCTGACTTCTGCCTCTGCTAGATTCAGGATTTGTTCATTCGTAGCCATAGCACGATCTGTAATATCCTTTAAACCTCCCTCCACAACTTGGAAACGAACTTCGTTCATTTTTCGTAGTGTACTGAATTGTTTTGTCGTTCCATGAAGCATCCTAGCTTCAACATCTTCGATCTCCCCACGTCATTCTGTTCTGACTGCATTGATTTTTCTTTCGACTCTTCCAAGTCTAGAATAGAGCTCTTTGGCTGCCTCACGTAATCTTTCACTTTCGCGTCTGATTTCAGCGTATTTGTCTGCGTTGTCGAAATTGTGAGAGCGTAGATCTTCATTCCTAGGTGGGACTGCGTCCCAAGAAGTTAAATTTAATTGTTCTCGCAATGATCGACGCTTTTCAGGTACATTCACTGTCTTGGGGATGGTCCCTGTATGACGAGATGTGTTTGATAGAGTGTAGTCTTCAGTCGATACTAAGTTTGGTCCTACTGCCCCCTGTTCCTGATAGGTAGGCGTGGCAGGGCGGCTTATATTCGCCTCTCCATTCTCATCTTGGATGTCAATCTCGGGTGGACTCGACGGCTTGCTGACATTGTCCCGTTTGCTCGGACGGCCACGTGCGCGAGGCATGATTTCTATTTTAGTAAATTTTCAATAATCTTCTTTTCTGGGTCCCTGTTCGGGCGCCAATGAGAGAGTTCGTTTTTTACTGTGTTTTATTTTTACCTAGTCCATACCCATCCACACATTACTACTATCTAACCGAGCAATTCACGCCTACCCCGAAAGGGAAACGGCTTAATGATATAAAAAAAAATATATATATATATATGTTACACAGGGTATTAAAACAACTATAAAAAAAATTAGCCATAAATTTCTTCTATGAGAAGGGGCTCAAATAAATTATTGTAATTTGGTAACCATTTTTTTCTAATGAATTTTTAGTACCTACACCGCCATCTTTTCTGTAAAATACTCATGTCCAGTGTAACAACATATATTTTTTGGGATAAGATTAAATGATTACTTTATGGTTAAAAAAAAATGAAAACAAAACTATGTCCCCTAATATGTATGTAATTCTATGAGAATGGGGGCCAACTTTATTTTTAGCTTATGAATCAATAAAGTAAGTATGATTTGAACAATACACCTTATTCTAATATTCCGTACTCTTAATCTTCGTCACTGTCTTCCTCTATCACGTGATTCATACTATTCTGTGTAAACAATTCACTGAGAATTTCAGCAGACCTTATGACTTTCGACAAGCACCTCGCGTGTGCTAGGTAAAAAATAATGGCTGCTATATGGGAAAAGCAGCCAAATGCGTTCTTCGACCATGGGCACATTCATAAGCATATACCTATATTTTAATTCCTGCAATAGTCACACTGTTCAGTCTGTATTCAATGAAACATCTATATAATTTCCGACTAATGTGTCTGTACCTGCACTGTACCTGGACATTTAGCCTGTTCTTTCACAAATTGCAAATTGATAGACTCATTCTCATTCATCATTTCGGCCAAGTACGAGCTTACCCTTTAACGCTGGCATCAGTACGATAAAGCCCTTGAACTTCAACACGTATTTCGCATCTCGCAATATGATCAAGGACGAATTTGTCGCCTTCATTTACTAATTTACGCAAATCATGCAAATCTTCAATAAGATTTTTTATAATTTCAGCGTCGTCCAGGTTCGCATGAAATTATCCTGCCAAGTGTAGTGCTCGTCCGGTTGTTGTACATATAGCATACACATTTACACAGAAAAATTAAAGTTCAATTTTGTTGCATGTACAATTTTCCGCTGTTAAAGTTTACATGCTATTTGGAGAAAGATTATCCTACGATGGAATAAAAGCTGTCGTCTGCTATGCCCTTAGCAGCAATGGGAAAACGACAAAGTATGAGTGAATTCGGGATTCCTTCCCGCTACCTACGCGCCTGCTTGAATCTTTCCTCGAATTGTTTGCGGAGGGATAACTCCGATCTTGGCAGGATTGGATGACGCCTCTTTCAAGCTACAGTTATCTCACAGAGTATATCCCTTGAAGAGCGCATTTGCATGGTCACTTTTGGCTCGCTCGGTATTTACTCTCATTCCCTGGTTTTAAGAATCACAGATAGGACTACGCTAGTCCTTCATACGCGACCAAAATCAACTTTAAAACATTTTATCCATCTATATCCCGCTTTAAATCCGCATACACCCTACTTGTCATGCGCACCTTTGGTTTGAAGAATCACAGATAGGACCACGCTAGATCCTTATGGGAGAGCACATGAAATTTAAAAAACATGTTCCTGCCAACCCATATACACCCTGTTAGACACTCGCGCCTTTGGTTTCAAGATTCACAGACAGGACCACGCTAGACCCTTATACGAAGACGAAACTATCTTGAAATCATTTTATCCATATGTCCCTTTTTAAATCCATATACACCCTGTTAGACGCTCGCAACGTTGGTTTAGGGAATCACGGATAAAACCACGCTAGACCATTATACGATATTGAAAAACACTTGAAAACATTTTATCCATCTATGTCCTTTTTTAAATCCCTATAAACACTGTTAAGCACCCGCACCTTTGTTTTGAGTACTCACGGATAAAACCAAGCTAGACCCTTATGTGAAACGGAAATAAACTTAAAAATATTTATTGATCCACGTCCCTTTTTAAATCCACATACACCCTGCTAGACACGCGCACCTCTGGTTTAAAGAATCACAGATACGACCACGCTAGTCTCTGATACGCGACCGAAATTAACTTGAAAACATTTTATCCATCTATATCCCTTTTTAAATCCGTGTACACCCTGCTACACACGCGCACCCTTGGTTTAAACAATCACAGATAGGACCACGCTAGATCCTTATAGAAAAGCCGCATAAATTTTTAAAACATGTTCCTGCTCCAACCCATATACACTTTGTTAGACCCTCGCGCCTTTAGTTCATGATTCACAAATAGGACCACGCTAGACCCTCATACGAGAACGAAATTAACTTGCAATCATAATGTTGAAACATATGAACAAAAATAAAAGTACAGAACTTGTCAGCATGAGAAACAACAAAGGTGAAATGCTATATGATACAGACGGGACTGTTTCTTCATCCTTTTATCGGTTGAAGACCTTTCAGTTTCACGAAATACAAGCAACTGTCCGAAATTTGAGGTTAAAGTACCACTCACCTGACACTCAGGATATTTTATTTTATTTCGTGAAACTGAAAGGTCGTGAATCGACAAAAAAAAATGGAACATGACTGAGAAAATAGATTTTTCACTTGAAAAATATTACTATCTGTACATTCATGACTTTACGTTTATAATATTTTGTCGCAAAAGTCGTATGACGTATTCCTATGACGTCATACTAAAATACTCAATTCAAGACTTCCCGCTCTTCGGGCCTCTTTTTAATTGGTCAGCCACTGTGCGGATGAGAATATACCGGGACCGTGGTGGGAGTTGCCGGAACTGCGTAAATGGAAATAACCATCTACAGCCGACGGGGAATAAAGGCGATAGGGAATAAGGGAGTTGGAGAATAGGTGAGCCTTCACTGTATTTAAAATTGTAAGCCTTCAATTTTTGAAACCTTCTAATTGGAAATTCGCAAATGCAGGTTGTCAAAAATAGGTAATGGGCTAAAAATTGCTTAATAAACGAATAAGAAAGAGTATGAAAAAATTAATTTTCACTCTGACCGTACACTTTAAAACCCCTATGGCCTATTCCCTATTTCATTCATTTTCCTCGAAAGGCAAAAAAGAATGAAGTCCATAAAATACTCACTCGTTCAGAATTTCCTGTGTCCTTCCTTAAACAAAATTTTTTCCAAGAATCCTATATGTATATACATATACCATAATAATTGACTGGAAAAACGAGCCTTTGAGAACCCCATTCACAAATTGTCGAAGAGACAAGCCGAGTATTGTAGATTTTCCTCGAATTCATCAGGACGGCCGGGTGAATTTTTTACACACCCAGTATCTGCAATGGACACTGCTTGATTCTGCTGTTTCGTACTGTGCACATGCACTACGGCATTAACCTGCCTGCACACATCCTGGATTCTGCTCTTCCTATATATATATATAATTAAAAACTAAAGGTTAACAACCACCGCAGGGTCGCACTGGGATCAACTGTCATCTAAAAAATGACATCGGCTCCCAGTAGGACCGCTGTAAATATCATTCATGGCCACGTTTTACAACCGTGAGATGGGTGGTCACAGGACACGACGAAATCACAACGACAGGTCGGCAAAACTTTCGTGTGTTTTGAGGAGGTAGACCTCGGTGCCCTTTTCGAGCAGCTTTCCCTAGTGACTACTAGACTTGCCAATATGACGGCAGCAATCGAGGAAGTAGCTTCCGGTTCGTCTAATCGCGGTCGTTCTTAATCTCGCGGACGCTATAACCAGAGAAACCGAAGCCACAGTCGGTCAGTAAAAAAGGATGGCATTTGTGGGTACCAGGAGTACCAAAGGTACCTGGAAATCTAAGGACAATGCAAGACTGTAATATGTTGATTGATAACGATAAGAAAGCAATTCATCGTAAGCGTAAGATTTTCAAACCTGACGAGAAACAAGCTATTCAGGAAGTCTGGAAACCACAATTCTCTCCACGTAAGAATCAAGCGTGCATTACTCAGAAGTCTGATATGAAGTGGAACCGCTTGTGAAGAAGCAAAAAGTACAAGCAGAAGAAGAATTTAGTCAAGATGGCAATTCTCCATCTGTGGTAACAAAACATGACCAGAATGATAAGGAAGTCAATGATAATGATAATAATGATGATGAAGATGAGGAGGAGGATGATGATGATGATGCTGAAAGTAACCTTTCCTCTGTATATGAAATAGAAGCAAAAACAGAAGCCGAAATGTTAGATTATGGGAAGATACAAACAAACTTGTAAACTGATTGCGCTTTCTTTTACAAGGTCAAGTAGCTGGAAACATAAATAATCTACACGAACTTTTTTCAATTGTTAATGAAATGCGAGAGGTTGGTATTATTGCATAATATTTTTCTTAGTTTAGCAACTAGTTAAATGTAATTAAATTAAAATTCGAAATTACTAATTCAACATTTCCTGTAGTTAACTTTTAGAGTTTTTTACTATTCGATATTATATATGTATGTATATATATAATTAAGTAGGACCGCGGTACATCCCATTCATGGCCACGTCTCACAACCGTGAGATGGGTGGTCACGGGACACGACGAAATCACAACGATAGGCCGCTGGCGAGACCGTCCTGTGTTTTGAGGAGACGAAGCGACCCAAGGATAACAGCTTTCTGCATCCATCTCGCAAGTGCCGTGGCATATTTTTGGCACGCGGATATGGCTTTAAGGTTACGAACTAGTGATAGTTTCGCACCTCCGAGAGCACTTATCACAAGGACAATTAATTGTACCGAATATTTTGGGTACAGTCGTTGCAGCTCCCTTTTAAGATCTTGATACCTTTTCCAATGTCTAGTCCCTCGTCTAGTCCAACCCCTCCGTTTAGTCCTAACGATAGTTTCCTTCCTGTCGACGATGACATTGATAATGATGCCATTATCGAACACTTGGAAAGTCAAGCTGAAAGTCCTGAAGATGGCGAAATTTTTGATGCGTCAGAGAATTCAAACTATGACACGGACGATAATTCAGTCCAGTCGTTCAGTCGCGGGGTGATTCCACAATCCTCGAAGCGCGATAGTGACATGAGTATTGATGAAGAATGGGACATGCTCGAGGAAAAACCAGCATCACCCAAACAAGATATGCACACTTGGAAACCAATAATCGTCACTGGTCACGACGTGGTAACAGCAGCAAAACTAGTCGGCAACAATATTTCCAAGAGAGCCGCCCCTGCTCCTAGGTCTTATACTCCACCTCCAAAACCAGTAGAAAATAAACAGCTGGAAGAAGTTTTTGTGGACGATGATAGTTATGACAGTTTTGATGCTGATCTGAACGACACGAATCCTCGATCAGATTCCCCATTGAATGTTCCAGAAATGGGTCTACAGTCTCCCGACCCTGAACTTTTCTCCGAAGAAAGGTCTAATTCTCCGAAAAAGCCGGAAGAACCTCCACAACCTGTGCCACCGCCTGAAATTCAACCAATTGTAGCTCCACCGAAAGTAAATGATATACCATTAATTTCTATGGCAGACTTGGAGGACTTAATAAAAAATCAAAGTAAGATTCTGAAAGACGGATTACAACACCAGCAGCAGACTAAAGATGAGAAGGATGCTGAAAAGGAAAAAGAAGCAGCCAAGGCTCAAGAACTTGAAACAGTAACACCCATACGTAGAAAGCAAACCGGAAACGTGAAGATAGCTCCTATGACTCTCAAACTAGATGCCTTTATTACTGGTGCGAAGGACCGAAGTCCTTCGCCTGAAGCTCCCGTCGATCCGAGAATACGCGCGAGAATGTTAAAGGAGAAAAATGTGGACCCAAGGCTAGCAAAGGAAAAGGCTGCAATTCCGCCTCGACCACCTGTAGGAGATCTATATTCTCTTCATGATTTCAATATAAACCCGGCTACACTTTCGAGTCCAATTCATACAACACCTGCTACCCCTGCAAACGATTATACCCCTGCTGGAAGCGGCAATCAGTGGAATTACGGGTCAAATATTCCTATGCCGGGCACGCCAAATCCATTTAAAGATAGCAGTTTTTTAACAACAATTTATGGAGAGAAGTTTTTATTCGATCAAAAGATTTCTTTTTCCTTTAAAGAGATCTATCCCCATTATAGACAGTGTACACGTTAAAAACATTTCTGAGCAATACATTCTGAGGTAACACTGTGCAAATATGGCAATTTTGTTACCAAATCATTTGTTCATAACGCTGTGGATTGCAAACGGTTCGTCGTACGCAAAAAGTGCGAGATGCAAAAAAGTTTTAGTTTTGCTCAGTCATACTAAAAATAATTTCATACATTTTTTTTGGTAAATAATTAATAAAATTGTTTAAACATTTTTTTAAACAAAAATTGAATCTCGGGGACCTATTAGTATATACGGAAGTATTAGTGGTGGCTGTACTAACTCTCTTCCTTTGCAAGTTCGTTTGTGCTATCCATTGAAATCACAGAAACAGGAATCAAATGTCACGTAGGAACATTAATCTGAAAAATTTAAATCAAAATTAAAATCAAATAATTATACATTCATCAAGTATTTACAATTCTGTACACCTTGAAAACAAGTTAAAATAATTGATGTTGTTAAAGAATGCTAGAATATCACAGTTGAAACCATAATTATGAGCATTTATAATAAGAAAAGTTGCTTGTGGAAAAATTTTTGAATTAAAAACCTTTAAAATTGAATCCATGTAAATTGTAAGAGTTGAGAATGATTTATAATCTACAAATGAGAAAATAGAAACATTTTCAATCTTAAGAAGCCGAAATGCAGAATTTCTCTCACTGCAATAATTCGATAATGCAGTTATTCTTTGAAATTGGAATTGCATTCAAACTGGATGCATTAAATATAAAATTGCTACACCACAACTAAATATACTATAAACCTTTAATTCTTATTTTTATTTCTGGGGTTTTTCAAATGCAATTCATTTCCAATTCTTAATTCTCGAGTCAGACTTTACAAAATTTGAATTGTCTAAGATTTCAATTAAAATTGATGAAAACAGATAATCCTCAAAGAATGTGGTACAGGGAAGACACTAGTTGATATATGGGAAAGAAATCAGTTAAGATGGTTCGTACATCTTAAAAGAATGAAAGATGAACGACTGATCAAACATGTGTATGAAGGTAAAGTAAATGGCAGAATGCCCAGAGGTAGACCGCCGAAAGAATGGTTAGAATCTGTGAATGAGACCCATTCAAGGCTTTTAATTTTGAAATTGTGTTTTTCTCTAAGTTGAATTTTAAGTTTTTAATATTTAATTTTGAGTTATTTCATTACAATTCTAAGATTTGAAGGATTTGATAGTGTAACTAAATTATCATTTTTAATATTCATGTAATATTGTATTATTATTTTAGTTGGCCGAATTCATTTCCAGTCGGGCAGGCTGTGCGTGCTCAAGTCACAGAATCATTTTCGCAAGAAATATGTTGTTTTTTTCAAAGGATTTTAGACGACACGTATTTCACCAATTTAACTAAAACTTTGTTTTAAAGATGGAGGTATTTGAAATTTTTAAACCTGTCATACCATCTATCAAGAATTTATCGGAAGAAAAAAATTGAAATGCGCAGTATTTAAAACAACATAGAAATTTTCTTTTTAACTCCCATAGATCTTTTCATTCTAGTTTGAAAACCACCGGAAATTGTAACTAGTTTTAAAGCTGACAAGATGGCTGCGCTTTTTCTGAAAAAATTTTCAAGTCAATATTATTTTGTATTGTACTTCTATTCTACGTGTATTTCTTCATTTCTTTCACAACCCCTAGCTTTTGTCTGCTGATTTTTTTTTAATTTGTTACTAATATGTCTTAGAGAGGAGAGAGATTTTTCTTTCATAAATAAAAATGCACCTACTTTACAAAAATAAGACAGGATATGAAAAAGTTGATAATGCAAAGTTATCCCTTTTAGTATGTAAATAAACAGGGGAAACAAATTTGTCTACAAAATTTCCCTCCTAGTTTAAATATTTGAAGACATTAATCAATATCTTACATTCACACAATAGGAATTCGGGAAATAGTGACGCTATATCTTGGCTTACAAATTTTACAACTGAAAGTTTCTCTTTGTATAAGACTTGCAAATTATTCAAATGAAATTTTCAATATTGATGAAATTTCGAAAAGTTACATGATTTTCAAAATTTTCAAAAAATAGAAAAAATAATTTTTTCTGATAGATTAGGAAACTTTATTCAAAGTTTTCACTAGATATCAAATATATTTTTAAAAAATCTACCCGCTCCGCGGGCATATTCTCCTCACGCGCTTCGCGCGCGGCTCGCTTCGCTCGCAAGTTTCACCGCGCCGAGGGCGCGCACCTGTTGGATCTCGCGCTTCGCGCTCGATTTGGTATTCATCTCGCGCTTCGCGCTCGATATTGGCCCGCATATTCACCTCATATTTAAAGTCGGAGACGCCCATTTCGCAGTGGCTGGTGTTAGGACGCACTATACTTCTACCGAAAAAAGGCAACTTGTCCAACCCAGAGAATTACAGGCCAATCACTTGTTTGAACACACTGTATGAGATCTTTACAGCTGTCCTAAACAACAGGATTGTTCGGCGAATCGAACCTGTGTGGCCTGAGATGTACAAACAACGTGGCTCGAAAAAAGGTATAGCAGGCCGTCGAGAGAACCTGCTAATTGACAGATGTGTCTGTGAAAATGCTGCAGCCCATCAGCGCGTCCTGTCAATGGCCTGGATTGACTACCGGAAAGCTTTCGATTCAGCCTTTCATAGACTCATCCTATGTCGGTTGGAAAGCTCGAAGGTGCATCCACACATAGTGAGATGCATAGACAGATTAATGCCTCTTTGGAAAACAAGATTTACTATGTCATCTGGAAATTATCGTGTGACAACGAACAACGTCACCTTCCAGAGGGGCGTTTTTCAGGGTGAAACAATGAGCCCTTTGCTTTTTTGCATCACTTTTCTGCCTCTATCTCTCGCACTATGAAATTCTTCTGGATACCTCTGTGGCGACACTAACCATCACGAGCATAGGGTCACTCATGTATTTTATATGGATGACATGAAGATCTATGCCTCTGGTAAGAGCAAACTTCAAACTGCCATTAATATCGTCAAGAAGTACACAGGATAGATTGGGAAGGACTTTGGATTGGATAAATGTGCCAAAATTCATCTGAAGAAAGGAAATATTGTTAGCGTTCCCAACGTCCCTGAGCTTGTGGATATAAGTGTTATCAGACACCTTAACACTGGAGAGACCTATACATACCTAAGCGTGCCTCGAAGCCGCATTCAGGACGTAACATCAGTAAATGAGTCTTTCCGAAGCAGATACAAGCATCTTCTTTGACGGATTTGGTCTTCCAATCTGTCGTCGTTGAACAAGGTATCTGCGACTAACATGCTTGCCGTCCCGGTTCTACTCTACTCGTTTGAGGCGGTTCATTGTACGAAGAACGAACTTAAGGCCCTTGATATCACCACACGTAAGATCATGCATATGCGTGAAAGCTTGCACATCAATTCGTCAGTTCCGCGATTATACATTTCACGCCGTCAAGGCGGACGCGGCCTTCTGAATCTCCAGTGTCTTCAACACTCGAGGCCTGACATTGTTCTCCAAGACTTCGAGAAACGAACTATATTCGTGATCGAATTCTCGGTTCCTTCCGGATCAAGTTCTTAAAAGAGAGCTGCAACGACTGTACCCAAAATATTCGGTACGAGTAATTGTCCTTGTGATATGGTTCGTAACCTTAAAGCCATGCCCGCGTGCCAAAAATATGCCACGGCACTTGCGAGATGGATGCAGAAAGGTGTCATCCTTGGGTCGCTTCTTGTCCTCAAAACACACCAGAGTTTCGCCGACCTGTCGTTGTGATTTCGTCGTGTCGGTAAGAACAATTGCTCAATTTAGTAAATTAGAAAATTTGCTCATTCATCTTTTAAAATTTGCTTTCTTATGCAAGTTTAATGAAAAACACTTTTTTTTGCAAAAATATGTTAACAAAAAATAAATTGCAAAATTTTTGCTCTTAGAGTCAATTCTCGATTATTTTGACATCATCTTCTTGTTCAGCGACCCAAAAAACTTACTAGGTACCAATTTCGTCTCGATTTTCGCAAATTTTCTTACCAAGTCCCATTTTTTCATTGACAGGCACCACTGTGCGACCCGAGGATGACAGCTTTCTGCATCCATCTTGCAAGTGTCTTAACATATTTTTGGCACGCGGGTATGGCTTTAAGGTTACGGTTTCAGAAAACGTTTATGGCTTATGGCTTGAAGGTGATAGTTTCGCACCTCCGAGAGCACCTATCACCAGGACAATTACTTGTACCTAATATTTTGGGTACAGTCTTTGCAGCTCCCTTTTAAGGTCTTGATAACCCTCCTCCTTTTCTTTCTCCTTGGCAGTGATGTTGTAATAGCGACAAAGATGGTAATAAAGCACTCTCAGGGCCGCATTATGTCTGCAGATATACGTCGTTCCTGCGTAGGTGGGGCACCCCGATAGTATGTGTTCTAGGTACTCAGCGTGTGCATGACACGCTCTGCACTTATCGCTGGGAACTTCTTTACATAAAATGCGTTCACGGTATGCTAAGGTGGAAATGACACCGTCATGGCATGCGAAAATGAAACCCTCTGTACGTGAATTAAGCCCTGATGATTTGAGGAAAGCAAAAGTTTGCTCCTTCGACAAGGACTGCTTTTCTACATTCCTGTGAAAATTTCCGTGCATTTTCTTGTCGAATAGCTCTTGATGGAATTTTTCAAATTCTGCTTTGAGAACTCTAAAGGTTTTCCTCGAGATATCCGCAACTTATTCATTCCACGTAAGAGAGCGATTAAGAATATAGCCTAAATCTTTCACAGAATCCATAAAGGGGATTAGACGCCCATCGATCAAGAGAGGAGGCAGGGTTGCAACTGTTGAAAGTGAAGGAGAGGAAGAAGGTCCTAAGATTATAGCCTTAGTTTTAGCAGGGTTAAGAGTGAGACCGTTTGTCAAAGCCCACAGCACCACTAAATCAATATCCTCCTGTAACTTTTGAATTAAACTCTTAAGAATGACAATAGGCCCGGAAAGGTAAAGCTCAAAGTCGTCAGAATATTTGTCATAGTTGCAATGATGAAGTTTGCCACCAAGTTCAGAGGTATAGATATTAAATAGAGTGGGTGCAAGCGTGGATCCCTGAGGGACGCCACTCTTGACCTCCCCACAATCAGAACGCTCGCCATTGCTGATTTTTACTCTTTCAGAACGATTACTAAGGTGAGATTCAAACCATTTAACAACCATATTTGAGAGGTGAAGTGTTTTGAGCCTAGTCTATAGTAAATTATGGTTAACTGTATCAAACGCCTTAGAAAAGCCAAAAAGGACAACAACAGTTATTTCCCTTCTATAAATTGCCAGTTTAAGTCACTTTAAGTGTAGCTGTAAGAGTACTATGCCTGGGACGAAACCAAGGTTGAATTGGGTTCATTAAATTGTTAGTTTCAATATGTGGAGTAAGTTGCTGATGAACAATACGTTCGAAAGGTTTAGACAATGCATAGAGGATGGATATTGGGCGGAAATCTTTGGCAGAGGTAGGGTTAGATATTTTAGGAACAGGGAGAATAATCGCCTCTTTCCAGGTATCAGGAAAGATTCCCACCTGTAGAGATGCTTTATAGATATGCAAGAGAATAGGACAAATGACTGGCATAGCTAAGCGAATCATTTTGATTGAAATACCATCTGAACCTTGAGCATTTGATTTTACCTCTAAGAGTTTTTAAATTAGGGTTTCTTACGATATGTCAGAAAAAAATAATTTAGTATCATCAAAGGTAGAGGGAACTGCGGACGAGGAAGGAGTGCTATTTGTAAGGAGTGTGGATTTTGTAGTGAAGGCTATTAAAAGATCTGCGGGAGAAAAATTGTTATCAGGAGCCAAATGTTTTGGAGGAATAAGTCCAAGTCGTCTCAAGAGATCTTCAAATATCATTTGAATGTGTCAACACGAATCAATTTCAGTGTCGGCCAATTCATTTTAATTCGCGAGGTTTTATGTCAAGCTCCATTTTGCGAGAATTCGGCAGAGCGAATACAGTTAAAAGCTGACCTATTCAATTGTATTCTCAATGTATAACTAACGCGCAGGGGCATATAGGATATGTTGTAAATATACATTAATATATAGCTCATATGTAGATCAGCTCAGGTTCGAGACTGGAGTCATGCAATCCTTATTAATTTTTGTTCGAAATGATCTTGACCACGAATTAAGGCGAATTGACACGCACTCAATTCGCGCTGGCTCTGTTCGTTGGAACGAGTCCGAAAGCCAAATTCTGGCGAATTTAAACATGTTTATTCGCCGCAATCCTCCTGAATTACTTTCTTTGTACGGGGATCGTAAACTTCAATTATCTTATTTTATAAATTCGAGCCCGGGCCTTTTTTTATGTGGGGGTGGGGGGAGGCAAGCCGCCGTGGCTCCCCCTATGGATCTGCTCCTGGAAGTGGGCAGACGTTTTTTATTCGAAACAGCTTAAAAATCGTTAAGAAGCTGTAAAATGTTATTGTAAAATCTTCAAAAACCTACGAGTTGTTTTAAGTTGTTCGACATAGTGTTTTATTTGTGAAGTGTTTGTAGAGATTCTGAATATTTTTTTTAATGACGCAGATCCTGTAGAGTTATAATAAATCGTTCAAACCTGCCATATAATTTTTGGAGAAATTTTGGAAATATTTGAATATGTTTGTAAGTATTGTCTGCAAGTAATGTTTGGAAATAAAAAATAATTTCGACTTCTATAGGCGCTTCACAATTCTTAAGAAGCTTTAAATGCTCGTTTAAATGTAAATTAAGCCGTCGCTAATTGCACCGTTCCGAAAAAAAAAAATTCAAAGCCGGGTAGTGAATATAAATGCAATTGTTTGGTTTCAAATCAAAATTGTTTTCGTAAAAATTAATCCTTTTTCGTTGAAAATTCAAATTTGTTGTTGAAAATTCGTCTTCTTGGGTTACAAATGTGTAGACTTGTTTGTGTAAAATGTACTTCTTGTTTACCACTAATATGTTGATGTTGGGAAGTGAAAATACCAGGGATTGGGAGCGAAATGGCGCTCGCTACTTTTCTCTTCTCTAGGCAAAGGGGAGAATATAGCAGGTCAGCGTGTTCTCGATAAAACTCAGTGGTCGATACATGAAACTAAAATAATCAAAGGAATAGTTTCCGGATGAATAAAAATGGGAGCAGTATGAATAGCATAACCTTGTGAAAGTCAATTTATTTCAAAAATTTTTATTGTGCCAAAACCAGACGGTTCTTGCCGTTTAATCCTTAACCTCAAGCAATTAAATAGGTTTCTAAGAACGGAGCATTTTAAACTTTAGGATGATAAAACGGTACGAAGAATAATAAGACCAGGCTGTTATATGGCGACCCTTGATCTTGAAGATTCCTATCATTTCATTTCGGTCATAGATACAGATACAAAGTTTTTGAGATTCACGTTTTTAGGAAATCTTTACGAATATACTTGTATGCCTCTTGGTATGAGTACAGCATCGTTTACATTCACGAACCTTATGAAGCCGATTGTTTCACATTTAAGATCGCTAGGTTTGGAATCGGTGATCTGATCAGATGATATGCTACTTTTCGAAAATAATGCGGTAAATTGTCAGACTAATGTTGATCAAACTTGCTATTTTAAAAAAAATTAGGGTTTGTAATTAATCTAAGAAAGAGTAATCTATCCCATTCATTGAGATGTAGATATCTGGAATTAAACCACAATTTAAAGGACATGACTACAGAACTACCATATGATAAAACGTCAAATGCGATGTTTTAAATCAAAAGGTTTGAAAATATTACACAATGTGAGATCAAGGAAGTCGCAGCATTCATTTGAACATTAGGTTCATGTTGTTGTACGTTGAAATACGGACAAGTCTATTTGGAAAAATAATAATGATTTTGAGGTGACTATGTCTCTAGTAGGTATTTTCCAAACTGACCTTAATTGGTGAAAGTTGAACATTCCAAGCGCAGCAAACTCCATTACGTGTTTCCATTCATGTATTGAAGTTTTTACAGATGCATCTCCTACCGGTTGGGGAGCTGCATGTAAGGAGACTGAGAGATCAAAACATATTGATAGTCTAGAGCTTATGGCTGCTTTGATGGGTCATAAATGTTTCACGAGTCAATTAAAAAGTAGGGAAGTTCTTCCGAGGGTCGATAACGCCACTACCATAGCGTAAATTGTTAAAAAAGGTGGGGTACAATACCCTCAGTTAAACGATCTTGCAAAGAAGATATGGACCTGGTGCGAACAACGAGACGGAATACTCATTATCGGACAGAGCATGTATTCGTAAAAGTTGGGAACAGTGAAATGATAGATGAGACTGTCTGTGTCTGTATATAGTAATTTTGCACAATTTCAAAAATTTGGCAGAATATAGTTATAATGAAAATCGTACGTGATAATTTTGGAGATATCAAGAACTGTGAATCCAATGTAGATAGGTATATTGAAGAAAATTTTAGTTTTATTCATTTCAATAATGACCATATCCTCATCGAATATGGTACAACTATGGACATTTTGGAGGCCAATGGTTGATAGCAGTTTATTTTTTTCGCCCAGAGATAGATTCTGCTTTCCCTGCCTTAGAATTTTATTAAGCCTCCGAATATCTTGAGTACATTGGTGGGTCCAGTCTGCAATCTCTGAAGTTTTGAATTTTCATGCAAAATTTCATATGCACTGTCATAAATCTTGACAACCTTCTTAAAATCCGATGAATTCATTTTCGAATATTATCATAGGATGCTTAGAAGTCAACTGAAAAAAAATTCGCTTTGAAGTGACTTTTATAGTCACATAATTTCACAATTATTCAAAAAAGTATACAATCAAGTGCACAAAACTGTATTGTTGTACGAACACAGTTCAAAAAAATATTTAAAATCACTATATTATTAATTTTCCACTTCACTTTACTTTATATGCTTGTGTATTTTTTCTCAATGCTGAATGACAACTGAGAGAAATATATGCGAAGCGCGCCTTTTATACATGCACACTTGCTCCCCTTGTCTAGTGACATATAACCCTTTTTGTCTTCATCTTCTAGATCGTTCTACATTATAATCGACAAGTTCGGGATATAATTTTTTGCAACGCAAAATGTAATGTGCCATTAGAATAGCCTTGAAGTTATTTAGGAAAAAAATTCTTTCCATAAATTGTGTAGTATTGCATTATATGATGTAAAAAGTTCTAAACGTTCTACGTTATAATCGTCACGTTTGGAATATAACGTTTTGCGAAGTAAAAAATTGAATGCGTCATTAAAAATCACAAACAACCTTGAAGATGTTTGCACAGCATTTTTGACCCCTCAATTAAATTAGTTAGACTGAAAGAGACAAAATCATCCTCGATTTCTAGAAACTACATTATACAGTAGCCTTAGTGGACGATTGAAAATTTTGAAATATTTTATTATATTTATTTTGTATTTAGCTTATTTTTGATAAATTTATTTTAAATTTTCAAATGTTTTTAATTATGATAGCATTATATTCAATTAATCCACAATTAATAAAAAATATATTACAAGTAGTAGTTGAAGAGTAGTACAAAGTAGCGAATTTTAAGGCAGGAATCTTATTAGGGCCTGTTTGAAAACTACGTCACACATGAATGGTAATACAAATTTTTGAAATGCTGCAAAAAACGAAAATTAGTAATTTTATTTCACAAAGTACAGTATCAAAATACAAGATTTGAACTCTTTTCCCTATTCGCCTGCCAAACCCTTGTTTAAAAAAATCTTCTTTTCCCCCTGTTGTCAGGAAAATTCCGCTGTTTCTTGTTTTTCCGCTCGAATGCGAAATGATTTATTAGAACACAAGAAGAAGATCTAACTATTTTTCGTTGAAAGGTAGTTCTTTTTATTAGAAAGTTCTACTATTACATTTTTTGTTTAGAATTATGTTAAGAACTTATCTCTTCTGGTTAAAGATTAATTTTATATACTACTTATACGTTTTTGGCTACAAATTATCCGCTTTTAGTTGAAAACTTGATTAAAAGTTGATCTACTTTGTTAAAAATTCATTTTATTGGTTGAGGATGGAATGATTTGTTCGCAAATTTGTTATTTTTTTCTTGAAAATTAATTTTTATGACTGGCAATTCAAGAAATTCATTTTTGGCTAAAAATTAATCGTTTCTAGTTGAAAATTAAGCTATTAATTTTTTTGTTAAGAATTCATATTTTGTGGTTAAAAATTCTATTATTTGGTTGGAAGTTGAACTACTTTATCAAAAATTCATTTTATTGTTTGAGGATGGAACTGCGTTTTCAAAAATCCGTTATTTTTTGGTTTTTTGTAAAAAATTCGTTTTCTCAATTAAAAATTCAACCGCCTGGTTGAAAGTTAAACTACTTTGTTAAAAGTTCATTTTATTATTCGAAGATTCTTCTCTCCGGTTGACAATGTAATTATTTTGTTATAGTTTCTAAATGATTTTTTTAAACATCGTCAAAAACTTCCAGCTCGATTTTTTCATCAGTATTATACATTTTTTTAATTCAACTTTCTTCTCCTACGTCCAGCAACTAAAAACCTAAAAAAAATTCCCTTTTGAAAGAAATTACCAATTGGACCTTATAGAACGTTTGTTTCTCAAGAAAATTGGCCTAATGGGAGTTGATTCATTTTGCTACATATATTACTTGCATTTTAGTCAAAGAAATGATTTCCTAGAAGGTAGGAACCTAGGTTTATTGAATATGTTTTAGGCGCCTGAAGAACTCCTTCTTTAGTCCAATGAAATCGTTTCTTCGAAAGGCATAAATATGGTATAAAATTAAATAATTGATACATCACTGGAGCAATTAATTTTTTTTTCAAGTCAAGAAAATATTCACTCAAGATAAATGAATTTCCATTCAATTGAAGAAATATTTATTCCATGCTAAGAACCATCAAAATCATAGCAATAAAACTATTATCTAAATTTCAAAAATATTCTTTCAGGATAAATCTATATTCCTTCAATTGAAGAAAAAAAAACAATTATTTAGCACTATAAGTTGATATAATTGTTGCAACGAAATAATGATTTAAATTGAAGAAATGTTTATTCAGCATAAATGAATATTCATTCAGTTAAACATTTATTGCATTCTAATAATTATGATAATCAACGCAATAAGAAAATTTTTTAAATGTGAGAATCGTTCTTTCAATACAAATTTATATTCATTAAATTGAAAAAAAAATTGATTGCATGCTGGAAGTTGACATAAGCATTGCAACGGAATAATTACTTAAATAATTGGAGAAATACTAATTGAAGATAAATGAATATTCATTCAAATGAACAAATATTTATTTCATTCTAACAATTATCATAATCAACATAATGCAAACATTATTTAAATTAAAAAAATATATATATCCTTTTGGTATAAATGTACGTTCATTAACTTGAAAAAAGATTTATTCAATGCCAGAAGTCGACATAATCATTGCAATCAAATAATTACTTGAATGGAAGAAATATACTTTTTTGAGATAAAGGAATATTACATTCAATTCAACAAATATTTACTGCATTCTAACAATTATCATAGTCAACACAACACAAAAATTATCCAAATGTAGAAAAAAATCTTGTTTTAATATAAATGTATATTCATAAAACTAAACAAAATATTTATTCCATGCAAGAAGTCGACATAATGATCGCAATGAAATAATTATTTTTATTTAAAAAATGTTTTGTATACATGTATGGTGATGAAGCAGAGAGCATGAATGAAAGAGTGAAAGGGAACACGGTATGGATAGGGAAAGATAGGATGTGGATAAATGGGAATGTGTGGATATGGGATGATGAGAAAGAAAAATTGAGTGAAGTGTATAGGGAGGGTCCAGTTGAAAGGCAACCCCTTGACACCACGAAGATATGACTTTGTCAAATAATAATGTTTTTCAGAATTTCACAGTGTAGATAGGGTCTCTAATTTTTGGGCTTCTCAAAAATACCAACATCGATTTTTGGGCTTCAACCCTTAAATTTGAAAAGCAACACCTTGACACCACGAAGATATGACTTTGTCAAAAAATGTTTTTCAGAATTTTACAGTGTGAATAGGGTCTCTGATTTTTGGACCCCTGGAAAATACCAACATTGATGTTTGGGCTCCTACCCTTACAGTTGAAAGGCAACCCCTTGACACCCCGAAGATATGACTTTGTCAAATAATAATGTTTTTCAGAATTTTACAGTGTAAATAGGGTCTCTGATTTTTGGGATCCTGAAAAATACCAACACCGATTTTTGGGCTTCAACCCTTACATTTGAAAAGCAACCCCTTGACACCACAAAGATGTAATTTTGTCAAAAAATAATGTTTTTCAGAATTTTACAGTGTAAATAGGGTCTCTGATCTTTGGGATTCTGAAAGATACCAACAACGATTTTGGAGCTTCAACCCTTACAGTTGAAAAGCAACCCCTTCACACCACAAAGATATGACTTTGTCAAATAATTATGTTTTTCGAAATTTTAAAGTTTAAATAGGTTCTCTGATTTTTGGGCTCCTGAAAAATACCAACATTGATGTTTGGGCTCCGAACGTTACAGCTGAAATGCAACCCCTTAGCACCACGAAGATATGGCTATGTCAAATAATAATGTTTTTCAGAATTTCACAGTGTAAATAAGGTCTCTGATTTTTGGGCTCCTGAAAAATACCAACAACGATTTGTAGGCTTCAACCCTTAAATTTGAAAAGCAACCCCTTGATACCACGAATATATGACTTTGTCAAAAAATAATCTTTTTCAGAATTTAACAGTGTAAATAGAGTCTCTGATTTTAGGGCTCCTGAAAAATACCGACACTGATTTGTAGGCTCCAACCCTTACTGTTGAAAAGCAACCCCCTTGTCACCACGAAGATATGACTTTGTCAAAAAATAATGCTTTTCAGAATTTTACAGTGTAAAAAGAGTCTCTGATTTTGGGGCTACTGAAAAATACCAACATTGATTTTTGGGCTCCAACCCTTACAGTTGAAAGGCAACCCCTTGACACCACGAAGATATGACTTTGTCAAATAATAATAACCACGTCTCGACTGCCTTCATCTAAAATCGCCAAAAAAATTTAATTGATAATAATCACAAGACACGCATTTCCAAGACTGTATTAAATATCCTTATAACCACATAAATATCCAGCAACCCTCAAAAACTACCCCTACCTCATTTAATGAACCCCGTTTAAATTGCCTTCATCTGAAATCGCAAAAAAAAATTTAATTGATAATAATCACAAGACACGCATTTCCAAGACTGTATTAAATATCAATACAACCACAGAAATGTCCAGCAACCCTCAATAACTACCCCTACCTCATTTAAAGAACCTCGCTTAAATTGCCTTAATCTAAAATCGTATAAAAAAATTTCATTGATAATAATCACAAGACACCCATTTTCAAGCGTGTATTAAATATCCTCATAGCCACAAAAATATCCAGCAACCCTCAAGAACTACCCCTACCTCATTTAACAAACTTCGTTCAAATTGCCTTCATCTAAAATCGCAAAAAAAATTTAATTGATAATAATCACAAGACACGCATTTCCAAGACTGTATAAAATATCATTATAACCACAGAAATGTCCAGCAACCCTCAAGAACTAACCCACCTCATTTAACGAACCCCGTTTAAATTCCCTGCATTTGAAATCACAAAAAAAAAATTTTATTGATAATAATCACAAGACACGCATTTCCAAGACTGTATTCAATATCCTTATAACCACAGAAATATCCGGCAACACTCAAGAACTACCCCTACCTCATTTAAAGAACCCCGTTTAAATTCCCTTCATCTAAAATCGCGAAAAAAAGTTTAATTGATAATAATCACAAGACACGCGTTTCCAAGACTGTGATGAATATCCTTATAACCACAGAAATATCCTGCATTCCTCAAGAACTACCCCTACCTCATTTAACAAACCCCGTTTAAATTGCCTTAATCTAAAATCGCAAAAAAAAATTTAATTGATATAATCACAAGACACGCATTTCCAAGACTGTATTAAATATCTTTATAACCACAGAAATATCACGCAACCCTCGAAAGCTACCCCCACCTCATATAACGAACCCCGTTCAAATTGCCCTAATCTAAAATCGCAAAAAAATTAATTTGATAATAATCACAAGACGCGCATTTCCAAGACTGTATTAAATATCCTTATAACCACAGAAATATCCAGCAATCCTCCAGAACTAACCCTACCTTAAAATTACATTTTCCGCGGGAAAATAGGGTTAAGAACTGAAATGCGAGATATCGGAATGGGGTTTTCAAAGGTTTTACTGTTTCAATGGTTAAATCTAGTAGCCTACGTTTTTAAATCACATCTTCCGCGGGGAAGTAGGGTTAAGAACTGAAATGTGAGTTATCGGAATGGGTTTTTCAAGGGTCTTACTGTTTCACTAGTCAAATCTACAAGTCTAGGTGTTTAAATCACATCTTCCGTGGGGAAGTAGGGTTAAGAACTGGAATGTGAGATATCGGAATGTGGTTTTCGAAGGTCTTACTGTTTCAATGGTTGAGTCTAGTATTCTAGCTGTTTATATCACATCTTCCTCGGGGAAGTAGGGTTAAGAATTGAAATGTAAGATATCGGAATGGGTTTTTCAAAGGTCTTACAGTTTCAATGTTTAAATACAGTAGTCTAGGTGTTTAAATCACATCTTTCTCGGGGAAGTAGGGTTAGTAACTGAAATGTGAGTTATCGGAATGGGTTTTTCAAAGGTCTTACCGTTTTAATGGTTAAATCTAGTAGTCTAGATGTTTAAATCACATCTTTCTCGGGAAAGTAAGGTTAAGAACTGAAATGTGAGATATCGGAATGGGTTTTTCGAAGATCTTACTGATTCAATGGATGAATCTAGTGGTCTAGGTGTTTAAATCACATCTTCGTCGGAGAAGTAGGGTTTAGAACTGAAATTTGGGATATCGGAATGGGGTTTTAAAGGTCTTACTGTTTTAATGGATGAATATAGTAGCCTAGGTATTTAAATCACAACTTTCTCGGGGAAGTAGGGTTAAGAATTGAAATGTGAGATATCGGAATGGGTTTCTCAAAGGTCTTACTGTTTCAATGGTCGAATCTAGGAGTCTAGGTGTTTATATCACATCTTACTCGGGGAAGTATGGCTAAGAACTAAAATTTGAGATATCGGAATGGATTTTTCAATGATCTTACTGTTTCGGTGGTTAAATATAGTAGTCTAGGTGTTTGAATCACATCTTCCATGGAGAAGTAGGGTTAGGAACTGAAATTTGAGATATCGGAATGGGGTTTTCAAAGGTGTTACTGTTTCAATGGTTGAATCTAGTAGTCTAGGAGTTCAAATTACATTTTCCGCGGGAAAATAGGGTTAAGAACTGAAATGCGAGATATCGGAATGGGGTTTTCAAAGGTTTTACGCCATCCGGTGCACGCACGGCGGCCAATTCCAGCTCGTTGGGGCCGACCAGGCCGCGATAAGGCTGGCCCTTGTAGGCCACCGCCCGCTCCAGGGCCTTGGCACTGTCCTTGACCCGAATTGCCGTGGCGCACAGCGACGGGCCGTGAGCCTCGAAAAAGTTGTGGGCGAAGGAATAGGGTTCGCAGTTGAGGATCAGGTTGATGTCACCCTGGCGCAACAGGCTCACATTCTTGGAGCGATGCTGGCCGGCCCTGGCGAAACCCAGGCGTTCCAACCAGTGGGTCAGTTTGGCGCCGAGGCTTTCGTCCACGGCAAATTCAAGAAACTCGATACCGTCGTATTCGCTGGCCGCCGGAGTTTCAAACAGGATATCCACGGGCGCAGCGGGGGCTTCTTCAGCCAGGCGCTGACGGGTTTTTTCTTCCAGGTACAACAGTGACCGCAAGCCATCCGCCGCATTCGCGCGGGTCGGCGCAGCACGAAAACCGTCATTGAAAATTTCCAGGGACAACGGCCCGGTGTAGCCACTCTGGATGATCGGCGCGAGAAAGCCCGCCAGGTCAAATTCGCCCTGGCCTGGGAAGCAGCGGAAATGCCGGCTCCACTCCAGCACATCCATGGCCAGGATCGGCGCGTCGGCCATTTGCACAAAGAAAATCTTGTCGCCGGGGATCTGCGCGATGCCACTCGGGTCGCCCTTGAGCGACAAGGTGTGAAAGCTGTCGAGCAACACGCCCAGGCTTGGGTGATCGACCTGGCGCACCAGGTTCCACACCTGTTGCCAGGTGTTCACATGCTTGCCCCAGGCCAACGCTTCATAGCCGATGCGCAGGCCGCGCTTGCCCGCATGTTCGGCCAGCAGGCTCAGGTCATCGAGCAGAATGCGTTCGTCGCCCACGCTGTCGGCCGAGGCGTTGCTGCACACCAATACCAGATCGGTGCCCAGTTCCTGCATCAAATCGAATTTGCGTTCGGCACGCTCCAGGTTGCGTGCCAGGCGATCACGGCGGCAGCCTTCGAAGTCGCGAAACGGCTGGAACAGGGTGATGGCGATGCCGAGGTCGGCGCACATTTGCCGGACTTCCCGAGGGCTGCCGTCGTAATACAACAAGTCGTTCTCAAAGATCTCCACCCCATCAAACCCGGCGGCGGCGATGGCTTCGAGTTTTTCCGGCAGGGTGCCGCTCAAGGACACGTACGTCATCAAGGCTCTCTCTGTCTGCTCCCAAGCTGCCCAGGCATACGGCATCGACTCCCCCCATTCGGTACCGCCACTAACGGTGATCGAGCACCTCATCACCCGTAAGCCCTCGATCGCCCGTAACACCTGGAAGCAGTACAAGAACGCCCTTCGGCATCTGTTCACTGAGCGTATGGCGGCGACTGAGGAGAAAGTCGTCCAGGAAGAGCTCCAGGCCGCTCTCCAGATGCTGGATACGACCTCATCAGAGGGCACCCTTCGAAAAGGGACTCAGACATCCTCCAAGAAGCAGAAGGGCTTTAAGCGAGCCGACTACCAACGTTTGCTTTCATACCTGGAGATGCACCAGGGCAAACACCGCTATGCGCGCCCATTGAAGACCTGGTTGAAAGCGACCTACTTGGTCGGTCTGCGGCCGGGAGAATGGAAGTCAGCCGGCGTGACTGAGATCCACGGCCGCCCCGTACTTAATGTCGAGAACGCGAAGGCCACGAACGGCCGCGGCAATGGAACGTTCCGCTCCCTGGATCTGGGGGATCTGACAGCTGACGAGCTGGAGGACATCCACGAGATGATTGCGATGCTGGAAGGCTACGCCGGCGAGCTCCCGTTCGACACCCTGCAGGAGAGGATGGGCGACTACATGAAGTACGCCACCAGGCATTGCTTTGGGAAGCGAATGAAGTATCCGACGCTGTACTCAATGCGGCATCAGTTCTCGGCGAACGCAAAGCTGGCCGGCAACAGCAAGGCCGAGGTGGCCGCGCTGATGGGGCATGGAAGTGACGAGACCGCAGGAGAGCATTACGCGAGAAAGGTTTCAGGTGATGCCGCCGGAAAGGTGAAGCCGTTAGCCTCTGATGTCCAAAAAGTGCGATTGAAGTCGAAGACGTTCAAACCGAGGTCCAAAG
>JAABKJ010075445.1:202392241-202593992 GCA_011634705.1 Andricus grossulariae | reverse complement strand
ATGATGAATCTTCATGAAAAAACAACTTTTTAACAAAATAGTTACCTTTTAACCAAGTAGTTGTATTTTCAACCAAAAAAGTTTAAATTTTTTAACCCGAAAATATGAATTTTCAACAAAAAAGTTATTTTTCCAGCAAATAATTGAATTTTCAACCAAATAATTGAATTTTAACAAAATAATTTTTCAACTAAAATGACGAATCCTCAACCAATAAAGATTAATTTCCAACCTGTTGTTTTTTTTTTTAATTAATAAAGATTTTCCAAAACAACATTTGTACCAAATAGTTGAATTTTCAACTTGGAAAGATAAATTTTCGCCTAAAAAAGATAAATTTTCAACGAAAAATAAAAAAATTACATTTTCAATAAAAAAAACGAATTTTTGATAAAAAAAAAATTCCAAACAAAAAGTGAAATTTGCAACTAAGATGATTAATTTTCAACAAAAAAAAGACAAATTTTCACTAAAAATTAAATAGTTACATTTTCAGTTGAAGAAATTTAGTGTTGGATTTTAAACCTAAAAAGAATCAATTTTTAACCAAATAGTTGAATTTTCAACTAAAAAATATATCTTTTCAGTCACAAAATTAATTTTTACTCAAAAAGTAACAAAATTTGTAGAAAATAGTTCAATCTTAATTTGAGGAATGAATTTAAAAAAAAAATTATTTTTCAATAAAATAGTTGAATTTTCGTCGAAAAATTTTCAACTAAAATGATGAATTTTGAACAAAAAAAAATTCTTTTCCTGAATTTTTAACCAAAAAAAAAACTTTAAAACAACAAGATTAATTTGCTTTCATGAAAGACAATATTTGTACCAAATAGTTGAATTTTCACGTAAAAAATATAAATTTTCGCCTAAAAAAGACCAATTGTCAACGAAAAATAGAAAAATTACATTTTCAATAAAAAAAAAAACAATTTTTAATTTACAAAAATTTCAACAAAATAATGAAATTTTCAATTAAGATTATCAATTTTCAAAAAAGAAAGAGAAATTTTCCCAAAAAATTAATCTTTAAATTTGCAGTTTAAAAAAATTAATTGTTGAATTCTAAACCTAAAAATGACTTTGAAAAAAAAAGTTGAATTTGCTAGAAAGTAGATTAATTCTCAACAAAGAACTTAAATTTCCAAGCACCAAAATGAATTTCAAGTGAAAAAAAAATTTCAACTAAGAATGGAAAAGTTACATTTACAATAAAAAAAAGTGAATTTTGTGTGAAAAATTTTCAAATAAATAGTGAAATTTTCAAACAAGTCTAATAATTTTCAACTAAAAAAGATAAATTTGCAATAAAAAATGACATGGCTAAATTTTAAATTGAAAAAAAATGAATTTTTAATAGAAATCTGAATTATCATCGGAGAAGGTAACGAATCGAGAAGAGAAATCCACACATAAAATGGAAATCTACAATATCGATCAAAGTTATATTCTCCTATACAGAAAATATCCAGTACGGGTACTTTTTTTAAATTTCCTAATTTCTGACATAGTAGATTAATTTTCAACCAAATAGTTGTGTTTTTAACCAAAAATATCAATTTTTTCAAAAGAACAATATTTTTCTACTGAAAAAGACGAATTTTTAACAAAATACTTGAATTTTTAACAAATTAGTTTAAATTTTAACAAAAAGGTAAATTTTCAACCAAAAAAGATAACTTCAAAGAAATGTTAACAAAAAAAGTTAACTGCAAACCACTTAGTTGGATTTGTCACCAAAGTACTAGAATTTTCAACAAAAAATCTGTATAGCTAAATTTTTAATTTAAAAATTTGTTTTTTACAAGAAAAAAAGCGAATTTTCAACAAAATAGTCAAATTTTCAACTAAAAAGAAGAATATACAATCGGAAATGAAACAGTTCAATTTTTAGTTTAAAAATTGAATTTTCAACCAAAAAACGAATTTTTTAGAAGCCAGTTGAGCTTTCAATCTAAAAGGACGGATTTTCTATTCAAAAAGACGAATGTCCAATAAAGCAGTTTAATAGTCAAAAAATAAGTGAATTATAGTTAAATTGAAAAAAAAATTAACAAAATCGCTACATTTTTAATTAAAATTATGAATCTTCAATGATGAATGATGAATCTTCAACTGGAATGGTAATAATCTCAGTTAAAAATTAATTTACGACCAAAAACAACGATTATTTAACAAAATAGTTCAATGTTCAACCAGACATATGAATTTTCAACTAAAATAAAGAATTTTTTTACCAAAAAAATGACTTTTTAACAAAATTGTTGAATTTTCTAGAAAGTAGAATTATTTTTAATCAAAACAGATTTTAATTTTGAATTGAAAACAGATAAAGTCAACTAAAAAAGACGAATTATGAACAAAACAGTTAACTTCTAAGCAAAGGGATACTTTTTAACAAATTTGTTTAATTATCAACAAGTCAGATTAATTTTCGACCAAAGAGTTGAAATTTTGCACCAAAAACATGAATACTTAACCAAGAAGAATATTTTTGTACTGAAAAAGATTAATTTTTTTAGCAAAATACATTAATTGTCAATCAAATATATCAATTTTCTACCAAAGAAGTTGAATTATTATGGAGCCAAAAAGACAACTTGTCAACAAAATAGTTCAATTTTCAATAAAAAAATGAATTTCAAAAATCTATTGGATTTTGTACTAATTTTGAGCCACTCTTGTGAGTCCCCAAATTAGAAAACCCCATAAGTGACAAATTTGAATTTTACGTATAATATTGCGGTTTATTGACGCTTTTTAAAAGTTGAAAAAAAATCATTAATTGGTCATTTAAGAATGCCCAGTGATTTGCTAACTAACATTCAATTGTTCAAACAATAATAATTTGTTTAAATTTTTCTTCTACAGTTAAATACGTTCATTGCGCGAGTTATTAAAAGAAAAATATTTCAACAAATTAAAATTGTTTAAACAATTGAATATTAGTTCAAAAATGACTAGGTATTCTTAAATTACCGATTAATTATTATTTATTTTTTAACTTTTAAAAAGCGTGAATAAACTGCAATATTATGTAAAATTCAAACTTGTAACTAATGGGGTTTTCTTTGGGAATCCATAACAGTGACTTAAAATTATTCGTTTTTTTTTGGTTTGAAATTAATTTTTTTAACTGAAAATTTAACGATTCAATTTTCGGTTTAAAATTGATCGTTTTCAGTTGAAAATTCAAATATCTCGTTGAAAATGCATGTATTTTGTTGAAAATTTACCAGTTTGTTTGCAATATTTTCTGTCCCTTGACAGAAAAATCTTTCTCAGTTAAAAATTCAACTCATGTTCAAAGTCGACTTTTTGGCTTAAATTGAACTGTTTTTGACTAAAAATTAAAATCTTTTTTGGTTGAAATATCAATTACTAAATTTTTCGTTCAGATTTTGTTTTCAATTGAAATATTATTACGTGGTTGAAAGTTAAACCCTTTAGTTAAAAATTAATTTTTTTGGTTGAAAGTTCATCATTTTAATTGAAAATTCGTTTTTTCCTGGGAGAATATAATTACAGTCGAACCCCGATTTAGCGCCGGTTTTGGAGCTGACCTTGACGTTAAATCGAGAGACTCTGAACTATTGTCTCTCTCCTGTTTCTCTCTGTTTTGTCGCGCCTGAGTGCACATCGCAAATCCCCCCGCAAACGCCACTCACGCAAACCCCCGGCGCGCGACGTCAATTCTCGGAAGGGCACAATCCAGGGGAGCTAAATTCGAGTTTCACTGTATTGTAGTTGAAACTTTAACTATTTTGTTGAAACAAATTTTTTTGGTTGAAAATTATTTTTTTTTTATTTTAACTGAAAATGTAATGATTCCAGTTGAATATTTCATCATTTTCTTTCAAAAGGAATTTTAGAGAATTTTTAAGACAATAAAACGTGTTTTGAAAAAAGTAGCACTTACACGGTTATGCCGTGACACACATCAATATTGCATAATTTGAAGTCTTGTAATTTAAATAAAAAAAACTACTTTCGAATTGAAACCTTTTCAAATTTGACTTTTTTATTTGGAACTACTTCGCATTTAGGGAATAACCGAAAATACCGAATAGATAAATAATAGAAATATCGAATTATAAATTCTTAAATTCTAAAATTTCCAAAATCCACAATTGAATTATATAATTTTCAAATTATCTAATAAACGAATTATGAAAGTAACGAATTATTAAATTCCATAAATAATTAAGATTCAGAAATCAAAATTTGCCAAAAATATATTTTGATGTGAATATAATTAATTAAGTAATTAGGTAAATAATTTATTAAATATTTCAAACTTCTTTGAAGTATATAGTACATAGGGATTGATGAAAAAATTTATAATTATTTTGAATATTTAATCAATTATTTTATAATTATTGAAATTTAAATTTCGCGAATTAAAAAATTAAAGCTAGATTAATAATTTGTCAATTGTATAATTTTGCAATTATAGAAATCGATGAATTTGGACTTCTGAAATATTAAAATTAGGACATTTATTATTCGGTACTTTTATTTTTCATCTATTTTTCTATTTGAAATTTATTTTTTCTTATATTTTATACGTGCTTTATTATTTTACTGCAATTTAAAATTTTATTTCTTTGGATTAACAATAATGAAAACTATAAAAATCATGAGGAACCGTTTTAAATATTTTCAGAGTGCTTGCTGAAATCTAAGAGTTTCTTTTCCCTGAGCAAACTTCAAAATTAAAAAAATTATTTTTAAAAAACTATAACTCCTACCGACTGCATTTTTTGTAACGTTTTTTTTTATTTTTAAACTAATTTTCCAACCAAAAACAGATTGGAAAGAGCATTTAATAATTATTTTTCTCCAAATGTATGTAATGTAATTGTATTATTTATTTATTTTATTTTTCTTCGAGAAAAGTTACACTAAGAGAAAAATGCCCAGCTATTCAACTTTTCAATGTACAAAACTTTTAATTTAAAGTATTTTCTAACCAAAATAAAATGCTTCATTGTAGAATTACAAATAAACGTGTCCATTTGTACAATTTCAAATAGAATATTCGAGGAAACATCACAACGACAAATTTCCATCCAAATTGTTGAATTTTAAACTAGAAAAGACCAATTTTCAACCAAAAATGGAACAGTTAAATTTTGAGTTGCAGAAATTAATTTTTCACGAAACTGGTGAATTTTTAACTAAAGTAATGAATCTTTATCTGGAATAGTTGAATTTCATGCCAAAAAGATTAATTTTCAACCATAATAAAAGAAAAAGATTAATTTTCTAAAAAAAACGAACTTTCCATAAAGTACATTCATTTTCAAACAAATAGTTTAATTTTTAAATAAAAGAAAATCAATTTTGAACCAAATAGTTGAATTTTCATCCCAAAAAGATAAACTTTCAACAAAAATAGAATAGTTGAATTTTCCGTTGAAAATCTAATTCTTAACCAAAGAAAAACGGATTTTCAGCAAAATAGTAAAATTTTCTACTGGAATAGTTAAATTTTTAGTTGAAACAAACTTTTTTACGAAGAAAAGAGTCTTTTTTTACCACAAGAGATGAATTTTTAACAAAAAAGTTGAGTTTTCAAACTAAAATGTCGAATATTTTTGAAAAAATGGACTCTTAATCCCGAAAAGATAGATTTTTAACAAAAAAGTTAATTTTTAGCCAAGAAAGATGATTTTTCAAGCAAAATAGACGAATTTTCAACAAGAAAGTGGAATTTTTAACCAAATAGTTGAATTTTAAATCAAAGGATCAAAATTTCGAACTTTTTTGAACCAGAAAAGATCAATTCTCAACCAAAAATGGAAGAGTTAAATTTTCAGTTAAAGGCATTAATTTTCAACAAAACTGATGAACTTTTAACTAAAATTATGGATCTTCAACTGGAATAGTTGAATTTCATACCTACCCAAAAGATGAATTTTTAACCATAAGGATTAATTTTCTACAAAAAAAAGACGAATTTTCCACAAAGTACATACATTTTCAAACAAATAGTTTAATTTTTAAATACAAAATATTAATTTTGAACCAAATGGTTGAAATTTCATCCAAGAAATATAAATTTTCAACCAAAAATAGAATAGTTGAATTTTCCGTTAAAAATATAATTCTTAAAGAAAAAAAAAACGGATTTTCAGACAAATAGTTAAATTTTCTACTGGAAAAGTTAAATCTTTAGTTCAAAATTGATTTTCAGCAAAGAAGCAAAGTAAGTGAATTTTGAAAAGAATACTTAAATTTTCCACTAAAAAATTGGCTCATATTTGCGTTTTTCATTCTTCCCAGGACGATTTGTGAATTTTCAACCTCGTTTTTTGCCAAAAAATGAAACTTGTCCAAAATATTAAAATTGCTAGAACCTGAACTACTAGATTGATCTGAAAAATTGACAACAGAAAGTTTTATAGAATTCAGTTTCCTTCAATTTGAGTGCTCGTTCGAGGAAATTGGTCAATTAGGACTCGAGATATACTCGAAATCTCTGATAATTAAAAAAAATTCCCAACATTGACATCTCGAAAACGCTTCCATACAAGAATGTGTGTGTGTGTGATTTTCGTGTTTAGTCGGTCAAAATACATAAAAAAATCATATGAAGATGTGGTGGGTAGAAATTTTTTTTTATTTTGTGAACTAGTGTTATAAAAGATAAATTTTCAGCCAAATAGTTACATTTTCTACTTAAAAATATAAATTTCCAACAACAAAAAATGGAATACTTACATTTTCAATTTAAAAAAATATTTAAAAGAAAAAACAATTTTAATGCAAATAGATAAATTTTCTAATAAAATGATGTATCTTCAACTGAAATAGTAAAATTTACAACCAAAAAAATGGATTTAAAAAAAATGATGCAACTCCAACCAAACAATACACTTTTAACAAAGTAGTTTAACTTTTAACCAATTAGTTAAATTTTCAACAAGGAGAATTAGTTTTCTGCTATAAAAGACAACTTTTTGACGTAATATATGAAATTTCGTAAAACAAAATTTACAGTAAGAAATGAAATAGTTGAATTTTCATTTGAAAAAACAAATTTTCAACAGCAACAAAAACGAACTTTCAACCAGAAAGTTAAATTTTGAAACCAAAAGATTAATTTTCTACCAAACAAGACGAATCTTTTATAAAATGCAATAATTTTCAACAGAACAGGAATTATCGACCAAAAAGATTTATTTTCTTCCAAAAAAGACGGATTAAAAAAAATTGGTTTTCAACGAGGTATTTGAATTTCAAAATAAAAAAACATGAATTTTCAACCAAATAGTTGAATTTTCAACGCAAAAATACCAATTTTCAACCCAACAGATGAATTTTTAAGTAAAATGATGAATCTTCAACCTGTACACTCAAATTCTTAGTTAAAAAATAAATTTTCTACGAAACAGCAATGATTTTGCAGTAAAGTAGTTACATTTTTAACCAAGGTGACAAATTTCTTCAATCAAACAACATGACTTATAAATATAGATGACAATACAATTTTCAAGTAAAAATATAATGTTCAGATGGAAGCACAAGCAAAAAAAATAAATAGAAATACAAGGAAAACAAATTACTAACAAGAATATTGAATAAGGGTGGCCCGAGAAAAAAGTTATTATTTTGATCCATAAGAGTGAAATTTACAAAACCAATCCCTATTTCAAGTCGGAATTCGTGAAATTCGAAAAATTACTTGCTCCAAATCATAATTTGTTTGAATATAAACATTAAGCTTTTTAAAAATAAAGTTTGCCAGAATTTGAAAACATTCCTTTTCCAGATTTTAGAAAAAGTGAGATACTATATTTCTGAATTATAATAGAGGTTGCTTCAGATATATTTAATTCTGACTTTCAATAGAGAATTTTTAAAAACGAAGTAAAAAAATTCTTACTTGCAACAAGGAATTTCCGTGAAGAATTCTAATTAAGACTTTACGAGAGTAAATTTTGTTTGAAAATCATGACATTACTTGGAACAGGAAGTTTTTGTTATGGAACCAGAGTTTGTGATGTGTGTTCAATTCTGATTTACAAGCATCAAAATGAAATCAAAAGTTAAGAAGAGATGAAATTGATCTTTTCAATTCTTTAACATATTTTCAGATTCTCTACCTGACCGGGAAATCGGGAAATTGTCACGACTTGGAACAGAGAATTTCCGTAACAAATTATAATCCAAAGTTGCGACGTAGAATTTAAGTGAAAAAATATAACGTTCAGTTTGGAACATTGAATTTTCGTGAAGAATTATTATTTTTATTCGGGACAGGGAATTTCAGTGAAGAAATATAATTATCATTTTCAAAGATGGAGTTTTCTTGAAGAATTATATTTTCATCACCAAACGTCTCTGTTTCAAACAGAAATCTTTGCAATATTTTTAAATATTTATAAATCTTTGAAAGTGGTCTAAAGTCATTTCAATCCTTTGAAAAATTGACAAAAATAAACCGGGAAACACACCATATGAAGTTTCGCTTAAACGTCGGATAGCGGTTAAACGTAAAAGGTTATATAAATTATGATATCAGTTTTAACGAATTCAGTAATACTATTTTTCTTCTTGAAACGCATTCTAATGAAATGTAAATATCTGAGCAGGACAAACTTGACTCGACTCCTACTATATAATCTCTGTGATAACGACTATAGTTGAGTAAAAATTATGAAAATCAATAAATCAAGGATAGAGTTGGCTGTTCCAAAAACATTTGTTTGATTACACTTTAGTTTCATGGATTTAATCTTTCAGTATTTTTCTATTCAGACTGTTTTTCTTTCGTGCACGCTAAGGTCACAAAGATATTTCAAATTTGAGACATTATTATTATTCACGAATAAGAGGGAAAATAATTTTGTATTGGAAATTATAAATAACATTTTCAATATTAAGTCCATATTACCTATGCCAAGAAAAGAACCCAATTTCCTTATCCACCTCTGTAGGTCATTCTGCCACTTTGGCTGCTATTCGGACCCTTGAAGCGAGCATTAGTGATTTGAAGTGGTCAGTCCTACGGCAAAATGGAAACAACTTCCTTCAAAATTGTCAAAAGGATAGAGACTTTCATTTCTTCTCAGAGAAAAATTTCAGGACTATCTCAAGATTCCACGTGATGCCCAGATAATCTATCAGTCAACTTGGCACTAGAATTAATTTTGGAAAATTTACTTTCCATATCAGAATTTTTAGGAGTATGCAGTGCTTCCTTCACTTGTTGAATCAGGAGGTGCTCGTCTTGGTTTACGAAGAGAAAGTGAGCAAGAAGACCAAAACTCTCATCCCTCTTATTTTACGTCGACTTGCTAACAAATGCTAACCTTTTGAAAAGACTAGGAAAGCACTCGAGAGGCTGAAGGCTAAATAGTTTAGCAGCTAGTTTCTTTTTTGTAGTACATGACTAGATATCGTATGTGGTCCTCTATGATTGGGATATGTGACTGAGCTTCCAAAAGGTCGGTTTTCACGGAGAAGTCTTTCTTCCGAGGGAAAGCCGAAAATTTCAAACGAGTTATGAATTCAAGTATCTCAGCTGCCCCCTTGGAATTCGTGTGTAATATGTTTTACCTAATTATTGAATTTTCTGCGGTCTCCCTTCTGAGTGTTATTTTTAGTTATCGCGTGTCAGTAATTGGAGCCTTGATTGAGATAAAATTGCACACATAGAAAATGCTTGTATTTCCAACTATGTTCAATGTAATACAAGAGATTCATAACCCTGAACACACAAGATAATATGGTATAACATGGCAAAATGTACAAATAATTAAAACGGTATTTGAATATTTGGGTAGCACACACTTAAAGTTATGATTATTATTATATTTACCAATCGGATTAGGGAAAAGAAAAATATTCGATTATTATTATAATATTCATTGAAAACCATTAAATTAATCCCTGGAACCTGTCAAAAAGTCCTCAAAATGCCATAATTTTTATAGATTTCAAAAATATGACACAGTTAATAATTTTTGCAAAAAATTTACGTGAGGAGTGAACGATTTATTTGAACTTTTACGAGATTTTTGTTGAATTTATATATGCAAAATAGGGTGGGCTGAAGAGACAAAACATTTTTGAAAATCAGAGATAGCCAGTGCGAAAAATTTGCTACGTTTTATTACACATAAAAATCTTTGGTGACATTTTAAAATCGAAAATGTTCCTACAGTGTCGCAATGAGGCCAACAATTTGGAATTTTGAGAATTTAAAAGTTTCCCGATGGCTACGAAAATTATGGTATTTTTTATGCAGAGTTTTTTGTATTAAATGCTAAAAAACTTTTTGTTAAAAAAAAAACTTTTGGGTCTAGGTTAGGATTTTTTGAAAATGAGCAAAAAAAGATGTTTTAAAGTTTAGTTAATTGTTATTTGAAAAATAAATTTTTTGTTTCATATGTGACGTAGATATATGACTAAAATCTCGGAAAATTTTTTTCCTAAACGTTATATTTCTTAAAAACTTGTGAGCTTATTGTTTGGCGACTTTTTGTAACAGCTGTCATACATAAATATAATACTACAAAAATAATTCTAATAAAATCAATTGAATCTTAAAAAATGACATGTTTTCACATTTTCATTTTTTGTATGTGTGCTACATTTAGTGATGTACAATCGAATAAGCTGCCTTTAAATCTACATATATGCCGTTTTTTGCGATCAACTGAAGTGGAACCTTACTATAAATGAAAGCAATAGTAGTGATCTTTCTTTTTATAATTTGGAGAAGTAATTTTGACTTTAGGTATTGAATATTTTTACATTCTCATCTAGAGAAGGTATTAGATTTGTGTAAAATTTGAACCCCCGGTTTTTGTCAAATGTCCACGTTTTAGGACCCCCTGATACCAAGAAACAGGTTTTTACGAATGTATCTGTCTGTATGTATGTATGTATGTATGTATGTATATTTGATGTATGTCTGTCTGTGAGCACGATCACTTTCGAAACAATTGACCGAGTGAATTGGCCTTTGGTATACTCTTTTAGTCTCGTAAACGAAAGGTCAAGTTCGTTAGCCAGCCATTTTGGATGAAAAGAATAGTTAAATTTTTAATTAAAAACTTAAATTTCAACCAAAAACCAATGATGATTTTTCAATAAAATAGTTGAATCCCTAAATAAAAGAGACAAATTGAAAAAAACTGTTGATTTCTTAACAAAAAATAGATTACTTTAACAAACTTGTTTAATTTTCAACGAATTAGAATAATTTCTCACCAAATAATGGAATTTCGAAACAAAAGCATGAATTTTTAACGAAGAAGATTAATTTTTTCCCGAAAAATACGAATTTTAAAACTAAATAGTTGAGTTTCCAACTGAAAAAAAATTGATTGACAACCAAAAATAAAAAATTTACATTTTTAATTTTAAAAAGCTGCTCTCGTGCGGCTCTCTTCGCTCGCAGATCTTTTAAAATTAAAGGTCATAGCATCGACAACTCCTCCGGCTTTAACGAACACATTCTCATCACGTATCTTATTATCACTTGTTCATATAATGCAAGATAAAGAACAAATTTTATTTTTTATGTTTACTTCAACATTTGTTCCTTATTTTGCATTAATATTTATTCTCAGCTACCCCAAAAATGTGTATCATCAAAATAAATGTATATATTATTACAAAACATAATCTGCATTGATATTGAAACAGACGTATTTTCATTGTCTTTTTTTATAATTAAAAATCCATAATTTAATTGGCCTATTTTCAATGTTATTTTATATTTTTTGAACAAATAATACGCATCCTAGCGTAAGCGAAAAATTTTGTTACATAAGATGTTATTGTACCCTGTGACGTTTTTCAGTAATATAATTTTTTATTTTTAATGTAATTTCTTACGATTAGAATAAAAACTACACGTTCTATCAAAAAATGATTGATAACAAAACATATCGATTTTTTGGGTGAACAACTTTTGTCTCTTAACTCTTTTTTGTACCTTATGTCGTCTTTTCAAAATTTTTATTTTTGATTTTTAATTTTATTTTCAACGATTACAACAACAACTGCGCGTCCTTTCAAAAAAAATGAGCAACAACAAACTCGTAGCTTTTCTTTGGGTGAAAAACTTTTGAAAAAATTGAACTGGGTGAAAATTCATCTGACATAAAAAAAATCTTGTTTTGGATTGGAAATTTAACTATTTGGTTAAAACTTCAATCATTTTGTTGAAAATTCATCTCTCTTGCTTGAAAGCTCAACTATTTGGTTCTTAGTGCAACCGAGGATGCATATCCACCCGGAACTTATTAAAATACTTTGAAGTTGGAAGAGGGATGCATATCCACCCGGAACTTATTAAAATACTTTGAAGTTGGAAAAGGGATGCACATCCACCCGGAACTTATTAAAATACTTTGGAGTTGGAAACGGGGATCCAGGAACTTATTGAAATACTTGTTTTTTATTATTTTGGTTTTTTATTTATGAAAACTCAACAATTTTATTAAAAAGTAAATCTTATTGGTTAAAACTTCAACCTTTTTGGCGGAAAATTCGTCTTTTTGGCTTGAAAATTCAAAACAGATGAATTTTTAACGAAATAGTTGAATTTTCAACCAGAAAGATTAATTTTCTACCAAAAAGGACAATTTTTAATAAAATACATGAATTCTCAACCAAATAGCTGAATTTTCAACTAAAAAAGATAAATTTTCAACCAAATAATTGAATTTTGAACTAAAAAAGATCAGTTTTCAACAAAAAATGGAATAATTAAATTTTCAGTTGAAGAAATAAATTTTCCACACAAAAAAATACAAATTTCAACTAAAGTGATGAATTTTCATCTAAAATTACGAAACTTGAACTGAAATAGATGAATTTTAAAAACAAAACATAAATGAATTTTTAACAGAAGAGTTTAACTTTCAACCAAGTAGTCTTATTTTCGACCAAAAAGATGAATTTTCAAACATGATTAATTTTTTATAAAAAAAGACGATTTTTTAACAACAAAAAATACATGAATTTTGAACGAAATAGATGAATTTTGAATAAAAAATGATCAGCTTTTAACCAAAAATAGAATAATTCAATTTTCGGTTTAAAAAATTAGTTTCATACCAAAAAAGATGATTTTTCAACATAATACATAAATTTGAACGAAATAGTTGAATTTTTAACTGAAAAAGACAAATGTTCAACATAATAGTTTAATTTTGAAATAAAAAAAATTAATTTTCAACCAAACAATTGCATTAATAACCAAAAAAGAAGACATTTCTATCAAAACAGATGCATTTCCAGATATTAAAAACAAAACGAATTTTTAACAAGAGTTAAATTTTGAGTTAAAAAAATATATTTTCAACCAAACTGATAAATTTTAAACTAAAATTTTAAATCTTTAACTGAAATAGATGAGTTTTAAACCAAAAAGAAGAATTTTTAAATAAAATTATAAATCCTTAACTGGAACGATTAAAGGTTTTACCATGGTAAACAAAAATTTTCTAATCTAAAATTCAAATAGTTTTACTTCTAATTTAAAAATGGCTGCGTTTAAAAGAAAATCTTTCAATTTTTCTAACTTGAAATTACTTGAAACAATATAATTTTGAAAATATATATTTATTATAATATATTAATTCAAATAATTTAGGCTTTGCGATCCTTTCAGGGCAAAAAATAAATAAATAATTTGATTTTACATTTTATAAATAAATTATTGCTTTTAAATTCAAAGAAAGGAATACCTTCTTTCACATATGTAAATTTTAAGTAACTAGAATATTGTGCGCGCTACGTGCGCACTGATTACCTTTCCTTAAAAAAATCTACTAAGTGGAACTACTTTGTTGAAATTTTTTTTTCATAATTCATCATTTTAGTTGAAAAATCTTATTTTTTTCAAAATTTAATTATTTTCTTAACATTTTTTAAAAATATTTGTTAGACTCACTGAAACCGAAGGTTTGGTGTATTCCATGTTTGGTTGAACATTTATCTTCTTCAGTTGAAAATGCAACTATTTGTTTGAAAATTTCTGTATTTTGTTGAAACTTTGTCTTTTGTGGTGAAATATAAATTTTCTTTGTAACTCATTCAACTTTTTGTTTAAAAATTCAACTATTAGGTTTAAAATTCCATTAAAAATTAAAATATTTGGTTGAAAATGCACGTATTTTTTTAAATATTGACCTTTTTTGTAGGAAAATATTTTTTTTTTTAATTTAGAATTAATTTTTCTTTGGTTGAAAATTAGTATTTTTATTGAAAATCAATTTTTTTTTAACTTAAAATTTATCTTCATTTTTCGTCGAACATTTTTTCATAGATATTTAATCTTTTCGGTAGGAAATTCATTTGTTTGAAAATGAAATCATTTCGCTGTAAATTAATTGTATACGTTTAAAAATTGATTTGGCCAACTAAAAATTAAACTATTCAATTTTTTGTTGAAAATTGATCTTTTTTAATTTGAAAATTCATCTATTTTGTTGAAAATTTGTCTTTTCTTGGCAGAACATGAACATTTTTGGTTGAAAATTTAATTAAAAATTAAAATATTTGGTTGAAAATTCATGTATTTTGTTTAAAATTATTCTTTTTCCATAGAAAATTAGTTTTATTTTTTGAATTGAAAAAAAAAAAATTTTTAACTAAAAATTTAACCGAGACAGACAGGTTCCGTATTTTGAATTAGCAAATCATTTATGGACCTTCCGTCAGGGTCCATAGTTTGTAGAGGTCGAACTGTAATGGACAAAAACCTCGACAAATACGAACACGAAACGAAAACTTTTGAATGTTGATCCTGGAAGATATTAAAGACCTGAATTGGTAATACAATATTCGTTAGAAAAAATTCTGTGTGTCATTTCTTGTCTTAAGACAAGTCCACTTGATTTCAAAACCCGACATAAACCTTATACAGAAAAAAGCCGATCCTCAAAAGCACACGAATTTGGTGTTGCTTCGAGTTGCAACAAAAATGAGACAGTGGAAAATGAGAATGCAGACATGTTCATATATTAGTTTCACACTTGACGCATTCTCATTTTTCGAGAAAAAGCATTAATTCGAGTGCATGACAAATGAGCTGCAACAAAAATGATTTCGCTGTTTTTCATTGAAGTCATAAACTCAGGACTTAGGGTAAGGAGGGGCAGCGCCGACCGGATCTTTCCTTTTGCTTTCTAAAAATGTGTGCCTAAATTCAACCTAATCCAATAAGTTTTTCAAAAGTTATCCGGTATAACGCCGACAAGAACGACGGCAACCACCACGACGTTAACGGCAGACAGACCTCACATCAGACATACAGACGCCATCGTGAAACCGGTTTTTCGGATTCAGGGATTTTTGAAATCTGCAGATTCAAAGAAATTCGCAATAGTCAGTTTTCACGTTATCAAAAATACCTTCTCATTATGATGAGAATGTACAAATTAAATTGTTGGACGAACGACACAAGCTAAAAAAAAAATAGACAATATTATTTAGAAGAGCTAAAAATTTGTTATTAAACTTTTTTTGATAGAATAGGTAGTTTTTATTTTAATCGTGAAAAATAAGATTAAAAAAAAAAAAAAAAATATCTTTTTGGAAAAACGAATTAATACCTTCTGTATACCTAATTATTACTTAACCTAATTTCACAATGTAGATTTTACTACGTTAACTAAATCCATCTGAATCCTTCGCTTCTTCCTCCTCCTTCATTTTCTCCTTCTCCTCTTTATTATAATTAACATCATCGACAGCATCATTATCATCATCATTACCTTGTTCCTGATTTTCTTTCGATTGTTGATGTTGCCACATTCGCGCTTTAAAACTTCTTACAGTTTGGTCACGCTTGTAGATGTGGAATATAAAAGGGAATTTTGAAATTTGCATGTGTATCTAGAATTTTTTCTCTTTGTTTTTAATTGTGTTGATTCTTATAAGTGTCAATGGCTTTTTGTATAATACGAAACTTCAGACGCTTCGTCCCAGACGTTCTCAATAGATATGATGCAATGCAACTCAGTTCTGCAATAGACGTTTAAGAACTTTATTATTATTAATATTATATTATTAAGCCGTTTCCCTTTTGGGAATTGCCTTAAAAGCCGTTATACTATATATTTTTAATAATTTTATTGTCACATTAATTTTTGTTAAATTTAAAATTATTTTGAAATGTATGATTTTTAAACTAAATTTCGACTCCTTTCTGAGGCCGAAATGTCTCATATAATATTAATTGCAAAAAATGTACAAAAGTTGAAAATTAATTCAAAATATATAACATAATGGATTTTAGGCCAATCAAGTTCTAAATTAATGAAAAACAAAATCAAAACTTTCAGACCATGATGCACTGCATTTTTACATAGGGCTTTTAAAATAAAAACTCAAATCATCGACAACTGAAATGTAGTGATTGTGAATTCTCTTTTGTTAAAGCTCCTTCGGCTCCAACTAACATACTATTATCACGTGTCTCGTACAAAAAAAGGTCAAAAACAAATTTTCAGATCTATTTTAGGCAAAGAATGTATTACTGAACATTTTATGTGCTTTGTGCATCTTTTTCAAAAATTTAATTTGTTAATTTATAATATCGTCTTTCTCGATTAAAAAAAAACTACGCATATTATCAAAAAATAATTTATAGCAAATTTATTGATCTTTTTTTGTTGAACCACTTTTGTTTATTCATTTTTTTGTATCTTGTGCAGTTTTTTCCAAAAATGTTAATATTTTTAAATGTTATTTTTGAAGATTGGAACAAAAAAGACGCATTCTATGAAAAGATAATGCACAATAAATTTGTAGATATCTTTTGGGGAAACAACTTTCGTTTCTGCATTTTTTTCAAATCTTGTGTTAGTTTTCCGAAAATTATATGTAAAAAATGTTTAATCTTGTTTTTTAGGATTAAGACAAAAACTACGCATCCTATACAAAAAATATAAGCAAGAAATTTGTAGATCTTTTTTCTATAAACAATTTTTGTGATTTATTTTCGTATTTTGCATATTTTCATCGAAAAATGGATTTTTTCTTTTTAATAGAATTTGTTGAATTCTCAACTAAAAATGATCAATTTTCAACCAAATAGTTGGATTTTTAACTAAAAGGATCAGTTTTCAACCACAAATGGAAGAATTAAATTTTAAATTAATAAAATTAATTTTCCACCAAAAAAACAACACATTTTCAAGAAAAGTGATTAATTTTAAACTAAAATGATGATTCTTCAACTGGAATACATGAAATTTAAAACAAAAAGATGAATTTTCAACAAAAGAGTTCAACTTCCAACCAAAAAGATGAATTGCCAACGAAAATGATGAATATTTAACTGGAATACTTGAATTTTTAACCAAAAAGATGAATTTTCGTAAAAGAAGACTAATTGCCAAACAAAAAGATCAATTTTCTACCAAAAAAGACGATTTTTCAACTAATTACATGAATTCTCATCCAAATAGTTGAATTTTCAACTAAAAAAGATCAGTTTTCAACCAAAAATAAAATAGTTAACTTTTCAATTATCAAAATTAATTTTCCACCAAAAGAAACAACAAAATTTCAACCAAAGTGATTAATTTTCATCTCAAATGATGAATCTTCAACTGGAATAGATGAATTTTAAAACAAAAAGATGAATTTTTTAAACGAGTTTAACTTTCAACCCAGTAGTTTTATCTTCAACCAAAAAGATGAATGTTCAAACAAGAGGACTAATCTTTGAACAAAAAAATTAATTTTCTGTCAAAAGAGACGATTTTTCTACCGATTACATGAATTCTCAAGAAAATAGTTGAATTTTCAACTAAAAAATATCAATTTTCAACCAAATAGTTGAATGTTGCACTAAAAGGATCAGTTTTCAACCAAAAATGGAATAATTAAATTTAAAATTAATAACATTAATTTTACACACAAAAAAACAACACATTTTCAAGAAAAGTGATTAATTTTCAACTAAAATGATGATTCTTCAAAAGGAATAGATGAAATTTAAAACAAAAAGATGAATTTTTAACAAAAGAGTTTAACTTTCAACCAAAAAGATGAATTGCCAACGAAAATGATGAATATTTAACTGGAATACTTGAATTTTCAACCAAAAAGGTGAATTTTCGTACAAGCAGACTAATTGCCAAACAAAAAGACTAATTTTTACAAAAAAATACGATTTTTCAACCAAATACATGAATTCTCAACCAAATAGTTGAATTCTGAACTAGGAAAGATCAAACAACCCAGTTTTTTCAAACTAAAAATGTATGTTCTTTATCTAAGATTGAATAATTGTTTAGATATCAGCCATTACATTTTTCATTAAGAATTCGTCTTTTTTTTTGTGAAATAATTTTTTTAATCAAAATTTAGGTATTCCATGTTTATTGTTTTAAATTCATCTGTTTGCTTGAGAATTGATATTTTTAGTTTAAAATTGAACCTTTTTGTTGAAAATTAGTTTTTCTTTTAAATTATTATTTTTTTTTAAATTTAACTTTTACGTTAAAAATGTTTGCATTTTGTTGAACTTGAACTTGGTTGAAAGAGAACCACATTATTTTAGTTGAAACTTTATTTTGTGGGTTAAAAATTGTTGTCTTTTCTATAAGAAAATTAATTTTTTGACATGAGATTATAATTATCTTATTTCGAGCTAGAAATTGATATTTTCAAGTCTAAAAAATCATCTATTTGGTAGAAAATTTATCTTTTTTTTCAAAAATTGGTCTTTTCTGGTAGAAAATCCATTTTCTTCTTTGAAAATTCGACTATTCAAATGAAGATTTATCTATTTTGTGGAGAATTTGTCTCTTTCAACAGAAAATTGTTCTGGTTGATAATTCAATTCTTTGATTGAAAATTTAACTATTTTGTGGGAAATTGGTCTTTTTGGATTAAAAATATAGGTAAGAATTTGGTAGAAATTTTAACTGTTTGGTATCAAATTATTTTTACTAAAGAATAATGTTTTTAAATAAAAATTGAACTACATTACGATTGACTCAAAATTGAACTTTTAAATTCAAAAATTAAAATATTTGGTAGAAAATTTTGTATTTTGTAGAATACTCGTCTTTTTGTTGAAAAATTAATTTTGTTAATTGAAAATTCAACCATTTGGTCGATGGGATAAAAACTTAAGGACCCTAAAAAAGGGGTTCAAAAGGTGGTTCCACATTTCGGAAAAAAAACTTTAGTACTTTGTAAACATGAATATAACGTTTTCGAATAATGTCTTTCAGAGAGAAGTGTTTACTTAAGTTTGTTTGTCCCAGATTAATTTTATTTTTTCCTGAAGAAATTTATCCTGATGGGGTTAGATGTAAGCCTTATGGTATAAAAGCCAAGATGATGTAGAAGTGGCATCGTCATTTCCAGAATAAAATGTATCGTTTAATTATCATCAGCTTCTTAGTTTGCCTGGCTCTGGCTTTGGCCGTAGTTGAGCTCATTTTGCGCTGTGATCCCTGTAATAATATCGTATAAAATGAAAATAATAAAATAATAAAAATAAAATCTGTAAGCTAAAAAGACAAACTTTTTAGAAGACAGTTTAAAACGAAATGTTGAAATTTCAACAAAAAAAAGTTCATTTTGTAACAAATAAAGATAAGTTTTCTTCCTAAAAAGATGAATTTTAAATCCAAATCAGCAAAAAAATTAAATTTTCAACAAAACAGTTAATTGTTCAACCAAAATAAATTAATTTTCAACTAAACAGTTAATTTTTCAACCAAAGGAATTAATTTTTGAACAAATAGTTGAAGTTTCAAGCAAAAAAGATAAATTTTCAACCAAAAAGTCTAATTTCTATTACACACAAAAAAAAATAAGACTACAATAATATTACTTGAAAATTTTTCAAGCCAAAAATACGAACTTTTTAGAAGACAGTATAAAACGAAAAGCTGAATTTTCAACAACAAAAAAGTTACTTTTGTAACAAATAAAGATAAGTTTTCTTCCTAAAAAGATGAATATTTAATCCAAATCAGCAAAACAATTACATTTTCAACAACAAAAAAAGTGTCTCTTTAACAAAATAGTTGAATTTTCAACCAAAATAACGAATTTTTAAGAAGACAGTTAAATTTTCAACAAAACAGTTAATTTTTCGACCAAAACAAATTAAGGTTTAACTAAACAGTTAAATTTTCAACAAAAGGAATTAATTTTTGAACAAATAGTTGAAGTTTCAAGCAAAAAAGACAAATTTCCAACCAAAAAGTCTAATTTTTATTACACACAAAAAAAAAAAGACTACAATAATACTACTTGAAAATTTTTCAAGCCAAAAAGACGAACTTTTTAGAAGACAGTATAAAACGAAAAGCTGAATTTTCAACAACAAAAAAGTTCATTTTGTAAAAAAAGAAGATAAGTTTTCTACCAAAAAAGATGAATATTCAATCCAAATTAGCAAAACAATTACATTTTCTACAGAAAAAGGTGACTCTTTTACAAAATAGTTGAATTTTCAACAAAAAAAAATTAATTTTTAATCAAATAGTTGAATTTTCCAACCAAATTAACAAATTTTTAAGAAGACAGTTAAATTTTCAAAAAAATAGTTAATTTTTCAACCAAAATAAATTAATATTTAACTAAACAGTTAATTTTTCAACCAAAGGAATTAATTGGTGCACAAATACATGAGCTACTATATACATAAAAATCGTCTTGTTACTACATTGCACTTATAGTAATAATAAAATTTAAATAATTTATTTTTTACCATAGCGCAATGTAATAACATAACGATATTTATATATATAGTAGCTCATGTATTTGTGCTACATATATGTGAAAATTGTTTTGTTACTCGGTTGCGCTCTGTACGAAATAAATATACAAAGATTGCAAAAAATACAATAGAATATAATCCAAAATTCAATTTATCTATTTTTTGCTATGAGCACAATGTAATAACACGGTGATTTTTATGTATATAGTAGCTCATGCATATGTGCACCATATGTGTGAAAATTGTTTTGTTACTCGGTTGCGCTCTATACGAAATAAATACATAAAGATTGCAAAAAATAAAATAAAATAGAATATAATCAATCAAATCAAAATTCAAATTATTTATTTTTTACCATGAGCGCAATGTAGTAACACAACGATTTTTATGTATATAGTAGCTCATGTATTTGTGCTACGTATATGTGAAAACTGTTTTGTTACTCGGTTGCGCTTCATACGAAATAAATACATAAAGATTGTAAAAAAAAAAATATGATCCAAAATTCAATTTGTTTATTTTTACTATGAGCACAATGCAGTAACGCGGTTATTTTTATGTATATGTGCACCATATATTTGCAAATTGTTTTGTAACTCGGTTGCGCTCTATACGAAATAAATACATGAAGATTGCAAAAAATATATATATTATCCAAAATTCAATTTATTCTTTACCATGAAAGCAATGTAGTAACACAACGATTTTTACGTATATAGTAGCTCATGTATTTGTGCTACGTATATGTGAAAATTGTTTTGTTACTCGGTTGCGCTCTATACGAAATAAATACATAAATATCGCAAAAAGTAAAATAAAATAAAATATAATCCAAAATTCAATTTATTTATTTTTTACTATGAGCGCAATTTAGTAACACGGGGATTTTTATGTATATAGTAGTTCATATATTTGTGCACCATATATGTAAAAATTGTTCTGTTACTCGGCTGCGATCTATACGAAATAAAAACATAAAGATTGTAAAAAAAAATAAGTAAAATATCCAAAATTAAATTTGTTTATTTTTACTATGAGCACAATGTAGTAACGCGGTGATTTTTATGTATATGTGCACCATATATGTGCAAATGATCCATGTAGAAAATTTGAAGAATATTTAAAATTTCTGTTTAATTTCAGAAAAGTATATTGATAAAAAAGAAAGAGATTGTTCAAAAATGATTCTCTCTATTGTTTATTCATTATTTTTTTATAACTAAAAAGCCAAAAGAGAGTTAAAAGTTTCAGAAAAAATTGCAACTATCCAGAAATTATCTAAGAGAAGATAGTTATAAACAATAATGAATTGTTTAAACGATTTTATTTCTTAACTTTCATTAATTATTAACTCACTGAGTGAAAAGTTGACAAAAATTGAAAAATTTCAGAAAAAAACGCAACTTTCTAGCAATTTTCAAGAATTTGTTGATAATTTGTTTGTTAATTTTCATTAATTATCACCCCACTAACTAAAAAGTGAACAAAAATCGATAAAAATTTCAGAAGAAACCAGAACTCTCTAACATCACTATAGGATAAGATAGGTATAAACAATAATAATTTGTTTAAACAACTATATTTGGTAAATTGCATTAATTTTTACCTTGCTCTAAGAGAAAAGTGGACGAAAAATGAAAAATTTATTAAAAAAGCCGCAACTATCTAGCATTATTATAGGCGAATATAGTTATGAACAATAATAATTTATTAAAAAAATTACTTAGGTTAAATTGTATTAATTTTTACCTCGCCTCGCTGTAAGTGGAATGTGGACAAAAAGTTAAATATTTCAGAAAAAGCCGTAACTTTCTAGCATTATTTAAAGAGAATATTTTTATGAATAATAATAAATTGTTTAAATAATTATTTTTGTTAACTTGAAATAATTATTACCTCACTTTAATTAAGAAGTGGTCAAAAAGTGGAAAATTGTAGAAAAGACTGAAACTTTCTAGCATTATTCAAAGAGAATATTATTTTAAATGATAATAAATTGTTTAAATAATTATTTTTGTAACTTAAAATAATCAATAACTCACTTTAATTAAAAAGTGGACAAAAAGTGGAAAATTTTAGAAAAAACTGCAACTTTCTAGCATTATTCAAAGAGAATATTATTATAAATAATAATAAATTGTTTAAACAATTATTGGTGTTAAGTTTAATTCATTCTTCCTTCCCTATGACTGAAAACTAGAAAATAAGTTGAAACATTTGGAAAACCCGAGATTTTTTAACTCAATTCTAATATAAAATTTTTAAAACCAATATTACATTGTTTAGAAAAGGTTTGAAACTAGCCTCACGACTTTAAACGAGGAAAACCTGAAGCGAGCGGGCGAAATCAGAAGTCTCGCGCAGTTTAACAATGCCTTGGTCACGAAGGATGAATCGAACGACCATTCACAGCATTCCAAGTCGTCTGAAAAGGAAGCATCGTCGCCACAGCACGATTTGTAAACCGCTCACAATTTTAACCCAAAAGGAAACGCTTTTCGAATGGGCAAAAAATTGCCAAGAATCTTTTGATATAATGAGAGGATTATTATGTTCAGCACTGGTTTTGAGATTTCCGGACTACAAGGAGAAGTTCACATTAACAACAGATGCATCTCATTATGGATAGGGAGAAGTACTACCCTAGAACGGCCACCCTTGTTGCTATATATCAAGAACGTTGAACAAAGCCGAGATCAATTACACTACAACATAAAAGGAACTGTTAGCTATAGTTTGGCCTTGCAAAAGATTAAGACAATATCTATTGGGAAGGAAATTCACAATCCAAACGGACCATCAAGCATTAATATGGTTACACAATGTAAAGGATGCCTCTTCGCGATTGATACTATGGAGTTTAACGGAATATCAATACGTTTGACGGAATATCAATACATCATAGAACACGTAAAAGGAAAGGCCAATAAAGCTGCGGACTGTTTATCCAGACTATTTCCTATTCAAGAAGACCATCCCATGCAAAATACGCCACTGGAATTTGATTCGCAGGATGAAACAGACGTAGTAGGAGCCGAAACGTCCACGGAAATAGAAGAGTCACTAACCTCAGATATAGCTAATGCTTCCAACGACGTATGGATGCAGACCAACCTATCTCAGATGAGGAAGGATTAACGGATGGGAGAGAAAATTTGTTAAAAGAATAAAAAAAAAATACATCGCAAACAGAATGCCTAGCAGAGAAAATGTTAAACCTAACGCCGGAGGAAATCTCTGGCGCACTATATCTAAAGAAAGGAAAGGAATCCAGAATACATCTCAATATAAACTACCTCAATTTAACGAGGCTAAATGGCTGCAGGTATTAGATAGAATAAACCGGGAGGCCATGTCCTCTAAAATAACAATTACACGTTACCACTTCATAGAGCCAACAATTAACCCTTTAGAAAAGGTGAAGATCCGGGACTATCTCAACTTCTTGAGCCAAAAGCATGAAGACCAGCAATTTCACACATGCTAGTGCGAAACTATCACTGGTTCGTAACCTTAAAGCTATACCCGCGTGCCAAAAATATGCCACGGCACTTGCGAGATGGGTGCAGAAAGCTGTCATCCTTGGGTCGCTTCGGGCCCTCAAAACACACGAGGGTTTCGCCGACCTGTCGTTGTGATTTCGTCGTGTCCTGTGACCACCCATCTGACAGTTGTGAGACGTGGCCATGAGTGGGACTTACCACGGTCCTACTGGGAGCCGGTGTGATCTTTTAGATGGCAGTTGCTCCCAGTGGGACCCTGCGGTGGTTGTTAACCTTATTTTTCAATTATATATAGGGTGTTTTTTTAACTTGAGATATCGAAGTATCTCAAAAAATACGCATCCCAGGCAAAAATATCCATAGTAAAAACTTTTTATTTTCGAGGAGAAAAAGCAACTTTGAAACACTATCTTCCACCCCACCACTCCAGGAGGCAGGAGTGGGGGTAAATTTGTAATTTCTAATAGGAACCTCAATTTTTTATCTCTGATTCAGATTCTCCTTTATGAAATACGTAAGTTTTAGTCGACATTTTTTTTCGATTCGCGATAGATGGCGCTGCAATTGCGAAAAATGAAATTGTTAATTATTTTAAGGACTTCGGTGAGTCCCCTTGCCTCTCACCATCAGGGTGCATTATTTCGGTGAGTCCCCTCGTCTCTCACCATCGAGGTGCTGGTTTACGATTGATATTTTACAATAAATGCTCAAAAGGTTGTCCTCGCACTTCGATGCACTTGTTAATCCGAGCTTCGAAAGATTCCACACAAAACTACGAAGTGTGTCTGGTGTTATTTGTGCACAAGCAGACCTGATTCGCTCGATCATGTTATCACGAAATCCCCTCCCTTCTTCTTACCTTATCTTTGGTCCCTTCATATATCACCCTTACCCTCTCGATCAGGCCTCTCTCCACTCCCCTATCCTCCATCGCCTCCCACAACCTTCCCTTATCCACCAAAGGAAACGCACCTTTAAGATACACGAAGTATGCGTACACTCTTGCCCCCTTCTTTGCTAATTCTCTATTTACCACGTGCTGCATAACGTAGATATTGTCGATAATACTCCTACCCACCCTAAAGCCCGCCTGCGTCTCCGGAAATATTCCTTTCCCCTCGACATCCTTCCGCAGCCTCTCCGCCACCACCATCGCGTATACTTTATACGCCGTATTCATAAAACAGTTGAATTCATCCAAAAAGAGAATTTTTGAGAAATAGTTGATTCTTCAATCCAATTGTTGAATTTTCAAACAAAAATGATGAATTTTCTATAAAAAAGTTAAATTTTCAACCTTAAATTATGAATTGTCTACAAAAAAGTATATTACGACTAAATAGTGCAATTTTGAACCAAAATAATTACATTTTTTAACAAAGAGATAAAATTTCAAATAAAATGACGAATCTTCAACCAAGAAAATGAATTTTCAAGCCAAAAGGACGAATATTCTATAAAACAGTTAATTTTTCAACAAACAAGATTTTTCAGACCAGAAAAGAATTCACAAATTAAAATTTTCAATAAAATTTCAAACAAGGAGATGAATTTTTCATTAAAGATACATTCTCAAAGAGAAATGTAAAAGTTGATATTTCAAAGAAAAAAGATTTTTCAGTAAAGAAAGAAAAAAATGTCAACCAAATTGTTGAATTTTCAAGCCAAAAAGACGAATTTTCCACAAAACAGTTTAATTTTCAACAAAAAGGATTACTTTTAAACAAAATTGTTGAATCATCAACAAAACAATTAAACTTTCAGCCAAATAATTGATTCTTTAATAAAAATAGTTGAATTTTAAAATCAAATGATGAATCTCCAACAAAAAATGAATTTTCAAGTCACAATAACAAATTTTCTACAAAATAGTTGAATTTTAACCAAGAAGGATACATTTTAAACAAAATGTTTGATTTTTCAACAAAATAATTAAACTTTCAACCAGTTAATAAAATTTTCGACCATGAAAGATGAATGTTTAAAGAAAAATGTAACAGTTGATATTTCAGACAAAAAAGAGTTCAATTTTAAATAAAAAATAGTGTAACTCATACAAAAAAGACGAATTTTTACAAAAATTGTCTACAAAAAAGATTTTTCAGTCAAGATAGAAAAAAAATGTCAGCCAAATTGTTGAATATTCAAGCCAAAGAAGAATTTTCTAAAAAATAGTTTAATTTTCAACCAAAAAGGACGACTTATGAACAAAATTGTCAAATCATCAACAAAACAATTAAACCTTCAACCGAATAATTGATTTTTCAACAAAATAATTAAACCTTCAACCAGTTAATAACATTTTCGACCATGAAAGATGAATGTTTAAAGAAAAATGTAACAGTTGATATTTCAGACAAAAAAGAGTTCAATTTTATCAGATCCAGGTCTCCTCCTGCCAGGCTTTCTCCTGCCAGGGCTTCTCCTGCGAGGCCTTCTCTTGCCAGAACTTCTCCTGCCAGGCCTTCTCATGCGAGCCCTCCTGTTTCTCAGATACTTGGATATGGACTTGGACAATTTGGACTTATTCGGCTTATTCCCTACGTAAATCAGGACAGGCGATATGAATTTCGAAGATACACTTTTGATCCAAATTCACGACTTTATCGACGAGAAACGGGTGCTTATAAGTATCTTTCAATCGGAGAACAATTTGTATCAGCAACATCTCACGGTGACGTTTTTGCAATTTTGGAGACTGATGGTGTTCTTAGTGGTATATATAGAATCCGTAGAGGAAGACAACGGGTAAAGGTAAACATAGGAAGCAGCGTGGTTACGAACTTGACCCCAGAAGAAGGCCCCCAACGCGCATCAAATGCGAATTTTAGGATCGGGGTTGTAAACCAGGATTCTCTGCAGCTAAACCAAGAATTTAATTTAAAGATGGTAAAAATTTTACACAACAAGACAGGTAAAAGGTTCATAGCTAAATCAGCCATATTTATATTTGAAATGGATACGAATATTGCTAGAAGCTAACCCATGTTATTGATTAAACGTTAAATAAAGGGATTTCCAGCATAATTTATGGCTGAATTAAATCTATTTCTTCTACCTGAAATTTCTACTGGAATTTACTGTAGACTTTACTATAAAAAATAACATATTTCATCGCTGAGAGATTCTGCAAATTGAAGTGTAGAACCTGCCTGATTTTAAATGGATTATTATGAATTCTTCTTTTTGTCCTGTCAGGGTTCATTTGCGCTCGCGCCGAAAAAATAAATGTGCCCCTATTCGATCCGGCAGCTCAATTCATCTCTTTGATTGAGAATTGAACTATTTTGTTGAAAATTCCTTTTTTTTTTTTTGTTAAAAATTAAATTCATTAACCAAAAATTCAACTATCCCATTTTTTGTTGAAACTTGACATTTTTAATACAAAACAGACCTTTCTTGGTTGCGAATTTAATCATTTGAATGAAACATCGTCTTTTTGTAATAAAATTAATCTTCTTGATTGAAACTTTATCTTTTCGGTTGAAAGATATGTAAAATATAGCAGCCTAACCTCAAAGGAGTCGACCTCATTCACAAAGAGAAAAACGAATGCAGTATGACTTTGCTTGAAGAAAACTGGCCAACTTCTAAACAACTCTAAACATAAAAAGGCACATCTCAGTGATCCGGGAGTAAATAAAATTTCTTCTTCTTGTGGCAAAGTCTGTATTGGTGAAACAGGAAGAGTGGCAAGATAACGTATAAATGAGCATGAAAATAAGGTCAGACTAAAACAGATCACGCAATCAGCACGAGATGAGCATCATATCGAAACAGGCTATATCATTGTATTTGACAAAACAACCCTCATTGCAAATACATACAACATTTTTCCATGAAAACATTGAGGAGCAATCGAAATCTTGAAACTTTCTGATAACATCAATGGGGACAATGAATATAATACCAATCCGAATTGGCTTTCCGTTCTCCCAATTTTTTTTTAAAGACTTGATTGGCCAATCAATGTCGGCCAGTCCTCACGGTGGGGCGCTCTGGCCAATGACAGGCATTGTAGGGAGTATATATAAGAACAAGATAACCTGAAACTTATTCTTAAGTCAGCCCTTATGAATTGAAACTCAAAACACCTCCTTTTAGTTAATTATAATAAATCATCGTGAAAGCGTTAAATCTATAACTTGTAAAATAATAGTCAAAGCAGGCAACATGCGCCTTAGGGTGATCCGAACATGCAATGGAGATTTTTTTTTTAATTTTCATGCGTGTCTATCAAGAAGTATCCGGAGTGAAAGGTCAATAAAAAATTAAAAAACTTGATTTTGAGAATAGCAAAGTTTTGGATCATGTGTGGTCCGTTTTCGAACCTGATAAAAAAGACGCGTACATTTTTTTGAAAATTGGATTTGAAGAAACATAAGTAGTTAAGGTATCAAGCGTAGTTTGTAGCATTTAGTGATAATTAAAAGGGAAAATAATGAACAGAATTAATAGTGTAATTGTAATGTTGACTGTTCCAAAAAGCCTATCAATTTTAGGTCTATTTGAAATAACGATTGGTAATACTTTTACGAAAATTCTCTCGTCTTGTATCTCGATTAGCTATCTCAAAAAATCAAAGGATTTTTTGACCAGATGCCGAAAAGGTGGAGTTATTCCACCACATGTAGAAAATTATAACAGATTTAAACTAAATTGATTTTTCAATAATAAAATTTGGGTTTTTTGCCAAACAAAATATATGAAGTGCAAAACTTTTATTTTATTTTTTTGTTTATCGCAAACTAATCATTTTTGAGGGGCGAAAACATTGCCCAGGCATTTTATATGATCCCTAGGCCTTATATATAACGCCTGGTACGAGATAGGTAAAGTATATAATGTACGGGAATGACATTTTGCTTGACACTGAACTTTGTTTTTTACACATAAACACTTATTGGCTTTACACTTTGTTTTGCAGGAACATTTGAAAAAAACTTTGCGCTCCTCTAAAAATCTTGAATAGTATCATTAATTTTCAATTTACAATTTTTATCAGATTTTGACGTTTCTTCTTAAATAAAAGCCTATTCGATTTTTTAATTTTCGTGACAGACACAATTTGTGTGAGAGCTCCGATTTTAATTACATGCCAATTTCAAACAAATTTATATTGAGTTGTAAATTTGAATTGAACTAAATTGTCATTAGAATAATATATATTCATTACCTGAGTTAGGTCTGACATTGCTTACAATGCCCGTGCAATTTGTGAAATCAGCAATTCCATGGATTTCCCATAAGAAAAAATATAAATGTTTGTAAAGTTGATTCAGAATCGTTAATATTAGGTAAATCAAGTTGAAATTTGACATATTGCTTTGAAATTATCCATTAAATATGAATAATAACTTATGTTTTGAATATCACCCGCGCTTCATCGGTTAAACGTTTAATTAAACAATTCAAATAATGTATACGCTGAACCGTTTAGTCATTTAACCTGTAGCCAAGTTCATGTCGTTAAACTTTTGAAACTTAAAAAAAGTTATATCTTTTTGAACTTTTAACTTCCTGTATGGGGTTTTGTTGCCCTGGGCAGAAACAATTATACTTTCAGTCGGGAGTCCGTCCATCAATCCGTCGCACAGTGGGAAAAAAGCACATTTTTTGCTTCAAAATACGATTCAGACTGAACCTGTGAACCAATTCAAATGTTTTTTTTTCTCTCTAAAAAGCTGATAAGATTTCTAAGAGAGTTTCTAAACCTGATTTTTGAATTAGGCTTTCAATTTTTTTATAAATAAACAAATATGACGGAAAAAATGGCCATTTTTTCTATTTGACGTTCCCGGTGTTCGTCAATAACAGGAAAATTGCTCAAATCGCCTAAGTTTCATGGATTACCATTAGTCGAAGATTTTCAATATTATATAATGAACAACAAATTTTGGTATAAACAAATAATTTGTTGAAAGAATGTTTTCTACGATTTTCCATAATTTCACGTTCTTTAAGTTATAAATTTTAGCACCTACAGTGGCAATCACATTATTATTAGGAATTAAATATTTCATAACGGAAATCGATCATGTCACATCTAAATATTTAAAATTCAAAATGGAGAGTTTTGTAAATAAGAAATAATAATGAAATTCTTACATGAAATACGGAAATTGGATTTGAGGTTCGGAGTTTGATGAAAGAGAGCACGAGCTTTTAAAAAGTTCAAAAGTGAATACTGCAACGCATGCCATTTAGGAAAAACGAAATATTTAACTATTGTAGATTATTATTTTTTTTTTAATTTCAAGAGAAGTTCTGCTTTTTATTGAGACGATTGAGACTGGCTACATATAAAATTTGAAACCTACAAAATTCAGTAATTTGTCACAATTGTGAATAAAAATTAGATAAAGTATACATTATATTATTAATAAAAAACCTACTTATCTGTGCTGTAATATAATTTGTAACACATCTCTTTCTTTCTAATTAAGCTATTTAGCTCAATTCTTGAGATCTCTATATTTATAAATAGAGGTTAGGAAACAGAAAAAAAACCGGCCCACCTGATCCACGCGCACGCGCATATAAGCAGTCGTACACTCCTCTATTGTACCCTACGGGAATGATGCGATAAAATTGATGAAGTTAAGCCTTTTTTAATATTTATACAAAAATAACAGATTTGAATCATAAAGAGTCATCTACTTATGAAAGAAAACACCGCTGAGCAAGTAGCGGAATGGTTTTTATAATTTTTTTCACTCTGAAACTGGTTTTTGACTCACGTACGGTATTGATGTTTTTACTGCCAAAATGAACTTTTCAGTTTCAATATCGGATTCACAAAAAAAAAGGGTAATATTTTAAGCTGGATTTTATAGAATCTTGTATTAAACGATATGCTTAACATTTCTGTATTTATTACTCAATTGTAACTACAATATTTTACTAGATAAAAAGACGTACAGTAATGATGCCTAAAATGACAAAAATCGAGTGACAGACTTTAAGGTTTTTACAATATTATTTATCTGACTTAGAAAATGTGCATAAAATAAATTTATGTTCGCCTAAAGTTTAAAAACTTGATACGTTAAGCGTTTTTCAGGTTACTGTCTAAAAGAAGGGGAAAAACAGTTTATCCTTATGCAAAGTGAGGTTGGGACGCTGTACGGTAATGACGTTTGGGGTGTTCTTTTATTAAATTAAATAAAAATACAATAAAGTTTTCTACTTTAGAAATACTGATGATAAAAGTCTTACAGTTTAGAGTTTCGATAGGGATAAGTGTGATACGGGAATTAGCTTGATAAATTACAAATTTTTAATGAAAAACCTGTTAATTATTTAATATTTTTTCTTGTAAGATAAAGATCATATCTTTTATTATTGTAATGAAGGATTTCTGAAATATTCAAATTCGTGCATTTATTATTCAGTACTTTTATTTGTCCGTCTTCTAGTGGAATTTCAACGAATAAGTGGTTATATCACAGCTATCATTATTTTTATTAAAAATAACTTATTCTTCTTGTCGGATATGTTTGAAGGTAATTTTTCCAGTACATAAAATACCACGGACGCAAACCATCATGTTTTTCCATCTTCAAATGTTATGATTTTTATAAAAAGCTGCGGCCGGCTTTGCCCTCCGGTGTGGGGCAAAGCCGACGAAATACAGCTTGTTAGAAATAATTAAATTATTAAATCATTTTTTTTTTCATGTGATTAATACTTATAGAAATATTATATATAATAATGTAGGACTCGAAATGAAAAAAAAAGGATCAATTCTACATCTTATTAATTTAAAAAAAGTCTTTGACTGTTAAGTGGTCGGCGCTGCCCCTCCTTACCCTATCTTCTTTAAAATTTATATAATTTTAATTTAAAATTATGGATTTGAATGCGAAACTCTAAAAGTTGAATCTTTAAGTCCTTGAAACTGAAGTTTTTTCTGAAATTAATTTTTAGATCAATTGTTGTAAATTTGGAATTTTAAATTTCACAATATTTTACTTTCAAAGTCGAATAATCAAAAGGTCAGGACAATTTCGCAATTAAATATTTCAAAATTTCAGAATTAAAGCCTCGAAAATTTTGAATTTAATCATTTTAGATGTAAATATAAAGCAATTTCGAATTTAAAAGCTTAAAACTGTAAGATTTCAAAAATTGGATTCATATTACAGCAATCATGTTTTTTATCATTATTTCTTTTTTAATTTAATATCTTAACACTCACCGATTTTTTGTTAAAGATTTGAACAAATATTAATTTCAAATTGAAAAATATTTTATTAGAAAATTTCAAGAATGTATAATAATTTTAAAGGAAGATTTGAAATTAAAAAATTAAAAATTGAGTTTAAAATAAAACTAGATAAAAATTAAACTTTCTGAAATTAGAAAGAGATTGTTCAAAATATGTTTCTTTCTAATGTTTATTTATCATTTGTTCATAAATAAAGAGGCGAAGCAGAGTTAAACATTTCAGAGAAAATTGCAACTATCTGGCATTAATATAGATGAAGATAGTTATTAACAATAATAATTTATCAAAACAATTATTTTCGCTCACCCCGAATGATTGTTAAGTCACGTCGAGTGAAAAATAAACAAATACTCGAAATTTTTTAGAAAAACCGCAACTTTATATCATTGAGCAAAGAGAATATCACTAACAACAATAATAAATTGTTGAGGCAATTTTTTTAACTTGAATTAATTATGACTTCACTTCGATTAAAAAATAGAAAAAAGTTATAAAATTCAGAAAAACCCGCAACTCTCTAGTATTAATCTCCGTTCTAAGAGAAAATTGATAAAAGCAATAATAAACTGTCTAAACTATTGACTTCAATATCCGTTTATAAAATCATAATTAGCGCCAAAAACTCGCAAAACCGTACTTTTTTTATCTCGAAAATATGTGTTGAACTTCATGGGATTCGTGCCACCTTTAAATAACATGAAAAAAAGATTATTTTTGTGTAGATTTGAACAAATTTCTAGGCGTTATTCATAAAAATTCGAATGAAGAAATTTCTAACGCATTTTTGAACCACCCTAATGTGCACGAAGTCGGTCTGTGTTTCAAGTCATATTTTGTTGATGAGAAAAATAATCTGCTAATTTTCAAAGAATTTTAAGTAAACGGAGAAAGTTGTGTCATTTCCATTGAATTTGCCGGAATTTTCTCGCTATAATAAAGAAACTTTTGTAAATCATACACAACTTGTGAAAACATAACAATCATTGTTTAACCAATGATATCAGAAATTATTAGTACATAATAAGATTTTATCATTCCACGTGGCCTAAACATCCACGTTTTCAGGGAGAGTCAAAATCTTGAAGATTCGGTTGGCAGAGAGCTAGTTTCTTACGAAAAGATTTAATTACAAATTTTTGGTGACAATGAGAATTCTGCTGGCTTTTTGCGCTTTGAGCGCATTTCCTTCTTCGGTAATTTCTTAGTAAGTATTATTACTGTTAATATTTGTCAACAATCTGAAATTTTATTGTATAAATTATATCTCTTCGTCGAAAAGTATATTTTATTCAACAATTAATGTAATATGCAAGGATAAATTTTGAATCACCCAAAAAAAAGGTTTACAAGTAAAAGAAAAATAACCCACTTTGAAGAAACCAATGATTCACCTTCAGCCAACGACATGGGTAACTTCGAATTCTTTGAAATCGAAAACATAAACGACCCTAACAAGAGCCCAAGAGATGACATAATCTAGATTAAAATAGGTGGTATGGCTGTAAAAATGCTAATCGATTCAGCATCTTCCTGTAATGTGATCAGCGGAGAAGACTGGCAGACGCTGATCGAAAACAATGGTGCTATAGTGGAAATCCAACACGACGTGACAAGTACCATGAAATCCTATGCTTGCAAGGACACGCTAGACGTCAAATGCAAATTTACGGCGCCAATATGCGTAGGAAATAGCCGCGAACGCATAGAATCTTTCATGGTAGTGGAAAATGGACCAATATCCCTATTAGGCAAGAAGAGAGCAATGTCACTTGGAGCTTTAAAATTGGAAATAACAGAAGGAATAAACCAACTACAAGAAAATAATCACTTCTCAAAAATTCGCGATGTCACAGTGAAACTCACAATTGACACAATGATAAAACCGGCACAACAACCGTGGCGAAGAATACCCATTGCCGTGGAAGCCAAGGTAGAGGAGAAATCGAACGAGTCACTTGCCAATGACATTATAGAAAACGTAAAAAGGTTTAGTCCATGGATTTCACCAATGGTGATAATTTTGGAACCGGACGGCGACATCAGAATCTGCACCGATATAGGAAGAGCTAACGAAGCTAAGGGAAAATTTTCCACTACCTACTCATATTTTAAAGAATATTTCAGAGTATTTTCGCCTTATATAAAAACTCCTTGAATTATCACGGAAATATCTTTGTGATAATATTCAGATTACTAAATTTCATATATCTGGTAATATAAAAAAACTGGCTCATAAATTCATTGCCGATATATATCAGATTCCTAGCTGCCTTGTTAAGAAATTCGCCGACTGTCTGGTCGTCCCATTATATACGATTAAAAATCTAGCTTTACCATCGGGCACCTTTCTGGAACGATGGAAGAAGGCACATATCTGCCCTGTATTTTGAAAAATCTGACAAATCTCTGTTAGCTAACTATAGACCAATTGCAATACTGTTAAACATTCTCAACGTTCTAGAGATGTGTTTGTGCAAATGATTAGGAGCTTCCTAGTCAGTAATCACCAAGTAGCCGGAAGAAGATAACGCCTCTCACGTATCCCCACGGCGCGGCGTCAATTCTCGGAAGGGCAAAATCCAGGGGAGCTAAATCCAGGTTTCGCTGTATTCAGTTTGCTCAAAATTCTTAGAAATTCTTCGATTGACTCTGCCGTAACAACCTTAGCATCTGCGAACGCTAACCCACGTACCCTCACTGTCCCGAGATCCACACCTTCTTCTTCGAAGAGGGCCATTCTTAGATACATGTCCAGGAATATAATAAATAGCTACGAGGAGATAACGCATCGAACAAGCCAAAAGACACATTTTTCAGAACATTGTTGAATGTTCAAAAAAAAAGTTAATTTCCAACCAAGAAAGACGAATTTTCAATCCAAAAGGACAAACTTTCAATCAAAAAAGCGAATTTGTAACAAAACAGTTGACTTTTCAACTAATAAAGATGACTTTCCAACCAGAAAATATTAATTTGCTATCCGAAGAGACGAATTTTCAACAAAATAAACGATAAATGTTGGGCTTCGCAGTCCAAAATATTTATCTATGCTAATTTTAATTCCCATATTGTTCATGCTTGTATTTAGTTTGCTCAACATTCTTTGCAAGTCTTTGATTGACTCTGCCATAACAATCTTATCATCTGCGAACGCTAACCCACGTACCCTCAATGTCTCGAGATCCACACCTTCTTCGTCGAAGAGGACCATTCTTAGGCATATATCCAGGAATATAATAAATAGCTACGAGGACATAACTCATCGAACATGCGAATAGACACATTTTTCAGATCATTGTTGAATTTTCCAAAAAAAGTTAATTTCCAGCCAAGGAAGATGAATTTTCAACATAATGGTTGATCTTTCAACAAAATAATTAAATTTTTAACCAAATGGTCAAATTTTCAAACAAAAAAGATTCAACTTTAACCAAGTAGTTGAATTTTCATGCCAAAAAGAGACTTTTTCAGTAAATTGTTGAATTTTCAACAAAAAAGTTTGTTTTCAACCAAGAAAGATGGATTTTCAATCAAAAATGACAAACTTTCAATAAAAAAAAAGCGAATGTGTAAAAAAAAAGCTGACTTTTCAAGTAAGAAAGATGACTTTTCAACCAGCAAAGAATAATTTGCTATCCAAAGAGACGAATTTTCAACAAAGTAAACGATAAATGTTGGGCTAACCCACGTACCCTCACTGTGCCGAGATCCACACCTTCTTCGCTACTTTACCACCGAGCAATTCACGCCTACCCCGAAAGGGAAACGGCTTAATGATATAATAATAATAATAATAGTGATGAATTTTCAACCATAAAGCATGACTTTTCCACCATACAAGTTTTCTTTTTTTTTTAGAAGACAGTCGAATTATCAACGAAAAAAGTAGAATTATTACCCAAATAGTTGAATTAAAATATAATAATTTTCAAACAAGAAGAATTTTTTAAAAGACAGTTGAATTTTCAATGAAAAAGGATAATTTTTCAACTAGAAAAAATGGATTTTAAATCCATAACGACGAATTTTCTATCGAAGAGGATAAATTTTCAACCAAATAGTTGCATTTTCAAGCCAAAAAACTAATTTTTTAAAAGACAGTGAAATTATCAGTCTGAAAAGTAACATTTTTAACAAATAGAGGAATTTTTAACCAAATGGTTGAATTTTCATGCCAAAAGGACGACCTTTTAGAAGACAGTTAAATTTGTAACTAAAAATATCATTTTTAACCAAAAAAGATGACGTTTATATCATAAAAGAGTAATTTCCAATCAAAAAAGATTGAAGAAAGTTGAGTTTTCAACGAAAACATTAATTTTCAACCAATAAAGATGAATTTCCAACCAAAAAGGATGACTTTTCCACCATAAAAAACTTTTTTTAGACAAGAGTTGAATGATCAAGCTAAAAAGTTGAATTTTCAACAAAAAATATAATTTTCAATGAAAAAGGTTTCCGCAAAAAAAAATAAATCTTCAATCCATAAGGACGAGGTTTCTATCGGGAAAGGTGATGGTTCAACCAAATATTTGAATATTCAAGCCAAAAGGATGCATTTTTTAGAAGACAGTTAAATTTTCAACAAAAAAGATCATTTTTAACCAAAAAATATTACTTTTCTACCAGAAAAGAGTAATTTTCAATCCAAAAGGATGCATTTTCTATCCAAAAAAGCGAATTAAAAAAAAACAGTTAAATTTTGTGACCAAAAAGAATGAAATTTCAACCAAGAACAGTTGGTTTGCTTAATTAGGTTCTAATAATTTAATTTGTATTTAAGGCCATGTGACGAGTGAGTCACGTGACCGGCTTCCTACCTTACCGACACTTTTGTTATTTATAAACTTATTTTCACACGAATAGCCACATCGAGTTGAAAATTTGGGATAATAAATAAGAAGCACTAAGAAACGCGGCTAGTCTATTAGCCACCTTCACAGAATTAGGCTCTGGAAATATAATCTATGTCAAATGTAAATTGCTGTATTATATTTCTATTAGGAAAAATTGAAGTAACAAAGTCTTGTATTTATATTATTATGAAACATTATTATTTTTTCAAATGTTATATGTAACATGAGAACTATTACTTACGTATATAATTATAATTGTTCAAGAACTCTTTCGGAGCCTAAGTGGTTCAACTTACGCTCATGGGTGCAAAATACATTTAACTGAATTTTATCGTTTTTAAATATTCATTACAACAACTTTACTATTTTTATCGAAAGAACCTATGTCTAAAAACACATTTTACAATGGAAGATACATTCAACGTACCGTTGAAAGAACTACAAATAAATTTTTTACTTCAAAACAATGTTCGTATTTCTTGAACACTGAAAATTTTAAAAATATATATATTAGAACTTTCTTTCATTTTGACTTGCACCTTTTGTCACTCAATATAATTGAGTGAGCAGTTTAAAATAAACTTTTAATATTTTTATAGGACACTTTATATCAAGGATTCTCCGAACATGTTTTGATCTGGATTTTTCGAAAAAATTACTTTGCCATGTATGATTTTATAAATATGTATTTGTACTTGGAGATATTTTTCAACGGTAAGCAGTTACGAAGAATGGGGTCTAATTTCTAAAAATATCGATTATGAGGCTTAGTCGGTTACAGTATGCTAATATATTGTATTTTCACACAACATGCAGGAAAAGCATACGTAAAATGTTTAACTCGAACGGTTTAAATATGGGTATCCTAACTTTTGAGTAAACTGAAAAAAATGTCAGTAAAATCTAATGATTCTCTGTACATTTTACCTAAATTATGGTGAAATCTACAAGCGTATATAAAAATATGAGCTCAGTAGATTTTATCATACACACATCATGGATTTTCACGGAATAAACTCAGAATTCATTTTGACTTACTTCTAAAGAACTCAAATAAAGTGTAGAAGAACATAGAATTTGTGAGAGAATGCAGATTAGAGCCCAGAAATTCTGATTTGCGTTAAGCCCAAAAAAATTTAGCAGCATTCATATACATATTATATTCACCAATGAAATTGAGAATAACAGCCAACAATGTGACGACAGTGTAAAAAATCCTCATCTTGTTAAAATACTTTTCAACAAAAGAATATTCTGTTGCATTTTAAATTGTTATTACTTAACAAAATTATAATTTAACATCAAAGCTGATGAGACAAATTTTTCTAAAATAAAAAATGAATTGAATTATTTAAAAAAAAACGTTAAAAATAAATATTAATTTTAATTGGGAAATACTAAAAATGAAAAAATGTCTACTCTGAAAAAAATTTTAATGACCGAAAATTGTGATATTAAGATTTTTTATACTCAACCCCTTTAAATTTTCAATTATTTCAAGTAAATATAAATCGTTAAAAAGTTAATACCTTTTAAATTTCTAATTTCAAATCTTCCTTTAGAATTATTATAGTCTTAAAATTTTCTAATCCAATATTTTTCAGTTTGAAATTATTTATTTGTTTAAATATTTAACTAAAAATCGAACAATTTCAAGATATTACATTAAAAATAAAAAAAAATAAAAAACAAGATTGATGTAATATGATTCAAATTTTTGAAAACCTACAATCTTAAGCTTTTAATTCAAAATTGCTTTATATTTACATTCAAAATAATTAAACTGAAAACTGACTATCAAGGCTTTTAATATGAAATTTTGAAATATTTAATTGCAAAATTGTCCCAATATTTTAAATATTTGACTTTGAAACTAAAATATTGCGAAATTTAAAATTCCAACAAAATACATGAATTTGAATAAAATACATGAATTTTCCATTAAACCGTTAAATTTTCAACTAAAAGCGATCAATTTTCAACCAAAAATATAATAGTTTCTTTTTCAGTTGACAAAATTAAGTTTCAACCAAAAAATTAATTTTCAACGAATTAGTGAAATTTTCAATCCAAAAAGATTTTTAAAAGATTTTTATTTTACCTTCATCTCTTAAACCTTTGCCCTCAGGTTTAAATGAACCTTCAAATGTGCATGCTATTTCTAATTCGTAATATTTGATTTTCGGATTCAGTGATTTCTTCATATTTTTCATCGCGGTACTTTTCTGCTTCTTTTTTTTGCAAAACTTTTTCCGTTCCTCCTCTTCAAAAACACTAAGAGTTTGCAGAAACTCATCGTAACTCAAAAGACGTGCCAACTTCAAATCAACCCGGTTTAGAATTATATCGTTTGCGCTTAGACATTTTAAAAAACGATGTTTTCAGTGCAAAATGCAAACTGAAACTGAGGTATCTGGCCTAATTGTAGCTCTAAGATTCTAAGTTCTAAGGGTTCATGGTTATTATTAATTGTTATGTCAAATTAAATTTTGAAATCGACTCTAATACCCCAGTGTTAATTTGGTCAATAATTTTCTTTTGTTCGGTGTAATGAGTAGTATTAATCCCATTGAGACTTCATCACTGTCGTTTCATTGTTTACTCACTTTGAATTATTTCAAATTTAAGAGAGATCATCGCACTTTTATATCAATTTTGCACGGAAAATCGTTACTCATTCTGAAAAAGAAAACAAGTAATTTTAGACAGAGTTATAAGCTCTTGGGAAATCGAGATAGCGAATTAAATTTAATAAATGGTACTTATCTGACAAGTAGGAAAAGTGATAGGTAGAGGTTAGGTTGTCACTTGCGGCTGAAGAATTCTGCTTTTATGGTGACAGAAGTAGCTTAGGAAGGGAAAAAAATAGAAGAATAACTAGGTAAGTGAATTCCAATTGCTAATTACGATATTGTAAAGGAAAAAGCAAATTAAATTAACCTTAAAACACCGTAAATGAGAGACGAGGTTGGGAAAACATAAACACTGAGGAAAATTGCCCCGAAGGGTAATATTCTTGATGCTTCATCAAGTATTTCTTAAAATCCTCAAATCTTCCGGAAATTTCTTGAATTCTCAAACATAAAATACAGGTTACTTTAAGTAATAATGACAGTAAAAAGTTGTTGAAAGGAACAACTTTTTGAAATAGGGGGGAAGATGTAACATCGTGGGACTTTTCGGAAGTCAGGCGACGCCATCCTAAAGCGGAAACAAATTGAATTAAAATTCGTTAATAGAAAAGGATTCATACATGGAATAAATTTAAATATGTATACTGAAGACAATTATTTGATAAGGAATTGAATAATATCAATTATCATTACTATAAGTAATAATATAAGTTCAGTTAGTTTATTTTATTAAATCCAATGGCAGAATTCAGTGATGGTTAGGGAAATCAATTCAACATTAGATATCACGAATGGTACAATAGCGAAAAACGTTCTTTTCCGCTCTCTTTCTCATAGATGAAAATGAATGATAGATATTAATCATAGTAATTAAAGATATCTAGTCGAGACAAAGTTCCGACAGGAGGGCGCCGAAAATGTGCGATAAACAGGAAGGAAGGGTTTACTCACGGGATGCAATCCATGAGTCAGCTTGGACCGATCTTCGCCCTAATCTGTGACGTCAAGGGTGAAATCATCCATATTTTATTTCATTCTCTTGAAACCTTCCAAATTTTTTAAAACGCATCGAATTTTTTACTTAAAAACTTGAAAATTTACATTTCATTGTAATTATTTTAAAATTCTTTCCAGTTTTAAATTATTTTCATATCTTTTTAAAACTTATAAATATCTCTAAAACTTGCTTGAACTTTTTTAAAATTTTGTAATCGTGCAAAATTGAACAATTTTGCTTTAAAATCTTTTATATCCTTTTTGGACATTTCAGAAAAGTATTTTTAATGTTTTAAAAATTTGAATTTTTCCCAAGATTCTCATTATCGTTTTTTTTTATTCTTTTGAAACCTTTCAAAATTCAGCAAAAGCTTCTTGCGTTCGAAATCTTCAAAAATCTACATTTTGTTTCAAATCTGTTGAAATCTTTTCAAGTTTTAACATTTTAATTTTCTAAAAATTGTTTTCAATCTTTTAAACTTCGTAAACATTTCCGCCTCAAATACACTTTAAAGGGTTTAAAGCAAAAAAAAAAGAGTAAATTCCTAACCTTAAAAGCTGTCAAAACCGCTCCAAAAAGTGACATAAAAGATCTCAGAATCGCCGGATCAAAATAAAAAATCGAGTCAACGGCCGTCTATCTTTCGATCTAACAAATAACCCCACCGTTGGATGCAATCTCGTCTAAAATAAACAGCCTCAAGTGGCTAAATTGGCATGTTTGTGTACACTACTCTTTAGCCAGAACTAGGTTAGGTTTCTCTTTTCTACGTTTTATACATTTTCTATAATCGTAAAATGCGTAATTATTGTTTGGTATTGACCGGTGTGGAATTGGCCAGCATTTGGCGCCCTCCAAAATGGTCGACGTGCTGGAACGTGAACGTCAGGTGGCAGAAATTCGGGACACGCGGATCATCTCCGAGGAATTAATCAAAGAGGTTAGGGGACGCGCTATAAAATTGAGGAAAATGAGGACTCACCACTTTTTTGCATGATTCTCGTTCTTTAATCACTGTCCACCGGTCATAACTTATTCTCCTGTAATCGGTTGCAGGAGCACACAAGTGACAAAATTGCCAAACACTCGGGACGAGGACGGAAAGAAATCGAAACCGAAACCTCAACACAAATGCACACACGGACAGGATTTTTGAAATTCTCTCGCTCGATGACTCGAACTATCGATATACACAAACGGAGCCGCGGTCGATGCGGAGCGTCCCGACAGTCTCCCTTCTGCAAAGTACGCTATTTCTTCATTTCACCTGTAATCTAGAATTGTCAAGTACATCAAACACCCTCTATCTGCTTCGCATGCTTGTTTTCAAGAAAGGGGACGAAAAGTATGGTGTGTATCAAGGGCGAAAATCTATTTTGCCTCGTGTGACTGCGGCCCTCGCTTCGCTCGGGCAGCAAATTCACACTCGTCAAAATAGCCTGCTTTACGCCCTCGATACACAATATACTATTATTCAAATTTTACATTTTATCATTTTAAGCAAGATATTCAATGATTAGAAAAGAAATTTTAAATGAATTTAAAATATAGTTTTGATAAGTTTTAAGGTAACTTATATTTTTGAAAGAAATGAGGAGTCGAAAAAATGAGTTTTACTATTTTTGAAGCCTGTTTTAATGAAAATATGATTTTTTGTCTCAATTATATTAAAAATCCCTTTGCCTTTTTTATTCAAGATTAGTGACATAAATATATAACTGGTTTGTAAAGAATCTTACAAAACTTTACTTTTGATATAATAAACCTTTTTTCGACAAAAACTAAATGAAAAATTTTCTACGTTACTTTCAAGTTCATGTAATAAATCAGAGATTAATATTATCACTATTACCCTAAAAAGAAGAAAGTCAAAATATTAATAGAGTCAGCTATAATTGTATTTTTCTGAAAACAATACAATTTTCTAATATTTCGAAAAATAACAAAAATTAATGTGTAAATCTGCAAGTTAAAAAAATTATCTTCACAAAATGTTAGACAATTTTATTCTTCCAAGAATAGTACATTTATAGCCGGCTTTATTAATATTTTTGAGAAAATTTCGAAAGAACGCAAATTAAAAAAATGTTTACAAGCTTTTCTGTAAGTTATCAAGTGGAACAACTTCGCTATTTTGACTTTTTTATATCTCGTCTCGTTATTGGAAAAATGCGAAATTTTAATTTTTCATTAAAATAAATCCAGTTTTCTCTTTTCCAAGACGCGGTCACAAGATTAACGGTTTTGAGATAGATGCACCATAACATTACGACCTTAAAGTAAAATGAGGATAATATAAAACAATGGCCTTTTTGAGACAATTGAGTTTAAAAATTTTCAGAAAAAAACACGGCCATTTTGTCAGTCTTTTAATTTTTTACATTTTCTGACGGATTTTATGAACGAACGAAAAAGTATAATTCATGATAAAATGGATTTCTTTTCAATCTTAATTTAAAAAATTACGTATTTGGTTGAAAATTCAGTTGTTTTGTTAAAAGCTAATTTTTTTGGCAGAAAATATATGTATTTTTTCAACAATTGGTATTTTTTGGTAGAATTTTTTTTATTTTGGTTAAAAACGTAATTGTATGGTTAAAAATTAATCTGTTTTAGTTAGATTTAAATAGTTTGTTGAAAATTCGTCTTTTTCGGTTGTGTTCAACTGTTTTTACTTCAAAATTAAAATCTCTGTTTTGGTTTAAATATCAACTATAACATTTTTAGCTTGAAAATTAAAGAATTTTGTACAAAATTAAACTGTTTCGTGGAGAATTTATGTAGTTTGTTGAGAATTCATCTTTTTGGTTAAAAATATAACTATCTGGTTGCAAATTCAACATTTTTTTTTGGTTAAAAGTCCGTCTTTTTGGCTTGAAAATTCATCATTTTGGACAGCCCCTAATCAGCCATTAAGACAATATGTAAATAAATAGTGACATCAGGAGGCAATTGTGAGAAAATAGTGCCTTTAGTGTCATTTCTTTCGAAATAGTAGTAAAATAGTGTCATCATTCGAAAAAAGTGTAAAATAGTGTAAATATTGTAGTGAGTCCGAGGCCTGTTTAGCGCGATTACAAATGAATCCTGTTGGATTGTTCCAATTTTATACAGCTAAAGTTTTTGTTGAAAAATTTTCCATCCCAGATTTATTGGATATTCAACGTCTTTCAAGAAGATTGTTAGACATATATTGTCTATAGAATATCGCTGACTCGACATTTCCAGGCTATGGGAAAATAGTAACCATAAGACAAGTCGATATTGATGTCGCTGTCGGATGGTGGTTTCGTTTTAGCCATTTTGCAAACTTCCTACTTTGCGTGAGGCGCTGTCAGCGCAACAGGACACGCTTGACTCAGCACAATTTCGTTATGGATCACAGATTTTAAATTTTTTTCCTTTTCACGCTCAGTTCAGATCAGTTCATGAGTAATGAAAAAGTGATGCATTAAATCCTATCATCTGGAAATCAGAATATTTAAAGTTAAAGGTCAAATCATCGACGACCGTAATTTGGCGATTGTGAATTCTCTTTCGTTAAAGCTCCTTTGGCTTTAACGAACACATTCTCATCACGTATCTCGTGCTTCGCACTCGATTTTTTCCAAAATCTGATTTTCCAGCGCATTATACGCCGATTTGAATTAGCCGTATACTTATCGCTGATACAGATTTAGAGAGTGGGTTCCTCAAAAATTCCAACTAGGATTTTTGGACTTCAACCCTTAACGCCAAAAACCAACCCCTGTGTACACAATCAGTACGACTTTTTCAACAAAAATATTCTTATTAAGAATTTTACAGGCTGAATAGTCACGGATTTTTGTGGTGGTTTTTGGAAATTTTTTTCGTCCATTTGAAGGCCAAAGATGAGCCCAAATTTTAGTGCACATTGTTTTTTTTTCAAGTTTTATTATTTACATAGAGGGTGGCTTTATTGTACGTAGGGGTGATTTCTGAGAATTGGTTTCTGGAGCCCGAAAATCGGCAATAAAGCTCAAAAATAAGCTTAAAGAGCCCAAAATTCTGATACAAAGAAAGATCGCAATTTCGATTTTTTTTAATTTGATTTTTTGACGCCAAAGTCAATTATTTCGCACTACGGTGTTTCTAATTTTGCAAATTCGGGCTATTCGGGCCACTCTATATTGAAGTGTGTACGTCCAAGTGAAAAGGGCCCACATTGTCGGTATGGAGTAAAATATATGAACACATCACTAGATAATGCCCAGAAATAACTTTTGTGTTAAAAAGCGAAGCACCACGCCGGGGCAATTTTGAATTTGGCATTTCGAAAAGCTCCTAAAAGTGCGTTAAAACATGTGTGGGATCCATAAGAAATGACACATTTTTTCAAAAAATTGATTTGTTGCACTCTAACCAAACAATTATTTTTGTATTTCTCTATTTTTTTCCCCCATTTCTCTCAACTGTTGGAAGCAACCAGCAATTTATTTTTGCCTTAAAAATTTACAGAGGTGTCGTATGGTGGTGCCCAAAATCCTTCAAGAAAATTAAGTTATCTTGTTATTAAGACAAACCTGAAAAAAGAACATATTGTCGACACTTTTTCGTGGATTGTTCGGAGGATAAAATAAGCTTTGAAATGAGTCCTTCTATGACTCACTTTTTATAAAATATGAATTTGTTAATTAATGAAAAGAGGCCTTTTTACTGTTTTTACTAGGGCGACAACATTTTTTTGCTAAAAAGATTTATTTAGTAGTCCTGATGCAAATTGCAAATTTGCTAGAATTGACAAATTAGCGCCCCGAAAATATTTTTGAAACAAGTTTTTCAAAAACTGATGGTTACATACTTTTGAATGTCCTGAAATTAGTACCTGCATGGTCATTCAACAATTATTTTTTACTGTGAGGTCATTCCTTTTAATCTAAAAATAATATCTTGTCACAATATATATTGTCTTTCATCAACAATTTTCATTTCCATATACAAATAAACTCATATACACAACGCATTGCTATTCACCATCATAATTGGCACTGACCAGTTTCATGGAATTGTCTTCCATCTTATCAAAAGAATTGCATTCTTAGACATCAGGTTAAATTTTATGATCATCATCCAGATCAGCAGAAGAGTGCGGATTTGACTATTGTAGCATATGATTGCTTCTACACTCTTTGCAAAATTTTGAAGATTTATTATGCAACCAAGTGTATTTGTTTATAACAATTGAAATTATTGTTGAAATGCAATCCATTGTGACAAGATATTATTTTTCAAATGAAATAAAATGATCTTGCAGTAAAAACAAAAGTTTAGATGTCGTTGAATCCGCCTATGTGGAAGCTCATTTATTGCACGATTTAAAAAATATGTAGCTTTCAAGTCTACGATTTTTTCATCAAAATCATCGTTTTAAAAGCTTGTCTTCAACAACTAGCCAAATCTAGTGAGCTATTCCTAAGAAATTTTAATTTATAAAATCAAAAGTAAATTATACTATTAAAATCCGGACCAAGGATGCGAATAAATATTAATTGCTGAGTTATCAGAAAAAATGTTGAAAATATATTTGAGAAATGTTCTAACATTCGTTATTCATGAATAAAATTTAAATTTTTTTTCGAAGTCTCAACCTGCAGAGGAAGCCTGGGTGTACCGAAAATATTTGTGCTACTCTCACGGAATTTCGGTGAACCTAGACGCGACATCGAATAATGAAGATTTGTCACTTCTTTGGATTGAATGAATGATTTATTCAATAGTATTTCTTTAATTGAAAAATTGTTTTCAAATAAAATACTGGCTTAAATTTGAAGAATAATTAATTAATTCTTATTATTCTCAATTTAAAAGAGCCTGTCTTCAAGTCAAATATTAGTTAAATAGGAGAGCGCGATTGTGTGAAATTTTCAGCTTCTTCCCGGATGATACCAGTATGATCCAAGATCATGTGAAATAGCCTATTTGACAAGTTTCATAAGATTGCCTTGTTATGTGTATTTATTAGATTTCATTCTTCACTATACAAGAATAAATTCACAGCTGGCCGACCTGAGTCGAACTTTCTACCAAGTTGCCACTTTTTCGCAAAAGGAAGGTAGGCGGCGCTACCTTCTTAGTTACTTAGATAACACATTAGAGAGGTTAGAGACAGAAAAAAAAATGCAAAATCCTGGCAACTTGCGGCTCAAGAGGCGAAAAAGTTTTTATCAACAGAATTTAGCACAGTAAACGAAACAGGCACTCGAACGGTGGCGGGAGAGGAAACTGAAACGGGGGAGGGGGGGACATCAAGCGCATCGGAACTTCCTGGGGGAACCCTTTCGACTGATAAGATAACCCTGGCATATGCCTTGAATTCGGCAGGAGGATTGAGGGTCTCCAAGGAGAAGGGGAGCCCAGAAAAGTTTAAAATCAAATCCAGCGCCGGAAAAATTAAGTAAGGAAGATTGGGAAGAGGAAAAGCATAAAAGGTGAGAAAAGAAAAAATCTGTAATTATTAAAGGATTAACCCTGATAACCAGGGCAAACAAGGAAGAATTGAAAGCGTGGGTGGGGAAGATATTAAAACTAGAAATTAGAGTCGAGAAGTTGGAGAGGTTAGAAGAGGGCTGGAAGGCAAGCTTAGAAGAAGTGTCACAGAAACTAGAACTGGTGAAAAGAAAAGGAAAGCTGAATGAAATGGGGCTGGGGGTATGGATACAGGACGATCTGACCAAAAGACAAACAATTGTACAGGAATGGTTGGAAGAAGAGGCAGAAGCCTGGGAAAAGATAGGCAACGCAACGAAAGTAGGCTTCCATCGAATATGGATAGATGGTACGGGTCTAAAATGGAACGAATTAGAAGACGAGTTAAAATTGAGTAAAGAACTGCACACGGAGAACGCAAGTAGGTTTCGGTGAGACAGGAAGGAATGGACAAATAGCTGCTGAATTAACAGTATTGCAATGGAATGTACAAGGGGTGACAAATATAAAGAAGAATCGGAGTTTGTGGGAAGGGGTAGACATAGTAGTGTTCCAGGAAACATTCCTAGAAGAAGAAAGAATGAAGAAAAATTTTGAAAGTCTAGACAAAAGGTATGAATGGTTTGGCAAAGCAGCAGTAAGGAAAAATGAAAGGGCAGGGCAAGCGGCGGGCAGCTGATAAATATAAAGAAGAAGTTAAAAACAGATTGGAAGGCAACAGAATGGGAGTATGGGTTAAAATTAGAAGTAAAGAAAAAAGAAATTAATTGCCCAAGATACAGCGTTAGACTGAATCGTTTCGAGATCATTATATTCGGACATATCACGGCGAGCGATACCCACGTCTTCAATACCACGTACATTCATGCATTGTGACTCTGACGATAACTTGCAAGAGACGCTTAAACATTTTTGGGCCCTGGAGGAAGTAGCCCCCCCCCCTTTGAAGAAAATTAAACCAGAGGATGAAGCTTGTGAACAGCTTTTTTCAGTTAAGCGTTTTCGAACCACTGATGGACGGTATACATTTCACCTCCCTTTAAAGTCGCAACCTCACTTACTTTTACAGAGACTCGGCGGATAGCCTTGAGTTCCCAATCGGATATCCAATTGGGACACATGGAGGAAATTCCACAATCTAGAATAGACAATCCGAAAGCTTGGTACGCTCCGCATCACCCTATAGTCCTATCCATTCTCACTCAGTGAAAATTTCGCGTGGTTATCGACGCATCTCGAAAAACTTCTTAACAGCACTGCCTAAATGAATTTCTTATCGCTGGACCTGCTCTTTAAAGTGATATCTGCCTTATACTCTAAATATAAATATGATAAAATACTCTCTAAAACTGTCCAAATTAGATTGATTGCACAGATTCCCGCTTGGTGCAACTTACATCCAGCATAATACTCATGTGGACGACATTTTTTCGGGAGCAAACAATCTTGAGCTTGCGATAAAGAAGACGTGTTGCGAGTTGGAGATCGGTTGTCACACGCTAACCTTTCTCGCAATATCAAGCACCCTCCAATTTTACCTTATTCTTCAGCTCTCAGTCGTATTTTCGTTCACCATACTCATCTTTTCTCTTTTCACTGTGGACCCACTCTAACTTTCAGCTTGTTACTCTGAAATGCATAGATTTTAGGTAGATCACGCTTAGTTAAGTCTGAAATTAGAAATGATGTAACTTGTCAACGCGCGAAATCCCGCCTAGCCTCGCAATTAATGCACGAGAGCTTTAAGAAATGTTTGATGTCGCCTCCAAATCTTATGGTGAAGTTGCAACGGTACTTGCCAATGAAGGGACCGATTGGACGTTAATTCTACCAAACACGCCTCATTGTGGTGGAATGTGGGAGTCTGTAGTAAGATCTGAAAAGCGTCACTTGAAGCGGATGATAGGAGACCATAATCCCCTTGTATCCCCTCACCAACGAATTGGACGACTTGTCTTAAAAAAATTTCAAAATTTTCACAACAAAAAAACTCAAATAAATTTTGTGATTCGATTTTTGACGAATTTCGCTATTTTTAATTTGTTCTCAGAATAATATTCCTTTTTTTTCATTTTTCATTTAAAAAAAAAACTTGATGGACACTCATCTGGTTCGCGAGTTATAAATATTTAAAGAGAGGCATTCCAGTCTAATGCTTGTACCACGCAGCAACTAGGTGGGTAGTGCAGGCATTGTCAGTACACAATGTACCGTTGTAACGCTGTAGTCTCAAGTATTCCTGTTTACTCAATTATTTTTAACTCTCGCTTAAAATATTTTCGCTTAGGAGCAGATTTTTGTATCTGAAATATTTTTGATGTTGTAGCAGAAGCAGCAGAATATATTTTGCAACGGATTTGATGATTATTGATCGGTATGAAAGAATGAAATCCTCTCGTACCATCAATTGTCTGAGCTTTCAAAAAACGATCGCTAAGGAATTACGCATGATTTTCATATTCGCTTGCGACACAAAAAATGACTTTCACTTTTGGCATAGCGCTGATGGCCCAATTGTCCAACAAGGAAGCCGTGGTCATCTGTTGTCTGAAAGACCACTTGATAATCAAAGTACCACGGCTTCCTTGTTGTACGATTGGGCCAACAGCGCTATGCCAAAAGTGAAATTCATTTTTTGTGCTACAAGCAAATATGAAAATCATGCGAAATTCCTTAGTGATCGTTTTTTGAAATCTCAGACAATTGATGCTACGAGAGGATTTCATTCCTTCATAACGATCAATAACCATCAAATCCGTTGCAAAAATATTCTGCTGCCCCTGACACAACATCAAAAATATTTCTGATACAAACATCTGCTCCTATGCGAAAATATTCTAAGCGAGAGAGAAAAATAATTGAGTAAACAGGTATACTTGAGACTGCAGCGTTTCAATGGTACATTATGTAATGACAATGTCTGCACTTACGCCTAGCTGCTGCGCGGTACAAGCATTCGACTGGAATGCCTCTCTTTAAATATTCATAACTCGCAAACCAGATAAGTTTCCATCAAGTTTTTTTTTTCAAAATGAAATATAAAAGAAAAAGGAATATTATTCTGAGGAAAAATAAAAAATAGCAAAATTCGTCAAAAATCGAATCAAAAAATTTTTTTGAGTTTTTTTTGGGTAAAAATTTCGAAATTTTTTTTATAAACTTACAAAAAATGTGTAACACAACAGGGTGGCGATTTGACGTGGAAACCTTGAAAATTACTTGTAATTTAATCACAAAACATTGACTTTTTAGTAATCACTTTTTAAAAGAAAATCATTTTGAATTTTGTAAACTTCGCAAGAATTTGCAAAGTGATTTAAAATATTAGAAGATTTTAAAACAGTTAAGAGAAAATGCAGATTTTTTAAGATTTTGAAATAAAATTTTTAGGTTTTTTTCAGGATTTTGAAAGGTTTAAAGATAATAAAAAAATTTGATTCAGATTCCTGTGAAAATTTAAAGTATTTCTAACTTAAAATTTCCTAAATTGATATAATTTTGAAACTTTACAAATTTGTTTATTTATTTATCCATTTAGAACATTCAAAATGATAGCGTGCTTTTATATTGTTTAATACTATTAACTGTCATTGGTGACTTGATTTTCTTAATATCCTAAATATATGATATATATATTGTCCTATTACTATAACTTAAAATCGTTTATAATATTAGATGTTAATTTATTCAAGAGAATATAAAAAGAGCAACCTCCTCTTTATTTATTGCGTTAAGTTCTGACGAGAAAAGTATGTACAAAACCCTTACTTTATTTTTATGGGGGTTTAAAACTACTGTTATAATTAAAAAAGTATTGAAATTATAATTATATTAATTTAAGCTGACCTGGAAAATTGTACAGTTGAAAAATTAAAAAATATATATAAAACTACGTTATCATTTTCAAGGGCTTTCCAGGTCAAAGTTGCTCAATTTTCCAGGTCAATTTAAATTAATTTAATTATGATGTCAAGTCTTTTTTAATTATCACATTAGTTTCAAAATTATATCATTTTAAGCAATTTTAAGTTAGAAACATTAAAAATGGAGAGATTACACTTTTTTTTAACTGAACACTTTTTAAAGCAGTATTAATAATTCTTCAATTGCTATTTATAAATCAAAATTTGCTTTTAAATCTTCCTAAATATTATTTCAAAATTATAATTTTAAAAAATAAAAAATCACTTTAAATTGTCACAGGAATCCTAAGACATTTTTTTAATTATCTGCAAACCTTTCCAAATCCTGAAAAAGCTTAAAAAATGTATTTAAAAATCTTAAAAAGTCTGCATTTTCTCTTAAATGTTTTGAAATCTTCTGATATTTTAAATCACTTTCCAAATTTTTGATATAATAATATATAATAATTAAATAATATATAATATATATACATCTATCTAGATCTATAATATATAATGATGTCATATTAATATATACATATATATAATTAATAATATATATAATATTATTCATATACTTTATACAGTCTTGGTATTAGTATCACTCCTCTATAATCCTTAACCTCCTCTCATTTGCCTTTCTTCGCTATTGGTATCACTATTCCTTCTTTCCGTAACTCTGGCCACCCCTCTCCTCTCCATACTCTATTGCATATTATCCATGCCCATTCCTTTAATTCTGTCCCCCCCATATTTCCAGACTTCTTTTGGAATCTCAAATATGCCAGGAGCCTTGCCATCTTTAAACATCTCTAATATCTTGACTATTTCGTCCCTTGTAATGTCCTCCTCCTTATCTGTTTCCCTACCATCTTTTTCTCCTTTCCTAACTTTCCTCTCTACCCCTCCTAGTAATTCCATACAATGTTTTTTGTCCGAATCCCCTTGAAAACGCGCCATTGCATGCACGTGAAGCAGGCGTGATGTGGCCGCTTCCAGCCCAGTGACGGTCGCACATGCGCACTCCGCCGCCGGCCAACATGAAACTTTACGCCCGATACATGAAACTTTACGCCCGCTACATAAAAATTTACCCCTACTACACATACACTGCACGACGCAAGTGAGAATATGGAGGAAATTATCTTTATTACAAAAAAAAATTGTACCGCTGGACCCCACAGTCTCCTTTCTGCAAAGTACGCTATGTCTGCCTTTCATTTATAATCTAAAATTTTCAAGTATACCAAACATCTTCTACCTGCTTCACATGCTTGTTTTCAAGGAGGGTAGGACAAAAAGTATGGTGTGTATCAAGGGCGTACGGCTATTTTGCCTTCTTTACGCCCTCGATACACAATTTACTATTTTCCATTCTACCATCTCAATATGATGGCTTACTCTTTTTCTTCTTCTCTCTCTCTCTCTATACTATCTTTCAAACCTCTTGTTCCTTCCTACCCTTCTCAGCTTCTTCTTGAAACCATTTATTTTCCTTCTCTTTTTTTTATCACACAACTCAGTAAACTCCTTCTTTTTTCTCCTATATTCTTCTCCACTACTTGTCCTTTTTCTCCATTTTCTTAATTCCCTTCTCACTTCCTTCTTCTGTTTACATTCCTCATCCCATCCACTTCTATCCCCTCGCTGATGCTTATTGAGTATATGTTTTTTTCTAAACCGGGAGAAATCACGAATATTAACCGGGAGAACCGGGAGAAAGTCGGGAGAAAAAAATTGAAAAAATAGTGGCCACCCTGATTGAAATTTGTATGAAATTATTAAAATATTTGTGTTATCATTGAAATCGTTGTGAAATCATTAAAATACGTGTGGAATCTATTGAAGACTTTGTGAAAACATTGACATTTTTATGAAATTATTGAAATATTTGCGGAATCTATTGAAATCTTTGTGAAATTAGTGAAACATTTCGGAAATTATTGAAGTATTTAAAATCTTTGTAAAAACATTTGAAATTTTTGTAAAATCATTTGAAATCTTCACGAAATTATTGAAATAATTGAAATCTTTGTGAAATCATTCAAATCTATGTAAAATCTATTAAAACATTTGTGAAATCATTAAAATCTGTGTGAAAGATTTGTGAAATCATGCAAGTCTTTGTAAAATATATTGACATTTTTATGAATTCATTAAAATTTTTGTGTCATTTATTGAAGTATTTGTGAAATTATTGAAATATTTGTGAAATTATTGAAATCTTTGTGAAATTGTTAAATTTTGTGTAAAATATATTGAAATCTTTGTGAAATAATTGAAAACTTTATGAAATCTATTGAGATATTTGTGAAATCATTCAAATTTTTGTGATAACTATTGAAATTTTTGTGAAACCATTAAGATATTTGTGAAATGTATTGATGTCTTTGTGAAATCATTCAAATAATTGTAAAATATATTGAAATCTTTGTGAAATCGTTCAAATCTATGTAAAATCTATTGAAATGTTTGTGAAATCATTGAAATCTTTCTGAAATTATTAAAATATTCAAAATATTTGTAAAATCATTTGAAATCTTTATGAAATTATTGAAATGATTGAAATCTTTAGGAAGTCACTGAAATCTTTGTGATATCATTAATACCTTTATGAAATCTACTGAAAAAATTTGAAATCATTGCAATATTTGTGTGAAATCATTCAAATCTTTCGAAATCTTTGTGAAATCATTCAAATCTATTTAAAATCTATTGCAATATTTGTGAAATCATTAAAATCGTTGTGAAATATATTGAAATTTTTATGAAATTATTAAAATCTTTGTGTAATCATTGAAATCGTTGTGAAACCATTAAAATATGTGTGGAATCTATTGAAGTCTCATCCGACGGATTTGGTCTTCCGAACTGTCGGCGCGGAACAAAGTATCTGCGACGAACATGCTTGCCGTCCCGGAAGTACTCTATTTATTTGGAGTGGTTCCATGGACTAAGTATGAACAAAAGCATGCACCTTAAATCTTCTGTTCCGCGACTTTACATCATATCCGTCAAGATGGTCGCAAAATACTAAATCTTGAATATCTTTACAACAGGATTGTTCTGGGTACAGCACATATAGTCGCAAATGGACAAGACCCTTTACTTAAAATGGTCAGGAAACACGTAGGATTGGGCAAAGGAGCGTTTCTGTACAAAGCAGCGGAGGAGGCTGCTGAAACAATCAGCCTTGACTTCAATATCAGGGATGAGCAAAATGCATCGCACCTTATCCATCTCGAGTACTCACTTCTGAAGGCCCGGATTAAGAAAGCACAATGCAGCTCTAAGAGTGCTTTCTAACCATCTCTGTCACTCTCACGGCATCAGCCCAAATACCGCTCCGTTAAACGCTCCTAGGGAAATAGTGTCAATTGTCAAGAATGAGAATTGCTGGATATACTGGAACTTCATATTGACTTCGAGAAACAAACCATGTTCGTTATCAAATTTTCGGCACCAGCTGACAAAAACATCATAGCCAAAGAGAATGAAAAGAAAGAGAGGTATAAATACCTTATAAGGGAGTTGCAACAGTTATACCCGGAATATTCTGTTAAGCTAGTCGTCCTGTTCATCGGCGCTATTGGAGGTGCAAAGGTTTTACTGGTTAATAGCCAGAAAAGCATCCCTGCATGTCAAGAAAATGCTGAGACACTTGCGGGGAAAATTCAGAAGGCGGTCGTCCTTGGGTCCCTCCGTGTCCTCAGGGTAGACGAGAAATCTGCCGGATCATCGTATTGAATTCGTCGCAGACTAGCCACCCATCTCACGGTCGTGAGTCGTGGTTACAGCTGAAATTTTACAGCGATTTCGCTGTTTGCTCCCGGCGAAATCCTGCGGTTGTCCTTATGACAAAATTTTAAATATATAATTAAAAACTAAAGGTTAGCAACCACCGCAGGGTCCCGCTGGGAGCAAATGTAATCTAAAAAAAAAATTACATTGGCTCCCGATATATATATATATATATATATATATATATATTTCGGTTTTCGGTTTCGGTTTCTATTCCTTTAGAATAGAACAGAAGGGCCTATACATCTAGTTAGGACAAAGCGTAGACTTAGTATTATGAATCTTATAATTCAGTTTAACGTTCAATCATCATTGAATCATCTTTGGTTCAACATTGATTCATCGTTGATTCATCGTTGCTTCAACATTGATTCAACGTTGATTCAAAATTGCACAGAGCTGATTCAACATTGCGCAGTGTTGATTACATATCTGATTTATCCATCCAGCTGTTATGAGAACTATCAAAACCTAACCACTTTGCAAAGACTTGGTTGCCACCTTCCTTGATCATTGAGCATGTTTTACTTTAAAAAGTTCTTGTTCATAGAATCCACCAGCGGTGGGTTCACTCTGATAGTCCTTGAGCTTGAACGTCACTGGACTTGACAACATAATCCGATCCACAGTGAATATCTCCGTTGTCCAGTTAGGAGTGTATCCTTTCTCAATAACATGCTTGTGCTTGCTGATTCGAACTTTGTCACCAACATTGAACTTTGGCCTTCTTCTTGGTATATTTCGCAGTTTTTCAAGCGTTCAATCAGCTCCTCTTCATACTCGGTAGTGACATTTTTTGGCTTCATACCGATTGATCGATGTTTGGTATTGTTGTACTTGTAGATGAGAGTAGACAAAATATCTATCCTCTTATAGTTGCCTCTCGAGCTAAATTGTGTCCTATTCTTATTCTTGAGCGTGCGGTTAAATCTTTCACAGATTGACGCCTTTAAATTGCTATGCATTGAGTAGAGATTGATGTCGTATCGCTGTATAAGATTTTTAAAATGTGAATTGTAAAATTCTTCATCTTCATTGGTGTGTAAGTTTTTTGACATACGACCCTGCAAAAGTATAGATTGCATTGCTGAAGTGACATCTAGTCCACTCTTGCTTTTGATAGGAACTGGCCAGGCGTACTTGGTGACAATATTTATAACAGTGAGTAAATACTTGTAGCCATTATTCTTACGGGCATAGGGTAGCATTTAAACCAAATCGGCCTGCAACGTCTCATCTATACCACGCATTTGCACGCGACGACGTGGATAATTCTTTCTAGCAGGTTCATGTAGTTTTGTGACCAGTGACAATTTCATCGTGTGGACTTCTGGTGGCATACCCTACATGGAAGTGAGGTCTATACTTCAAGATGTACTATTGAGTGCTTGTGCTATCTACGTCAAAGGAGTTGAAAAGAAAAAAATGGTTTGACGCATATAGCGCATAAATTCAACCAGCAATAACCTATTGCGCACGTCTACAGACCACCATAACCCACTGCGCAAGTCTATAGCACATCATGATCCACTGCGCATGCCTACGAGCCACCATGACCAACTGCACATGCCGACGACCTACCAAGGATAACTGCGCATATATTTTTGGCTTAACTGGAGCTAATCTCCTCAGGTATCTAGAGTGAAAAATGGCATACACTCTAAAAATTGGCCCTTTTTGAATCCACACCTAGTGATATTTGAAACCCAATTACACCACGAAAACCTCATTTGTTACAGTTGTGGTTATTGAGACTTTTGATAACCATAACATGAACTACATTCTCCCTCAATTACAAACAAATTAGCCGAAAGCCAATTTCTGTACAAATTCTGCGGGGTTCTTTAATGAAAATTTTTGTATTCTCTTAAAATCTTTTAAAGATTTTTAAAAACCTATTGTTTTCCAAATTTACATTTTTTCAATTTTAGTAATCTTCACAAGTTGTCATTATTCTTGAATCGTTTAAAAACTTCTGAGTATCTCCGAAACGTACTCGAATTTTTTCGAGAATTTTGTAATATTACGCAATTGGAAAATTTTTCATTGAAATCTTATATATTCTTTTTCAAAATTTTAGGAAATAATACAAAATTTTAGAAGTCTTCTTTTATTTGATCTTAGAATCAATTTTTTTTAAATCATTTGAAATTTTCTTATGACTCTCAAGAACATTTTTTTATTTCCTCAAATTTACTCAAATTATTTCTAAAATGTTGTAACCTTTCAAAATTGAAAAATTTTACTTCAAAATCTTTTATATTATGCTTTGAAAATTTAGAAAATCTCTTGAAATAAAATAATTTGCAGTTTTCCCAGGAATTTCAAGAATTTTGTTTGATTCTCATGACCCCCTTCCAAACTCAGTTTACCTGAAGTTTTTTAAAACCTGTAAAATTGAAAAAAAATGTATTTAAATCTTCCAGATTCTTTCTCGACACATTTGGAAATCTTCAACTACTACTAATCATGGTATTGTAAATGAAGCTACAGCAGTGAGGAAATTTATGGAAACGTTCTGTAGAGCACTAGAAGCAAAAGAGACTGGTTTAATAATTATGAAGTCCCATCCTTTTCTGGCAGCAAGCCCCGATCGATTACTGGCAGAAGCAACTGTTATAGAAGTAAAATGCCCTGATCTTTGGTGATTTATTCCTTACGAAAAGTTAATTTCTCTGCTTCTCTAAGTAAGGGATGATTAAACAACCCTTCACAAAAATGCAAACACATCCTTATCGTTCTACACCTTCCTTATTTACTTTAATATGATTTCTATCATTATAGATTAATCAGAAAACTTTTTGTGATTTGAGTCATTAAGAAATGTCGATATTCCGGATTAAATATACAAGGGATGATAAAACAATCTTTGAAGTAAATGCACATATATAATATCCGTACTATACACGCTTCTTTTACTTATTTGAAAGTGATTCCATACCCTAGCATTTAAATAAAAAATGTCCAGTGACTTTAGTTACTGAGAAATGATGATTTCCATATTTGATTGTTTAAACTTTAAAGTATGAAAACACCCCCATAACATGCTGTATACCCAAACAACCGTTAATCTTTCTATATCTTAGATATAAGCTTTTTGTTTCGGTAAGACTGATAGTCAAAATGTGAAACTTTTAGCAAAATATAGCAAAGAGTTTAGGAGAAAAAAAAGCTTTTCACTGAAATAAGCATTTTTCTATAAAAATACATGTAAAAATTGAAACTTTTACAATTCTTTGTTGAAAAAATGTCCATTTTTCTTACTTCTTTCTTTCGGATTATTGTTTTGCAGGTTCGAAAATAAAAAAAAAATTGGATTTAGAAATTTTCACAAAAAGCCATTTACTGTACATTTGGTGCGCGGTCCTTTGTTTATAAAAATGGACTCAATAATACATCGTTAATTAGTATTTTTGTCAGTTGCTAATATTTTTAAAACAACAATTAAAATAATGACTAAATTTCCATGAATGTTGTGACAAACCTGTGTTAAAATTCCCAACTTTACAATCTCTATTCTGTTCAGCAATACTATTTTTTAAACCAAACACTTGAATTTTCCACCCAACAGCAAATAGTTGAATTTTCTACAAAAATAGTTGTTTTCAACCAAACAATTGAATTTTTATTATTATTATTATTATTATTATACCATTAAGCCGTTTCCCTTTCGAGGTAGGCGTGGATTGCACGGTTGGAAAGTAGTAATGTGTGGATGGGTATATAGGTATAGGGTAGATAGGTATATAGGTGTAAGGTATAGATTTTTTAGATTGATCTAGAATTCTCGTGTTACTTATTTAAATAACACGTTCATTCCGCAACACTGCTTTTCTGAAAATTCGTTATATTTTTCGTATAAATTTGATTTAAATTCGAATACATTTTTTTAGATTTTCTCTCCTAAAAATCTTAATTTTGGGTACAATTTTCTAACCTAATAGTATTATAAATGAAGTGGTTAGTTTTTAAAACATTATTTTACTGTAGTTAATATTAAATAATTATTTTTCTGACCACGAAGCTTCCCATGGTGTTGTTTGACCTTCTTGTCGCGGCTCGCTTCGCTCCTAGCGCACCTAGTGCGCACAACTGTTGGTTCTCGCGCTTCGCGCTCGATAGTCAAGAATTGACGAAAACTGGATAGGTCCAAAATAACATGAATTTAAGAAATTCCATTTAAATGATGAGCATGTAAAAATTCCAAATGCCCCGCCAAACTATGGGTGCTATGGAAAAATAGTAGGAAACTATTTTGTAGGTTTATTTGAGACGAAAAATGTTGCTGTTCATTTTATCTTCTTTTGCGTTTTTTAGTTGTAAATGTGAATTTTCTATTTTCTTATGGCATTTTCTACGTTTAAAACAGAAACTGTCATTCTTATTGAAAAATAGTTGCAAACAATTTTGTAGAAGTTTTAAAAACAAATAACTTTGACGTCTCGTATTGTTATTTTATCTTGCGTAGTTTTGGGGGAAAGTTGAATTATTACGTTTTTCAATTTGATTCTCAATGGCTTATACCGTAAATATTGGCAGTATAAGGCTGGCTACCGAACTTGACTTGTATATTCGAACCACAAACCAATGTGCTAAAGGAAATTCGAATAAAAAAATTCCTTCGAAAGTTACAGCGTCATCAAACAACATACTCACAGACAGACATACAAGTCCGTAAAAACTATTTTTTCTGATTCAGGAGGTCTCAAAACGTCGAGAATTGACGAAAACTGGATAGGTCCAAAATCACATGAATCTAAGAGATTCCATCTTAATGATGAAAATATAAAAAAAAGTGTTCCGAAACAATAGAAAAATATAATTTTAAACTTATTACTATATCTTTTCTACACCGAAAAAAGTGGCATTACACACTAGTTTATTCTAGTAAAATTAACTGAAAACTAGTCAAATCAACTATAGATTTTAGTTAAGTCAACTAGATTTTTAATTAATTTAACCAAAAAAACTAGTAATACCTCTAGCCAATCATTGAACTAGTTAATTTTACTAATTTTTTCTTTCAGCTTAGAAATTCAGCGGATCCGAATGTAGTTAGACATTATTGGCTTATGATTTTAAATACCACCTCTGCTTTTGAGATGCGTAATTTATTTAAACTAGTCCAAACCAATCTGCGCATTCGCACATTTATACTTGAGACCTAAACAGGCAATATAATTCATTTATACTTTTTTTTTTCTCTTTTCTTCGATTGAAGAGTTGTTCTCATTTTTAAACCAAGCAGTTAAACGCCTTATGTCAAGATATATGTACTTTTAGAAGATATTCTAGTTTTAAGAAACCCATTTGTACAGGTCAATGACCTACGCATCTTATCAATAAATAATAATTGAAAAAATAATAATAGTATGCATTTACAAATTTGTATTCATGACTCGATGTCGACCTTTGAAAGGTTATCTACGAAGCGTGAGCGAAGTAAAAAGCCAAGTTCTGAATGAAGGAAGAAAAACCGAACATCACAGTTGCCATTCAAATTAAAGTAGAGCTCGTCGGATTGAGACGGACCGGGTCTCCATTTTCGATCACGCAGGTCCCAGAAACAAATCTTAGCTACACCTCCTGGCAGTGACGTATCTTTAATGTGCAGGGCTATAATCTTTGACCGGCCGTTAAATTTTTGTACCTACAGCACTGACGTCCATCGGGTGACGTCTGCAGTGACTCTGTGCGCATGCGCCTACGTATCACGGCTAGTGGAGAGGTTGAAGAGTGGGGACTACAGCCCTCCGAGGATTTCGATGCAACGAGTTCCGATTCGACAGGTCCTACTGTATTTCCTTGGCCGTTTCGAGCCGGCCTTCCAAGCCTTCCCGTGTGGAAATTGCCAAATGTTTGCCCAGTCACAAGTTTGGCCCCAACTTGGAAAATTATTTTATGGCTACAAAAGGGTTAATATCTTAAATCTAGTTTAAACCAACTGTGTTTTACAGCTCTTGATTGCAGCGCCATCGACTTGGCTGTGCATCTGTTTTCTAAAATATTGTTTACAGAGAAGTAGCTGACCAGTTAACTGATCCTTCAAAGATCGAAAGTGAAAAATAATTAATCCATAAAATGTAGATTACCTAAAAATAAAATTTCAAATAATTAAATTTTTTTTTAAATGAATAATTGTAAATCATTTTATTCAAAATTAAGTTTACCAGTTCTGTCACGATCATCTTTTTTCAATTTATATTATCGAATCATTTAAATTTTGAATTCGTATAATCATTTCACAACATCACAAACATTGACAGAAATTACGTAATTATAATAGAGGAATTTTAAATATGAATAAACTTTTATTATATAAATTATAGCCAATATGCAATCAGATAACCATGAAGTAAATAATCAATTTATGTGCTTAATTGAAACAAATTAAAATTCAACCTTTATGTAATTCAATATTGTGAAGAAAATTAATCAGCTAATAATTAATTTATCTGTTTACAACATAAAAGGCATTAAACTATCATTTTGATTCAGTTATTCAAACAACTTTTACTTCACCTTTTTTTTCATTTTCACTTTCATTCAGATAATCATTTCGCAACATCACAAACATTGACAGAAAGTACCTAATTGGAATAGAGGCATTTCAAATGTAAACAAACTTTTATCACGCAAATTATAGCTAATATTCAATTACATAACTTTGAAGTAAATAATATTTATGTACTTATTTGAAAGAAATCACAATCAATCTGTATGTCATTTAATTTAAAAAAAATAATCAGCTGAAAAAAATCAATCAGTTCCAAAAATAAGAAGCATTAAACTACAACTTTCATTAAAACATTCAAATAATTTTTACTTTATGTATTTTTTTTAAATTTGAAATTTAATTCCTGAATATTTAATTTGTTAATAACCTTTTAAACTAATTCCAAAAAATGTAAGTTTCAATAGAATTAGTTGATAATTAATTAATCACTTCATAACATAAAAAGCATTACACATTTATTTTCATTAAATCATTCAAATAATTTTTACATTATATTCTCCTTTATATTTGAAATTTCATTTCTATAAATTAGTTTATTATTAACCTTTTAAACCGATTAAAAAAAACTAAAATATATGTACATATAATTTTCAAAATTGAATTCAGATAGTCATTTCACAACGTCACAAACATTTGAAAATATTGCACAATTGCAATAGAGGTATTTTAGAGAAAAAATAAAGTTTTATTGTAAAAATAATACCCCATATTCAGTTGCATAACCTTCAAGTAAATAATCAATTTATGTCACTTAATTTTAAAAAAAAATTAATTTCAATCCTTATTTAATTTAAAGTTTTTAACAAAATTAATTGACCAATAATTACTTGAGGGTTCGGATCAAAGAATGGGTCGCACGCTCGAAAACGTGGAAAAGTATTGTCCACGGGTCTCGTGATATCCAATACCAACACCAGTGTTTAAAGTTGCCTATGCCGGTGTCTAAAGTACCTCATCTCGAAAGTGCGCATGCGCAGCTTTCTCACCAGTGCCTAAAGTAAGCCATCTTTAAACTGCGCATGCGCGATAATTGTTTCGCACACAGTCTGCTCAAATAAGGTTCTTTAGGCAACATTTAGAAGCATGAAAAGTTCAACTTTTGAGGTGGGTGTTGCAAAAATTAAATTATGTATTACAATTATCATAGTGAGTATGATATTATATTATAATATCATTACCTTTAATCATTAGATTACTATATAATATATTTGATCATTGTACTTACTCAATACCAGCAGTACAGATCGTTTCATTAATAAACTTCTTAATTACAATTAAAGTCTTCGTGACTTCGCTATAACAGGATGCATAACCTCAAATAGCGTGGCATCGAGTGTCGCGGAATGCCATATAAGAAAATGATCTCTGATTGGTCGAAATTCTCACAGTTCACTTATTCTTTAGTGATCGCGCTAGGCTACTGATGACATAGTAAAGCGAAGTTACTAAATAATAGCGAACCACGTTTACTAATCGATATTAGTAAAACTTATACTAATTTATTAGTAAAATACTCACTATTTCAAAAGTGAAAGCTTAAAATCTTACTATTTTGTTAGTGAACCATACATTTACTAATTGAACTAGTGAAATTTTCACTAATTCAGATTTAGAGAGGGGAGCTATTTGTATCGAAATTTTGGTACAAATAGCCAAAGTTTTAGTGGCGAGCTATTCGTACCGAAATTTTAGTACTCGTAGACATAACCAAAATTAAAATTGAAAAATATAATTTTTGTTTGAGTTAGAATTTTTTTAAAGTTAAAAAAATTAACATGTCTTAGGATTCGGGAACAAATTCATTTAAATTAAGAGAATTAGTATTATGTATAACATAGGTCCATGGTTTACATTGAGGAAGCGAGCCAGAATTCCCTTCAAATTCTCCAGTTTAGACTATAAAGATATTTCATACATAATACTAACATTTAAAAAAAATTTAAACACTATCAGCCGAATCTTTCAAGAATGTCATTTATGATAATTTTCATATTACTCTAACTCAAACAAAAACTATATTTTTTAATTTTAGGTGAGATTGAAAGCGTGTCTTTTCTATTCTCAAACCGATATATATATATATATATATATATATATATATTGCGTCCGGGAAATTGACTTTCGTCACGGTAATAAAGATCGAATACATTCCAATGGAAAAAGTATGAACTTCAACAACAATAAATAATGTGAAAGTGAAGCAATTTTTTTATTTAATTTGTTAGAATAATATTCAGCTTTATTACAAGCTTCTACGATAATTAGAAGCTGAGAACGTGACTCTGTTCATTATTGTTTATAGGAGAATAAGTTATTATTTTACCTAAGGGTAGCTGACGCCATTTTGTTACACAATACTTACACTATTGATGTACTTATTTTGAGAACACCTTCTTTTAAATTGCTATAGATAAAACAGGTGAAAGGAAAAATGGGAAAAAGAATGAAAAATGAACATAACTTGGTAAATATAAACATTTGAATCAAATATTCCTCAGTAATGTCGGAGTACACCTGCTGGGGAGTATTTTTTCTCTCTCCACAATTTTCAAAAAAATGACTTGCTGTACAGAAAAACCGCTTTTGATTGTTCTGGCATTTCTTTAATCGATGTTTTCTCTAAATGTATAAATTTTGTCAAAAAATGATATGAAAATGAAAATATGCATTTTTCGAAGTAGGCCAACTTTTGTTTGAAACTTTTTCCTGTAAAATAATTACCAAGAAATTTTCCCTGAATTTCCGGCAACTTTGAAGGTGGATGCCTAGTCGCATGTGCTATTTATATGTCATCTTCTACATGTACACAAATTTTCAAACTTTTTCGATTCACGGCAATGAACCGTAAAAATTGGCACCTTTGCCAGATCGCCACCGCTCACCTCTTCCACTCACACCTGACAAGCGCCCATTTTTACATTCGTTAGAGTAAGTCTAACCTGTCAGGTGAAAAATTTTCCTTTTTCCTATCATTACACCATTTATGTCATGGGCTCTTGGTCTATTATGGTAGGTTATGTGCTCATGATTCTTATCGCTTAATTCTGGTGTCGAGTAGCGAGCGAGCGAGGACTCGAGATAAAATCCAGACGTGTTTAACAACTTCGATTTTAGAAAACATTTGATGTTCTGACCGTCTAAGTCTGCATACATTTCATTAGACTCTGCTTTCATTCTCTAGAGATCACTTCTTTTTACTGCTCGCAAAAGTTCGCTTTCTCAGTCGAACCACAACGTTTGAAAATCATTCTTTTGCCATATACTAGGTCCGTCAACCTCTGGACGTGTCATATGAAATTTCCGATCCGATACTCAGTTCACAATATGAAAATCATTCAACATGTATTTTCATTGAAATGTTTAAATAATTTTTACTTTATATTTTATAATTTGAACTTTTCTTTCTGAAAATATTATTTATTAATAAACTTTCACACTAATTCAAAAAAATTGAATAAAAGTTTGAGTAGAAAAATAACAGCGTATCAAAATACAATGCTAAATAACTAAAATATATGTACATATAATTTTGAAAATGAATTAAAATATTCATTTCACAGCCCTGTTTGTACACATGTGCATCAAAAAACATCGCTGAATCAATAAAACATTATTACCTATAATTTAAAAAATTATATTTTGATTCGATACTTCTTAGTTAACAAAATAAAAAGCAGTGTTTATTAATAGAACTCGTTTATAACAATTATCATTATAAGTTATAAGTCAACGACTTTTTTTTCATTTCACGATCCCTAAGTATTAGAGCCAGGTCACGCTAAGTATGGCAAGAAATTTTCCAAGAAGACAAAACAAAATGACGATATCTCTGTAACCAGAAGAGTCTCGACCGTTTTTTCTTTATTTATTTTTTATGAAAGGTGATTTTATATATATCCTCATTTAAAAAAAATTAAAAGGAGAGAATTTCGCGAAAAGTTGAATCAATAATTTGTTGAGACTTTTTTTCAGACAAAATTTAACAATTTTTCATGTAAATTTTTACATATTAAAATTGTCTAATTTTATCTCTGGTATCTCCAAATTTCAACAAAATTCAAGCATCGGTTCCGGAAATGTCGAGAATTCCAAGAAAATAAGTCAACCAAAAATTCAATATGGCGTAACTCCCAAAATCTCATTTCTTTGTAAATCCTTCAGGGCCAAAATATATAAATATCATTGAAACATTCAAATAATTTCTGCTGTATATTTTTTTAACTCAAAATTTCATTTGTGTAAATTTTAATTGTTAACAACTTTTTATACTTATTTTCAAGAAAATTGAAACTTAATATTTAGATATACTTTTAGAAATGGAATTCAGATACACTTTTAAGCATCAATCTATCATTTTTATTCAAAATTTCAATTAATTTTCACTTAAATTTTTTTTTTTAATTTATACTTTTATTTCAAGAATTGTTATATATTCGTAACCCTTTATACAACTGTCAAAAAAAATTAAAACCTATTTACATATAATTTTGAAAATTCAGCCCCCCCCCCCCTCCAGCAAAATATATTTACGAAAAAGAGAGAGATTGTTTAGAATATTTTTCTCTCTAATGTTTATTTATTTGTTCATAGCTAAAAAGGCAAAGCAAAGTTAAAAATTTCAGAAAAATCCACAACTTTCTAGCACTTATCTAAGAGAAGTTAGTTATTAACAATAATAAATTGTTTCAACAACTATTTTTATTAACTTGCATTAATTATTACCTCACTAAATGAAAAGTGGGCAAAAAGTTAAAAATTTCAGAAAACCCGCAATTGTCTGGCATTAATAAACATGAAGATAGTTATTAACAATAACAATTTGTTTGAACGATGATTTTTGCTCAACTTAAATAATTATAAGGTCATTCCAAGTGAAAAATAGACAAATAGTTAAAAATTTCTAAAAAGAACCGCAAGTTTATACCATTAGGCAAAAAGAATATTATTAACAATAATAATAATAAATGGCTTGAACAATTACTTTTGTTAACTTCAATTAATTATTACTTCACTCTAATTCAGAAATGGAAAAGTTAAAAAATTCAGAAAAAATCGCAACTATCTAGTATTAATATAGAAGAAGATAGCTATAGACAATAATAATTTGTTCAAACAACTATTTTTGCTACATTAAGTTAAATATTAACTCACTCCAAGTGAAAAGTGAACAAAAAGTTGAACATTTCAGAAAAAAACGCCATTTCTAGCATTACTCAAAGATAATATTAGTAACAAGAATAATAAATTGGTCAAAAAATTATGTTTGTTGAAATTAATCAACTCTAACCTCTTTGTAATTGAAAATTTGATAAAAAGTGGAAAATTTTCGAAAAAACCGCAACTTTATCTCCATTCTAAGAGAAAATTGCTAAATCCAATAATAAATTGTTTGAACAATTTATGTAAACATCTAATTATCAGTATAAAGTTGTGTTTCATGTATCAGAAACAATTTGCATTAAAAGAACCGCAAAAAAATCATGATTGGCGTCAAAACCTCGCAAAAATCATTTTTTCACTTACGGGGTTTTTTTGGGACCCTATAAAACAGACTAATGGGGGTGATTCAGGTATTTCAGAAGTAATACTTTATTCGTATTCCATGGCTAATTATGAAGAGAAATATTGAGTTTCAACTCGATTCAGCTAATATTGAGGATTCTGAATCAAATTTACAAAAACGTATTTTTTTCAGCAATCTTCCAAAGTTAGTTACAATTAACAATGGAAATATTTTCCTCGAGTTTAAAAATCAGTTTTCAAAATGCTAATTTTTGAACTTGAAATAACTAGTGTACATCCTGAAATAGTAAAATAGTTAGACTGAACAATATGAAGTGAACATGTATCAGTAAATGTTTAGTTCTTAATATTTTATTTATTTATATATTTCTTATCAAAAAGACCACACTTCTCAGTTTCGCTGATGTTAATTACAACTTTTAATTTTTTGGAATACGTAGTTAGACATTTTTTACTTTAAACGTATCAATTTTTAATGAGTACAGAAATTTCGGTACGAATAGCTGGATTTTTTCCGTACGAATTTCAGGCCGGACGGGCGCTTTGCACCGAAATGTCGGTATGAATAGCTGGATATTTTCGGTACATGTAGTAGATTATAGAAACTTCGAATTTTTAAAAATTCATTTTCAATCTGTCACATTTTTGTTGTCCCAAATTCAAACTTTTTGAATTAAAAAAAAGAAACAAAGTTGAACCTCTTTTTGAAAGCCTTACACCAAATTTTTTTTTTTCTTTGTCAATGTGAAATTCCTTAATATGTTTACTTTTGCAATGCTTATTATTCTTTTTTCAAGTTTCTTTCTGTATCGCTTACAGAGCGTGTACAATTTAAGGCCTTTACGTCTCTCTTACAATTATTTAATATATTTGACTAATTAATAGCTAAATATATATTTAATTATAGGGATCAGAAAACCAATTTTTGTAACAATTTCAATTTAAGTTAAATTATAAATTTTCAAACTAATATAACAGAGAATTTAATTCTCAATTTATATTGACTTATTAAACCTTATTATACCCTATTATCCAGATACAAATTTTCTCTTGAAATTATAAAAGTTAAAAGAATTATAGGTAGATATGACGGTTAAAAAAAAAAGAAAATATATAATGAAAAGAACAAAATCAATGTGATCTAACAGGATTATCAGCAGTGCCCTGTCCTCTCGCCCGAAATATATACCTGCTTTCTTTCTTTAAATGTAGTCGGGAAATTTACTTAAGCTAGCAAAAGATACAGAGTACAAATTTCAAGGACACTTTCCTGCATTACGTTCTAGGTCCTTCGCTAAAATTTTAGATTTTAGAATTTAGATCTTTCAGACCAGCCAGAGATATAACTGATTTTTAAGATTTTCAAATATCTGCAATCGTTACAGACAATGCCCCTAACATTGTTAAAGCTGTTAGCGATTTTGTGGGGAAAACCCATCATTTGCCCCGCTTTGCGCACACTCTGAAATTAGTGCCTGAAAGGGTTATGGCAAACACGCCTTCTGTGTCCGAAATTGTTGGCAAAGTAAGCAGAATCGTCACGTGTTTTAAGCAAAGTAATACTGCTGCTGATGAACTACGTCGTATTCAAGAAGCAGAGGGTAAAACGGAAGGAACTTTTTTAAAACTTAAACAACAAGAAGCCACAAGATAGAATACAGTTTTTTATATGCTCGAGAGGTTCCTTTTATTGGCTCCACGGATAAGTTCTGTGCTATTTACTCTTCGAGATGCGTCAACAATGCTGACACCTTCAGAAATTGATAGTGTCAAAGATTTAATAGATATTCTGAGACCAATTGAACAAATCACGAGGAAGCTTTGTAAAGAAGACGTTACCTGCAGTAAAGTTATCCCTATCGTGAAATTCTTGCAAACCTTCTTGGAAAGTACCAATCCAGAATCTGAAATTGGACTAAATTTGAAAATAACCTTATTATTTCAGGTCAAACACAGATTTGAATTCGTAGAGAAGGTACAGATTTTAGCCAAAACTACCCTCTTAGACCCCCGCTTCAAAAAAATTCATTATTCAAAGAATCTTACCGTGTCTAAAGCTATGCTAGATATTTCGAATGAGATGAATTTTGATCCAATCATAGACGCACAGCAGCAACAAGAACAAGTTGAAAGGAATAGTCAGAACGAGAACTTCGATTTTTGGAACTTACACGATCAGCAAGCAGCTACTCAATCTCAATCCATTGATCCTGATGAGCCCGGTGGAATCCCAGCTGAAATACGACACTACCTTTCGGAAGCTGTTATTCCACGGAAAAGGAATCCTTTCGAATTTTGAGAATCGGTAAAAGTAACCTATCCGAACTTGTATTCTCTAGCGATAAAATATTTGTCGATACCAGCCACCTCTGTGCCTTGCGAACGTCTCTTCTCAAAGGCAGGATTAATCGAAAACTCTCGGAGAAATAGACTATATCCAGTCCGCTTGTCGCAGTTGGTATTTTTATCAAAACTGAATGAAGATAACTGGGGATTTTAAAATTCGATTTTATGTGCATGCGATTTTTATTATATATTTAATAGCAGCCGTTGCCGTTTCACCTCTATCTGTAACCCGAGGACGCGTTCGGTGGCTTTGTCATAGGCCCTTCAGTTCTATTCCAAAGGAATCGAAACTGAAAAAAAAAATATATATATATATAATCGTGTGTGTGTGGGTATGTGAATATAGGCTATCTGTAGATTTGCACTTAGTTCATGTTGAATTATAAAAATGGTTAAAATGGTAATTAATCTACTTAGATGTGTTCATTAGAACACTAGTAATGCTTGTGTGCAGTATTAATACAGGAATCGTTCCTAATGGTCAATTATTTATCTTACTGGATTTTTGTGGAGGAGGAGACTTTGGCAAGGGACTTACAAGTTTTGAGCCTTTCGAAATTTAGTTATGAAGTTAAGTTATCAAAAAAGAAATCCTTTTCGATTTTTTTTCAATTAAGGTAAATTGTAGTATTATAGGACCTCAGTTTAGGTACAAAACCATAGGTCCATAACCCTGGTGGAAGTTTCGGACTCATTTGGAATTATGATGATTCCCTCTGAGTCCGTCTGATTCCGAGAAATTGAAGCCGTTTTACTCCGTACGAATGCAAAATCTGTTTCCGAATCATTCCGAATCCGGTCTGTTTGAGTCAGCGAAGGATTTTATAAATGCGATCTGCACCAGCCCGTTTCATTCCGAATTTCATTTTGAATGAGTCCGACTGACTCCGCAGGGGCTTATGTATAATTTCATTCCGAATAAATTTGCGTGAATCCGAACATTTAAGAGGAGTTCATTCCGAATGAGTCCGACCTACTCCATAGGAGTTTCTGCGAAATTTCAGTATAAATTAATCCGTATGATTCAAAACTTTGCTACAAAATTCATTCAAAATGAATCCGAATGATTACCCATTCTAAAATAAGAATTCTGATTGAATCCGCGTAAATCCGACATTTTCGATCAAATTCATTCCGATTGAATCCCCATACTTCTGAAATTCTCAAATACTCACACACGCGCATACACGAACACACACATACACACAGATAAAACATATGAAGAAACGAGTATTAAAGAAAAATAAAGGATTTATGGTATATATGCAGATATGCGTATGCACGGATATATGTGTGTTTAAGACAAAGCTACCGAACGCGTCCTCGGGTTGCAGATGGAGGGTCCCTGTACCAAGGGTTTCTGCTGAATATGGTTACAATAATTAATGAGCAGTCGCGGACAATTGTCCAGGGATAATGACACAAGTGCAATATCTAAGGTACATTCTTTTCTTGAAAATGAACCTTCAACCTCGGCATCCCACCAACCTACGGATGATACTTCAAATAAAGAAAATATCAATTTTGCCACTCGTATCAAGAAGACATTATCAACTATCCTGCGTCGAAGGGAATTTTCGAAAGCGAGAGAGTTGTGAAAGCTGATGGCGCCTATCAAAGTTCAAATTCACTTTCTTTTACGTCAACAACGAAGCGCCCTACAATTCTTAATCCCAAAGAAGTAGGCAAAAAGACCGTAAAGTCAGTTACCTCATGCCCCGTTAGTGGAAGGTTCAGAAGGGTTGCAGAAATTATAGATGAACCTAAGAGGTCGAATCCGGAAACGAAAGAACCACCCTCTAAAAGAATTAAAAGCAAAGTAATTGTACCACTGCTTGATAAATTTTCGTAAGACAAAAAAGTGCAGAAAAAAAAATGCAAAGGAGACTCCTGTACAGCAGGCCATTATCCGTTCGGCTGATGATATCCACACGGCAACTGGGCACCTTACAGCCCTTATGCAGTTGAAGGTGGGAGTTTTGAAGAAGCAGTTGACGTAGAAAGAAGAAAAACGTCCAAACCCTGTACCGCTTGTAGAGGGCGACGCTTTATTCAATCTGTTTCGCCACCAATGGCTGCAGCTCACCGAACAACATCAAAGCGACTTATTCTGCGAAATCTTAGATGTAATAGAGCGCTTTGAATGTGTCCAATAGGAAAAATGTACACTCTTGTATTCCATTCCTACTTACGGATTTTAAATATTTGAACGTTGCGTTGAAATACTTTTTTTTTAATATTAACAGTCAATTCGCCTATTTACAGTATTTATTAGTTGTTACGAAACTTATAATTTTTTTATTTTTCTACGAATATATAAGTTTGTGCTGATTGTGAAGAGATCTATAACGGCCGAAAGTTTTGTTTCAAAATAGAAATATGTTGCTGAATACTCTACGTAATTTAAATTGAAAATAATATTTTACACATAAAATGTTAGTGAAGGTAGTAAGAGTTAAAGTATTTTTAAATTATTTAATGTGTTAAGTTACTTTTGAAGTGTATAAGTTTACAACTGAACCGAATAAAAACTGATTCAAATTTAAAGCTTTTTCGGGTTTCAATCGTGTGCAAAACTACGAAACTTGCCGACGTTTCGTGAACATTGCAGCCGTTGAAATACCCGAGCTTTGTCCCCGAAGCGGCGAGTGCGCTAGTGTCCAGTGTACGGTCACCTTCCACTCTCTTCAATACTCTCTGCCACTTACTACCTGAATAATACTTTTATATATTTATACTACCTTGTACGTTATCGCTTTGTCTTTAAAATTACTTTGAGATTTGCTAGCGATTGAATTTCCTGGGCTTCCGTTTCCTGTATATTGACTTCACGAAAAATGGGCATGTTTTTTCGCGAAGTACACGCGCCTGAACTTCCCGTGCGTGGCGCTCGTATGATGATATGTACAAATATTGCCGTACAAATATTTGTACATATGTTCATACCAGCGCCACGCACGGGAAGTTCAGGCGTGTGTACTTCGTGAAAAAATATGCTCATTTTTCGTTACATTACTTTGGTCTCCTTGTCTTGTGTCTATTCTCTTTTCCAGCCTCATCCTTCAGCTTGCCACCAAGGTGGCCATTTTAGTGATTTTAACACAAATCTAGTATTTTTCAAGGACCCGCTGTGTTTTTTTCTTCTTCTGGGAACTATGTATAACATAATTTAGTGTCTTTTTACAGTATTTAGTGAAAAATGTAGTAATTTTTCAAATTTTTGGTTCTTTTAGCTCCAGTTCATTAATTGACATCATGAATGTTGCCACAACTACGTGATGCCAAAAAGAGTTATAGGAATGATAGGAACAAAGAAAGTGTATAAATCAAGTGCTGTGAGTAAAACTGCCAATACTGAACAAAATAATGCAGTCAGTATTACGATAGAAGCTGATGAAGAGCTTGATCAAGTATTTGGATTATTTGGCGTTCAAGATTAGATTATTTATTATTAATCTTGTATATTAGCTAGCCATTTTACTTAAGTTCGTATGTCACAACAAAAATTTAATATTATAAAAATGTACCAAATATTTTACTGACCTGATTGTTCTGTAAAAACAGATAAGTGCTGATTAAAAGTTATTTTTTGCGTTAAAAACCATCACTGAAACCAAGGAAAGGCTTGATAAATATTATGAGAACTCTGCACCATCGACTTGAATGGTTAAGAAGTGGTTTACTGAGTTCCGTTGTGGTCGTACCAGCAAAAGTGACGCCGAACGTTCAGATCTCCCAAAAGAGGTCATCACGCCAGAAATCGTCGATAAAATCCATGGAATGATATTGGACGATAGGAGAATGAAAGCATTCGCCTGCGGCTCGAAGCACTCGTCTACGTTTTCACACTCGCTTCGCTCGTGCGCTAACCGCCGACTCATGCTTTGAGCCTCCGGCTTATGCTGCAAAATTCGCACTCGCACACATCACCTATTTTGCGCACTTGCATCACAAATAACTATTTTTCATTCCGCTTAAACCTTTCAAAGTGCTCAAAAAGCTTCTAAATTTTGTGCGACTCAAGACTTTTATTTCAAACAATTCAGTTTCAAATTGTTTAGTTTTGAATATTTGATACAGAACTTCTCATTTTGAATGAACAGTAAAGTATTGCTAAGTATAAAAAATTCATCGCTTTCCTAATTAACATTTTCAAATTCAATGGGTTAAAATTGGAATATTTTAGACTGAAACAATATTTGAATCCAATTTGAAATTATTTGAAAATGTAAATGGCTTAGCAGATTCAAAACCGACTTGTAAAATGAATTATTGTTCAATTTTTAATACTCTAACTACAGTTCCTATATATAATCGAAAAGAGGTATGTTAAGCTGGCATAACACTATTGAGGTATAGAGATGTAACCTATTTCATAATTTAGGGCTCATTTAGTCCTAATTTGGGCGCCTATTCCCAAATTTAGGGCTCGATTACTTTTTGTAAAACAATTTTTGTTTAAACAATCCTACTAAAAATGAATGATACATATTTATTTTCTAACCCTACGTTAAGGCTCATTTTGGGCTCCCCGAATATGATATTTAAACATTTAAAAAAATGGTTTATACACTTATTGCTTAAACAAATTAACCAAAAAAATGGTTTTTTTTTCATTTCCCTTGCATAATTTCAGGCTCATTTAATGCTCCTGAAATACCGTCGACCGAAAGTCTCATTTACTCAATTTTCGAATAACTATTTATTCGCTCAAATTTCTTTACCAATTAGATTCTTGCTGAAATAATATTCTCAAAGAATGCATTCAGTGAATCCATGTAAAGTATAATTTACTATTACTACTAATAATAGTAAAGAGCCAGATATCATTTTAAGATTTCAAGTGCACGTTATGTAATTTAATGATTTGAAAAAAACATAATTTTGGTACAATGACATTTGCCGGTACTTTCACGGCCATTTTTTAAAATGTAAGAATCAATATACATCGCTAAATGATTAATAAATTAATATCTATAATTTAAAAAAATCATATTCCGATCCGGCAAAGCAATCGCCATCTTTGTCAAGCGCTTTGACAAACTGTTTCATAAGACCCAGCTTTATATGAAGGGGTGGAATAAAAACTTCTTTTGGATCAACCAGAGGATCTTCAATTATATTATTTTGTCCTTGCTCAAACGATGTTCTTTTCGGCCATTTTTTTTTGTGTAATGACGAACGCGATCTTGACTGTCCCATAAGCACAGGTAACAAGGTGTTTTTGTATACCCTGATTGCTGTCCTAAAACGATTACAAGAATTTTAAGATCCCCGCAAATTTTCCACTTATGAGTTGAGTAATTCATTTTTTCCAGAACAAGTTTTAGGTTACTGTAATGCTCTTTCAGTTCCGTAGAATGTGCGATTGGAAGTGGACCATAAACATTAGTATTATTCAATAACACTACTTTCCGACTGCGCTTAGAAGAGTCAATGAATAGCCGCCAATTTTCCGGTTTATACACTCCAGCTTTCATTTTTTCCATTAAAAATAAAAGTTAAAATAACGCGGAAATATTCTCGGAAAATATTAATGAATATTAAAGGACCGTTTGTGGCAAGGCACAGAATTGGGAGAAGAAAAAAGTTTATTAATGAAAATCATGAATGTCGACCGATGCATTTAGGCTTGACGCAAAAGTTTGACTTCTATCTTTCTCTGTCAGTAAAGAAGAAGTTCGCTGTCGGTAACTTTTTTCTTTTTTTTTTGTTAGACTGCAGGTGGCGCCAGGTGTGATCGATTTGATTTCAAAATTATCACAAGATACCGGTTTGATAATTTCAATCAAAGTAATGGAAAAAGTGGCAGATACCATAATTTCACACAAATGTTGCGATTTGAATGAAACTCGGGTTCACAAGGCTTTTGAGGTTACATAATTCGAATATAACCTCAAAATGAAAAAATCCAAACATGCAATATGGATTCGCATGCAATCCATGAAACTTAGGGTTGCGTAAGATTTTTGAGGTTATAAAATTCAAATTTTAGCTCAAAATTCAAGATAAACAAAAGAAATCATGTTATTTTTTATGACTTCATGCACGTAACTATGAAAATGTACAATAAAATTCCGTCTCTCGTAAATGACAATCATGCACTCTGCTTTACCCACAAACCTGTGGAGGTACGAAGTTGTCTGCTTGCTGCGATAGTGCTGCTCTGAGACAGCGGATACGTATGCTAGACTAACTTCTTATAGTCTTCTATTGTTCGTATATTATTTATGTGGTTATTCACATCGTGTGCATGGTTTTGGCGTACGTATTTAAATACAAATTTATCGAAAACTAATGGAGATTCTATTTTGATATTTACAGGGCTTATAAAGGACATTGTAAGCTGTCTATATAGAAAAAGAAAGACGATGAAAAGTGACTTTTCCCAGAAATTGTGTTTAAATATTAGTTTTTGATAAAATAGGAAGTTTTTCAAATTTGTTGTTCGAAAAATATTTTTTCAAAACAGCGTCTTATTACAAATAATTAAAAAAATAGACCTTAATATTATTCAAATCATCGAAGTTATGAAAGGTCAAGAGAAAAAGGACCAAAATTTTCAATTTTCAATATCTGCTAAGTTTTCCTATTTTTTCATAAATTAATTGAGGGTTCATCTTTAAACAACATAGGGAAAGAATACTAGGATTTTCATTAAAATTACTGACAATATCTGAAATTCTCTGGATGATTTGACATGAAATTGCTCTAAACAGATTGAATACAATTTTTTAATAGTTATAGTACTTTAGCTTCTGCGATTTATTTTGAAATTTGGAAAAATAATGGATAAAAATTTCATTAACAATGATTTTTTGTTGTTTCAATTCAAAATCAAGAATGTATCATATTATTAACAAAAATTCAACACTTTCTTATTTAAGCAAGCGCGCGCAAATTTTCACTTTCACTGTTTGAGATTCTGATTTGCGACATCTATCATGAGGACGCGTACTACAATGCTTCAGGGATAGGGACGAGCACTCCATGTAATGTATAAGCGAGGCGCACACACATTTGCACAACGCATAGCGCAGAAGGTAATCGACCAATCACAGGGCCCTATTTCAATCGCTGTGATTTTCGCACAGCATGGCCGCTTATAGCAGACGATTTTCAATTTTTCAACCTTAAATTTCTCGCGCGTTTCATAATGTTTTTCGATAACTCCTATTATTTTACAACTAAGTGTAATAGTATAATAATTTAAAAAATTTGCCAACATAAATGCGTCAAATTTTCAGGTTAGAACTTGAATCCAACATCGTTAAATGAACTTAAAACAATGCTGTTAGATAAACTTAAAATAATGCAGTTTCATAATCAAAGACAGACGAAGAAGTTATTTCACATAAAATCACTATAAATATTAGATTATTGGCGCATTTATACCTCTTAAACGTACCTAGTTTTACTATATTTTTACCAAACTCAATTCTGGAGTGCTTTTCTCGCCCCCACGAAATCCCTCTTGCTGAGCTAGGGACTTTTTATAAGAGATTATTTATATGCATCTTTTTTTCGTGAACATTTTTGGAGTGACGCCGAAGAGGTGTCTGGCGCCTAAGAACTATTCAACTATTTTCTGTTCCTACGTTGTCGCTGCCATTTTATAGCGATGCTCCCAGCTTATGTCTCATAAGGCTGGGAAAGTAGTTTTGATATTTTATTTTTTCTAAAATTAGTTTAAAAGGTTACAAATAAATGTAATTTTCAGAAGCGAATGCAAAAATTTAAAAAAAATGCAAAGTAAAAATTAATTGAATGTTTTAATGAAGGTCATACTTCAATGCTTTTTATTTTTTGATCTGATTGATTAATTATTATCTTTTTCCACAATATTAAATTCCATAAAGAGTAAATTTTAATTTTTTTCAATCACGTACAAAAATTGATTATTTACTTTCACGTTATGTAATTGATTATTGGCTACAATTTGTGAAATAAAAGTTTATTCATATTTAAACTACCTCTATTCCAATTATTCAATTCCTGTCAATGTTTGTGATGTTGTGAAATGATGATCTGAATTTAAGTTTCAAAATTATATGTAAATATGTATAAATTTTTTCTCAAATTATTATGCAAGGTTACTAATTAATCAAATTTTCAGAAATGAAAGTGAAATTTAGAAAAAAAATGTAAAGTAAAAATTACTTGAATGCCTGGATGAAAATTATAGTTTAATGCTTTTTATGTTGTGAACAGATTGATTAATTATGAGCTGACTAATTTTTTTCACAATATTAAATTACATAAAGATTAAATTTTAATTAGCTTAAATTAAGTATGGTACATAAATTGATTATTTACTTTAAGGCTATGTAATTGAATATTAGCTATAATTTTGATAATAAATGATTATTTGTGCTTAAAATACATTTACTCCAATTGCATAATTTTTGTAAATTTATGTGATGTTGTGAAATAAGTATCTGAATTCTGTTCTCAATATTATATATACATATATTTTACTTTTCTATGGAATTAGTTTAAAAGGTTATTAATAATTCCAGTTTTCAGAAAAATATAAAGTAAAAATTATTCAAATGTTTTAATGAAAATAACTGCTTATTGCTTTTTATCTTGTGAAGCAAACCGTGTTTTAAGAGGAAGAGCCAGAGGTTCGCCCGGAGTCGGCGCACTGCTGTTCCCAACTTCGTCTTTACTCTGGCAATACATTTTTTAATAGAAAAAGCCGGATTCTAGCCAAGCAAATGCGCATAACTGGGCCCAGTGTGACTTCTACTAGGGTCAACCAAGTTTTAAGAGGAAGAGCCAGAGGTTGGCCCAGACTCGGCGCACTGCTGTTTCCAACTTCGTCTTTCCTCTGGCAATACATTTTTTAATAGGAAAAGCCAGAGTCTGGCCCAACAAAGGCGCATCACTAGGACCAGTGTAACTTTTACTACGGCAAACCGTGTCTTAAGAGGAAGAGCCAGAGGTTGTCCCGGACTCGGCGCACTGCTGTTCGGAACTTCCTCTTTACTCTGGCAATACATTTTTTAATAGGAAAAGCCAGAGTCTGGCCCAACAAAGGCGCATCACTGGGACCAGTGTAACTTTTACAACGGCAAACCGTGTTTTAAGAGGAAGAGCCAGAGGTCCGCCCGGAGTCGGCGCACTGCTGTTTCCAACTTCGCCTTTACTCTGGCAATAAATTTTTCAATAGGAAAAGCCAGAGTCTGGCCCAACAAAGGTGCATCACTGGGACCAGTGTAACCTTCACTACGGCAAACCGTGTTTTAAGAGGAAGAGCCAGAGGTTGGCCCGGAATCGGCGCACTGCTGTTCCCAACTTCGCCTTTACTCTGACGATAAATTTTTTAATTGGAAAAGCCAGAGTCTGGCCCAACAAAGGTGCATCACTGGGACCAGTGTAACTTTTACTACGGCAAACCGTGTTTTAAGAGGAAGAGCCAGAGGTTCGCCCGGACTCGGCGCACTGCTGTTCCGAACTTCATCTTTACTCTGGCAATGAATTTTTCAATACGGAAAGCCAGAGTATGGCCCAACAAAGGCGCATCACTAGGACCAGTGTAACTTTTACTACGGCAAACCGAGTTTTAAGAGGAAGAGCCAGAGGTTGGCCCGGACTCGGCGCACTGCTGTTCCGAACTTCATCTTCACTATGGCAATACATTTTTCAATAGGAAAAACCAGAGTCTGGCCCAGCAAAGGCGTATCACTAGGCCCAGTATAACTGTAGCTACAGCAAACCGTGTTTTAAGAGGAAGAGCCAGAGGTTCGCCCGGAGTCGGCGCACTGCTGTTCCCAACTTCGTCTTTACTAAAAAAGTTCAGATTTGGAACAAGGAACTTCCAAAATTTGACGAATTCTGGTGATTTCCCTCTTTATGAATCAGAATTACAATTGTTCTGATGTTTCATAATCTTATTTCTATTACTCCCTATACTATGTCCAAATTGAATTATTAAAAAAGTTCCATGTTTTAAGTTAGAATTATATTTATTTAAAATTTTCAGGGAAATTTCAAATTGTAAAAATAACTGGGGCTTTGTAGTAAAATTTTTGGCAATCACCCATGTAGAGCTTGATGTGTGTAGGCGCTTCTTTGTTTGCGTTTCAAAAATCTTGTTTAATAAATGATTAGTTGTTTAATCGTAACCTGCTTGATGATCACAATAGAAGATTTGCCTTCAACTAAGAATAATCTTATTTAGTAAAGAAAAGATTAGATTTTGTTGTTGGAAAGTAGTCATCTAACTTTATAATAAACATAAACATTACAAATACTTAATATAATTCACAAATATTTAAAAATTGTGAGTGTTTACTGTAAAACTTTATACTTACGCTCACCTAGATTCTCTATAGTAGAACATAATTCAGTAAGACTTACCTGTAACAAAAAAAGAAGAATAGTATTAGAACAGTAAATTTTTTTCATATAAACAGAATGAGCACATTTTTTTTTAAACTTCATATATCGGCACTGGTCAGTCATTAAAGGTTCATCAATAGGACAATCGATGAGTCTCATGGACACGAACAAATACTCTAGATGTAATATGGTCGTATTTTAAATATCGAAAAGTTTTTCTTATATAAACAGAATAAACCATTTTTTTAAACTTCAGAAATCGGTACTGGGAGGTCATAAAAGGTTTATTAACAGGTCAATTGATGCGTCTCAAGGACGCCAACAAATACTCTCGGTGTAACATTGTCGTATTTTGAATATAAAAAAAGCTTCTCTCATATAAACAGAATAAAACATTTTTTGAAACTTCATAAATCGGTACTAGTGTATCAAAAAAGATTCATCAATAGGTAAATCGATACGCCTCAAGGACATGAACAAATTGTCTCAATGTAAAATTGTCGTATTTTGAATATAAAAATAGTTTTCCTTATATAAACAAAATTAAACATTTTTTGAAACTTTATAAATTGGTACTGGTGGGTCATAAAAGGTTCAACAATAGGTAAACTGATGCCTCTCTAGGAAGCAAACAAATACTCTATTTATGTACAAACCAGACAAATTTACTATAAGCGACCTCTAAATATTATCTGATTCATGTCTCTTTCCACGTGGTTACTTTATAACCCAAAGGGAACAGAATAATCGAGAATTCAAGTTGAGATTCGGAATTCTTTTTTTTACAGCCCTTATAAATAATTTAATTTATAATTGATTATTATTAATTTTTGCCTTATTTCGTTTGCGACAAAAATATGTCTTTGCATATTTATGGCGAATAGATCCCTTCTTTCCATGGAGAAATCTATATATTATGTTTTTTTTTAATTATTCTTTCAATTTGATGGTGATCATATTTTTCAACATTTTTCTCATGATAATATTAGTTTATAATCTTTTTAGTATGACTTTTCAATCACTTATTTTATTTAATAAACTCTTAACTACTCAGTCAACCCAAAACTTTTTGTTTGCAGAAATTTGTACGAATATAGTATTTATTAATATATGCATATACAGACAGTAGGAAAATGCAAAAGATGCTGAAAATAAACGACGTTTAAAAAAATTCCGTCATATGTAAAAATCTAAATATAGTGCAGGCATATTATACGAAAGAAGTTATTTTCACGTGGAACCGCTTGTTACTTATGTTATTAATGCCGTTACCGTTTTCCGTATGATATTCACCAAACGAGATATAAAAAAAAAATTCTGATTAAAAATAGAAAAAAAATGTTTCTTTCTTTAAGAGTCATAATTCTTGACCTATGAAGGCTGCGAGATTTTTTTTACATTGTCATATAATTTCCAACATGAAAATTTTGTCTGTCATCATTAACATAGATTTACACACAATCAAAGTATTTTGAAAAAACTGAACACGAGTAATTTGCTCTGAAGAATACGTCAAAAGTGGTTAAGTTCGGGAGGCCATAACTTATGACTCATTGAGGTTCAAACATTGTTTTTTTTTAGAATTACTCGAAATTGCGTACTCTTTAATTAAAGTCCAGAATATTTTTCGTAAAATTGACAGGTTCTAGAGCACAGATATTAACTCCAGAATTGGGTTCTTTAGCCTCCTTTTTGAAAAAATCGGAGTTCTTTGGAGACTTAAACTCTGCGTCTCTTATTGAAAGAAGTTTTTTCTTTTTTTCAACTTTTTCAGAATTTTCTAAAGTTTACGAAAGCAGTCTACGAAAACACGACTTTTGGAAAATTGTTCAAAAATATTATTCCCCAAAATTTTAAGGCAAAATCTTTATTATTGTAGAAAAAAAGCCGGGGGAACCTAACACTGCTAAAATCTATCATTTTCTAAGTATCACATGCCCTTAAGTATAAAATGTTTTAAATAAAGACAATAAACTCATGATTCGTTCCAATCTGCAGGGTTTGTTTGATGAATATTTTCAGAATTCTTTTAATTGAGTCTAAATAATTTTACCTCAATTTCTTGAAAGAAATCCTTTTATTAAAAATGTTTGAAAGAAGAATGCATTAAATATTAGCAATGTTAGAAATACATTGAAATTTTCGGATTGTTTCTTTTTCTATTGGGAAAATGTAATAATCTAAATAGATTGGTTCAGAATCAACCATAAATATAAGTGAAGATTTTTTAGAAGCATTGGATGAAATTGATGAAAATGACAATGTATTAGAAAAAAAACGAAAACTCACTTAGTATGTCATATTTTATGCAAAATAATCTAAAAAAATGTCGCCTAAACAACATTCCTTAGTGATGACGTAATCATAATTTCCTGAAGCATTATAAAAATCTTTGTAATTAGTATAAAAACACTGATAAAATAGAACCAATACCATAGTAAGTAACCAATAAGTTTATCTCTAATTCCCTTCGAAATCAATCTGATAGTCTAAGCTTGTAATCATTGAAACCAACACCTCGAGCATTTGATTGAACTTCATTTTCCTTCTCCTCCTTCTTCTCCGCCACTTCCACATCCTCCTTCTCCTCCTTCTCCCCATCCTCCTATTACCATATGTAAACTCCGCTTACATAAATAAGCAATCAATCAAGTTGCAACAGTAGTAGCAAAATGACTTCCACATGTCTTCATTGTCTCAAAACGTATTCACGACTTGATAATTTAAAAAGACATGAGAAATACTCTTCCGTAGCAAAAAATCTTATGTATGATGAGAAATCCATTGATCCAAATGCAAAGATATGTGAGGCTATAGGGACAATAATGCAAGACAGCAGTAAGCAGGCTGATGAGGCTAGTAAAGCAGTTCGACGGAAGCATGCCATTTTTAAACGTGATAGGGATGACGCTATTCAAGAAAAATGTAAACTGCAATACTTACCATTGAAGAAAGTGGTCACCATTCCTCAGAATGCTAAACATGAAATAGAACCGTATGTAAAGAAGCAGAAGATAGTAGAAGAAGAATTTGATGATGTTCGTTAAAGCCAAAGGAGCTTCAACAAAAGAGAAGTCACAATCACGAAATTACAGTTGTCGATGATTTGACCTTTAATTTTAATAGGTCTGGGCGCAAATTTGGGGGAAATACGAAGACCGAGCACGTAGGGCGAGTTAAACACATCATCGAGCGGGAAGCGCGAGATAATTATATTATCGAGCGCGAAGAGAATGTGTGAGTAGATTTTTTTTTATTTGATCTCAATGAATTCTTCTTTAGTCTGGGTTTAGATTTCCTCTTAAAGTTCTGAGTCAGAGGTATTAGGGTTTAGTACAGGAGTGTCTGTTACTTCTGAATTCTGTGAATCCTTATCGGCGCTTAAAGGATGAGCACACAATTTCAATTTGTCGGTGTGCATTATCTTTGTTTTATTAGGTCCCATTCTGATTAAGGCATTCCTTTCGCCTAACAATTTTTCTAAGACATAAGGTCCATGAAAATAGGGGTCGAATTTGTCTTTCCTCTTGTTTACTCGCAAGTACACTTGTTCTTCCTCCTTAAAGTATTTAAGATTAGACCTTTGATCGTAATATCGTTTAGATTTTTCTTTAGCCAACTGAATTCGGCCCCAAGCTAGTGACTGAACGTTGTCTAATTTCTGAAATAGTCCCTTTGAGTATCCGAGATAGGTTTTGTCTGATTCTGAAAGAGTAAAGCTATTCGGAATATCAGCCTCTCTTCCGAAAACTAATGTATAAGGAGCAAAGCCTGTAGCTTCATGTATGCTAGTGTTATAAGATAACACAGCAAACCTAAGCCAATCGTCCCAATTTGTAATAGTATAAAATTGTGTTAAATAGTCAATCAACGTCTGATGACTACGTTCCAATTATCCTAAACTTTGTGGTTGATACGCAGTTGATTGAATTTTCTTTATACGGAACATTTTGCAAAAGGTACACTGGCTGATCAAATTTGATCCTTGATCAGTGTGAATTATACAAGGACAACCGTATCTTGAAATAAATTCCTCGGCTAAAGCTAAAGTAATAGTTGCTGAGTCTATATTCTTCAAAGGAATCGCATCAGAATATTTTGTAACATTACATTGAATCGTCAAAATATATTGATTTCCTTTCAAAGATACTGGAAGGGGTCCAACTAAATCAATTTGGATTTTATCAAAAGGTCCCCTTGGAGTATCGGTAATCACCATGGGTTGTCGAGTACCTTCTATCAACGTAGGTTCAATCTAATTAATATTTGGAAGATGCTATTACCATTTAAAGGTGTTACGTCCGAGTTTTGAAATTATTGATTAATATAAATTTTGACGTTGAAACGGTTTCTTGGAACAAATAAAATTTGAGAAAAAAGAAAAAATCTGCCTCAGCGTGGATTTGAACAGGGAACACCACTATGCATGAGTGGTGCGTTAACTAGTTACGCCAGCGAGGCTGCAGCAGATAGTTTCTTGTTCTCCATAGCTAGACTTTTGCAGGGAAGTACTATACGTATTTCTCAACTGCGACAATTGCATCAATTTTGATCAACGTAGGTACAATTTAATTAATATTTGGGATATGTTGTTACTATTTGAAGGTGTTCATGTCAAAGATTTTAAATTTCTATTCAATATAAATTTTGACGTTGAAACGACTATTTCGGACAAAGAAAATTAGAGAAACAAGAAAAAATCTGCATCAGCGCGTATTTGTACCGGGAACGCCGCTATTTATGAGTGGAGCGTTACCCAATTACACCACCGAGGCTGCAGCAGATATTTTCTTGTTCTCCATAGCTACCTTTTCCCAGGGAAGTACTTTATGTATTTCTCAACTGCGACAAATGTACCATTTTTGATCAACGTAGACTTAATCTAATTAATATTTGAAAGATGTTATTACCCTTTAATGATGTTACGTCCGAGTTTTCAAATTATCAATTAATATTAATTTTGGTGTTAAAACGATTCCTTCGGACAAATAAAATTTGAGAAACAAGGATCAATCTGCCCCAGCCTGGATCTGAAATGGCAACGCCACTGTCCATGAGTGAAGCGTTAACCAATTACGCCACCGAGGCTGCAGCAGATATTTTCTCGTTCACCATAGCTACCTTTTTGTTAGGGAAGTGCTATACGCATTTCTTAACTGCAACAAATGCACCATTTTTGATCAACGTAGACTTAATCTAATTAATATTTGAATGATGTTATTACCATTTAAAGATGTTACGTCCGAGTTTTCAAATTATCAATTACTATTAATTTTGGTGTTAAAACGATTCCTTCAGACAAATAAAATTTGAGAAACCAGAATCAATCTGCCACAGCCTGGATCTGAAATGGCAACGCCACTATCCATGAGTGAAGCGTTAACCAATTACGCCACCGAGGCTGCAGCAGATATTTTCTCGTTCACCATAGGCCCAATTGGGCATTGATTGGGCTGCCCAGTTGGGGCCCAACTATTAATTGGGCAATCTGGTTGGGGCCCAGTCTGGTCCCAATTACCTTTTCTACATGGGATGCCATGTGCAAGATTTTTTGATGTTTACATTTTTGCGTCATGGAAACATCGCCTACGGAGACTAGATCTGTACTGCCCCGCGAGTTTTTATTACATCCTTTTTGTGCCAGAAATTGTGCACCGTGTCTGGACCTGGAGCTTTCCAGTTACTTGCCCTTTTCAAAACCGCTAAAACATCTGAATCTGTGATTTTAGTAAGCTCCAGTTCAGGGTTATTGCTTGCTCTTTCTTTCTTTCTTTGGTTGGAACAACGCAGCGCATAAACTGCTTCTGTTCGTTTTTCCCGAAACACCCGACCAGTAGTTAGTCATGTCTTCCAATTGAGGGACTTCGATGTCAAGCTGGATATTTTGCTTTACACTCAGTTCCCGGTGGAACCTTCATTTATCTGCCTAAAAGGTTCGATTTTGCTACCTTCTTGCAGTACTTTTATTGTATCGACGCACTCAAGCAGTAAGAATATCAATTCTCTGCCATTGGGAGTCTATAATCTTATCGAATATTGCTAGTGTTAATGTCTCCATGTTCCGAGGATGGATGATTTTCGTAACATAGTGTGTAATCCTTCTAGTTCTACTTAATTTCTTATATTGAGTCAATCGACCAATTTACTCGTTACTTTGCTAAACATCCATATTCAAGCTGATTTTCCATGGTGAATTTCGTTCCCTTCCTGGGCTAAAGACTACATTTGTAGGCCTAGTTCTGTTGTCCAACGTTCTAACGGCTGCCACAGCTGCACAATACACAAGAGATTGCACCTCTAACGCAGTTAGCGTTGCGTTTGAATGCATAGGTAAAACCTTGTTGTTCAGATGTTCTGATCGCAGATCCTTTGTGATGTACATTTAGAGCAGAGAATGCCTCTGTGTTTGTTCTACATGTCTGAACTCTGGTAAAATACGACCAAAATTCCTTTGAAGGTGCTGTAATTTTTCTGAGTTATCGCTGTTTACATCAACGAAAACGTTAATATCCGGATATGATTCTAGTGGATCCGGTACTTGATCTTCATTATTGTTTTGAATTAATGACGGACTGGCGTGGGGTAGCGAAGGAATCATGCTCAGTCATGTTAAAGTCAACGAAAATGACAGTTTTCAATTTTTGTATTACATATGATCTGAAACAATAATAATTATCTATCTTGTTTGAATGCGAAATTATTTGTGTTCTCGTGTGTACAAATTTGATGACTGAAGAAACACGGAACAAAAATTATTTTATGAATATAAATATTGAATATTTTCAAATACTAAATATTTTCAAATAATAAATATTTTCAGTTTTCAATTTTTATACTACATAAGATCTGAAACAGTTATAATTATCTATCTTGTCTGAATGCGAAATTATTAGTGTTCTCGTATGTACAAATTTGATGACTGAAGAAATATGGACCAAAAATGAATTTGTAAATTCAAATACTGAATATTTTCAAATACTAAATATTTTCATTTTTCAATTTTTATATTACATATGATCTGATACAATAATAATTATCTATGTGTTTTGAATGCGAAATTATTTGTGTTCATGTATGTATAAATTTGATGACTGAAGAAATATGGAACAAAAATTATTTTATAAATGCAAATACTGAATATTTTCGAATAAGAAATATTTCTAGTTTTCAATTCTTATATTACATATGATCTGAAATAGCAATAACGATCTATCTGGTTTGAATGCGAAATTATTTGTGTTCATGTATGTACAAATTCGACGACTGAAGAAATATGGAACGAGAATTATTTTATAAATGCAACTACCGAATATTTTCAAATTCTAAATTAAAGCGAAAATTATTTTTTAAATGCAAATACTGAATACTTTGAAATACGTATTGTTTTCAAATAATAAATATTTACAGTTTCATATTTTTATATTAAATATGATCTGAAACACTAGTACTTATCTATATGGTTTGAAGGCGAAATTATTACTGTTCTCGTATGTACAAATTTGATGACTGAAGAAATATGGAACAAAAATGATTTTATAAATGCAAATACTGAATATTTTCAATTACTAAATATTTTCAAATAATCTATATTTTTATTTTTCAATTTTTATATTCCATATGATCTGAAACAATAATAACTATCTTTCTTGTTTGAATGCCAAATTATTTGTGTTCACGTATGTACAAATTTGATGAATGGAGATATATGGAACAACAGTTATTTTATAAAGGCAAATACAAAATATCTCCAGTTTTCAATTTTTGTATTACATATGATCTGAAACAATAATAATTATCTATCTTGTTTGAATGCGAAATTATTTGTCGCGGAAAGCAGGCACCTTCTGAGAGATGATCACGATTTCAGGACAAGAAGGAACATTAACATGCAAGTTCCTCCTATGCCCCAAGATCTGGCTGAAATGGATGCCTCCCTCTGTGAAGAAATCTGGCAAGAGTTCGACCTCTGAACCATCAATTGCTCAGTTTATAATGCTGCGAGAGCCTTGGCTGATTCAGAACGGCTGTTATCTGACGCAAGGAGGAGAATACAGAAGAGGGAGAAATGGATCAGGGAGAATCAAAAGTTTCCCGCTGATCCATCTCGCCTCTTCAGTAAACACTCTGTTTCTGACAAAAACCCATCCAAGCCCAATGAGGTAGAGACTTTTTGGAGAAAGGTATACGATATCCCGAAGCACTAAAGCTGAAAGAAGATACTGACAATATTATCTGCTTCAAGGAGTTTTGCGACAACCTCATAAAATCTGAAAAGGAATGTCCATCATTCTCTGCCAAAGAGGTGAAAAAAGCATATAGAGGCACGAAGAACTTCTCCAGTGCTGGACCAGATTGTATCAAGAACTTCTGGTGGAAGAAGTTCACTTCTATACACCAACATTTGGCCTGCATATTTACCTAATATTTCAAGTTGGAGAAGACCACTCCGCAGTGGCTGGTGTTAGGACGCACTATACTCCTACCGAAAAAAGGCAACTTATCCAACCCAGAGAATTGCAGGCCAATAACTTGTTTGAACACACTGTATAATATCTTTACAGCTGTTCTAAAAAACAGGATTGTTTAGCGAATTGAGCCTGTGTGGCGTAAAATGTACGAACAACGTGGGTCGAAAAAAGGTGTAGCAGGCAGTCGAGAGAACCTGCTAATTGACAGGTGCATCTGTAAAGACGCTGCAGCCCATCAAGGCGTCCTGTCAATGGCCTGGATTGAATACCACAAAGCTTTTGATTCAACCTCTCATAGACTTATCATTTGTCTGTTGGAAAGCTTGAAGATACGTCCGCACTCAGTGGGATGCATAGAGAGATTGATGCCTCTTTGGAAAACTAGATTGACTATCTCCTCTGGAAATTATCGTGTGACAACGAACAACGTCACCTTCCAGAGAGGTGTCTTCCAGGGCGATACCATGAGCCCTTTGCTTTTTGCATCACACTTCTGCTTCTATCTCTCGCACTACGAAATTCTTCTGGATACCTCTGTGGCGACACTAACCAGCAGAAGATGTGTTTTTTACACCTGGGGCATTGGTTCAATCTCGTGTCCTCGAGGAACTCACTCCAGGAACCCTAAAGTACTGTAAAAACCTGACTTCCCCGGAGACTATGCATTTTTTACACCTGGGGCATTGGCTCAATTTCGTGTCGTCGAGGAGCCCACAGTTGTTGCAAGTTTTTGGCGTAGGTAGCATAATTTTCTCGAAGAAGATGTTGTTTGCATACCTGGTGCAATGGTGTGATGTTCGGACTGTGATTTCCGAGAGCACAGCTCATCACACGGAAACCGTATGCCAATAGCTTTCGCTACATTAACTTTGTTCAAAGTTTCACAAACACCACTTAGCATACGCTAATACTAATTGATCATTTAATTATACTGTCAGTGCAAGCGAGCGGTGTCACTTTATTGGCTCGCAACTCGTGAAATATCTATAATATTTACCACTTAAATTGGCATACACGAACTAATCGTTCCTGTTTTTGTGTCACATATTTATCTTCCAATGATGATCGACAAGTCCATCGTACTACAAAAATCGAATTAATTGATTGTATGTCTTGTTATCGGTTGTATAGTCAGAGGTCACCGTAGAATTATGTGAAAATATTAATATTTTGTACACATTTTTAAAGTATTAAGTTTGGTGAAAGTGTTTGAATAATAGAAAAAATTGTACATTTTTTGTAATTTTCTACGATTTTTAACAATTAAAAAAAAATGGAAAAAATCTACAAACAATGGCAATTTATGGTTCCTCACAGAGGAAGCTTCGTAATGGTAACAATGTCGAAAAATGATACATTCCTTTAATGGAAAATTCTTCAATTAGAAAATGTCTAATAAAATGTTCTAAACAATAGTGTGTGGGTGAAACTTTTTTTCAACAAGATAATTCGAAGATGGTTGCAGATAAATTGATGAAATTTTAAGGGCTTATTTTTACCACTTATTTCGCAAAACTGACCAAAGGATTTCTAAAAATATTTATACCTTTTTTTAGCATTTTATAATATTTTAAAGATGGGGTTTTTATTGTAAAACTTTTTCTATATGCACACTTAGTTAGGGGACGTCCGTTAGCATGTTCGCTATCATTCCTCAAATTTTTAAGGCAAAATCTTTATTATTGTAGGAAAAAAGCTGGGGGAACCTAACACTGCTAAAATCGATAATTTTCTAAGTATCACATGCCCTTTGTTTTCGTTCAAGTCCGAAGATGATTGCCTATCTGGCTCTATCCGGTTTTAAAGCGAACATCGGAAATAGAAAGTTTAATTATTTTCCAGGCGCAATCTTATGCGGCCCTATCAGAAACTATGTCGGAACTTAAATAAGAAGACTGTTTTCGTTTAAGTCTGAAAACGGTTTTCTATCTGGATCTATATGGCTTTCAATCGGATATCGGAAACAGAAAATGGATTTATTTGGCCGACGGAATCTTATGTGGTCCAATCTAGAAGTTTGTCGCAACTTACATTAGAAGACTGTATTCGTTCAAACCCGAAGATGATTGCCTATCTGGCTCTATCCGGCTCTAAAGCGAACATCGGAAATAGAAAGTAAGATGCATCGTGCAATGTCAAATATATGACGCCCTTAGAGACGCTGTTATTAGCCAATAACGTTGAGTCTATGAGCATTCTGTGACTCAGTACGAGAAAGCTACCACTAATATAAGGGCAAGCGCAGTAGCGCTGCATTACCGCCATAAGTTCGCGAGTTCGCGCGATTCTCGACTATAGAATTCATTATACAAGTCTTGTGTTCTTCAGATCATTCTTCGGCGGGCAGAGGTAAGATTGTGTCCATTCATCGCTTGGCGATGGATGACACTAAAACTACTTGAGAGCGACGCAGCTCTCTTCACACCAGTGAATATCAAAACGGGCGTCCTCGTAGTGACGGTATACAAGAGACTAATATTTTGTAGTGACAAAGTGCTTACGATCATCCACGATCATTCCGGGCAATGACGAAATGCTTTTGATACAACTTTTTTATTGATTCACATTCGACTCAACATTATCTAACGGACGTCCTCGCAGCGACGAAATTTTCTCATTTACGGGCATCCTCGTAGCGATGAAGTGATCTTGTTGCACACAATGTCGGGCGTCCTCGTAGTGACGAATAACATCGAGTGAGCAGCTTTTTATTTGCAATATAGACGTATATATGGTCAAAAAGCTTGCGCAAAATAAAATCAGATGGCTAGAAACCTACGTACACGAAGCCAGACTCAAACAAAAATCAATTAAAACGCGGGAGGCCTCACGTGTTGAATCCACCAATAGAAGACAACTATACAAGATGACAAGGAGAAAGAAGAAAAATCATAACGAATCAGATACGCAACTCGCAATGGATTCATCGCAACTAGATGAGGAATCACGCCCGAAAACCTGATTGCATCGGGTCAATGGCCTTAGATAATTCAAGAAATTTAGAAAGTTGCAGGTGAATAATTTTTTCAAGTGGTTTGGACAGTGCACATAAAAAAGAAATTGGCCGGAAGTCCTTCGGGGAAGTAGGTTTAGAAATTTTAGGAATTGAGCATATAGCGGCCTTTTTCTAGATATCTGGGAATTGAAAGGGCAGGTTTAATCATTTTAATTGGTATTCCATTAGTTCCAATAGCATTTAATTTTATTTGAAGTGTTTTATCCAAAAGTATTTCCGGTGTGATGTCGTCGAAATAGATTCGAAGGGCAAGATTATTTTGCTACGCGATCAATGGATTCCCGAATTGTTTGCTCCTTGAAATTGAAGTACTAGGTTTATTTTCCTATTCGAGTTTGATGTTTAAAAATTATTCCGCTACACGAATAATAGATGACAGTTTTTTACCTCCTCGAAACTAAGGTATCGGATTTTTATTCTACTCGAAATTCAAGTACTGAGTTGTTTGCTACTCTAATTCGAGGTTCTAGATTATTCTGCTACACGAATGATAGATTCTCAATTTTTTTGCAACTCGAAAATAAAGTACCGGATTGTTTTGTTGCTCGCATTTTAAGTTCTAGATTATTCTGCTACACAAATTGATTTTTTCACTGATTTCTTCGCTCCTCGAAAATAAAGTGTCGGATCTTCATGCTGCTCGAATAATAGATTCCAGATGTTTATGCTGCTCAAAACTGAAATACTAGAGTGCTTTGCTTCTTGAATTCGAAGTTATAGATTATTCTGCTACATGAATTATGCATTTCCGATTTTTTGCGCCTTAAAATTAAAGTATTGAATTGTTTGCTACTTTAGTTTCTAGTTCTAGATTATTCTTCCACTTGAATAATACATTCCCAATTTTTTTGCTCTTTGAAAATAAAGTGTCGGATTTTTTTGTTACTTGATTTCCAAGTTCTAGATTATTTTTCTATCCGATTATTAGATTCTCGATTTATTTGGTCCTCGAAATTAAAGTACTGGAGTTTTTTTCATACTCGAATATAAATTTATAGATTATTCTGCCACACGAATGAAAGATGCCCGATTTTTTGGCTCCTTTAAATTGAAGTACTGGATTTTTTTGCTATTTGAATTCGAAATTCTAGATTATTCTACTACACGAATAATGGGTTGCTGATTTTTTAACCCACTCTTAGTACCCTAAGGTAATGCAAAACCCAGACTTCCCTAGATAAGATGTGTTTTTCACACCTGGAGCATCCGCTGGATCTCGCGACCTCGAAAAACCCACTCTTAGTACCCTAAGATAATGTAAAACCCAGACTTCCCTGGAGAAGATGTGTTTTTCAAACCTCGAGCATTGGCTGGATCTCGTGACCTCGAGGAACCCACTCTAAGTAACCTAAGGTGATGCAAAACCCAGACTTCCCTGGAAAATATGTGTTTTTCACACCTGGAGCATCAGCCGGATCTCGCGACCTCGAAAAACCCACTTTTAGTACCCTAACGTAATGTAAAACCCAGACTTCCCGGTAGAAGATGAGATTTTCATATCTGGAGCATTGGCTGTATCACGTGACCTCGAGGAACCGACTCTTAGTGCCCTAAGGTAATGTAAAACCCAGTCTTCTTTGGAGAAGTTGTGTTTTTTACACCTGGAGCACTGGCTGGATCTCGTGACCTCGAGGAACCCACTCTTAGTACCCTAAGGTAATGTCAAACCCAGACTTCCCTGGGGAAGATGTGTTTTTTACACCTGGAGCATTGGCTGGATCTCGTGACCGCTAGGAACCCACTCCTAGTACCCTCAGGTGATGTAAAACCCAGGCTTCCCTGAAGAAGATCTGTTTTTTACACCTGGAGCATTGGCTGGATCTCTTTACCTCGAGGAACCCACTCTTAGTACCCTAAGGTAATGTAAAACCCAGACTTCCCTGTAGAAGATGTGTTTTTTACACCTGTAGCATTGTCTGGATCTCGCGACCTCGAGAAACCACTCTTTGTACCCTAAGATAATGTAAAACCCAGACTTCCCTGGAGAAGTTGTGTTTTTTACACCTGGAGCACTGGCTGGATCTCGTGACCGCTAGGAACCCACTCTTAGTACCCTAAGGTAAAATAAAACCCAGACTTCCCTGCAGAAGACGTGTTTTTTACACCTGTAGCATCGTCTGGTCCTCGCGACCTCGAGAAACCCACTGTTAGTGCCCTAAGATAATGTTAAAGCCAGACTTCCCTGGAGAAGACGTGTTTTTTACACCTGTAGCATTGTCTGGATCTCGCGACCTCGAGAAACCCACTCTTAGTACCCTAAGATAATGTAAAACCCAGACTTCCCTGGAGAAGGTGTGTTTTTTACACCTGGAGCACTGGCTGGATCGGTCCGATTAGACCCTCGTCGCACGAATAATTTTGGATTTTATTGTTGATTTTATTTCGTTTGGTTGATATATTTATTAATATAACCTTTTAAACTGTCACAGTTCAATAATTTTATATGAAAATGGAACCTATAAGGGAATAGGCACGATTTCCGGGCACAGCTGATTCGATTTGACCCTCGTCCGCACAGATAATTTTGGATTCTGTTGATTTTATTTCGTTTGGTTAATATATTTCATAATATCAACTTCTACACTATCACATTTCATTAATTTTATATAAAACTGCCCCCTATATGGGAATAGGCACGATTTCCGGGCACATTTGGTCCGATTTGACCCTCGTCCGCAACGATAATTTTGTATTTTGTTGATTTTATTTCTTTGGTTAATATATTTCAAAATATCAACCTTTAAACTGTCACATTTAATTAATTATATACAAAAATGGACCCATTAAGGGAATAGACACAATTCCCGGGCATATTTGGTCCGATTTGACCCTCGTCCGCAAGAATAATTTTGAATCTTATTGTTGATTTTATTTCGTTTGCTGAATATATTTCATAATATCAACTTTCAAACTGTCACATTTCATTAATTTTTTATGAAAATGGTCCCTATAAGGGAATAGACACAATTTTCGGGCACATTTGGTCCGATGTGACCCTCGTCCGCAAAGATAATTTTGGATTTCGTTGATTTTATTTCGTTTGGTTAATATATTTCATAATATCAACTTTTACACTATCACATTTCATTAATTTTATATAAAACTGCCCCCTATAAGGCAATAGGCACGATTTCCGGGCACATTTGGTCCAATTTGATCTTCGTTCGCACGGATAATTTTGAATTTCGTTGACTTTATTTCGCTTGGTTAATATATTTCATAACATCAACTTTTAAACTGTCACATTTCATTAGTTATATATGAAAACGGACCCTATAAGGGATTAGACGAGATTTCCGGGCACATTTGGTCCGATTTGACCCTCGTCCGCACAGATAATTTTGGATTTTATTGATGATTTTATTTCGTTTGCTCAATATATTTCATAATATCAACTTTCAAACTGTCACATTTCATTATTTTATATGAAAATGGACCCTATAAGGGAATAGACACGATTTTTGGGCACATTTGGTCCGATTAGACCCTCGTCGCACGAATAATTTTGGATTTTATTGTTGATCTCATAGGCCGTATTCGATTTTCGAACAAGATACCTAAATTATAAAGATTACCTACCAAAACTTGCATAAATGTATAATTTTTGTAAACAATGTATTGATGATCAATAAAATGAATTATTAAATTAATTTTCTACATATCGACTTGTATCTCTATAGGGTATACGTCGCTCTCGATTTTCTATTTTATCACGAAAACTTGAATCCTCTCAACATGGTTGAAGTTGTTGCAGCACCAGTCTCTGCTACGCCAGTGAAGAAATCGCCCACAAAAAAAGCAGCCAAGCCTAAAACTGCTAAAGCCGCCCATCCACCAGCATCTCAGATGGTTTTGACCGCGATCAAGGAACTTAAGGAACGAAATGGATCTTCTCTCCAGGCAATCAAGAAGTTCATTGCTGGCAAGTACTTGGTTGAACCAAAATCACAGGCCCGTTTCATTAAGAAATATCTGAAATCTGCCGTCGCTAGTGGTGCCTTGGTTCAGACCAAGGGAGCAGGAGCCGCTGGATCTTTCAAGTTGCCGGTAACTAAGAAAGCTGTTGCTGAAGGCAAACCAAAAGCGCCAAAGGTAAAGGCACCAAAAGCAAAATCTAAGGCTTCTGCTGCCAAGAAGAGTCCCAAGAAAGCTGCTGCTCCTAAGACCAAAAAAACTGTTGCTCCCAAAGCCGCAAAAGCTGCAAAACCAAAAGCTGCTGCCAAGAAACCTACCATCAGCAAGAAAACTGCCAAGGTTCCAACATCCAAACCTAAGAACCCAAAGGCGAAGAAAGCTCCGGCTAAGTAAGGCTACACCCAAGAATTAACTTTCGATCCTGATTATTACATTTTTGTACAATCGGCCCTTTTCAGGGCCAGAAAATTTTTCTTACGAAGAATAACCTTGATATCAAACATGTGCTCTTTCAGTAGTTAGAAATCCTGGTATTCTCGAGAAACTCGTCTTTTAAATATACGTTATTTTAAGATACATTATTTGAATTAACCAGAGGATTTGCCGAAAATAATAATTATTAATAATAATCATAATTTATAACAATTATAATAAATCAGGGTGGCCACTCAACCGGAAGAAAAATATTGAACCGGGAGATTTCCCGTATTTCACAATTCGCGCGTTTCGTAAGTTTTGAGTAAAAATGATACTTATCAATAATGTATTTATCGTCTTTAAAATTTCTATAATTTTAATTTAAAATTTTTTCAGTTGATAATAAATTTTTTCAAATTGAAATTTAACTATTGCTTTTTTGTTAGAAAATTAATTTTTGTAACTGAAAATTCAACTAATTCATTCGAAGATTCGTGATTTTAGTTCAAAATTCATCTCTTTGGTTGAAAATTGAACCATTTTGTGGAAAATTCATTTTTTAAGTTAAAAATTAAGTAATTTAACTGAAAATATAACTATTCCATTTTTGGTTGAAGATTGATATTTTTTGGTTGAAAATTCAACTACTTTCTTGAAAATATGTGTTTTTTTAAAAATATTTTTGTAGTTGAAAATTCAACTATTTGTTTGAAAATTCGTATTTTTCATTGATTTCAACCATTTTTTATTTAAAATTCAATTTTGTTTTTTCAAATATCAGGCGTTACTGTTTTTTTATGAATAGAACTTTTTTTGTTTAAAATTCAACTGATGGAAAATTCAACTACTTGTTTGAAAGCTAACTTTTTTGTTAAAAACTTATTTTTTGGTTGAAAATTTAACTATTCTTTTTCAAATTTTTTTTTTTTTATAATAAATTTTTTCAAATTATTATTTAACTTTTGCTTTTTTGTTGGAAAATTAATCTTTTGTCAAAAATTCATTTTTTTGTTAAAAACTAAGTAATTTAAGTGAAAATATAACAATTACATTTTTGGGTGAAAATTGATACTTTTTGGTTGAAGATTCAAATATTTGTTTGAAAAGTCGTATTTTTTGATTGATTTCAACCGTTTTTTATTTAAAATTAAATTTTGTTGTTTTAAATATCAGGCGTTACTCTTTTTTTATGTATTCATATTTTTTTGTTGAAAATCTAATTATTTAATAGAAAATTCGACTACTTGATTGAAAGCTGAATTTTTTTGTTAAAAACACATTTTTTGGTTGAAAATTTAAGTATTCCTTTGCAAATTTTTTTTTCTTATGATAAATTTTTCCAAATTGAAATTTAACTTAACTGTTGCTTTTTTTGTTAAAAAATTAATGTTTGCAACTGAAAATTTAACTAATTCATTCGAAGATTTGTAATTCAAGTTTAAATTTCATCTCTTTGGTTAAAAATCGAACCATTTTGTCGAAAAGACATTTCTTTAGTTAAAAATTAAGTTATTTAACTGAAATTTTAATTATTCCATTTTTTGTTGAAAATGGATCTTTTTTGGTTGAAAATTTATGTCTTTGTTAAATACGCATCCTAGAAAAAAAAATAAAATATTTGTAGATCTTTTGTGGGCCAAAAACTTTTTTTTTCGCACCTTGTTTAGTTTTTCCAACAATTTAATTTTTTTAATGTTAATGTCATTTGGTATGATTAAAACAAAAACTACGCGTCCTATCAACAAATTATTTATGGCAAATTTGTAGCTCTTTTTTGGGTGAGTAACTTTTGTCTATTCATTTTTTTCATAGTTTGTGTCGTTTGTCCACACATTTTTAATTTTTTAATTTTTTGTTTGATTTTTTACGATTAAAACAAAAACTACGCGTTCCATTAAAAAATGATTAATCACAAATTCATAGATATTTTCTGGGTACATAATTTTGGTATTTTCATTTTTTTCGTATCTCTCATAGTTTGAGAGCAAAATATTATTTTTTATTATTTTTTGTGCGATTAAAATTTGAATTTTCGATTTTTCAAGAAAATTCTGAAAGTTGTTATGATAATATTTCAGGGCTTTCAAAAAGCATATTTTTTCTTTTATTGACTTTTTTCCATTTCGTGCGTGTTTTGGCCTAACATTTTCATTTTCGTTTGTTTTTTTGAATTTTGAAAATGCTATAACTCTGATAATTTTCTTTTTGTTCAAAAAAGTCGTGGAGATAAATTTTCGGGTTTAAAATGCAACTGTTTTGTAGATAATTTGCCTTGTTCTCTTCGAAATGCAAAAAATTGTTAAAAATCGATATACTTTGTTAAAAATTTGTCTTTTTGGTAAAAAGTATCTTTCTGATGGAAAATACATTTTTTTGGTTGAACATTTAAATTTTTTGTTGAAAATTCACGCTTTTGGTTGAGAATTTAACTATTTTGTTAAAAACTCGTTTTTTTGTGTAATTCAACTGGTTAGAAATTCGTCTTTTGGTAGAAGATTCACGTTTCATGATAGAAAAGTAATCTTTCTTGGTTGAAAATGAACTTTTATTGAAATTTTTATTGAAATTATTATTCTAATTATTATTTATAATTATTATTTTTTTGAAATTTCTAATAAGATTCAACTTTTCGGGTTGAAAAATAAACTGTTTTGTAGATAATTAGCTTTTTTCTCTTCAAAATTCAACAGCTTTTTTGAAAACTGATGTATTTTTCGAAAATTCATTTTTTTTGTAGAAAATTTATATTTTCTTTTTGAAAATCCATCTTTTTGGTTTAATACTAATTGTAACTATTCCTTTTATGCTTGAAAAAATATCTTGTTTAATTAAAAATTCAACAAATTGGTTAAAAAATCAACTATTTTGTTGAAAATTCAGCTTTTTTGAAGAAATAAACCTTTTTGGTTGAAATTCATTTTTTTTAAATCAGCTATTTGGTTCAAAATTCAACTATTTTCTTCATCATTTTAGATAAAAAATTTTGTCATTTTTCTCGAAACATATTAATTATAGAAAAAAAAAGTATAAATATAAAAAATATGCGTTTCGACGAGATTTACAACTTTTGTGAACAACATTTTTTCCAAAATCAACATTTTTCGAGATTTTGGAAAAAAAGTAATTTTTAAACAAAGTCAAAATTATTAATAACTTAATTTATATTGATCTGTGCCAAGTAGAGAGAAACCTGGTGAGTGAAAAACGAACCTAGCCAACAACAATTTATAAAAAAGTCAGGCAATTAACAAAAGAAATCTTGTAAAATTCAAGAAATTTATATAACTTTAAATAACTGTCAAGAAGAATAACTTTGAAATTGTTTTATTCCGTTTATAAAATATTATAGGTTAAAAATTTTACAAGTTTTATATTCTGGTATTTCAATATTAATTAATAAAATATTCTTATTAGTAATTTTTTGCAATTTTTGTTAAAAAGTCATCCTTTTTGGTTGAAAATTCAACTGTTTCGTTGAAAATTCATTTTTTAAGTTGAAAATTCAACTTTTTTCGTAGAAAATGTACTTTTTGTTGAAAATTTATATTTTGGTATTGAAAAGTCAAACTAAAATCTTTTTTGGATAAAAATGCAACAATTTGGTAGAAAAATCAACAATTTTGTTGAACAATAATCCTCTTTAGTTGAAAATTCAAATGTTTTGTTGAAAATTCGTCTTTGAGGGCTGAAAATTCAACTATTTTCGTAGAAAATTTACTTTTTGTTGTAAATTCATCTTTTTTAGTTGAATATTTAACTGAAATCTTTTTTGGATAAAAATTCAACTATTTATTTTTTGGAAATTTGTCTTTCTAATTTAAAAATTCATTTATTTTAGTAGAAATTGCATTTTTTTTATAAAAACGCAATTCTTTTGTTGAAAATTTATTTTTTTTTGGGTTGAAAATTCAACTATTTTCGTAGAAAATTTACTTTTTGTTGTAAATTCATCTTTTTAGTTGAATATTCAACTGAAATCTTTAAATTGAATTTTTAACAAAATAGTTTAATTTACAACCTAAGAAATGAATTTTCAACTAAAAAAGAATACATTTTCAAAGAAGAAGATTAATTTTGTACTAAAAAGATAAAATTTCAATAAAATACATGAATTTTCAAACAAATTGTTCAAGTTTCAACTAAAAAAGGTAAATTTTCGACCGAAAAAAAAAACGAATTTTCAACCAAAAAAAGGAATAGTTGAATTTTCAGATAAAAAATAGAATTTTAAATAAAAAAGTTTAGTCTTTAACCATAGAAATGAATTTTCAACTGGAAAGTATACATTTTTAGTTTAAAAAAAAAATTAATTTTCAAAAACAAAAAAAAAAGGGGTTGAATTTTCACTCAAAAAGGACGAATTTTCAACAAAATAGTCAAATTTTCAACAACAAAAAAAGAATAATTAAATTTTCAGATCAAAAATAGAATTTTAAATAAAATAGTTAAGTTGTTAACCATACAAATGAATTTTCAACTAAAAAGTATATATTTTTGGTTAAAAAAAATTATTACCAAAAACAAAACAAAATATCAACAAAATAGTTAACTTTTCAGAAAAAATTGAGTTTTTAACAAAATAGATTAATTTTCAGATAAAAAATTGATTTTTTAATAAAATAGTTTAATTTTTAACCATGGAAATAAAATTTGAACAAAAAAGTATACATTTTTGGATTAAACAAAATTAGTTTTTAAAACCAACAAAAAATTTCAACAAAATAGTTAAATTTTCAGATAAAAAATGGAATTTTTAACAAAATAGTTTAATTTTCAACCTAAGAAATGAATTTTCAACTAAAAAAGAATAAATTTTCAAACAAGGAGATTAATTTTTTACGAAAAAGAGAAAATTTTCAATAAAATACATGAATTTTCAATCAAATTGTTCAAGGATCACCAAAAAAGGTAAATTTTCAACAACAACAACAAAAAAACGAATTTGCAGCAAAATCGTTAAATTTTCCACCAAAAAAATGAATAGTTAAATTTTCAGATAGAATATAGAAAATAGATTGAAAATAGTTTAATTTTCAACCATAGAAATCAAATTTGAACTAAAAAGTATACATTTTTGGTTTAAACAATATTAATTTTTAAAACCAGCAAAAAATTTCAACAAAACAGTTAAATTTTCAGATAAAAAATTCAATTTTTAAGAAAATAGTTTGATTTTCAACTAGATTTCAAAGATTGAGCATAAATTTCAATGATTTTCTAATGATTTCTCAAAGATTACAAATATTTCGCAAAGATTTTTGAAGAACTTAAAAAGATTTCACAAAGATTTCACAAAGATTAGACAAAGATTTCAATGATTTGTTAATGATTTCATAAAGATTTAGGATAGATTTGAAAGACTTCACAAAGATTTCAATCATTTCTCAAAGATTGCACAAAGAATTGAAATTTTCATTTCAATAATTTCACAAATATTTCAAAAATATTACAAATGGTTCGGAAATATTTTTTAAGAATTCACAAAGAATTCACAAAGACTTCACGACGATTTTACCACGATTTCAAAAAATGATTTCAATGATTTCCCGAAGATTGCACAAAGATTTCAAATATTTTCCAAAGATTTCAGATATATTTTAAAGATTTCACAAAGACTACGATTATTTCACAAAGATTTCAGATAGATTTCAAAGATTGAGCATAAATTTCAATGATTTTCTAATGATTTCTTAAAGATTACAAATATTTCGCAAAGATTTTTGGAGAATTCACAAAGATTTCAATGATTTTCCAAAGATTTCACAAAGATTTCAAATATTTCGCAAAGATTTCAGATAGATTTTAAAGATTTCACAAAAACTTCGATTATTTCACAAAGATTTCAGATAGATTTCAAAGATTGAGCAAAAATTTCAATCATTTACTAATGATTTCACAAAGATTTCAAATATGAATCAAATATTTTTGGAGGTTTCACAAAGATTTCACGAAGATTTTACAAAGATTTCACAAACATTTCAATGATTTTCCGAAGATTGTGAAGATTTCACAAAGATTTAAAATATTTCGCAAAGATTTACAATATAGATTTCAAATATTTCACAAACACTTCTATTATTTCACAAAGATTTTAGATATATTTCAAAGATTGAACAAAGATTTCGAATAGATTCAAAAGATTTCACAGAGACTTCTATTATTTTACAAATTCAGATAGATTTCAAATATTGATAAAAAATTTCAATGATTTCATAATGATTTCACAAAGATTTCAAATATTTCGCAGATTTCAGATAGATTTAAAGATTTCACAAAGACTTCTATTATTTCACGAAAATTTCAGATATATTTTGAAGATTGAATAAAGATTTCAATGATTTCACAAAGATGTTAAATATTTCGCAAAGATTTTTAAAGATTAAACTATTTTCTTAAGAATTCATCTTTTTGGGTAGAAAAAGAACATTTTTTGTTGAAAATTCAACTGTCTTCTAAAAAATTGGTCTTTTTGGCTTGAAAATTTAACTCTTTTGTTAAAAATCTAATTAATTTGTTAAAAAATTTAATTTATTTCTTAAAAATTTAATTAATTCATTAAGAATTTAAATAATTGTTTAAAAATTTTCAAAATTTGTTTAAAATTAAATTATTTTGTTAAAAAGCCACATTCTTGGGTAGAAAATGAAGTTTTTTGTTAAAAATTCAATTGTTCTCTAACAAATTGGTCTTTTTGGCTTGGAAATTCAACTCTTTTTTTTAATTAATTTATTTTTTTTTAATTTGATCAATTTCTTGAAAATTTAATTAACTTGTTGAAAACTAAACTATTTGGTTGAAAAGTCAACTCTATTTCTAAAAATTTAAGTGAATTGCGTAAAATGTTAATAATTTTTTATAAATTTAAATAATTTTTTACAAATTTAATTAATTTGTTCAAAATTAAACTATTTTGTTTACAAGTCATTTTTTTGGGTCGAAAAATCATTTTTTTGTTGTTAAAAATTCAAGTTTAATTAATTAATTAATTTAATTAAGTTGTTGAAAATTCAATTAATTTGTTGAAATTAAACTATTTTGTTAAAAATACATATTTTCTGGGTAAATATTCAAATATTTGGATGGATTCAAAATGCATCGTTGTAAGTTAAAAATTTAACTATTTGGTTAAAAATTTAACTCTTTTGTTGAAAATTCAATTATTCGTTAAAAATGTAATTGATTTGTTAACAATTTAATTAATTTGTTAAAAATTTGAATAATTTTTTTAAAATGTAATTAATTTTTTGAAAATTAAACTATTTTCTTAAAAAGTAATCTTTTTGGGTAGAAAATGAACTTTTTTGTTGAAAATTCAACTGTCCTCTAAAAAATTAGTCTTTCTTTCTTGAAAATTCAAGTCTCTTGTTAAAAATTTAATATTTTTGTTTTTAATTTTATTAATTTGTTTGAAAAATTAATTAACTTTTCGAAAACTAAGCTTTTTAGTTAAAAAGTCAATTCTTTTGTAAAAAATTTAATTAATTTGTTTAAATTAAACAAAACCATGTTTTTGAAATCCCTGAAATTTCAAGAATCGAATGCTGATTTTTGGACATTTGGCCAGCTTTTCAGGATTAATATGCATCTACTGATATTGATTCATTTTTTGCCATTTTATATGCAAAGAAAACTTTTCTTTTTCGCGGAATCATTGCGTTTTATGTAAAGAATGAAATTTTCACATCATATATTTCTACAAAAAATTTGTAATTTTCATAAACATATTTCATAACAAAATTCAATTATCTGGCATTTCAATACATAGACAATTGTTCTTTTGTGCGGAATCGTTCCTTTTCATTCAAAGAATAAAATTTTTACGGAATAGACTGCCAGTAAATAACATTTGTTATTGTTATAAACAAATTTTATTGGAAAATTCGCCCAAAACATGGTCACTTGTTGGTCATATTACCATGGAAACATATTATATGGAAATAATTAGGCCTTTTCATAAAACGTCAAGGTTGAACGTAAGAGAGGTTTTTTTTTGTTCTCATCATTTTATGTACTTTTAAAATTATCCGGATCCAGGAAAAAATTGGATGGATGACTTTTTTACAATAAAAAATGAACTTTCCATTCAAATGGGCGAATTTTCTACTAAACACTTGAATTTTCCATATATAAAGTATACATTTCCAACTAAAAAGAGAATAGTTAAATTTTCAAGAAAAAAATTAATTTTTTACAAAAAAAACAACGAATTTAAAAAAAAAAAATTCTCAACCAAAAAGATGAATTTTCAAGAAACAAGATTAATTTTTTAACCCAAAACACGAGTTTTCATTGAATTACATACATTTTATACTGAGCAGTTGAAGTTTCATCTTATAAAGTATAGATTTTTGACCAAAAATGGAATAGTTAAATTTTCAGATTAAAAATTAATATTTAACAAAAAAAAATTAAGAAAATAATATGAATTCTCACAAAAAAATGGATTTTCAACGAGTAAGTTGAACTTTTCGACCCAAAAGACGAGTTTTCATCAAAATACATATATTTTCTACTAAACAGTTGAGTTTTCATCTCATAAAGTATACATTTTCAACCAAAAATGAAATAGTTAAATGTTGAATTGTCAGACAAAAGATTAATTTTTAACCAAAAAAATAAAACGAATTTTTTACAAAATAGTTTAATTCCTAAATAAAATAATTCATTTTCAAGGAACAAGAATAATTTTCTAACTCGAAAGACGAATTTTCATTAAAATACATAAATTTTCTAACAAGTAGTTAAATTTTCATCTTATTAAGTATAAATTTCTATTAATTTAATTTTAATTTAAGGGCAATATTTTTTTTGAAGTTTTAGAAAGATTCAGAAACAATTTAAGAAGATTAAAAAATTTGTCGAAAAAATGTAGATGTTTAAAATAAAATTTCGAAGCTTTTTAAGGATTTTGAAAGGTTTGAAGATAATAAAATTTGTTTCATAAAATTTCAGGAAAAATTTATATTAATTCTTTATTTTGAAACATTCATATAAAAAAATATATTTATGAAGATTTTAAACATTGCAATTGATTTCCTCAACTTTTGGAAAAGAATGTAGAAGATTTTAAAGTAACGTAGATTTTTGAAGATTTCGACCACAATTCATCTCTTTTGGTAGAAATTTTACCTTTTTTGGTGAAGAAGTTACTCGTCTGGTTCGGAATTAATAATTTCTTTTGGTTGAGGATTCAGCTACTTTTGGTGAAAATTTGTCTTATTTGGTTAAATTCAACTGTTTTTTATTTAAAATTAAAATCTGTTTTTTTTTTGCTGAAATATCAAATATGAAATTTTTCTTTCACAAGAATGATCTTTTTTGGTTGAAATTTGAACTACTTGGTTGAAATATTATGTTAAAAATTTATTTTTTTGCTGAAGATTCATAAGTTCAGTTGCAAATTAAGCTTTTCGGTTGAAAAATCAACACTTTTTTTGAAATATCGTCTTCATGGGTTGAAAATTCAACTGTTTCGGTAAAAAATTAACATTTTCGGGTTAAAAATAAATAGAAAATTTGGTTGAAAATTCCATTTTTTTACATGAAGATTCAACAATTTGGTTAAATTTTTGATTTGTTTATTGACTGAAAATTCGTCTTTTTGGTTGAAAATTAAAATAGTTTGTTAAACATTAGTATATTTTAGTTGAAAATTTATCTTTACCAGTTGAAAACTCATGTATATTGTTGAAAATTCATCTATTTTTTAGTAAAAAATTCGCTTTTGGTGGATAATTAGTCTTTTTGGTTGAAAATTCAATTATTGTGTTAAAAACTTGTCATCGTTGATTGAATTTAACGTTCTTTCTTTTAAAATTTAAATCTCTTTTGGTTAAAATATCAACCATTAAATTTTTTGTTGTAAATTTATATTTTTTGGTTGAAAATTCAAGTACTTAATTGAAACTTGAACTAATTTGTTAAAAATGTATTTTTTTATTGAAGATTCATGATTTTAGTATAAAATTAATCACCTAAAATTGTTAAAAAATGGTAAATCTTCTTTCAAATCTTATCTATAGCGATTTCCGGTATGAAAAACAAACAAACAAAAAAAAAGTGAATTTAATGATTCTGTCAAATTTAGTGATTTTTGTTTAAAATAGCCATCTAATGGTCAAAAATGTTAACATAACCTAAAATTGTTCCTAAATTGTAAATCTCCTTTAAAAAGTTGTGAATCTTCTTTGAAATATATATTTTTTTTCAATTAAAAATATCGATCTTCGACAAAAAGCACGGAGAAATTCTAAAATTGTTAAAAAATTCTAAATCCTTTTTAAATCATAATGTATTTGTTTAGAAAATGCCAATTTTTGATGTAAATTCCAACGTTACCTAAAATTGTTAAAAATTAAAAATCTTCGCTAACACAACATAAAATTATTAAAATTTGTGAAATTCTTTGGAATCTTTTTTTATTATTATTAAAATATTTTAAATTGTTTTAGAAATCTAATAATTTTTTATTAACAATACCAATTTTAGACGAAAGTTACTAACATGAAAAAAAAATTGTTCAAGATCGTAAATCTTATTCAAAACCTAACGTTTTTGGCTTAAAATAACCATATTCATGCGAAAAATGTAACATAACCTAAAATTGTTGAAAAAGACTAAATCTTCTCTCAAATCTAATCTATAGCGATTTCCGGTATGAAGAGCAAAAAAAAAATGACAAAAATTGTCAATTTAATGATTCTGTCAAATTTAGTGATTTTTGTTTAAAATAGCTATCTAATGGTGAAAAATGTTAACATAACCTAAAATTGTTCCTAAATTGTAAATCTCTCTTGAAAAGTTGTGAATCTTCTTTTAAATATAATTTTTTCTAATTAAAAATATCGATTTCTGACAAAAACACTGCAAAATTCTAAAATTGTTAAAAGATTCTAAATCATGTTCACATTATAATGATATTTGTTCATAAATGCCAATTTTTTATGCAAATTCCAACGTAACCTAACATTGTTAAAAAATTAAAAATCTTTGCTAATAGAACATAAAATTGTTAATTTTTGTGAATTTTCTTTGTTATTGTTCAAAATACCAATTTTTCGACAAAAAATACTAACATAACCTACTATTGTTGGGATATTGTAAATTTTCTCAGAAATCTGATGATTTTTTATGAAAAATACTGGTTTTTAATGAAAAACAATATCGTAACTTTCGAGTAGAAACTTCAATTGTTTTATAAAAAATTATGCTGTTTGGTTGAAAATTCAATCTTTTTCTAGAAAATTCCATTTTTTTGTAGAAAATTCGTCTTTGTGGCTTTAAACTTCAACAATTTGGTGGAAAATAGAACTGTTTAATTAACAATTATTTTTCAGTGTTTAAAATTCATATTTTCAGGTAGAAACTTAAATTATTTTATAGAAAATTCCATTTTTTTGTAAAAAATTCCATTTTTTGTAGAAAATTAGTATTTTGGCTTTAGGTTTCAACAATTTGGTGGAAAATTCAACTGCTTAATTAAAAATTATTTGTCATTCTTAAAAATTCATACTTTCGGGTAGAATTTTCAATTGTTTTATAGGAAAATGAATTTTTTGGTAAAAATTCCATTTTTTGTAGAAAATTAGTATTTTGGCTTTAAGTTTCAACAATTTGGAGGAAAATTCAACTGTTTATTTAACAATTATTTTTCATTGTTTAAAATTCATATTTTCGGGTAGAAATTTCAATTTTTTAATAGAAAACTCAATTTTTGGGTAAAAAATTCAATTTTTTGTGGAAAATTAGTATTTTGGCTTTAGGTTTCAACAATTTGGTGGAAAGTTCAACTTTTCAATTATAAATTATTTTTCACTGCTGAAAATTCATATTTTCGGGTATAAAATTTAATTGTTTTATAGAAAATTCAATTTTTTTTCTAAAAAATTCAATTTTTTGTAGAAATTTCGTATTTTTGGATTGAAGTTTCAACAATTTAGTAGAAAATTCAACTGTTTGATGAAAAATTATTTTTTATTCTTGAAAATTAATATTTTCAGGTAGAAACTTTAATTGTTTTGTAGAAAATAAATTTTCGTGGAAAAAATTCAATTTTTGTAGAAAATTCTTATTTTTGGCTTGAAGTATCAACAATTTGGTGGAAAATTTAACTGTTTAATTATAAATTATTTTTTATTGTTGAAAATTCATATTTTCGAGTAGAAACTTAAATTATTTTATAGAAAATTGTGCTGTTTGGTTGAAAATTTAATTTTTTTGTAAAAACTCCAATCTTTTTCTAGAAAACTCAATTTTTTTGTATAAAATTCAATTTTCCTGTATAAATTCGTATTTTTGGCTTTAAGTTTCAACTATTTGGTGGAAAGTTCAACTGTTTAATAAAAAATTATCTTTTTTTATTTTTTTTTCAGGTGTAAATGATACAAATTCCTCGAAAAAGTTGAGTTCTAAATGAAGATTTGAAGCACCGCATCCTTTCTTCTTCGAACCTTCCAATTCACAACAACTTCCAAGTACAACAGGTTTTCTTGTTTACCCCTTAAAGTTTTTCTCACATCTTTTTATTTCATTTCTTGATATGACACGATATCAGGAATTTTTTTCTCAGGGTAGCTTTCTTTTTTTTTTGTTCCCAAATGTTTTCCTCATGTACAATTCATTTCAATTCTTGAAAAGTTTTTTGTGGTGTCCAAAGACACATTTTAAGACCGCTCTCAATGGAAACACCTGAATAGAGTGATTTCAAAGATTTTTTTTCCTTTGAAGGAATTTGTTTTTTTGCCTCCAAATGTTTTCGTCATCTTCCATTTATTTTATTTCTTGATATGTTATTTATGATATGTTATTTGAAGAAATTTGCTTTTTCGCCCCCAACAAATGTTCTCATCTACAATGTATTTTACTTTTTGATATTATGTTTGGAGCGCGCAAAGACATATTTATGTCAGGACGCAATCAGCACAACTGATTAGGTCGATTTTCATGATTTTTTTTCGTTATTGTTGTGTTTTTTTTTTGCAACCAATAGTTTTTCTCATCAACAATTTTTTTTTTGTTCTTGGCTCCCATTAGTTTTTCTCATCTACAATTCTTTTTCATTTTCCGATATGTTGTTTGGGGTGTTCAAAGAAACGTTTAAGACTGGTCTCCATAGACACACCTAATTATGATGTTTAATTTTCAGATTGCTTTTTAATTGTTTTGAAATTACAAATCTTTGTTTTCTTCTTGCAGAATACAGAGCTTCCGGATTCGGAAGCCCACACCATTATGTACTCGATTATAAGTTCAAGAAAATTAAGTTGTGGGTAGATGATACTGGATATGTGACGGAAGCTACTTTTCCGGGTTCTTTCAATCCTTGTAATGAATTATATACTACACCTCGCAATTTTTTAATTCGCATTGTAGAAGAGGAAGGCTTTCGATTTGTGGCATATATTGATGAAAATAAACAACTTTTGGGAGTCCGATGAACGACGGAAGGTAATAAAGTATCAACAAAGTTTTCAATCAGGAAAAGAGATTTAGCTCGGGGTTTTAAAATAACATTTTTTAACCTTTCTTCCACATTCTCATAATTTATAATGAAGGATATTAGATTTATTGTGATAAAAAAGTTATTTTTAACCAACAAAAATTTCAACAAAATAATTAAATTTTCAACAATAGAGGGGGATTAAAAAAAAAGGCATTTTTTTTAACTAGTTCTACTTTCAAACCAGTATTTAATTGAATATTCAACTTAGAAAAATGAATTTCCAACAAAATAGTGGAATTTTCAAACAAAAAAAAAAGATAAAAATTTAACCAAAAAGAGGTGTATTTTCAACTAAATGGTTGAATCTTCAAGGAAAAAACACGACTTTTTTAGAAGACCTTTTTTAACTTTTTTTCCAACAATAAATATGACTTATTAACAAAACAGTTAATTTTTCAGCTAGCAAAGGATTAATTTTCCACCAAATAGTGGAATTTTCAAACAAAAAAGAATAAAAGTCAACCAAAATCAGTTGCATTTTCTACCAAGAAAGAGGACTTTTATTCCATTAACGATAAATTTTCAACAATACAGTTGAATTATTGAACAAAAAAAAATGTTTTGAAAAAAAATTTCAATCTCCAACAAAATAATTAAGCTTTCAATAAAATGGTTAAATTTCTAATCAAATAGCTGAATTTTTAACATAGAAAGATGAAATTTCAACCAAGAAGATAAATTTTCTACCAAAATACGAATTTTCAAAAAAGACTATTTTCAACCAAATAGTTGAAATTTCCTATTTTTGAAGAGTTCTTTTTTGGCTGTTTTTGAAAAATTTCTGCTTTTTTCCCTTTTTCTCTTTTTTTTTCGCTAAAATTCGAACTGAAGTAATAAAGTCCAATAAGGAAATTCAACTGTTTTTGACTTAAAAGTCTATTATTATACTTTCGGTTCAGAATTTATCTGGATTAGTGGAAAATTTTTTTTTTTTTTTTTGGAGATTCATCTCTTTGGTTGGTAATTTAATTATTTCATTTTTAGAAAATTATTATTCACTGTTAAAAAATCGTCGTTGAGATTGAATGTTAAAGCGATTTTTTTTAAGATTCATAATTTCAGTTGAAAATTCATCTCTTTGGTTAAAGGTTAATCTTTTTTTTTTAATTTACCTTTCTGGTTGAGAATTCAACTATTTTGTTAAAAATTCCTCGTTTTTTTGTTTGAATTTAACTGTTTGAAATTTTTGTTCAAAACTGATATTTTTTAATCAAAAGTGATATTTTCATGTTGAAAGTTCCATTATTTGGTTGAAAATTGATGTTGTGTTAAAAGTCACCTTTCGTGGTTGCAGATTCATTCTCTCTTATCTGAAAATAAACTTTTTTATCGAAATGTCATTTTTTCGAAATGAAAATTCAACTATTTGTTTGAAGATTCATGTAATGTTGAAAATTGATTTATGATTCAAAGAAGATTCATGTAGGTTGAAAATTTAGCTATTTGTTAAAAAATTAAACAATTGTCTTAAAAGTTTAATTATTGCATTAAAAAATTAACTATTTCGTTAAAGTGATCTTTTTGGCCGAAAAGTCTATTATTATGTTGAAGATTCGTTTTTTCGGATTGAAAATTCATCTTTTATGGTAGAAAAGTCAACTTTTTTGGTTGCAGATTCATTCTCTCTTGTCTGAAAATGAACTTTTTTTTATCGAAAAGTGAACTTTTCGAGTTGAAAATTCATATTTATTTGAAAATTCGCGCATTTTGTTGGAAATTCATTTTTCGGTAAAAAATTAATCTTCTTGGTAGAAAATTAATATCCTTAGTTAAAAAGTCTTCTTTATTGGTTGAAAATTCTATTTTTTTGTTGAAAATTCGTCCTCTTTAGGTAAAAAATTAATATTCCTGGTAGAAAATTAATCGTCTTCGTAGAAAATTAATCTCCTTCGTTGAAAATTCATATTTATAGGTTGAAAATTCAGTTATTTGTTAAAAAATTTGACTATTGTGTTGAAAGTTGAATTGTTGTATTGAAAATTTAACTATTTAGTTAAAGTAATCTTTTTGGTCGAAATTTGAATCATCATGAGTGAATAACAGAAAATTTTTAACGTCTCTTTCAGACTAGATGGAGTTATGAATTAAAAATCATTTTTAAATAAATTTTTTCTGAAAAAAAGATCTCTTCCTTTCACTCCAATGAGATTCGAACCACCTACCTTTTGATTTCAGTCAGGTGCTTTTTCCATTAAGCTGCTAGAAGATCTGTGGTTCGAATCCCAGCGAAGTGAAAGGAAAACATCTTTTTTTTCAATAAAAAAAATGAATTAAAAATGCAATTTTTTATCGAAAAGTCAACATTCCGATTAAAAAATTTAACTCTCTTGTGAAAAGTTGCTCTATTTAACTAAAAAATCTTTTCATCATCGTGCGGAATTCAGGCTGACCTAATTCAGGGCTGAAAATGGGGAAAGGGGTTGAAATTCTTTGTTTGGGATCAGTGTCTTGTCAAAAAAAAAATTTTCAACAACAACAAAAACTAAAAAATAGTTACAGTTTCAAAGTGATGAATTTTCAACTAAAATGATGAATCTTCAACTGGAAAAGTGGAATTTTCAACCAAAAAGATCAATTTTTAAATAAAATTATGAATATTTAACTGGAATACTTGAATTTTCAACCAAAAAAACGAATTTTCAAACGAGAAGATTAACTTTCTACCAAGAAAAATGATTTTTCAACAAAATACATGAATTTTCAAAAAAATAGTTCAATTTTTTACTAAAAAAGACAAATTTTTAACCAAATAGTTGATTTTTGAAATAAAAAATATCAATTTTCAACCAAAAATGGAATGATTAAATTTTTAGTTAAAAAAAAATTAATTTTGAACCAAACTGATGAATTTTCAACTAAAATTTTGAAATATTCAATTGGAAGAGTTAGTTAAATTTTCAGTTGAAAAAAAAATAATTTTCAACAAAAAAAACTCATTAAAAAAAATAGTTACATTTTCAAACAAACTGATGATTTTTCAACTATTATGATGAATTTTCAACCAAGAAAATTAATTTCTACCCAAAAAGACGAATTTTTAACTAAAAAAGATAATTTTTCAAAGAAAAATTGAATAGCTAAATTTTCAGTAAAAAAAAAAGTAATTTTCAACCAAAGAGATGAATTTTTAACCAAAGTGATGGAATATTTAACTGGAATAATTACATTTTCAGTTTAAAAAACAATCATTTTCAACCAAAAGAAAAACAATTTTCAATAAAATAGTTAGTTTGAACTGTAATAATTAAACTCTCGTAAAAAAAAATTAATTTTCAGATAAAGAAAAAACCAATTTTCAACAAAGAAGCTCAGTTTTCGACCAGAGATGAATTTTCTATTAAAATGATGAACCTTTATCCAAAAAAATTAATTTTTAACTAAAGAGTTTAACTTTCAGCAAAGTAATTAAATGTTCATTCAAAAAAGAAAGAATTATGAATAAAAAAATATAGTAGTTGATATTTCAAACAAAAAAGATTTTAATTTTCAACTAAGATTTTTCTATCAAGCGAGAGAAAATATTACAAACAAACTGATGAATTTTCAACAAAATACATGCATTTTCCACTAAATACTTGAATTTTCAACTAAAAACGATCAATTTTCAACCAAAAATAGAATAGTTAAATTTTCAGTTAAAAAAATTAATTTCAAACAAAAAATGCAATTTTGTGATTGATTATTATTATTTTTGGAGAATTCAATCATTTGGTTGAAAATTCATCTTGTAGGTTGAAAATTCAACTATTTTGTTGAAAATTCAATGATTTTGTGAAAAATTTAACTATTTTGTTAATATGCAACTGTTTTGTTGAAAATTCTTCGTTTTTGTATCATTTTGGATTGAAAATTCGAGTGTCTTCTCAAAAATACGTCTGTTTTTCTTTGAAGTATAATCTTTTTTGTTTGAAAATTCAACAACTTGGTTGTAAATTCATCTTTGTTGGTTACAAATTCAACTATTTTGTTGAAAATTAAATGATTTTGTTCAAAAGACATATTTTCTAATCGAAAACTCAACTGTTTTATCGAAAGTCTGTCCTTTCAGATAAAAAATTTATCCTTTTGAAAAGAAAATTCAATTTTCAACTACAAACTTGGTCTTTTTGTCTTGAAAATGTTGAATTTCAATTTGTTTGAAAACGTGTCTTGTTTTATTTTGAAGTTTAATTTTATTAATTTTTCTTTTGCTTGGAAATTCGACCATTTGGTTAATTCATCTTTGTAGTTAGAAAATGAAACTATTCGGTTAAAAATTTCACTGTTTTCTTGAAAAAATCCTTAATTTTTCTTGAAAATGTAACTATTTGGATGTAAATGCAATTACGTGGTTGATTATAATTTTTTATTTTTGAAAATTCAACTATTTTGTTGCAAATTTAATGACTTTGTTGTAAATATAACTATTTTTGTCAAAGGGTCATCTTTTTGGTCAAAAATTCAACAGTTTTATTGAAAATTCATCTTTTTGGATGAAAATCCATCCTTTTAGATTAAAATTTTATTTTCTTTTTGGTAGAAAAGTTCCTAATTGTAAATTCAACTATTTTGTTAAAAATGTATCTTGTTTGTTCGAAAATTTAACTGTTTTGTTGAACATTCGTCTTTTTGGATAGAAAAAATCATCTTTGTTGAAAATGAACTTTTTTGTTAGAAATGCATATCTTTTTGTAGAAAATCGATCTTTTTTAATTTAGAATTCCACTATTTTGTTGAAAATGCAATATGTTTCTTGAGCAAGTCATACTGAATTCAATATGTTACCTATACATTAATTTTATTTAAAAGAATTTATTTCCCTGTTTTTATGAAAAATCACCCTATTTCCCCTGGTTTGAGAGGATTTTGGGCTGTGAATATATTTCATGAGGAATTTTGATTTGATAACGTGAATAAGAAGGGAAGTATAGGCTATATTTATTTACAGTTTATTTAAATCTTGAAATGTATAAATAAATCCAGGTAGAAACTAACTCAGTATTGAAAAATTCTGCGAATCTGTTTTTGAAATTTTTTAGTTTTGGTAATTTTTGTTAGAAACTCGAAAAGTGGAATATTCCTATTCGTATATTTTTCGTCTTTTTCTCATATACGGTCAGAATTGAAAAATTGTTTTTCGGAATATATTCATCTGGACTTAGGGCTATCTAGCACGAACTACTGTATTTTTGTAACAATAACTTGCGTTTCTCATCTAGTAGAACAAAACCATTTTTTAGGTTTCACGTCAAAATTGTAAAATATTTTGTAAAATCCGGAAAAAATCTTAGTTATATTGCCTCAAAAAATTTAGAATAAATGAATGGTCATAAAAATTTAAAAATATGGAATTAAAAAAATGTGTTTTATTGTGACTTTGTAAATCGCGAATACACAATTGAAATTATTCAATTGGAGGCAGTTTTTGAGATGGGAAAAATTCCATAATTTGCTTCAAATTTTTTTTCCCTCTTGACAGAAAATTTTTTCTAAATTGCTAATTTCATTCTATGCTGTATGAATATTCATTTCTTTTGGTTGAAAACGCAACTGGTTGATTGAAAATTAATCTGCATTAGTTGAAAATTAGTTTTTTTTTCGCTAAAGAATAATTTTTTAACTGAAAATTTAACAATATCATTTTTGTGTGAAAAATGTATCTATGTTAGTTAAATATTCAACTGCTTTATCGAAAATTTATTTATCTTGTTAAAAATTCATATTTTTGGTAGAAAATTAACCTTTTTGGTTGAAAAATCATGTTTTTGGGTCAGAAATTCATCTATTTGGTTGAAAAATGATATCTTTGGGTTGAATGTTCAACGTTTTTCTAGAAAAATATTCTTTTTCGTTTGCAAATCCATCTGTGTTGGTACGAATTCAATCTTTCTTTCTTTTAATTAACTTGAAAGTAAAATTTCTTTTCGAAAATTCATATTTTCAGCTTAAAAATTCAAGAGTTTCGTAGAAAATGTATCTTTTTGGTTTAAAATTTGAACTAATTTGTTGAAATATAATTTTTTACTAAAAATTCATATTCTGGGTTGAAAAGTCGACTATTTTGTAGAACATTCATGTCACAAAGCAGGTTGCAATGCAACGATATCCATACAGTGAAAACGTAAGGATGAATTGTGTTGCAGGTAGAATCAGAACAATATTCACTTTATCTTGGTTATGTTTCGAATACTTCGCGGACGTGGTGTACGAAATGCCTAGTCATTTTGTTTGTTATGATTTGCATTTCCTACCTCAAGTAGGTGATACTTCGTATGCCAAGTGGTTGGTACTTTATGATGACTTTATGACCTTGAAATCAATTCTAAATTCTCCTAACGTGAATAGTCAGAGGCGTATGAAGCGTTTCCTGTGAACTTTCCTGCATGGTGAAAAATATTCTGCAAATTGTTTTCCAATACGAGGACCAGAGTAAACTAAATATTCAACAAAAATAAGAACGAAAGTTTGCTTTCAAACGTAAAAACAAATACGGTTCCTGATTATGTACTTTAAACGTTGGGGGGGGGGGGTCTGAGCATCACGTTCAAAATAAAAATGTTCTCTTCAATAATAATCGTTCCAGATACTCTGTCGCTCACTTGCCGTGTAGCATTCGCACTACCACTGGCAATTTTCGTTGTATGTAAATGATATCCCAAAATTATTATTTAATTACCACTCTCTTTTTTCTGCGTTTGAACCGCATCGTTTGAAACTGTGTTAGATATAATTCTTGCAGGATAAATAGAGACAATGTTGTAAGCATTTATGTTGGAATAAGGCTACGAAATGACGTTTTTATGGTTGGGTTCGAACTACATGGATGGAAATTCTTACAAAAGGACTCAAACCCATTTCGCCGTGAAAAATAATCCGAGTCCTAGCAGCCTTCCAAATGTTCAAAACTATACTATCCACAAGAGGATAAGCAGTGAGGGAACGCATTGGCTATTAAAGAAAAGTCCCATAAGAAAAGAACCAGGGCGAAGAATGCAGCAAGGACATCATGGAAGACCGTAAATTACAATCATCGGACCACCATCTAATACATAAGGTGAGTTTGGTGGCGTAGTGACTAGTTGTCTAGTCCCACTTAGTGCATAAACACATTTCCACTTCCTGTCGAAAAAAGCCAAATGCTTTGTCATTTAATTAGTGACGCGCATGAATGGATGAATGAGATTACCACTGTCTCTTTTTTCTGAAAAGTTAGAGTTGTAGAGATCTGGAGTTTGGACATCGCGTCGGCTCAGTCAGCTGAGATCGGCGTGTTTAACTAAATTGGTTTTACAGTAATAGATGATTGAAATTAATTATTAATTATTATTATAGGGGTGGTAGTATTAGGTCATTAAATTTTATACAATACATTTTTACATAGAAAAGAAAAGTCTTAATTAAAACTTTGAAGCTTTACGTTATATGGATTGGAACCATGAAGTAAAAACTATTCACTACTTTTCACTTAATTATTAAGAAAGGAATTTAACAGGGAGTTCTGGAACTGAGAATTTGGAATAGAATTGAAGAAAAAACCTCATTAATATTTCATAGAATTTTGGTAAAATTGTACATATAAAAAAATATAGTAAGATACTAAGATATATGTTCCGTTGAACATCCTGTAGTTCCTTGACGAGATTCAATTATTTCTGCCACAACATATTTTTCTCATACATGAAGAGTCTGTCCATAAGGTAGAAAGTAAATATCGCAGAAACTGCTCGAATGAGAGGTAATTTATTTTTCTTTATTCTTCTAAAAAAAGTATGATATATATCAGAGTCAAATTAAAAAAGAGTATCTTGAATTTTGTTACACGTTTATAAAATTGAATAATACAAAGTTTGGGATATGTTGCAGATGCCAAAGTAATTTTCGAGGTAAGATATACTAAATAAATTATTCTTTCAATTAGCAAAGTAAAAACTGCATGGTGTAAGCTTGAAATTGGGATTTTGAAATAAAAATTCATGAAGCAGTTGGGGAAATAAAGATTTGAGCACTGTGCGGATCATTTTAATGCATTGCATTGGTTTTCTGGAAATATCTTTAGAGAAGTATTATACATATGCAATTACAAATAAAGCGAATGAACTTTTTGAGTTGAATTAACATTAATATATACATTTTAACTAATCGACTTATAATTTCTCAGTTTAACAGAATTTTCCTCCGAGCTCGATAATGATGGGTCCAATGATGTCAGTAGGGGGACCTTGGACTAGAAATAGTCTTCCAATTGGACCAAGGATTATTTTTCCGCATGGATTCATGCACCCACATGTATATACAGATCAGGGGGCCTGCCTTCAAATTTAAGTAAGAATACTGTTTACATGTCACCGATTATTAAAACCCGAATGTAGTAAAAACTAGGGGAAGCGAATATGACAAGGAAAGTTATAAAAGAACAAGTAAAATATTGCAATTAGGAAAAAATTCACAGAAAAAACAAACACTTAATTTAAGAAAGAATTTCTAATATTTAAGGATTTCGGGGAATTCGTTGAATTTCAGGGATTTCAGAGAATTTAAAGAATTTAAGAAATTCAGGCAATTCAAAGAATTCAGGGAATCCAGAAAATTCAAGGAATGCAGGGAATTCAGTGTCTACATGAAACTCGGAGACTTCATGCAACTCAAATAATTCAAGAAATTGTAGGAATTCATATAAATCAACGATTTCAGAGAATTCAAGTATTTCAGACAATTCCAGGATTTCACGGAATCTAGGAGTTTGAGAGAATTGAAGGATTTCATAGAATTCAAAGTATTCCAGGAGTTCATGGAATTCAGAAAATTCTAATGATGCAAGTATTCCCGGGATTTCATAGAATTTCATGGAATTATATACATTTCACGGATTTTGGAAATTATAAGAAAATTTAGAGAATTTCGGGGAATTCAGAGAATTCAGACTATTGTAGGAATTCAGGGAAATAAAAGATTTCAGAGAATTTAAGGATTTCAGAAAAGAAAGGAATTGAGAGATATTTAGGAATCCAGAGAGCTCGACCTATTTAAGAATTTCAGGGATTTCAGGAAAATTAGAGAAATCAATGATCAGAGAGAGTTCAAGGTTACAGAGGATACTAGCTATTCAACGAGTATAGGGAATTTAAAATATTCAAGGAATTTTAGCATCTCAGGGAATTTATAGTGTTTCAGAGAATTCAGAGAATTTTATTGAATTCACAGTATTTCAGCAAATTCAGAGCTTGTAGGGAATATGAGGAATTCAAAAAATGTAGAATCTTTCCGAAATTCAGTGAATTTGAAGATTTCATACAATTCAGCGATTTCAGAGACTTAACTGAATTCAGAGAATTTAAGGAATTCTGGGATTTTTTGGAACTCTGAGAATTGAAACAATTTGAGGTATCAATGGATTTCAGAAAATCCAAGGATTCCAGCGATTTCAGTGCATTCAGGAAATACAAAAAATTCCGTAAATTAAAGAAATACAGAAAAGTACGGAAAATCAAGGAGAGCAAAAAATTCAAAACCTCAAAAATTATAAAACTTAAAAATAAAGAACTTTAAAACGTAATAAATCGTAAGTCAACGCGCTTTTGAGTCTAGCGGATGTCAACTAAAAATTTTTATTTTGAATGATAGCTTGGCATTTAAAAAAATGTATTTGTAGGACTATGTAATATTATATATTTTCAAAAATTAAGTGTTCAGGAGAAAAGAAATTCATATCTCTCACTCGTCCAAGTAAGAATAATTTTAAACTATATAATTCAACTTCTATTTGCACTTCGGTCATTTGGCTTCGGTCATTGCTAGAATGTAGGATTTATAAAATTGTCTTCTCTATTAACGACTTACCGTAAAAAATATGAATATTTTTATTCCATCGAAGAGTCCAGCAAAACTGACAGACAAGTTAAATGTAATCCAAGTTTTGAAATATTCACACCTATCATCAATATATTTTTAAAAACATGTTTTCCTAGGCTGGCCCTTATTTCTTAATTTTCGAATTTTTTTGTGCTCACCTCTCAGTTTTTCTCGAATGCCAAAAAAAATCTCCAAATTTAAGCGAAATCGGTTAATATTCAGGTGTTGCGCAAAGACCAGGAAGGTCTTCATTGATTTAGCATGGGAAAAAGTCACCTTTTTATAAATATAATCCCTAAACGTTATATGTTATATATAATTTCGTATTTTATTATATTATTCAGAATTCGTCAGAGATTAAGAATGAATCTTAAATTTCGAATGATTCGTAATATATCATCGTGTTTAAATATTAGACTTACAAAAAGGTGACTTTTTGCTATGTTGAATAAACAGACAACTTCATGGTCTTTGCGGGGCCCCCAAATATCAATCGATTCCGCTCAAATTTCGAGGAGACTTTTTTGAGTTATTGGATAAAACAGGGTTGGGGAGGAGGAGAATCAGAGCAGGACAATTCTTTTGAAAAATCTACCGAGTATGAATAACAACCACCATAATGTTTTTCTGTACAATTTGATATACCAAAAACGTTCATATGTTAACAGAGGTTTTTTGACGGAAATTTTTTTTGTTTATTTGAGATTTTCATAAATTTAATATTCTATTAATTCAATTCAAAATCATGTATTTTATAACAATTTTTTCTTCCTCCTAGGACGAGTTCAAAAACTGCAAATTTGAAGCTCCAGCCATTCACGGTGATTATTGGACCCCTGCTGGATATACAGGGCATTTGCTTAATCGTGGATGAAGTGAAGTACACAGCAAGATCGATGCTTCATGTCATTGACATGAATTTTAAGATATTTTTCAGTTTTTATTGCTTATACCCGCGTTATTCTGAGTCTATGTGGCTCTTTATTCAATCAGTGATTTACGAAATCCGCAAACCCGGCCCCGGGGCGGAAACCCTATTACGACATGGCAGCCACATACCTGCTGTTTGCCATGACACCTTCCTGAAATAAATCGACCTCGTGTGTCGCACTCTTTCGGCCCACGAAGTTCGAAGTGAGAAATTTCGGAGCGAGACAGTACACCATGTTCAAATCGTAGCAAGTTAGACAGAGACGCGAGAAATCAATTCTGGAAGAACCCGTAGTTACTCAAAATGGCTCTCCGAGACACCCAGCTTAGCCCCGACGCCATATGGCGTCTATTGTCGCGTGCTCTAGCTCTGACTCCTGGAAAACGCTTGATCACGCGAACCTAAATTCGTACTTTGCGGGTCAAACATTCCGCCTGTCTCTTCACAACGAGGGTATCTTAGCTAACACAAACTAATAAGCCAAAAAAGAGGCACACAATGCGCACGCGGTTCCACCCGGTCGTCCAAGTGTGAGACAGTGTCGTAGCTGGAAAGTTAATTAGTCGTGGTAAAAAGGCGATCACCTTCCTTGAAGTCACTGGGCAAGGTCCATTTAATCCGCTCAGTCCATTTTACTTCTCCTAAAATTCAATGTAACCTCAGCTTGTCGCCACCAATTCGGTCTTCCGATTTCACCCCGCACTACCGTCATTCCTTGTGCAATACCAACTGACTCCTTCGCGTCTGCTCCGTCGTCGTTCTACCACTTTGCGATGAGCCTTTCAGATTTTGTGTTGTGTCCTTTGTTTGGCTCGAAGGAACGGAAGAGGTCTGACAAACTACGTCCGCCAATGAGCGTCTTCGTACCTGTATTGGTCGTGCTGATTGGGTCTAACTAGCGGGCTACTGAGACTCCCATCGGTAGGTAGAAAATGACCGCCCGACCATGTGGTGATCAGCAAGTGCTACCTCTCGTAGCTAGTTGTGGAATTACTGCATCGTGTTTATTGGTCTGGCTGCCTGGCCGCTGGATTCCTCTTGGCCACATAAACGCAGTATTTGACTCAGCCGTTCGAACGCGGCCAGTAGAACCTGACAGCCTGCTCATCCATGCCAAGGCATGGTCGTCTAGCAACGTCGCCACCGACTATTTGCCTAAATATGTGATGTTGCAGCATTGACTGTGTCCGACATGGCGATCGATCTGGTACTGCATCTCGCTGCTGGTCATGGAATCAACATTTGTGAGTTCCCCTTCTGGTAATGATTTCAATGTAAACTAGCAGCGAAAGATATGAATTTTCGACTAAAATGGCATAATTAAATTTTCCGTTAAACAAATTTACAAGTTAAATTTTCAGATAAATAAATGTTATTTTTAGCCAAAAGAAAAACAAATTTTCAACAAAATTGTTCAACTTAAACCAAAGTGATAGATTTTGAATACAAAGCATTAATTCCCAATAAGAAATGTAATTATTAATATTTGAAAAAAAAAAATTTGAATTTTCTAAAAATTATTTGAATCCTTAACCAAAACCGACTAACTTTTAAACCAAAAAGAGGAATTTTTGACAAAGAAGTTGACTTTAACACCCCAAAAATTATTATCTCACTCGCAGAACAAAGAGGACAAAGCTTGAAAATTTCTGAAAAAACTCAACTGTCTAGCATTACCGTAGGAAAAGAGAGTTATGAATAAAAACCGTTTGTTTACACAATCAGTTGTGTGAAGATGCATTAACTATTACATCAAAAACTGAAAAAATATTGTGATAAGTAATAATAAATTGTTTGGATAATTATTTATAAGTTTAATTTATTTTTGGTTCGCTCTAACTGAGATGTTAATAAGTTGAAAAATTCGAGAAAGAAAACCGTCACTTTCCAACCCTATTGTAAGAGAAAACTGCTAACAACAATAATACATTTTTCAAACAGTTTATGTGAACATCTAATCATCAGTGAAAAGTAGCATTTGAAGTATTAGAAACAATGTTTATTAAAAATCTGCAAAACAATTATAATTAGCGCCAGAAACTTGGATTTATGGCTGTTATATTCAAAAAGCAATTCTTCAATTGTATGTTATAGCTGATTGTGAAGAGAAATGTTGAGTTTCAACGTGATTTACATAATATTGACAATTCTAGGTAAAATTTACAAAAAAATATTTCTTTCTAATGGGAAATGCCTGAAAATTTGAGTAAGAAAATAGGACCACCCTAATGTATAAGCAAAATAATTCTAAAAACTGCTGGGTATGGAAGATTGATGCTATAATATAATGCCGCAAAGTTTGAAAATGTCCAAATTTCTATAGGATACTTTTTAAAACAATTATCTTAATATATTTCATTAGGAAATTTTTTTTTTAATTACTCAGTCAAAATTGATTTTAAGAATGCATAGTGTGGCTAGAAGTATGCAAACATCGGTTTCACGAACGAGGTTGATTGTAGTGATAATCATTTTTACTTGAGAAAATGTTTTAAAACCTTTAAAATCTTTTGAGGTTTCTTGAAATTTTTGAAAGCCCTTGAATATTCCTTCTTTTTTTTAATGCCCTGAAATCATTACATTCCTTTAGAATCTTTTCAAATTTTCATAGTCTATTAAAAATACCCTAAGATATTTCAAATCTTTTGAAACACCTTAAAATCTCTCTAAATTATTGAAATCAATTGGAAATTTCTTGTAATCTTTTAAAATATACTAAAATCTTCGAAATTCCTTAAAATATTCGGTAATATCTTGAAACATTTGTCAACCTGTGAAATCCTTCAAATTATTGAAATCCATAAAAAATTCATTGGAATATTTAAAAATACCCTAAAGTGTTTCAAAACCTTCTAAAATACCTTGAAATTTTTCAAAAGCTCTTGAATATTCCTTGAAATTTCAAAGAAATACCCTAAAACATTTCAAATACTTTGAAATTTTTTTAAATACCTAGAAACTTTTTAAAGCTCTGGAAAATTCCTTGGAATCTCTTAAAGTATCCGAAAATTTTCAAATTTCTTTAAAATCTTTGATAATACCTTTAAAATATTTTAAAACCTGTGAAATCCTTCAAATTATGAAAATCAATCAAAAATTCGTTGGAATCTTCAAAAATACCCTAAAATGTTTCAAAACCTGGAAAGCCTTTAAATATTCCTTGAAAATGTTTCAAAGCTCTTGAATATTCCTTGAAATTTCTAAGAAATACCCTAAAATATTTGAAATCCTTTGAAATTTTTTGAAATCCCTTGAAACTTTTGAAAGCACTTGGAAATTCCTTGGAATCTCTTAAAGTATCCTAAAATTTTTTAAATTCTTTAAAATCTTTGATAATAGCTTTAAAATATTTAGAAACATATGAAATACTTCAAATTAATAAAATTGATAAAAAATTCCTTGGAGTATTGGAAAATACCCTAAAATGTTTCAAAACCTTCAAAACCTTCAAAACCTTTAAAAATCCCTTGAAAATGTTTCAAAGCTCAAGAATATTCCTTGAAATTTCTAGGAAATATCCTAAAATATTTCAAATCCTTCGAAATTTTTTTAAATCCCTTGAAAGTTTTGAAAATACTTGGAAATTCCTTGGAATCTCTTAAAGCATCCTAAAATTTTTTAAATTCTTTAAAATCTTTGATAATAGCTTTAAAATATTTAGAAACATATGAAATACTTCAAAGATTTTACGCAGGTTTTTACTTCAGATTTCAAAAGTATGATCAACCCCTAGAAAAATTTTGGAACATTTGAAAATAATTAGTATAGAACACTCGAAATGGTTTCAGAACATTTGAGAAGATTTCAAAAGATTTCACAAAAATTCCCAAAGATTTCCAAAAGTTAAAAAAATCAGAATATTTCAAAAGATTGTATAAAAATTTTCAAAAGATTTCAAAAGATTTCACAAAAAATTCAAATTATTTCAGAAGATTTAAATGGTTTTACAAAGATTTCGAAGATTTCCAAAGATTTCACAAAAATTTCAAAAGATTATAGAAGATTGCAGAGACTTCACAAAGATTTTAATGATCCTACGAAGGTTTTTACTTCATATTTCAAAAGTGCGATCAACCCCTAGAAAAATGTTGGAACATTTGAAAATAATTGGTATAAAATACTTGAAATGGTGTCAGAAGATTTTAGAAGATTTCACAAAAATTTCAAAAGATTTTCCAAAAGTTTAAAAACAAATCAGAATATTTTGAAAGATTGCACACAAATTTTCAAACGATTTTCAAAGGTTTTAAACGATTTAAAAAGATTTCACCAAAATTTCAAAAGATTTCACAAAAATTTCAAAATATTTCAGATGATTTCAGAAGATTTCAAAAAATTTTCAAAAGATTTTAAAAGATTTCAGAATATTTCAAATGATTCAAAAAGATTTTCAAAGAGTTCATAACATTTCAGTCGATTTAAAAAAAGTGGCACAAAAATTTCAAAAGATTTCAAAAGATTTGAGATGATTGCAAAGAATTCACACAGATTTCAATGATTTTACGCAGGTTTTTACTTCAGATTTCAAAAGTATGATCAAACCCTAGAAAAATTTTGGAACATTTGAAAATAATTGGTATAAAACACTCGAAACGGTATCAGAAGATTTTACAAGATTTCACAAAAATTTCAAAAGATTTTCCAAAAGTTTTTAAAAAAATCAGAATATTTAAAAGATTGCACAAAAATGATCAAAAAATTTCCAAAGGTTTTAAACGATTTAAAAAGATTTCACAATAATTTTAAAAGATTTCAAAAAGATTTTAAAATATTTCAAAGGATTCAAAAAATTTCAGTAGATTTTAAAATATTGCACAAAAATTTTAAAAGATTTCAAAAGGTATCCAAAGGTTTCAAAAGATTTCACAAAAATTTCAAAACAGGTGTAAATGATACAAATTCCTCGAAAAAGTTGAGTTCTAAATGAAGATTTGAAGCACCGCATCCTTTCTTCTTCAAACCTTCCAATTCACAACAACTTCCAAGTACAACAATTTTCTTGTTTGCCCCTCAAAGTTTTTCTCACATCTTTTTTTTTTTCATTTCTTGATATGACACGATGTCAGGAATTTTTTTCTGAGGGTTGTTTTCTTTTTTTTTTGTTCCCAAATGTTTTTCTCATGTACAATTCATTTTAATTCTTGAAAAGTTTTTTGTGGTGTCCAAAGACACATTTTAAGACCGCTCTCTATGGAAACACCTGAATAGAGTGATTTCAAAGATTTGTTTTCCTTTGAAGGAATTTGCTTTTTTGCCTCCAAATGTTTTCGTCATCTTCCATTTAATTTATTTCTTGATATGATTTATGATATGTCCACAAACATACATTAAGACCTGCCTCAATGATCACAACTAACTGGGACGATTTTTGCAAATTTTGGCCCAACAAGTTTTTCTCATATACATTTTTTTCTATTTTTCGATATGTTGTAAAGGATGTCCAAAGAAACATTTTAAGACCGGTCTGAATTGGGCCCCAATAATTCGGTCGAGTTTCACTATTTGTTTTTGTTAGTGTTGTTTTTGTTTTTGGCGCCCATTAGTTTTCCTCATCTACAATTGTTTTTTATTTTCCGATATGTTGTTTGAGGTGTCCAAAGAAACGTTTTAAGGATGGTCTCAATTGACACACCTATTTATGATGTTTAATTTTCAGATTGCTTTTTAATTGTTTTGAAATTACAAATCTTCGTTTTCTTCTTACAGAATACAGTGCTTCCGGAAGCGAAAGCCCACACCATTATGTACTCGATTATAAGTTCAAGAAAAGTAAGTTGGGGGTAGATGATACTGGATATGTGACGAGAGATAATTTTCCGGGTTCTTTCAATCCTTGTAATGAATTATATACTACACCTCGCAATTTTTTAATTCGCATTGTACAAGAGAAAGGCTTTCGATTTGTGGCATATATTGATGAAAATAAACAACTTTTGGGAGTCCGATCAACGACGGAAGGTAATAAAGTATCAACAAAGTTTCCAATCAGGAAAAGAGATTCAGCTCGGGGTTTTAAAATAACATTTTTTAACCTTTCTTCCACATTCTCATAATTTATAATGAAGGATATTAGATTTATGTCAATAGCACTATCGGCTTCAATAACAACAATAACATTAAAATTTTCGATAGTAAATTTTCGAAGGAAAAATTTTCTGATGCAAAAATTCTTTCCCAAAAATATCAAAATAACTATCGGCTTCAATAACAAAAATAACATTGAAAAATTCGATAGTAAATTTTCTGAGGAAAAATTTTCAGGAGAGAAAAATGTTCCCAAAAATGTCAATAGCACTATCGGCTTCAATAACTACAATAACAAATAAAATTTTCGATTGTAAATTTCCTGAGGAAAAATTTTTTTCCCAAAAATGTCACAAGCACTATCGTCTTCAATAACAACAATAACATTAAAAAATTCGATGGTAAATTTTCTGAGGAAAAATTTTCTGAAGAAAAAATTTTGTCCCAAAAATGGCAGAAGCACTATCGGCTTCAATAACAACAATAACATTGCAAAATTCGATAGTAAATTTTCTACAGAAAACTTTTCAGGAGAAAAAATTTTTTCCCAAGAATGTAAATAGCACTATCGGCTTCAATAACAACAAAACCATTAAAAAATTCGATGGTACATTTTTTGAGGAATAATTTTCTGAAGAAAATTTTTTCCCCAAAAATGTCAAAAGAAATATCTGCTTCAATAACAACATCAACATTAAAAAATTGGATAGTAAATTTTCTGAGGAAAAATATTCTGGAGAAAAAATTTTTTCCAAAAAATATCAAAAGCACTATCGTCTTCAATAACAACAACAAAATTTAAAAATTCCATAGTAAATCTCCTGAGGACAAATTTTCTAAAAAAAATGTATGACAGTAAATCGATAGTAAATGACAGTAAATTTACTGAGGAAAAATTTTCTGGAAAAAAAATTTTTTCCCAAGAAAATCAAAAGCACTATCGGCTTCAATAACAACAATAACATTACAAAATTCGATAGTAAATTTTCTCAGGAAAAATTTTCTGAAGAAAAATTTGTTTTCCAAAAATATCAAAAGCACTATCGTCTTCAATAACAACAATAACATTAAACTATTCGATAGTAAATTTTCTGAGGAAAAATTTTCTGGAGAAAAATTGTTTTCCCAAAAATGTCAAAAGCACTATCGGCTTGAATAACAACAATAGCATTAAGAAATTCGATAGTAAATTTTTTGAGGAATAATTTTCTGAAGAAAATTTTTTCCCCAAAAATGTCAAAAGCACTATCGGTCTTACAACCAATGAAATACTGTGTATACATATACTACTATTTAAATTCTACTTTTATCCTGTTTATAAGGATAAATCAATCAATAAAAGTAAATCAATCTCAAGTCGCCAATTTTTAAAATGATTTATAAAATCAACAAAAAGAGATCTATCAGTAATGTCTGCACATCTTGACGGAGACTTCTAAGCACACTTCAGAGAAGAATTATGTAGGTTAAAATTATGTATTTAACAGTAGTTATTCAGACATTCAATTTTTGCTTTCTTCTTTTAGGCAAAAGTTACACTTCTTATTTAATCCTAATAATAAAGGTCTCATTTTATTCTTTAAGTGTTTCTTTATCATACTTTTTGGGTGGTGTTTATTAACATTTTAACTATAACTGTTTATAAAAATAATAACTGTATGATTCCTAAATTATTTTTGTAATAAAATCCACTCAAATACAATTGTAGAGAATCCTTCAACGAATAAAATGATGCCTTGATAATTATGATTATATTCAATTTATAACTTTTCCCTAAAGAGAAAGAAAAAACGAAAACTCTAAATAACTCCAGTTAAATAAACAATTTAAACCTGAATTATTTTTGACGGAAGTGGGCTCAAAAGCCTCCTTCAAGGTTCTTAGAAATTAATAACAGATCTATTTTTCCGATTTTATAAATCATTTTAAAGATAGGCGACTTTTGAGATTGATTGTACGTAGTGCGTACATCCATTTGTTATTCTACTAATTCGGCTTCATCTACTTATTTTATAATATCATCCTTAACTTACAACTCAGTACATTTTTCATTTCGTATATTTTACCAAAATTAATCATAAAATTATTAATCGCTGGGGAATCAAACTAAATTAATTTTTTATCATTATTTATGAAATGCGTAAATGCTAGCTACGCCTAACGTATCAATTGTTTAAAATCATAAACAATAACTATTTCGTAGCCTAATCGTAAGTGCAGTCATACAAACATATTTACAAAGCTTTTTCCTCACATTAAGCACATTCAATGTTCAGAAATTTTTCATGATTTATCCAAACATTGTCTTTGTACAAAAACTGTATTTTTATATTTTTAATTAACTGTAAAATCTATATATTAGTCACGAAATTTTTCCACACGGGACGTGAGGAATATCAGGATTTGCAAGTGGTCATTCGATTTTAATGAAACTTGGTGAAATTATATTGGTCAAAAGCGCTATAGGCCTCAATAACAACAATAACATTCAAATTTTCAATAGTAAATTTTCTGAGAAAAAATTTTCGCAAGAAAAAATTTTGTCCCAAAAATGTCAAAAGCGCTATGGGCTTGAATAGCAACAATAACATTCAAAATTTCATTCGTAAATTTTATGAGGAAAAATTGTTTAGAGAAAAAATGTTTTCCCAAAAATGTCAAAAGCACTGCAGGCGCCAATAACAACAATAACATTAAAAATTTCGATGGTGAATATTCTGAGGAAAAATTTTCTGATGAAGCAATGTTTTATCAAAAATGTCAAAAGCGCAATAGGCCTGAATAACAACAATAACATTAAAAATTTCAATGTTGAATTTTCTGAGGAGTAATTTTCTGAAGATAAAACTTTTTAACAAAAATGTCTAAAGCGCTATAGGCGTCAATAACAACAAAAACATTTAAAATTTCGATAGTAAATTTTCGGAAGAAAAATTTTCAGAAGAAAAAATTTTTTGCCAAAAATTTCAAAAGCGCTATGGGCCTCAATAACAACAATTTCATTAAAAATTTCGATGATAAATTTTCTGAGGAAAAATTTTCTCATGAAAATTTTTTTATCCAAAAATGTCAAAAGCGCTATAGGCTTCAATAACAACAATAACATTAAAAAATTTTTTAGTAAATGTTTTTGGAAAATTTTTCTGAAGAAAAAATGTTCTCCCAAAAATGTCAAAAACACTCTCGGGTTCAATAACAACAATAACATTAAAAATTTCCATAGAAAATTTTCTGAGGGAAAAATTTTCTGAAGGAAACATTTTTTACCAAAAATGTCTAAAGTGCTATAGGCCTCAATAACAACCATAACATTCAAAATTTCAATAGTAAATTTTATGAGCAAAAATTTTCTAGAGAAAAAATTTTTTCCCAAAAATGTCAAAAGCGCTATAGGCCTCAATAACAACAATACCATTAAAAATTTCAATTGTAACTTTTCTGAGGAAAAATTTTCTAAAGAAAAAATTTTTTCCACAAAAATGTCTAAAGCGCTATAGGCCTCAATAACAACAATAACATTCCAAATTTCAATAGTAAATTTTATGAGGAAAAATTTTCTAGAGAAAAAATGTTTTCCCAAAAATGTCAAAAGCGCTATGGGCCTCAATAACAACAATCACATTAAAAATTTCGATGGTAAATTTTCTGCATCACGTGTCGGGTATGTGGTTAAGACGGGGAATCGTGGAAACACGTACTGGAGAAATGTACAGGGGAAGATGAAGGGGGAAAAGCGTGGTAGATAGAATTAGGAGGATACTGAGCGGTGGCGGGCAAGGAGAAATTTGAATGAAGAGTTTATAAGTGAAAAGGAAACAGAGAATGCATGGAGGAGGACAAAACCAAAATCGTAACTAAAACTGGTGCAAGATAAATATGTGTAAGGAAAGTTAGTGTTGCGTGACTTGGAAAAGCTTGCACAGAAATGGTAATCAATTTTTTCAAATTAGAGGTTGAAATATTTTGATTTCAAATCATTTCAAATCAATAGATGTTCAGGCAAAACAATAATTGAGTAGGATTGCAAAACAAATAAAAGCTTTGTATTATTAAGCAGATTCAGAATCGTCTTGTAAAAACAATCATAGTTAAATTTTTAATATTTGAACTACAGTTAAATTTTAAATATCATGAATCAATTTATATTAAAAGTTGATCAACTTAAACAATTATAAATCGGAAGTTTTAAATTTTAAATTCCGACAATGTCTTTTGCAATTATATTTCATCTTGCCATTGGCTCTTACCTATTTTTATAACATGTTGAAATTTAATAAATGGTGGCTTGATTTTTTGTATAAAGCTTTATCTACAACTTCACTTTTTCCAATTTTGAAGACAAATTCTTTTATATCTGAAATAGTAGAAGCAACTTTTTAAAACAAAATGTTTTTGAGGAAACAATCGGATTCGAAGATTATCTACTTATTGATTAGATTGAACACAGTAGATTGTTAGGAAATTTCTTCCCGAAGTAATGTCACGCATTATTAAAATCCAACCATTTTTCTGGAATCGTCGACAGGCGAAAGTATCAAAGAATTCAATTACAAAAACTACTCAAACTACTGAGAAAAAAAAATTCTCGTAAGTTTTAAACTTTTAAAATTTTTTTTTCATAGAATACATACTTTATTTTTCAAGAGACTCCGTTTGTGATATTTTGAGTCATTGAATAGATTTTTAGTTTATTAGGTTCCTGGGCAAAACCCTGAAAAGTGTATTCAAAATTACAAAATGGCAGTTGTCACTGTTTTGACCTCCATTTGCAAAAGGGTAATGCATAAGTGTGAAGTGAGAATAAAGGCATAATTGTAGCTTATACACGTAATACTCTAAAAGTCTGAAAGTGAGCACATTTTGAAAATTTTTGAGACCACTTTTTTTCAAAATTTGAAAATTCTATGTGCGGTTGTTAGTAGTGCTCCAAGAGAAAAACAATTTATCCTCGTGAAATTTTTCGATAAAATTGAAATTATCAGAGTTATAGCATTTTCAAAATCTCAAAAAACAAAAGAAAATTGATATTTTAAGCCGAAAAACGCATGATATGAAAAAAGTCTATAAGAGAAAAACGTTTCTTTTTGAGAGCCCTACAAGATTATCATATCAACTTCTTGAATTTCCTCGAAAAATCAAAAATTCAAATTTTGATCGCACAAAAAAAAATAATTAAAAATTAAAAATTCAATTTCGCGGTGAAACTATGCAATACACAAAGAAAGATGAAGATACAAAAATCGTGCGACCAAAAAAGGTCTACAAATTTATTATTAATCACTTTTTGATAGGACGCGTAGTTTTATTCCTAAAAAATAACACTTAAAATAAAAAAATTTAATATATAAGCATAAAAATAAAAAAATTAAATTTTAAAAAAATGACACAAGAGACAAAAAAAAATTAAAAGACAAAAACTGCTCAACCAAAAAGATCTACAAATTTGTTATAAACTCTTACTATGAAAATACATCAAAAATGTAAAATTGACTTTGTGGAAAAATGGCACAAGCTGCAATAACCTTTTTTTTAACAACATTTTTCGCCTAAATTATATCCACAAATTTGCTTCGTACCATTTGACACTAGTTGCCGTATTTTCAGTTTAAATCATAAAAGAATAACGTTGAAAATAAGCAAATTAACTTTATGGAGAAACGACACTAGTTGCAATGAAATGTATAATAACAACATTTTTTGTTTAGGATGCACACTTTTTATAATTATAAAAACAAGACAATGAGAATACGTATATTTCAATACCAATGCATATTATGAATTGTTATAATATAAAATTATTGAAATGATAGATCTTTCAGAGTAGCTAAGGATAAAAATTAGTGCAAAATAAGTAGCAAATATTGCAGAAATAAATATGATATATTTGATATAATAGTGTTGAACATAGTGTAGAACATTCCAGATTTTGGACGAAATCGAGTGCGAAGCACGAGATACGTGATGAGTATGTGTTCGTTAAAGCCAAAGGAGCTTTAACAAAAGAGAAGTCACAATCACCAAATTACAGTTGTCGATGATTTGACATGCTTAACAAAATTATAGGCAAAGCTTCTAAACTTTTTTCATTTTCGGGTGCTTATACTAAAATTAATTTTTCCTACGGAAAGTCGAAAATAATTCTGATAAAATTGTAAGAATTTTTCATTTTATGCAGATTGAGAAATATAAATAACATATGAAATTTTTCCAAAACTGCGATTAAAAAATTATTTTCTTTTATTGCAATTTCGCCCAACCGCGAGATATTAAATATTATTCAAAAAATTTGAGAAGATTCCAAAAGATTACACTGAAATTTCAAAATTTCACACAGATTTTTCACACACTAAAAGGCTTTCTGGAATTCACCAATATTTCCAAATATTGAAAGATTCCACAAACATTTCAAATAGTCTAATATCTTTAAATCATTACAAAAGATTTGGAAAATATTTCTCAAGTAATTTAAAGAATTCTTAAACTTTTTGAAATGCGTCAAAAATTGACACAAAAATTTCAAAGATTTTGCGAACATTTCAAAAGATTCCAAAAGATTTTACAGAGATTTCAAGATTTTACATACATTTTTATACTTTAAAAGAGTTCTAGAAATTCCCAAACATTTCAAATATTCTATTATGTGTTCAATTCTTTGAACTACAAATGACTTGAAAATTTCCTATCTTTTCATTTTTCTGTTTCATATATTCTGTTGTTATAATTGACAAAATAAATTATTAATAAGAACAAAGCAAAATTCTTATAGAGTGAAGTTAAGTCTTCGAACAAATCGTAACATAGTCGTGTGCGATATCGAATTATTTAATAATGGACAAAGAAGTATAATATTTAATCAGATTTCGACTTTGAATATTCATTGAAGAATGCTAATTATCGTTAGCGCGTCTGAGTGGCAAAAGAACGCTCCCGCGAGCTGTCCTGTCTGGTAGCGCACATCTTTCGCATTCCTCGGAAAAATTAGGGCGAGAAAAGAGAAAAGACGCAAGGACATTCGTCGGATTTATGGCTCTGCAGCAAGACTACTATGATGACATAATTTTCGACGAAATAAATATACAAATGGCCCTTATATGAATATAAGCTGGAAAGGGGGATTTATGTTCGCTCCAAAGGCCTGAGAAATGGTTGTATTCATGCATGCATTATATAAAATATAATGAAAATGATGGATATATTATATTAGTATATTCACCAATAGAATTAAAGATGACCGCCAGAGTGATACAATTTGTATTATCAACGTCCAATAGTGAGATATTTGCGATATTGGTGGAAAATAATAGACTTCTTCGTGGAATGTTTGTATTAAGAAGCGGCACACAGCAACGGGTTAAAATTAACATGGATAGCGGCGAGTTTAAAGAGATGACCACAGAAGAAATACAGGAATCTCCCTTAGGCAGGGATCGCCCAATATTAAGGAATTTTCAAATAATAAGGGTAGACAAATTTCAACATCACCATTATTAAAAATTTTTTCATAAAATAACACTAAAACGTTATAGTGACAACGAAACTTCATTCTTCAAATTCGCTCGATTTTTCCTGATTTCTCAACGACCAATTTTTCCTCTCTACTAACGATTAGTATCCAAAGATCAGCGCATAAGTTTTGCAAAATTTCTATCATCAAATCTTGTATAATTGAAATAAAATAATTCCAGTTTAAAGTATCTATCTTTATTTCAACCGAAACCAAAAAGATAAATTTTCCACGAAAAATGGAAAGGTAAAATTCAGAAAAAAATTACTTTCCACAAAGAACAGGAAATTTCAGCAAAATAGTCCAATTTTCAAGCAAATACGAAAATTGTTAACTGAAAATAAAATCGTCAGGAACATGTTAGTTCTGTGGGGCATAGTTTACTGAGACTTAATGGATTTGAAACTGTGCTTTGATTGCTAACTCAACAAGAAAATCTTTTAATCGTGTCACAGTTTTTGCACTTCAAATTGTCCACACCAACGTCTGTAGGTGTGTAAAGTGCGTGCAAGTACCAAGATCAAATATTTTTGGTTAGATTTGGGTGGTTAGCAGACACCATATACAGGAAAAGGATTTGCTTCTAAAATTATCGAAGTATCACACATTCAAACATCGAAAATTATGAATTTGTTAAAAAAATGTAACCTGCGCCCAGCAAAAAGTTCCTGTACAGGAACCTCGAAGGATTCTGGGCATGTTCTTCGACATGAACCTGAACATTTTCTGTACAGAAAACTATACTCGATCATTTAAAGCTTCCTTTGTTGGTGCAGTTTCCGTTTCAGGATTATGTACAATTTTCTTCATCGAATTCCTGCACAGAAACCATCAAGATTTCCTCTCCAGTTTCGTGTATAGGCTCGTGTTTAGCAACAGGTCCAGGATACTCCGAGGTCCAATTTAAGTCTAAGATGTCCACTCCAAAGTTTCAGCTCCAAAAAGATTAATTTTTTTACCAACAAAAAAAATGAAATTTGAACCAAAAATGGAATAATCAACTTTTTGGTTGAAAAAATTAATTTTCAATAAAAAAGACGCATTTCCAACAAAATAGTTACATACTTAACCAAAAAAATGAATTTTTCAACTGAAATGATAAATCTTGAACTAAGAAATTGAATTTTTAACAAAGTGGTTAAACTTTGGACTGAATAGTCAAATTTTCTACCATATTACAAAAATGTTTACCCAAAAATACTGAATTTTGAAAAAAAAATTTCCTTTTCACTCCGCTGAGATTGGAACCACAGAACTTCTGATTTCCGGTCAGGTGCTTTTCCCATTAAGCTACCAGAGAGATCGAGAGAAGAGACTTTATTTCAGAAAATATACGCATTATCATGCTAGATGGTACAAATAAAATTTTTAAAGGAATCTGTATTATCACTAGAGAATAACAGCAAATTTTTAACGTCTTTCTCAGACTATATGGAGTTCTGAATTAAAATTATTTTTAATTAATTTTTTTTTAATCTTCTTCTTTCCACTCCGCTGGGATTCGAACTACAGAACTTCTGATTTCCGATCAGGTGCTTTTCCCATCAAACTACTAGAGAGATCGAGAGAAGAAACTTTATTTCAGAAAATATACGCATTGTTATGCTATATCATGCATTGTTATGTTATGTTATAATAAAAATCAAATTTTTAAAGGAATCTGTATTATCATTAGAGAATGACAGAAAAATTTCAACGTCTTTGTCGGACTAGATGGAATTATGAATAAAAAATTATTTTTAATTTTGTTTTTTCTGGAAAAACGATCTTCTTTTCACTTCGGTCGGATTCGAACCACAGGACTTCTGATTCCCAGTCAGGTGATTTTTCCGTTAGGCTACTAGACAGATCGAGAGAAGAAACTTTATTTTAGAAAATATGCGCATTATTATGCTAGATGGTACAAATAAAATTTTTAAAGGAATCTGTATCGTCACTGGAGAATAACAGGAAATTTGTAAAGTCTTTTTCAGACTAGATGGAGTTATGAATTAAAAATCATTTTTAATTAATTTTCTTTTAAATCTTATCCTTTCCCCTCCGCTGGGATTCGAACTACAGAACTTCTGATTCCCGGTCAGGTGCTTTTCCCATTAAGCTACTAGAGAGATCGAGAGAAGAAACTTTATTTCAGGCAGGAGAATTTCTGTTAGGAGAATTAGAAGGTTCACGACGAGGAACACCAGGAATAGGTTCGCCATTAGGTAGACATTCAAACTGTAAACATAACTCTGCAAGAAAGAAGAGAATTACATTTTTTTAAGCACGTTCGTATATCATGAACTTCTTGTGGCAAAATTGCGAAACATGACTGAGGGCTTTGAGAGAAGATTGATGTTCTAAAGAGTTTAAGTACACGGAATAATTCTCACGAGCATGAGAATATGTTCGACCTTTATATACTTGGAGAATTTAATGAGCAGTTATGAGCATTTTGAATTAGGATTTAAAAAATCGTATTTTCTATCTTTATTAATAATAATTTCATTATTTAAATTAGACGGGAAAATGTTACGCTTCAAATTGGAAAGGGCGCTAAATTAAATCATAAAAGAAGTTAAATTATCTCAATTTCGAAATTCTTCTAGGTATAAAACCAACCATACACCTAGATGATTAATAATGTTAATGCAAAACAAATTTTGTTTCTAAATATATTTTAAACACTTTTCAGTTGTATGTTCAAGTCAAAAAGATAAATTTCCAATCAAAAAAATAAATTTTGAGTAAAATTATGAATCTTTAACCATAAATATGAATTTTTTCCCAAACATTAGTTGAATTTGCAAACCAAAAGATTAATTTTCTACCAAAAAAGACTCATTTTCAACAAAGTACATGAATTTTAATCTAAAAAAGATCAATTTTCAATTAAAATTAGAATAGTTAAAATGTTACAAAAATAAATGTTTAACCAAGACAAAAACGAATTTTCAACTAAATAGGTTTCTCTCAACCAAGGAAAGGAATTCCTAACAAAAAATTGAATACGTAAATTTCCTACACTCTGAAAACGGACTATTGACTGTCAAACGATTCCTGCTACTATTAAAGGATTTTGCATTCAAAAATTGGCATGAGAGGAAATCCTTTCATAGTTAAAGGATTGTCTTTTCAAATGTTATCCTTTAACTGTGAAAGGATTTCCTTTGGTCTTGAAGTGAAATCCATTGTCGGACCAAAGAAGGAATAATTTGTATGTTAAAAGACAACCAATTGCATGATATTACGTGCAAGTAATGCACAAAAGCCAAGCTTTGGTGAATGTAAATATAAAATCGATAATTATCAATTCTATAACAACAATCCGTTCTAGATTTCAGCGTTAAAAAGAATTTTCAACAAATACTTGAATTCTCAGCGCAAAATTAAATAGTTAATATTTCAGCCAAACAAAATGAATTTTCAAAAAAATAGTTAAATTTTCAGCCAAAGATTTAAAATTTTCAATAAGATATGTGAGCTTTGAACCAAATAGTTAAATTTTCAACCTACAAAGATGAATTCTCAATCAAAACGTCGAATTTTCAAAAAAACATTTGAATTTTCAAAAAAACATATGAATTTTCAATCAAATAGTTGAATTTTTCACTAAAAAAGAAAATAAAAAAATATTGATATTCAATTTTATATTAGAATTATACAAAAAATTAGTCCTGCTCTCGGAAAACAAATTCCCAAATATCTGTTCAGCAGTTTTTTTCTGTTCAGCAGAGAACAAATTTGAAAAAAAAATTTCTTCAAGGGAATAAAAATTCCAGGACCATGAGCAAAATTCAAGGACTTTTCCAGATTTTTTTCAGATAGAGAAAAATTCAAAGATTTTTCCAGGTTTTCAAGGATTTCCAGGGTGCTCGACACCCTGCTGAAATATTTCGAAGTCCCACAAAATTATTTTAAATTCCTTGAAATTGTTTAAATTTCTTGAAATTCTTTGCAATTCCTTCAAATCTTCCGAAATGCTTGAAAATCTTTAAAATCCTGTAAGTCCCTCGAAATGTTTTAAAATTTCTTGAAATCCGTGAAACTATTTTTAAATCTTTTGAAAAGCGATAAAATCTTTTTAAATTAGTTTGAATATTTGGAAAATCCTTTTAAAAGCCTTAAAATCAGTGGAAGTTCTCTGGAATTCCTTTAGATTCTTTAAAAATTGTAAAAATTCTATGTTAAATAAATATATAAAGCGTTCGTTTGTACTTTTTCTGTTTTGCATAAACTCTTTCAATATTTAATCATTTTTTATTTCCATACTGAGTTTCTTAGAATGATATAATATATATAATGATTTTTCTAGAATCTCAAATAAATTATAAACAATATTTTTTCTTAAGGAGGGATTACAAGGAATTGTAAAAGATTGCATGAGATTGCAGAGAGAGTGTACACCAGATTGCAGTAGTAATTATTAACCCCCTGAAATTTACAATATGTTTTCTCATTTTTTTAAGAAGGTCTGTTAGAAATGTTTGCAATTTTAGTATACATGGGCATATTAAATTTCCTATGTGTTTACTAAATTCATTACACTTTTCGAGGAAGTCTCGTATGATATTAGCTGATGGTTCGACTGACTTGATTATTGGTAAAGTCAACCTACCCATAACCATTGACAATGTAGCTCGGATTTGCGAAGTTAGGATAGATAGTAACCTAGATACCAAGATAATCTCAGGACTGTAAGGCTAGGGAAAATTTGACATGGCGTTCCCTTCACGTTCTCAGAAAGTGAGCTCTGAATGAACTTTTAAAAATGAAGCTTTCTCTTCAAATCGTAGAGCCCGCTATGCGCGACTCACCTCATCACACATAAAATTGATGTGAACGGACATCCAGAATTGAATGCGATTTCTAAGAAAGACGCATATTCCCTACTCTACATGACCAACATATCAAAGCAACTAAAGGCCGCAAAACATATATCGAAATGGGACCCGAGCGCTGTCTTCAATCAAATGCGGTTAGAAAAGGCCAATTAACCCTATACGACGTACACAGTGACTGTAAGAGGGTTATTCAAGTTCATAAGGATGCCTTTTCGTCTCACAGGGGCTCTGGCGATCTTCCAACAGCTTATAGATAGGATGATTACACCCGAGATGAGGCCAAACGTGTTTAGTTACGATAAATGCAGAGAAAAGCGAGTTTTGTTTTTCAAAACTTAGGTATCTGGTATTCGTCGTCAACCAAGATGGTCTCAAGGTAGATCCCAATTAGGTAGCACCAATAACTTTCTACGCCACCTTAAGAACGGCTGAAAAGTTGCGTGGGTTTATTTGAATGTCCTCCTGATACCGGCGGTTTATACCAGAATTCGCAACCATGCCCGAACCGTTGACGCGACTATTCCGAACTAATACCAAGTGGCACTGGCGTGAGGAACAACAAGAGGCCTTCGATAGTCTGCAAAGGATCCTGACTAGTGCCGCCATGCTCGCTTATCCGAGTTTCAAGAACGTTGTCGAAAACCTCTTCAACCTACAGACAAACGCAAGCGCTACTGATCTGGGGGTGGTTTTGACCAAGATGCAAGATGAAGAGAATGAGGTTATCACCTTGACGAGTAGAACTTTTCTCCCTGCAGAGCGAAACTACTTCATTACAGAGCGCGAATGCCTTGCCGTGGTGTGGGAAATCCAAAAATGCCTCGGATTTTGTTAGTTTATGCGTAGACTTAAAAAAAATCTTGAATTCCAGCCTTCAATCACTTCGCTTTTTGAGCGAATTCTGAGATAGTTATTCAGCAATGAAGTAGTTTTAAACTGATTTGAATTTTCTTTTCTATACCCAATTTTTTTCTATAATCAATAAAATTATTAAAGAAAGAATTTTTGAAATTTATAATAGTAGCTGCAAATATTAATGTTTGTAACATATTTTGGGAAAAGTTTTAGTTCATGCTGTAATAATTTTTGTACAAATCTTTATTGCATAGCATGAAATGAAGTTGTTGCTTAAATAAGTGCAAATCATTTTACTTTACATATATTTCCTTCCGTCTCCGTATCTAAAAACATTGCCTCGTTCAGAAAACTTTTGCCGTAACCCGAGCCCACATTTCTTCAAAAAACGTATAGTAATAATAACATAGGTTTTAACTGTTTCCAAGTTATATGCGAATTATTGAATATAGTTGACAGCTGGATGTGAGAAATTAAAAATATGATTGATTTAGTATTATACGGATATTAAAACTCTACTTACGAATATAATTGAAAATGATCATAAAAATGAAGGTATGCAGGGTAAAAATAAAAATACTCATGTTTTCAGAAAGAGGAACTGAGTTTTGAAATATTGTTTGTGCTGCAACTGTAAAGATCTTGAACTAGTTGTATATACACTAGAATTTACGACATATTGACAAATATGACTAATAGCTACATGTAGGTCGTGAAATGTAGGTTTTTCCTGATAAGAACATTTTTTTCTATCTCTGAAAATACACATGTGTACTACATTTTTGAAATAAGTGAAAGGCAACAGTTTACGACGATGGCATGAACGTACAATGAACGAACAAGCTAGTGTTGACAATAAGCAAAACTACAAATTCACATTACAATTATAACGATGGTAACATCAAAACAAACCCAAATTATGCAATCGTGCTAAATTTCACATAACTTGAAAGTAGGACGGGTGTAAATAAGTAAGGAAGATGATGAGAATTATTTTAATATACTTTGATAAACTTGATTGATGTTGAAAGTTTTAATCTGTAAATTTATCGATTTTTTGTGGAATCTATTAATGAAAATGGACTCCAAAATACTTCTTTTAAGTAGGTTTTTTCTCTTGCCAAAATTTAAATGTTTTCAAATTTGAAATCAAAATGATGATCAAAGTTCAAGGCATGTTGTGACAAACCTGTATTTTGATTACCCACTACACAATCTCTTTTGTGTTCAGCTATTCTATCTTTTAATTTCTTTTTGAGAGCCCTACAAGACTATCATAACAACTTTTTTAATTTTTTCGAAAAATCGAAAATTCAAATTTTGATTGCAGAAAAAATAATTAAAAATTTCATTTTGCGCTCAAACTATGCAAGATACAAGAAAAATGAAGATACAAAAATCGTGCACCTAAAAAAGATCTACAAACTTTTTATAATATATATATATGTATTAAATATATACTATAATATCATATTACTGCTTTGGCAAAGTAACACTCAGGTAATAAAATTTTATTGAAAAAATTATGAATCGAAACTAAAATTTACAATTGGCGGCCTCCGTAAGCGAAAAAACGAGAAAAAAGGGAAATTCCTTAAAAACAGGGCCCAAAAGAGGAATTTCTTAAAAATGGTGAAAATATGTGAATAAGGTAAAGAGTGTAAAGTCTGCATTAAAAATTGAAAATACGAGAGATTTCTTACCTTGAAATCTTAATTCATCGGCTCCAGAAAGTCGATAAATCGCCTGCTTTGCTGGCGGTTCTGCTATAGCTGCTGCAACACGAGCCCCTATGTGACATCTGATTGATTTACTAGTTGTGAATAACGCACGATTATTGCGCTCCGGCCTCAGCACAATGATGTATAATTTTGGCAGGAATAGGAATATCAGTGTAACCGATGCACTCAGAGTCACACACATACACATCGTTATTACCTAAAACAAATATTCTTTCTTGAAAAAAATGTTTTCCAAAATCATTACATTATTCTTTCGACGCCTCCATTCTATACTGCTCCACGTCGCGTTTGAGCGGTGTACAGCGATACGTCGCCTTTGATCACTGTACAGCTCCAAATCGTGTGTAAAAGCATATGACCTGGAATTATATAACGGTCATACGCGATGGAAATCTGTACACGGCCTAAAGACGAAGAGGAATGGTATGGAATGAAGGCGTAGATTTCAAGTAGTCAAAAATGAACGATTTCAAATTCAAAGTCTTTTACTATATACAGACATCACAGTTGGTCCCCTATTCCACTTTTTAGCGCTATATTTTGAAAAATTCCCTATAATCCCTATATGTCGACGCCTCCATTCTATACTGCTCCACGTCGCGTTTAGGCGCTGTACAGCACCACATCGCCTTTGATCGATGTACAGCTCCAAGTCGTATGCATCGCTTGAACGCTACGTGTCGCAGTACACCGCCTGAATACGAAACACCATTACCTTTGTTTTATTTACGTTAATTTTAAGGCCCATGTTCTTCATGCTTGTATTAAGTTTATTCAACATCCTTTGCAAGTCCTCGATTGATTCTGCCATAACAACCTTGTTATCTGCGAAAGATAATCCACGTACCCTTACTGTCTCGATATCTACACCTTCTTCGTCAAAGAGGGCCATTCTTAGACACTTATCCATAAATAGAATAAATAGCCATGAGGACATAACGCAGCCTTGTTTAGCGCCTTGCACAATATCGAAAACGTCACTCAGTTTCCCATTTACCCTTACATAATGTAATAAATAAAGTTTTTCCTACGAAATCGATCAAAAATTACTCGGCAATGACGCCTAGTGATCATATATTTTGTCAGTTAATAACAATTGATGCTTATTTAAATAAACCTAATCAACAAATGCACTGTTGGGCTATTTTATGACGCACTAGCTTGGTTCTTTCGATCTAATCAAATTTTATTAACTAATTTATAAACCTATAGGGATGTTTCTATGACAATCGACAGTTATTATTTTTGAGAAGAATTTCTTTAAACAAATTTGTATTATCTTATTTATTTATAAACTAAAAAATTCCACTTTTCACCCAGGAAATAACAGCTAATTAAATTATCAACCGTTTCTTGCCATTATTCAATAACAATTGATGATTGTTTAAACAAAATCAGTTAAAAAATGCATTTTCTGACTATTTTCAACATTTCAACGTTGCTCTTTTAACGCGTAATCAACTCTTAAAAAATAAGTTTTGAAATTTTTTGAAACACTTGGATAACAATCAATTATTGTTATTGTTATGAAAAATGTCTAAGGACATTTTTTTCGTCTTAGGCATTTTTCAACTTAGAATGCCGGTTTTCTTATGGAATTCGCGAAAAATTCTTTTGCTGAATTTCATTGTCAACGTAGCTGCGCAATATTTGACGAGACGACCAGTGCTTATTTTTTATAAATAAACTTAATTGACAAATGCGTTATTTGTAGGGAGCGGACTAGATACGGTATGAACATTAGGGTGGTCCAAACAATTTTTTGTTGAATTTTTATGATCACGCACGGAAATATGTTCGAATTCACATAATAATAAATATATATATTTTTTTTAATGATATTTAGAGGTGACGCAAGCCCCATGAAGTTTAACACATTTTCCATAAGAAAAAAAGTTGTTTAGATTATTTATTGAAAACTATAGGTATGAATAATAGAACTTATGTTATTAAAATTAATATAATATCTGAAAGTAAAATCATAAACGATTATAGAAAAATTACTCGATCTAAATTCTCCTTTCATTAGTGAAAATTGAATCATCTATCAAATTTCTTTTTTATAACAAAAACTAATTAATAAAATTATCCAAAAAGCTAATCTTAATTATTTCACTATTAAATAAAATCCATTAATACTTTATACCGGTATTCCAATCATATCCATCAAACCCCAATTTTTATTAATTTCGCTAAGAACACTAATTGAAGAAAAACGGTCAATAGCGGTATGAATCCACACAATAGATTACACTATATTTTTCATTTCACAGCACTAATTGAATAATATATTTCAAAAACATGTTTTTGTTTTTAAAAAACGAGATAAATATTGTTTAAGATCACAATAACAGTATTAAGTTACGAAAGTTTTACTTAAAAATTCGCATTAAAAATCTAGAAATTGAACATTTCAAACATTAGAGATGTAGTCAACTTTTTTCAATTTTTAAAATTTCTCAAAGTTAACTTCATGCTAACTGTTTTCAAGTTTTTATTTTAAAAAATGAAGGAAGAACAAACTCTAGAAAGATACGAAGTTTAGTTTTCAATGTCACGTGATTTGATTTTATAAGTCAAGCATCTTAATACAGACTTCATATTCTTTCTCTTAATCCCCTCTTTACAACTTTTTTAGAGAATTCTTCTTTTTACCCTGTTTTCAAGAAATTTCCCCTTTTCTTGTTTTTTCACTTAAATGCGAACTGAATTAACAGAACACAATGAGAAAATCAAAATATTTTTTATTAAAAGTTCATTATTTTTATTTTATTGCTTGAAGATTTAACTATATTATTGAAAATAATTTTTTTCACTGAAAATTTCTCTTTTTTAGTAACAAATGCAACCATTTGGTTGGAAATTCATGAACATCAAAATAATTTTCTTAACATTTATGGGAAAATCAAAAATGATTTTTTTATTGAGAAATTTATTTTAAGAGAATATTTAAGAAGATTTCAAAACATTTCTAAATTCAAAAAAAAATTCTGAAGGTTGTAAGATAATTTTTTTAAGAAAACGTAAATTTTTGAAGATTTAGAAAAAAAATTGCAAGCTTTTTTAGAATTTTGAAGGGTTTTAAGATTTGTTCTTACGACCCAAGAAATACAGCAAAAATCGCTGTTTTTGTCATTTTTACGTCCACTTTTGCGTTTTTTGGAAAAATATGAGCCAGGTGAGTTATTTGGACCCCAGATTCGGATTCAGCGAACCCAAAAACATATAGATATGCTGGTTAAGTCCACCGGGCATGAAGATTTTTTTTGTTGTAAAAATATACAAGAAAAATCGCTGTTTTCGTCGATTTTACGTCTATTTTTGCGTTTTCCGGAAAAATACGAGCTAATTGGGGTATTTGGACCCCGGATTCGGATTCAGCCACCCCAGAAGCATATAGATATGCCGATGTAGTCCGCCGGGCAGACCACTTTTTTCTTTGTGTGCTTGTGTTACTGACTTGAAATTTAATAAAGATTAATCAAAATTCTTGGATAGAATTCATAATTATTCGAAGAAAAAAAAGTAGTATAAGGAAACAAACCTCAAAAGATTTCAAATTTATCGAATAATCTTTATGTATTTATTTATTTCAAAAGGCGCACAAGATTTTTATCTAAATGTCTCAACACTGTCGAAAGAAATCTTTTGAGGATAGTTTTCTTATACTACTCTTTTTCCTCAAATTACTTAGTATAAGATAAAATCAATTGTAAATAATATTAATAATAGACGATTATTGACTTGAAATTTATTACAGATCAATCAAAATTCTAGGATAGAATTGATAAATATTAAGAAACAGAAGCAGTATAAGAAAACTCACCTCAAAATATTTCAAGATTCACCGAATAATTTTGATATATTTATTTATTTCAAAAGGTGCACAAGATTTTTATCTAAATGTCTCAACATTGTCGAAAGAAATCTCTACTTTCTAAAAAAAAATATAACCCTAAAATATGGAACAAATAAATTTGCCCGCCTAGCGGGCACATTCTCATCGCGCGCTTAGCGCGCGGCTCGCTTCGCTCGCAAGTTTGAGCGCGTCTAGGGCTCGCACGTGTTGGATCTCGCGATTCGCGTTCGATTTGGTATACATCTCGCGCTTCGCGCTCGATAATGTATTCACCTCGCGCTACGCGCTCGGACACATTTAGCTGACGCTTGAAGCTCGTTTCCTCTAGGTTTTCGCACATCGTGTACTCGCTATTACGCGCATCGCCGGCAAATACTCTCTTAATAAGCTTCATCGTTATGACATGCTTTTGTTTTAATTATGCCAATTTTACATAAAAAAGAGCGTGTGCCTTGACATATTGGGCAAAGCCTGGTTTTTACCCCATCATTCACGGACTGGGTTGCAGTCAAGTGCATGATGGGGGGACCTGCAGCTTAAGGTGGGATCCGAACCACCAGAATCTCGGTAAAGGTACATAAAAAAATTTCAAGAGTTACCGGCTCAGGGATCGAACCCCGGACCTCTAAGGTGAAGTCCGAGCGTCTAACCAACTGAGTCACCGAGGCTCTTCTTTATTATTATATTTATTATTTATTTATTATTAATTTATTATTTATTTATTATTTATTTATTAATAATTTATTATTTATTTATTATTTATTTATCATTTATCTATTATTTATTTATTATTGATTTATTATTCATTTATTATTCATTTATTATTTATTTATTATTAATTTATTATTTATTCTTGATTTATTCATTATTAATTAATTATTTATTTATTATTTATTTATTATTTATTCATTATTCATTAATTATTTATTAATTATTTATTTATTATTTTATTATTTGTTATTTATTATTTATTGATTATTTATTTATTCCCTGGCGTAGTAAACTGTACCTCGTCATCATTGGTACTATCTCCGGAATCTCCTTGACCCCTCACTGTTTGACCGACCTCCGTGAGCTTATCAGCACCGGGGTTGTTGTCTACCTGCTGCTGCACTCTGCAGGACCCCACTGGGCTCGTCTCAACAAACATGCTGCCTTACCTTACCGATCTGCTGTCCTCTATCGTCCCTCTCTCTTTTTCGTCCTCGAGAACTAACCTCCAAATTACCACTTTCAAGTTTCCTTTCAAACCTTTGAACCTTACAAAACAGCTCCCCCACACTACCACACACTCCCTTCACTACACTCACCTCCCTTACCACCATTCACGTCAATCACACCTCCACGCCCGTCGACAAAATCAAAAAAGGTAGCACAGAACAAAAACTGACAGAAGGACTCGAGGTAGGCCGTCGAATCGAGAACTGCTTGATAGATCCAGATCTAGTATTTTAGGTTCGAGACAACTTTTTTACAAATGGAGGCAGGGGGGAGGGTTTACGGATAAAAGCGATGAGGGGCACGAGACGGAAGGCAGTAAAAGATCAAGGGAAGAAGAGTGGAATGAGCAGGGAGAAGAGAAGTTGCGGAAAAAGTTTAAGAAAAAGTCTCCACCGGAGAGGAATAAGGTAACAGGGAGCTTGTACAAAAAGGTTTCAAATTTTAATTTTTCAAACATATATTCAAATATGAAATGTAACTGCGCATCTTTTCCACGTGAAAAGAATTATCGCATGTGTATTTCTTGAAATAAATAGGAACAGCTGCTAATTTTTTCTATACCAAATGTCCTTCTTTTAGCTAAAGGTTGAATTTTCAGCTAACACATTACATTTCGACAAAGGAATTCACCAAAAGATGAATTTTCAAGTAGATTTATAAATCTTGCAATGGGAGAGTCAATTTTTCAACCACAAAAAAATTAAGTTTCAAACCAAAACAATGATTTTTCAAGAAAACAGTAAAATTTTAAACCAAGCAGCTGAATTGTCAAGTAAAGTTAATAATTCTCATAAAAAAATGACTTTAACCCAATTTTCAAATTTTCTACTAAGTAGAATATTTTTACAGAAAAGAGATGAATTTATGCTCTACGAAACAGTTTACTTGTCAACCAAAAACGATATAAAAAAAATTGTTTACTTTTTTAAAGATAGTAGATTAAGTTTTGACAAAATCGGGAAATTTTCAGTACAAAGTATTAATTTTTAAAGAATAAGAATTACTTTATACCGAATAATGCGTATTTTCCACGAAATAATTGAAGTTTCAGCTGAAAATGAATAATTTACAAGAAAATAGTTCAATTTTCTAGCAAATTAGAGATGAATTGTAAACAGAAATGATTCATCTTTAGGCAACAAATTCATGTTTAATAAAGCACTACAACATTCAACCAAGAAGTTGTATAAAGATGAATTTTTAACAAAGTACAAGATTGTTTAACTGAATATATTTAAATTTTTCAAGACAAAATACGAATTTTAAACAAAACAAGTCACGTTTAAACCAAACTGTTGAATTTTAAAGCAAGAAGATTATTTATTTTTTACAATGAATGACGACTTTTTAACAAAATATATGAATTAAAAATGATTATAATTATCATGTTGATTGCAAACGGTTTATCCTACAAAAAAAGTGTGAGAGGCACAAAAGTTTAATTTTTGTGTTCTGGGGAAAATTATTTTAGAAGCTGATAAATTTAAATTTAAAGCTTTTTCGGGTTTCAATCGTGTGCAAAACTACGAAACTTGCAAACGTTTCGTGAACATTGCAGTTCACTTCTTCAGGGCTGACCTGAAACTGAAGTTTCAGGTTACGTTGTTCTTGTATTATGTACAAATTCGATGACTCAAGAAATATGCAACAAAAATTATTTTATAAATGCAAAGACTGAAAATTTTGAAATAGTAAGTATTTTCAAAAAATTAATATATTTTTTTGTATTCAATTTTCATATCACATATTATCAATAACAATAATAATTTTCTATCTTTTTTGAGTGCGAAATCATTGTTGTTCACGTATGTACAAATTTGATTCCTGAAAAAATATAGAACAAAAATTATTTTATAAACGCAAATACTGAATATTTTCAAATACTAAATACTTTAAAGTACTAAATATTTTCAGTTTTCAAATTTTATATTGCATATGATCTGATACAAAAATAATTATACATCTGGTTTGAATGCGAAATTATTGGTGTTCACATATGTAAAAATTTGATGACTGAAGAAATAGGGAACAAACATTATTTTATAAATGCAAATACAGAATATTTTCAAATACTAAATATATTCAAATATTAAATATTTTCAATTTTTGTATTACATATGATCTGAAACAGAAACAATTGTCTATCATGTTTGAATGCGAAATTATTAGTCTTCACGTATGTACAAGTTTGATGACTGAAGAAATATGAAACAAAAATTATTTTATAAATGCAAAGACTGAAAATTTTCAAATACTAAGTATTTTCAAAAAATAAATATTTTCTGTTTTCAATTTTTATATAACATATGATCTGAAACAGTAATAATTACCTACATTGTTTGAATTCGAAATTATTAGTGTTCACGTCTGTACAAATTTGATGACTCAAGAAATATGGAACAAAAATTATTTTATAAATGCAAAGACTGAAAATTTTGAAATACTAAATATTTTCAAATAATAAAGATTTTCCATTTATATTGCATATGATCTGAAACAGTAATAATTATCTGCCTTGTTTGAATGCGAAATTATTAGTGTTCACGTATGTACATATTTGATGACTCAAGAAATATGCAACAAAAATTATTTTATAAATGCAAGGACTGAAAATTTTCAAATACTAAGTATTCTCAAAAAATAAATATTTTCAGAAATCAATTTTTATATAACATATGATCTGAAACAGTAAAAATTATCCACCTCGTTTAAATGCGAAATTATTAGTGTTGGCGTATGTACAAATTCGATGACTCAAGAAATATGCAACAAAAATTATTTTATAAATGCAAAGACTGAAAATTTTGAAATATACATTGACTTGAGTGTTGGACGTTAAATGGGATTTTGAATTTGATTTCAATCTAATTTAAGATTCTTAAATTTTAGAAGAAGATAGTTATAAACAATGATAAATTGATTAGAGAACTATTTTTGTTTAACTTGCATTAGTTATTACTATGCTGAGTGGAAAGTGTACAAAAATTTGAACATTTCAGAAAAAAACGCAACTTTCTAGCATTATTCAAATTTGATATTATTAACAATAATAATAAATTGTTCGAATAATTATGTTTGCTAACATTATTCATTACCTCACTCTAATTGAAAATTGGACAAAAAGTGATTTTTTTTTAAACCGCGACTTTCTAATTCTATTCTAAGAGAAAAATGCTAAAAAAAACAATAAATTGTTTAAACAATTTATTTAAGCATCTAATTAGCAGTATAAAATAGTATTTGATATAATAGAATCAATTTCCATTAAAAAAACTTCAAAAATCATAATCAACGTCAATAACTCGCAAAACCCATTTTCTCATTGGCAGAGGTTTTCCTGTCTTGCAAAAAAAAATTCCAGATCACTTCGGTTATCATTTCTGTCATTTTGGGAAATTTTTCGAGGCCGAGCGCTGAAGACGTTATGAAATCCGGATGCTCACTTGGTACAAACAGTGATGTTGACAAACAAAGAAATGTTTTTTTGTTGTAATTTTGCGCATTAAGTGTTTCGCTTTGAAGAAAAGTGGTAAGTAAGTATAACTTACAAATAATTAGGGGCCATTCACAAAATACGTTAAACGTTCAGGGATGGGTGGGGTTCTATAAAAGTATCATTCTCCATGTTAAGAACAATGGAAAAAGCTTCACGCAAGGGGGGGGGGGGTTGAAAGTTCGTGAAAAATGTATCACGTATTTTGTGAATGGCCCCTTAACTATTTCATCAAAATGTGCCAAATGTTGTTAGTATAGTCTTCTACTTAGTGGGAAATAGACGAGAATATATATTCTTAAGGTAAGAGGGCCTCCATCGTACATTAAGAATATATTATTGGCGCCTATTTAAGTTGCAAATATTCTTAAACTTTGTGGGAAATTACTAGAATTAGAATATAGAATAATAAAATAAGAATATATAAAAAATATATATACATATATAATTAAAAACTAAAGGTTAACAACCACCGCAGGGTCCCACTGGGATCAACTGTCATCTAAAAAATGACATCTGTGTTTTTGATGCCCGCCCCGACCAGCAAAACCTCGGCTCCGCCTCGGCTTTGCAAAAGTCGGGCGGGCGACCGAAGCCCATGCATCCGCTCAGCTGACCGCGAGCAGCGGTGCGGTGGCACGACGCACTTTCGGCTGGGGATGAAGAAAAATAGTATACGACACACGGCCAGAAATATTGGATTCCCTGGCGTGCGTGATATGAGGCCTTCATATCACACACGCCCGGAAATCCAACTTTCTGGCCTTGGGTCGTAATATACTATTTTTATGCCGGTAATGTGTATACGACCGTGGTCCGTACAAAAGAAATTGCGAGATGAATCTGACGTTTCGCGCCCTCGCATCTAAATTTGTAAGCTTCTAGTCGGGCGGTCCCAGCAGGGTCTTACGCATGACGTCGACATCTTTGGTCAATAGGGTCATCCACTAATTTATTTTTATTTTTGTATATTAAAGTATATGCTCTAAAATCATTATTAATACCAGCATAGTGCAAAAAAACTTTTTTTTTTAATTTATATTTGAGAAAGAAAAATTTGTACATATTTAAAATTCCTATTTCTGTCGCGCCCATTCCGCAATCTTGATGTGACGTGGCACGCAGCCTAAATGTAAGAACACCTAAGTCGTGTCAAAAATCCAGAAAAATTATTTATATCTATTGGGATCCGATGCGCTTCGATACACCATTTGGTGGCATAATTTGAAACCTTCAAAACCAGGTAGATTTTGACAGATCGCATAGGCAATAGCAGAAAAATACTGTTTATTTAAAAATAAACAATAGATAATGCTTCAAAATTTATTTAAAATTAAGGCAGAAGTTTATTTTGCTATTTAAAAAATTCTATTATGGAATTTTCCCCGCGAATAACAGAAAGCAAAGAGTTTTGCTGCATGTTTGGCTGCTCGTCTACAGCGCAAAAATATGAAACGCTGCGATTTTTCCGTTTTCCTAAGGTCGGTGTATCAGTTGCGATAATTGAAAATACGTTTAGAGCACGGTCGTATACGCAGGTCCGGGGGCTCTCGTGGTGGGGGAAGTTCCCTAACGTAAGCCAGAAAGTTTCGCAAACTGACCACTGAATGCAGTGGCGTATGTGTCGAGTAGTGTAGAATTTGAATTTGAAAAGATAAACAAAACACGTTTTCTAACATTTTCTAACCTCAGAATCTCAACTGGTGTCAACGCACATTGCGTCTTAAGTGGAGCAAGAATGAATTTGAAATGGATCCTAAAATTATTGAAATGATTGACAAGTACAACTTGGTACAAATGGCCAAGCTATGCATTTGTTCATGAAATAAACAAATAATATCAAATGACAATTCTTCTTCACTAAACATCACCACTTATGTTATTTGAAGACGATTAGAAAGAAAAACGATCACTTTCTATCTATAAACGGTCAAACTATGCATTTGTTCATAACATAAACAAATGATATCGATTGACAATTCTTCGTCACTAAACATCACCACTTATGCCATTTGAAGACGATGAGAAAGAAAAACTATTACTTTCTGTCCATAAATGACCAAAATATGCTTCTGTTTATAAAATTTGTTATTAAAATAAACAAATAATATCGAATGACAAATCTTAATCACTAAATATTATCACTCATAGAATTTAAAGGTACTAAGAAAGAAAAGCGATTACTTTCTCCCAAAAAACGCCTAAACTAAACAATTTTTCATGATCAAATGTGATCCTCTTGATTATTATTATTATTAGTTGGGTTGAGACCGTAACAACCCCTGACGCTTGGGTAATCCCGTTGCGTCCCCTTGTGAACCTAAGCGTGGCCCCAAAGCCCCCTCCATAAGGAGAGGTCCGCAGTCACGCTGTTGGCTGATATCTCTGATTCACTGATGCAGTAACTGCCAGGGAGTGTTAGACGTTTCCCCGCAATAGCAGGGCAGTGCAAAAGGATGTGAGTAGCTGTCTCATCATCCATTTCGCGCAGACGACAGAGGGGACTTTCCGCAAGCCCTATTTTATGTCTGTGATATCCGAGATTCCAATGTACTATAAACATTTCTATTAGGACTTCGATCTCTTTTCTCCCGAGCTTGAGTATTTCCCTTGCTCGGTTAAAGTTCAGGTTTGAGCCCAAGAGTGTTTTGGCCTGTCTGCAACCAGAGACCAAATCCCACTCACTCTGATGTTCCTCAGTCAGCGAACTGTTAATTTCTTCAGTGACTGACCTACTGGAAATACCGACAACTGGCTCGGGTCCAGTAAATTTTGATGTTGCTGCTAGTTTGGCTAGCCTGTCCGATATCTTATTGCCTTTGATACCGCTGTGTCGAGGTATCCATAGCAGAGTAACTCGGTTTTCCGTCGCTAGCATATTTAGTGCCTCAAAGCACTCCCATACTAATAGCGGGTAACTTTAAACACTGGTGTTGGTATCTTCTTGAAATAAATTTAGATTTAACTTGAACAAATCTTTTAATGATTGATGTTTTGTTTTTAAGGTTTCGTAGCCGTTTTCTGCCGTCGCACAAAAGGGCATAATCGCCAACATTTGGCACATTTTGTTTAAAAAATTTTGTTTCCAGATATTCTTTCACAAACAAATTTTTTTTCAAACCTTTTTTAAAAAAAAATTGTTGACGAAATTTAAAAATCTTTTCATGTAAGATTAGTATATTTCGTTAACTCCTCCTAAGATTTAACTAAGATTCAACTCCTCTACGATTTTGCACTTCCTTCGCTCGTGCGCTAAACGCCGCTTCATGCTTCGAGCCTTCGGCTTTTGCTGCAAAATTCACACTTGCACACAATCACCTATTTTGCGAACTTGTATCACAAATAACTATTAGGATGATCGGTTTGGACTTTTATTATATTGTTTTGGAAATCTCTTTTCATTTACTTTGAGACTATAATAACGATATATACATATGTTTTTGTATCTATTTTTTTCGAAAATCAAAATTGAAATTGATTTTTTGCAAAAATAACATATTAAAAATTTTTTTTTCTATCTCAAAAAATAGCTTCCTCTAAAATGTTTGAAATCATTTACAATAAAATGTACAGGAAATCTTTTCTTCGTCAAATTTCCGCCTTACTATTTATTCTATATGATTCCAAAGAGTTTGAAAGAGCTTTTTTTTTGAAAGTGAAAAAAATAATTTTTAAATATGGGGTTTTTCAAAAAATCAATTTTAATTTTGGATAAAAAAAAAGAAAAGTACAAAAAATATATATATCGTTATTACAGTCTCAAAGTACATGAAAAGAACTTTCCAAAACACTGTAATAAAAGTCCAATCTGATCATCTTAAAAAAAGTTACACTGAAGTGAAGGTGAAAAAGCACCTGAAAAAATCAAGTAAGTTTGAATTGATCAATAATTTGAACGAAATATGAATTGACGAATTGTAACGATTATTGAGTGAGTAGATATTATAATTTTATTCTCACTTTACAAAATCATTAAATAAGAGAATAATTATGCGAAGGTTGGGTGACTATATTTATTTCGTTTTGGAAAGTGGAATCAAATATAAAATAGGTGTATGTTATCAACACTATAATATATGCATATATATATATATATATATATATATATATTCACCATAAACTGAGCAATTGATGGTCCAGAGGTCGGACTCTTGCGAGATTTCTCCACGAAGGGAGGCATCCATTTCAACCAGATCTTGGGGCTTAGGAGGAACTTGCATGTTAATGTTTCATCTTGTCCCGAAATCGTAATCATCTCTCAGAAGGTACCTGTTTTTCGCGGTTGGTCTTAACTGGTTACAGTTACGCTACTTAGCCGAAAAAGTTAAGTATAGTTACTAGGTAAAGTAACTTCAAGTTACCTAAAAAGTTACTTTTTCCGTTTCCTTAATTTTATAGTTTGAAAATCAAAATAACGAAGATGATAACTCATAAAAACTTAACTAAAAAGAAATAGGTATTAGTTAAAGTAAGATTTGTCAGTCATATTTTTTAACAAAATATTTGTATTCTCACCTAAAAAATATGAAATTCTTTTTACACGAAAAAATTAATTTTCAAGCAAAATAAGAACGATTTTTCAACAAAAAAGTTACTTTTTAACGAAATTTGGACTTTCTACCAAAAACGTTGACTTTTTAACAAAATACACGAATTTTCAAAGAAATGGTTGAATTTTCATATCAAATTATTTTTCTACAAAAAAGTTAATTTTTGACAAAATACGGACTTTTCACCAAAATACTTGAACTTTAAAAAAAAATACATGTATTTTCGACCAAATTTTTTAATTTTCATACAAAAAGATTAATTTTCATCAAAAAAGTTAATTTTCAACTGAATACCCAGTGGGCACAAATATCCAGAAACGTTATTATAACGTTCTAAAAACGTCCTAAGTCAGTCCAAATAACGTTCCTTGAACATACAATGTTTCAGAAACGTTTTAAGGAGGTATTTGGAACATAAAACGTTTTCAGAACATTATTTGGTCGTCCTTAGGACAGAAAGAAAATAGTTTTATTTTTCTACGAGAGGTGAATTTTCAACCGACATTATGAATCTTCAATCAAACAACCAATTTTTTAAGAAAGTGGGTATACTTTCAAAAAAGCAGTTGCATTTACTACCAGTAAGGACGAATTTTCAAAAAAATAGCTGAACCCTCTTCGAAAATCTTTTTACCAAAACATATAAATTTCCATTAAAAAATCGATATTTCACCAAAAACACAGACGAGTTTTCTACAAAACAGTTGCATTTTCAAACCGAAAATATGATTTTGTCATGAAAAAGTTACCTTTCAAACACAAAATACCCGAAACTACTTCAGATCATTTGATATTTTTCGAAATCGATTTAAATTTCCTTGAAATCTTTAAAAATATTCTGAACTATTTAAGATCTTTTGATATCTTTTGGAATCGATTGAAATTTTTTGAATTATTTGAAAAATCCTTGAAATCTTTTAAAATACTCTAAACTAATCCAGATCATTTGATATCTTTTAAAATCGACTAAAATTTCCTTGAAATTTTTTAAAATGCACCAACTATTTAAAATTTTTTATGAAATCCCTTGAAGTGAATGAAATCCATTAAAAATTCCTTGAAATCTTTCAAAATACCCGAAACTACTTAAGATAATTTGATATTTTTCGAAATCGATTTAAATTTCCTTGAAATCTTTCAAAATACCCTAGACTATTTCAAGTCCTTTGATATCTTTTGAAATGGATTAAAAGTTTTTGAATCTTCTGAAAATTCCTTTAAATCTCTTAAAATACCCTAAACCTTTTCAAATCATTTGATATCTCTTGAAAACGATTGAAATTTTCTGTGTCTCTTGAAAATTTTTGGAAATCTTTCAAAATACCTTAAGCTATTTTAGATCCTTTGATATCTTTTGAAATCGATGGAAAATTTTCAAATATTTTGAAAATTTCATTCAATCTTTTAAAATGCCCTGAACTATTGTAAATCCTTTGATATCATTTGAAATGGATTAAAATTCTTTTAATGTCCTGAGTATTCCTTGAAATGTTTAAAAATACCCTAAAGTATTTTAGGTCATTTGAAATCGATTGAGATGTTTTGAAACTTTTAAAAATTACTTGAAATCTTTTAAAGTACCATAAACTATTTCAGATCATTTGATATTTTTCGAAATCGATTTAAATGTCCTTGAAATCTTTAACAATACCCTAAACTATTTAAGATCCTTTGATATCTTTTGGAATCGATTGAAATTTTTTGAATCCTTTGAAAAATCTTCGAAATCTCTTAAAATTCCCTAAACTAATCCAGATCATTTGATATCTTTTAAAATCGACTAAAATTTCCTTGGAATTTTTTAAAATACACCAACTATTTAAAATTCTTTGAAATCCCTTCAAGTAATTGAAATCCATTGAAAATTCTTTGAAATCTTTCAAAATACCCGAAACTACTTCAGATCATTTGATATTTTTCGAAATCGATTTAAATTTCCTTGAAATCTTTAAAAATAAGCGCGAGGTGAATACATTATCGAGCGCGAAGCGCGAGATGAATACAAAATCGAGCGCGAAGCGCGAGATCCAACAGGTGCGCGCCCTAGGCGCGCTCATAATTTCGAGCGAAGCGAGCCGCGCGCCAAGCGCGCGATGAGAATATACCCGCGAAGCGGGCAGATTTTTTAAACTAAAATAATATAGGAGGAAGGGGAGAAGTAGAGAAATTTCTGTTTTGAAATCTGTTTTTGAGGTATGCGGAAAAGTGGAAGTATCCTATTAATTAAGTCTTAGGATCATCCGTGATTTAAAAAAATGTATATAACGTCAACCAACATTTCATCAAATAGCAGAAATAGTAATGGTTTTCGCTATTTAATTAATAAATTAAATAAATGAATAACGTTCAATTTTGAAAACATCATAATAAAATCATATTTATTATTTTTTTAATACAACAGTGTAACGGTAAAGAATGATCCTTTCTTGTTGAAATAATGATAACGGTAACGAATCACTTTTTTTAGATAGAACACGCCGGGATTGTAAGAGCAGTTGCGTGAATTTCTAAATAAATATTCTTAATCTGGTTATTGCGTAAAGTATTTCTTAACTTTTGCGCACCTGGTTGTATCACTTTAAAAATATATTTTTATACGCTTTATTACAAAATTATTCAACGTGACATTTACGCGTTTAAGACAAAAAAGTCCCCGTGATTTTCGCAAAATATGGCTTGATATCTCCGCGACATTCGAGGAAGCCATGGGAATGCGTGTGCTTAAATGGATAAAGAGAGCGCTCTCTTGATTCTGAGTGACTGAAATGTACTGCAATGGCAGACTGCACAATCTACTTTTCTACCTTCGGCACGCGCTCCTCGTTTATGCTCTTAATAAAGAGTAACATCCTTTTACGACAATAACCCTTCTTACTTTGAAATAATCTAGTACCGTCAACCTGGGTGATTATGGATCAAAATTCGCGAGATTTTAAGATCGCGGATTCGCCAAGAATCAGCAAATGTACTCAATTTTGTTTGTAGCATACATAATTGTTGTTAGGAGTCTTCTGAAGATATCCTGAAAATTTCGTTGAAACAATAAATTCTACTTCGAAGTTATAATTAATCAAAGCTTAAATAGAAGTAAACTTTGGGAAGTCCTTAAAGAGTACGGAGTACATGGTTGGCTCCTACAAGCAATACAAACAATAGAGTCGAAAATCATGTCCAAGTTAAGAAGTCATTCGTCGTATGGTGGAGAGTCTTATTGTAACGTCAGTCCCACCAAGACTTCTGTTACGAGGGGGGGGGAGGGGGTGAGGATAAGAAACCAAGAGTCGCAATTGGTTGATGTTTTATGCTGACAAGGTCACCAGTCTTCAGCAGCGTTGTATCAGATAGGAGTTCATATGTTCCCATCTGCCAATTCCTGGCCTACCTCTTGGCAGGAAATCTGCACTCCTGATCGCTGAACCAGTGAAATCAACATTGTTTGAAGCAGTATTTTGATTTATCACTGAAATACGAGTATGAGATTCCAGAGATTCACTAGTGAACAAGTAGTACACATAGAGAAAATCAGAAAATATTTTCAGTAAAGTAAACTTGTGATGTACTAATAAAAGAAGTACCTTCTCAATCCCGACCGCGGCACCACATGCACCGAAACAAAGACAAAAATCTCGAACACTAGTTTGCTTAAACAACTTCAAGGTTATTTATCATTTCAATCAAGCGTTTCACGTAAAAATTTCCAGGGATATATTTTAATTTGACGTTGAATTTACGTCGAAAAGACGTTCCTGCAGTGATATACCACTGTGTAAGTGTAACATGTATAGGCGAAGGGCCTCAAATTTTCTAGAAGCTAATACACATATGATATTTCGTCAAGGTATCGATAGACGTCATGACTCTCATGCACCTCTAAAAAAAGTTTCTAGAACATTCTGCAAGTATTTTCCTAATAATAATCAGAAGCTATACAGTACGTATTTTGTTGATAACTTGTCAGCTTATTGGAAGAGCTTGCCTAATTGACACTACAGGAGAAGAGTCAATTGAAATATCTGTTTAATGAACGGTAGTTGGTTAGATAAGGTATTTCTATAAAAAATATATCATCAATAAGATGACAATAATATTTTAAAATATTGAAGATGTGGAAGAAAGATGTGAAAAAAAAGAGCTGAATGCATTTTTGCGGTATATAATGAATAATGTTCATTAAGGCCTATTCCGCTTGTTTGGTGTTAAAACATTTTTTTATTAAAAATTTTCCGACATGTTTCAACCTGTAACTTCAGGTCCTTTTCGACACTTATTCCACAAGGAAAAATACATGTATTAAATAAAAATAAACTGGAGAGTATTCAATCTATATATAATATATATAAATTGTCGCTGTTTATTTACTTTATTATATTTATGTTACTTATGTACCATTCAATTAAGTTTATGTGACAGTAATTAATATATTTCAATTTTTTAAGTGCAAGTGTAAAATAAAAATCTATTTTAATTTTTGTCCGTTGTGCGGGTTTCGAGTAAATTCTTCTGTGGTGTATGTGATTAAGTAGAAAAAGTTTTAATCATTAAATGTTTGTATCTATTAAGCAATAACGTTTTCCTTAATTGTTTTTATTTTTTAAACATCGGTGTCCCAATCAGTCGAGGAATCCTCCTGTATTTCTAGGATTGGACATGGTTTTATTTTTCTCCTCTTCTATTTTCTTTATTATTTTCTTAGCTTCCTTCCTTTTTCTCGCTTTTCCTCCCTTTCTTCTTTTATTAATTTCCTATCTTCTTCCAATTTTTTCTCCTGTCTTTTCCTGGCAGCTTCCTTTGTGTATCTTTCTTGCCTATTTTTTAATCGCTTCCTCATTTCTTCCATTTCGTTCTCTTCTCTTTCTTTTTCCTGTTGTATTTTCATCATTTCCAATGCCTCCTGTAACGTTTTCTCCCTTTCCCGATCCAATCTCTCTTGTTCCTCTTTTTCTAAATTATTCGCACTCACTTGTGCGTCATTTTCCTTAACCATAATTTCTGGAACTACATTATTTGTCCTATTATTTCTTACATTATCCGTCGGGTTTGCCATTTTTTAAATAATTTTTATTTTCCCAGACCTTAGTCGCATTTGACTTTTTCTATTCTTTCTGATTTATAGGGCCTAGCTCAGGGGTTTCTGCGGCTGATTAAAATCCGGCACGTTCACTCAGGTGAGCGTCTCGGTTATTACTACTGTGGGGTTGTGCGTGGCCTGACCACGTGGCGGAAGTATCCACTGAGGGCGGGAACGCTTGGGGTTGCATGGCTTACGTCTCTCTAACCTGGATTTTTGCGCGCCAATTTCTGTTACTGACGCCGCTTGGCTTCCATTTCCTATAGTTTCATTGGATTTTTATCTAGTTTTTCCCTATCAGTTAATCTTTTTTATTTATACTCATTTAGTTGTTTATTTTTAATCTTTAAATCCTTCACTTGTCCAATCCTGCTACAAGGAGTACAGATGAGGCGTTTTTTCATCGGGATAATTTTTGTTTTATTAAAGGTGGCAGAGCTTGCGAGCACGCGAAGTATACCAACTATTTTTAACGGACATATATTGTTTTTTCTAGCTCCTCAGACAGTTCCTCACTGAACAAGGTTTTGGTGTTGAAACTGTTCCGGATTCATCACCTTACTTTTTATACCCCGATTTTCTGTTTGCGCGTATGGCCTTGACCGGCCCCGAAATAGCCAAGTAGTCCTTGAGCCTCAACTCACCTGCCAATGAGCGCGTGCCACGGCATGAAGTGGCGTGAGGAGTTGCGGAGGCGACCTTCGATCTCTTTGCTCGCTTCGCTCGCTCCTTCGGTTACATATTTTGGGCATTGTCTTTCCGATCTTGACATGCTGCGAAATTGTCTCACTGTCGCTCGTTTTGTCAAATGTCTCGCGTTTTTGCGGCTAAGAAAGCAATTCCTCATTTTAAAGGGTAAGGTTTCGGTGCAGGAATAGTAGATGAGATTAGAGAAGCTTCAGTCAATCGTTTTATCATTTGAAGCTCTTCCTCAGTTCTTCTCTTGTTTTTTCCTTATTTAGATTTGAGAAACTCAAGTCATTTGTTTTCTCATCTGATTTTTTTCCCCCGACCCGATCTTCTTTTGTTCCTTCTTAGGGTTTTTGACTGATTCCTCACAGTGTAGGGAAAGGTTTTCGTTGAGGCATAGCTTCTCTAATCTCATGCACTGCTTATACAAAAGAAAGAAGGTTGTGAGAACCAACCTGAAAGCTGACAAAAACTAAGAAAAATCGAAATAACAACTTCAGATGAGAAAACAAATTAATACAAGAGAAAAGAGCCAATGTTCCTCAACGAAAACCTTTCCCTCTACTGTGAGGAAACAGTTAAAAAACTAAAGAAAGAACAAAAGAAGATTGGAGTCGAGGGAAAAAAATCAAGTGAGAAAACAAATGACTTGAGTTTCTCAAATCTAAGCTTCTCTAATTTCAACTACCATTCCTGTACCGAAACCTTACCCTGGACGAGCGAAAGTGAAAAAATGATGCAGCTTGTCAAGATCGGAAAGACAATGCCCAAAATATGTAACCGAAGGAGCGAGGGGAGCGAGCAGAGAGAACGTAAGTCGCCTCCGCAACTCCTCACGCCACTTCACGCCGTGGCAAGCGCTCATTGGCAGGTGAGTTGAGGCTCAAGGACTGCCTGGTTATTTCGGGGCCGGTCAAGGCCATACGCGCAATCAGAAAATAAGGGTATAAAAAGAAAGGTGACGAATCTGGAACAGTTTCAATACCAAAACACCTTACTTAAATTACGTAATAACTCAAGGGGGGGGGGATAAAAAGATTTTGTTACGATTTTTTACTGAAGGGGTGGAGTCCTTTATTCATGTACGCAATTTTTAGATATTCGCAAATGAATCAGATAACTCGCAGTAATTGTACAGAAAGTTAATATGAATTTAACTTTACGTGCCAAAGAAACCTGGTGAGTGAAAAATGAACTTAGCCAAGAAAAATTTAAAAAAAGGTCGGAATGTTATTGGTCAGGGAAAAGGCAGGGATTCATGAATAAAAATCATGCAAATTTAAGGGAATTTCTATAACTTTAAATAACTGGTAGGAATAATTACTCGGCTTCCGTTTCCGGCAATGAAAGTGTTAGGTAGCGGTAATAGAGCGATGCTAATTGTAGTGAATTTGCAGTGGAATTTGAGGTGAATTGGTGGGAGGAGTTTGTTAGAGGGTTTTATGAATGAGAGTTTGTACGTTAAAAAGAATTAAAGTGAAGAGTTGTGTGATTTTTTGAGAGTGTGAGACTATTTTGGGTAGGCTGAGAGGTTAGGTTGTTTAGCGTGAGGAGCAGGGTGGGAAGACAGGTGCAGCCGAGTAAAGGCGACAGGGAGGGATAGGGAGAGAGACGCACGGAAGAAGGTACGATTAGCAGGGTGATGTAGCGCCGTGGAGACAGACGGTATGCAAGTTACGTAAGGCGATACGGACAGAGGTTGCTTCGAATCGTTTTGATGCATTCAGATGAGGAAGTATTCTGCACGCCGAAAAGTGAGAGAAAAAAGATGGGTTAATATAGGAAAGCGGTAGAGAAGGAGAGATTGAGGGCGGATAGTTTGTGCTCAATCGAATCATTCATAATTAGGAAGAGGGATAGAGCGGAAAGAGAAAATAGCGAAGATAAGATAGAAGTAGGGTCCACACTAAAAACCCCAAAAATGATCAGAACACCACTGGGTAAAAAAATAACAAAATAGAGCGGGGGATAAAGACAAGGAGGAAGACAAAGACAAAGCTGAACATAGAGGGCCAATAGAAGTTGAAAGGTTAAAGCTAGAAGAATCGCGAGAAATTATGGAAGAGGTAATAAAGATAAACGAAAAAAGGCAGGAAGAAAGAGTGGAGGAAATAAAACAAGAGATTAGGAAAGAAATGGCCGAACTTAGAAAAGAGATGCGAAAATGGGAAGAAGTTAGGGAAAATTTGGTTCAAACCAAATAGTTGTATTTTCAACCAAAAAAGATAAATTTTCAATCAAAAATGGAATAATCATACTTTTATTTAAAAAATTTAAATTACCCAGAAAGACGAATTTTCAACAAAATAGTTAAATTTTTAACCAAAAAGTTGATTTTTCAACCAAGAAGATTAATTTTCTGCCAAAAAAGACAAATCTTCAACAAAATACATAAATTTTCAATAAAGAAAGACAAATATTCAACCAAATAGTTGAATTTTCAACTGAAAGATATAAATTGTTAACAAAAAATTCAATAGTTGAATTTAAAGTTGAAAAAAGTAATTTCCACTAAAAAAATAAATTTTAAACATAATAGGTAAATTATCAACAAAATAGTTGAATTTATTCATTGAAATAATTAAATTTTCAACAAAATAGTTGGAATTTAAACCAAATAGTTGAATTTTCAACCTAACAAAATTGATTTCTCAACCAAGAAGAATAATTTTCAGTAAAAAAAAACGAATCTTTAACAAAATACATGAATTTTGAACCAAATAGTTGAATTTTCATCAAAAAGCATAAATGTTCAAACCAAATAGTTGAATTTTCAACCAAAAAAGATAAATTTTCAATCAAAAATGGAATAAGCATACTTTTATTTAAAAAATTTAAATCACCCGAAAAGACGAATTTTCAACAAAATAGTTAAATTTTTAACCAAAAAGTTGATTTTTCAACCAAGAAAATTAATTTTCTGCCAAAAAAGACAAATCTTCAACAAAATACATAAATTTTCAATAAAGAAATACAAATATTCAACCAAATAGTTGAATTTTTAACTGAAAGATATAAATTGTTAACAAAAAATTCAATAGTTAAATTTAAAGTTCAAAAAAAGTAATTTCCACTAAAAAACATAATTTTAAACATAATAGGTAAATTATCAACAAAATAGTTGAATTTATTCATTAAAATAATTAAATTTTCAAAATAATAGTTGGAATTTAAACCAAATAGTTGAATTTTCAACCTAACAAAATTGATTTCTCAGCCAAGAAGAATAATTTTCAGTAAAAAAACGAATCTTCAACAAAATACATGAATTTTGAACCAAATAGTTGAATTTTCATCAAAAAACATGAATGTTCAAACCAAATAGTTGTATTTTCAACCAAAAAAGATAAATTTTCAATCAAAAATGGAATAATCATACTTTTATTTCATTCTCATCTCAATGAGAAGGTATTGGTTTTATGTGAAAAATGACTTTCGCGGATTCAATCAAATGTCGACGTTTTAAGGCCCCTGAGCAAAAAAAAACGGTTTTTACGGAGATGTCTTCTGTCTGTCTGTCTGTCCGTCTGTCTGTAGTCTATATTATCGTGTAGGCACGATAAATTTCAAAAGATTGATCAGATTAGATTGTTCTTTGGCGCACTTTTTGAAGGCCTAAAAAGAAAGAACGATTTCGTTAACCAGCCATTTTTGATCAAAATTCAAAAAATGAGCACAATTTGAAAATTTTTGACACCACTTTTTTTTTTAATTTGAAAATTCTATGTACGGTTATTAGTAGTACTCCAAAAGACAAACAATTTATAAGAGTGAAATTTTTCGATAAAATAAAAATTATCAGACTGATAGCATTTTCAAAATCCCAAAAAACAAACGAAAATTAATATTTGAAGTGTAAAAACGCATGATATGAAAAAAAGTTGTGAGAAGAAAAACGTTTCTTTTCGAAAGCCCTACAAGATTGCCATAACAGCTTTTCGAATTTTCCCGAAAAATCGAAAACTCAAATTTTGATTGCACAAAAAATAATAAAAAATTCAAAATTCCATTTTGCGGTCAAACTATGCAAGATACTAAAAAGATGAGGATACAAAAATCGTGCACCCAAGAAAAATCTACAAATTTGTTACGAATCACGTTTTGATAGGACGCGTAGTTTTTGTATTATACGTGAAAACTAACATAAAAAAAAATTCAATGTTTTGGAAGACGACACAAGGAAAGAAAAAAAAATAAAAGGCAAACTTTTTCACTCAAATAGGATGTACAAATTGAGTTAAATTAAAAAAAAATGACACAAGAGAGGAAAAAATATGAAAAGACAAAAGTTGTTCAACCAAAAAAGATCTACAAATTTGTTATAAACTCTTGCTATAGAAATAAATCAAAAATTAAAAATTGACTTTTTGGAAAAACGAGACAAGCTGTAATAACTTTTTATTTAACTACATTTTTCGCCTAAATTATATCCACAAATTTGCGTAGAACCACCTTACACTAGTATGCGTATTTTCAGTTTAAATCATAAAAAAATAACTGAAAATAAAAAAAAATTAATTTATGGAGAAACGACACAAGTTGCAATAAAATGTATAATAACAACATTTTTTGTATAGGATGCACACCTCGAAAGAGGATCTTGAAATCCTTGTGGAGGCGGTAAATAGGTACTCTGAAGCGATTGGCATGAGCTTCGGACTGCACAAGTGTGCCTGCGTCCACCTACACCGAAGAATACTAGAAACTACATCATCGCCTGACGATCAGGATGTTCAACTCATAGGTAGAAATACCATTCAACATCTTAGTAATGGAGAAACATATACATATCTTGGAATACCGCAAGCGGATAACCAAGATGTGCGTGTGTTAAAGACGGCCTTTGAAATAAGATATCGACAAATTCTCAGACAAATTTGGGCTTCCGAATTATCTGGAAAGAATAAGATCCAGGTGACCAATATGCTGGCCGTTCCCATATTGCTCTACACGTTTGGTGCAGTAAAATGGGAAGTCGATGAGTTGAAGGAACTTGACCAAAGCACATACAAGATGATGGCAATTCATCGAAGTCATCATTCTAGATCTTCCGTACCTCGAATATACCTGCCTTGAGATAAAGGAGTAGAGGCTTGCTAAGCTTGGAGTGTCTATCGAAGAACGGTTCTGGCTACCGCCTGCTCTGTTCTAAATAATGCAGATTCTCTTATGCGACTCGTATATCAACATGAAGTCGTCAATGCTGCTGCGTTTCTAAACCGTACCACAGAAGAGCTTGGCGTCCCATTTTATTCCAGTGACACTACACATGGCCTAGCATCAGTAACATTTTCGGTGCTCAAAAATCGTGTACAGGAAGCAGAACATACGCTTCTACTAAGAGAACATACTGACAAGCCCCTTCATGGTAAATTCTACGACATTATACGTAGAGAAGAGCTCTCGATGGGTCTATCCAATACATTTCTCAAGTCTGCTGGATTGAGATCGGAGACTGAGGAATTTCTTTTTGCCTGTCAAGACGGCGTTGTAGACACCTTTGTTCACCGCGAGCGCATAACGAATTTAGCTGTAGGCGATATTAATTGCCGAGCGTGCAAGCAAGAGCCAGAAACACTTAGACATTTTCTAAGTGGATACTCAAAGTATTCACGTTACGGGTACATAGTGAGACACAGTGCGGTTCTGAAATAGTTATATTACCATCTTAGGCACTTCTATGGTGATGATATATTGCCCGTCTTCCCATACGTCCAGGGGGAACTCGAGTCCGTTGTGGAGAATGATCAGTGTAAGATCTACTGGAATTTCTCATTCTCCACATGATAGTAACTTCTTCTTCTTAGACATCTCCCCGGTGTCCTTATTGGACACAATTTCTGAAGTCCGCTCAAATGCTATTGGCCAAGACGGTATTTCTATTAAAATGACCAGACTTGCCCTGCCTGTTATTTTCCCGATTCTGTTGCAAATTTACAACATTTCGCTACAGAGTGGAATTTTCCAAGATAATTGGAAAATGGCAGTCATCTATCCTGTTCCAAAGATATCAAAGCCTTCTTCACCCAATGAATTCCGTCTTATCTCTATTTTGAACGCTTTGTCTGAGCCGCTTGAACGGATTGTTCATCACCAGCTGACAGATTTTCTAGATACAAATAAATTAATGGACCCTTTGCAATCTGGCTTTAGAGCTGAGCAGAGCACCTTAACAACGTCGCTTGAATCCACCACCGATATTATATTGGCAATGGATAGAAAAGAAGTCGCAGTGGTGGTACTATTTGATTTCTCTAAGGCATTCGACCCGGTAAACCATACCCTTTTACTTCGAAAATATAGTCTTTTAAATTATCTAATTCAGTTATTAAATGGTTTGAGTGTTCCCTCAGCAATAGGTGTGAACGGATCAGGAATAGTACGGGTGACTTATCTGACTGGGTTAAGTTTAAGAGGGGTGTTCCCCTGGGGTATTCGCTTGCTACTGCTCTATTCAATATTTACACTTCTCATCTAGGTGGCGAGTTGCAATTCTGCAGATATCATAAATATGCAGATGATATTAAGCTTTACCCATCAGGTCCGGCGTCCGATCTTGAAAATATACTGGTCTCTGAAAGTGCTACAATCATACCCCCCTCTTAGGGTCGGCAACGTACCGATTACCTTCCTTGATATGGTCAAAGATTTAGGATTTCTAACGAACCGAACCCTGCCTTGGAAGGAACACGTAATGACCATATCGAGAAACACCTTCAGAATTTTACAGCAGCTAAATAAAAAAAAAGACTCCCTTCCTACTTCCGCCCTGTATTAGAGAGGCTCCCTCACAGTCTCACTTTAGGAAGAGTGTCTTTACATTTTTATTAGATAATACGAATTCACTACTAGAAATTACACATTGGTAGTGGCTTCTCCGAACATTTTATACATTTATGGCCGGTTACTTTTGCTCCTCTTGCTATTTCACTATAATGTAAATTGTCAAGTTACTGTGCTTTAATACTTTCTTAGTTACAATTAATGTTAAGGAATCAGTTTCAAGAATATGAATTCAGTTCCTTAACCTTAAGGAATCAGTTTCATGGATCAGTTCCAAGAATATGGAATGAGTTCCTTGAGACCGAGGAATCAGTTTCATAAATATAGAATCAGTTACTTAAGGTTGAAGAATCAGTTCCAAGAATATGAAAGCAGTTCCTTGACGTTGAGGAATCAGTTCCAAGAATATGGAATCAGTTTCTTAAGGTTAAGGGATCAGTTGCAAGAATATGGAAGAAGTTCCAAGAATATGGAATCAGTTCCTTAACGTTGAGGAGTCAGTACCAATAATATGGAATGAGTTCCTTGAGTCTGAGGAATCAGTTCCTTGAGGCTGAGGAATCAGTTCCAAGAATATAGAATTAGTTCCTTAAGATTGAGGAAACAGTTTAAAGAATATGCATTCAGTTCCACGAATATGGTATCAGTTCCAAGAATATAAAATCAGTTCCTTAATGTTAAGAAATCCGTTCCAAGAATACGGAATCAGTTCGAAGAATACAAGTTCATAGAATATGGAATCAGTTCCTTACCGTTAAGAAATCAGTTCCAAGAATATGGAATCAGTTTCAAGAATATGAAATCAGTTCCTTAAGGTTGAGGAATCAGTTTCAAAAATATGAAATCAGTTCCAAGAATATGGAATAAGTTCCAAGAATATGGAATCTGTTCCTCGCAGTTGAGGAATCAGTTTAAAAAATATGCAATCAGTTCATTAACATTAAGGAATTAGTTCAAAGAATATGGAACCAGTTTTTCCAGGTTGAGAAATCAGTTTTAAAAATATTCAATCATTCCCTCAACGTTAGGAATCAGTTCAAAGAATACGAAATCAGTTCCAAAAATAAGGAATAAGTTCCAAGAATGCGGAATCAGTTTCTTGACGTTGAGGAATCAATTCCAAAAATATGGAATCAATTCCAAGAGTATGGAATCATTTCCAAAAATATGGAATAAGTTCCAAGTAGATGGACTCAGTTCCTCAAGTTTGAGGAATCAGTTCCTTAACACTGAGGAATTAGTTTCAAGAATATGGAATCAGTTCCTCATCTTAAGAAATCGGTTTCAAGGATCAGTTCAAAGAATATGGAATCAATTACTTAATGTTAAGGAATCAGTTTCAAGAATATGAATTCAGTTCCTTAACCTTAAGGAATCAGTTTCATGGATCAGTTCCAGCAAACTTTTGCTTTTCTCAAATCATCAGGGCTTAATTCAGGTATAGAGGGTTTAATTTTCGCAAGCCAGGAAAGTATCCTTTCCACCTTAGCATACCGTGACCGCATTTTAGGTCAAGAAGTTCCAAGCGATAGGTGCAGAGCGTGTCATGCACATACTGAGTACCTAGAACACATACTATCGGTCTGTCCCACCCATGCAGGAACTACGTATATCTACAGACATAATGCAGCCGTAAGAGTGCTCTATTACCATCTTTGTCGCTCTGACGTTGTTGGCCGCGACCCTGCCCTGCCGAACGCTCCAAGGGAGATAGAATCAATTGTCCAAAACGTGAAGTGCCAAATTGTCTGGAACTACGATTTTCGGACAGCAGTCTCTGTTGCACACTTGAGGCCTGACATTGTTCTCCAAGACTTTGAGAAATGAACTATATTCGTGATCGAATTCTCGGCTCCTTCCAAATACAACATTACTGTCAAGGAGAAAGAAAAGGAGGAAAGGTATCAAGAACTTAAAAGCAGGGTTGCGTACGTAATATACCTCAGGTAACTTACGTAGTTTTTTACATGTAAATTACCTACGTAATTTACGTCTCTAGTTTTTTACATGTAATTTACGTTTTTAAGATGGCGACTGCACTTATATAGAAAATAAACATAACCACATTCTTTAATAAACCGAAAACACAGACTGACTTGCTTGATAGCTTCTTAATTTATTAAAAATTGTTTAGAGGTGGCGGACCCAGAAATTCCTTTTGGGAAGAGTTAAATTTTATTTTTAAGAGGGAAAATGGCAAAAAATAATTCATTTAATCTCGCACTTAATACATTACAAAATAAGTGAGGTTATATTATGCTCTTTTCCCTCACCCGTCACTGCCCCCAACCTATCAAGTCCGCCATTTTTTACGTTTATTACATTTTTCACGTATAATACGTAAAATACGTATTATACATATAAAAATTCGAGTAACGCGTAACCGTGCAACCCTGCTTAATAGGGAGCTGGAACGACTGTAACCAAAATATTCGGTAAAAGTAATTGTCCTTGTGATAGGTGCTCTGGGAGGTGCGAAACTATCACTGGTTCATAACCTTAAAGCCATACCCGCGAGCCAAAAATATGCCACGGCACTTGCGAGATGGATGCAGAAAGCTGTCATTCTTGTGTCGCTTCGTGTCCTCAAAACATTTTAATTTTTGTGGACAAAAACCCGGGGGAACTGAACCCGATTTTCCACACGACGAAGTATCACATGCCCTTAAATATATAAAATATGCTGCATACTGGGGTTAATTGGCGCGTATGTGGGGGATCATGCTATATTTAAAACGCGTTTTTGCTTCTTCTGGCTTTTTCAGTTGCAATTTTAACATTGTTACATTTTTTTTGGTTTCGTTAGGCCTTCATATCGAATCGGTTTTCATGATTTACACAAAAAATGCTGTAAGACAGTCACCCTTTTTCCGTGTAAATACTTATCATGTGGAATGTTTATTCAGATGACGCGAGATCAATTCATAAGAGACAACTTGGGAACGAGTTACGAAATTATCATGATCTGAAGCCACGCCAAATGTATAAGCGATGAATCAATTAAAATCTGTTTTGCTCTAATATTTTTTTCCATGTTCTAACATCAATGTTTATACGAAAAAAGAGATAAGATTTTCGACTTCTTTTCCTAGCAAGGTTAAAAAGATTTCATTCGAAATTGTAGAAAGAAGCTATTTTGAGAATTTTTAATTGACCGCCATCTAGGATTTTTTTTCTTAATTTAAATTTTTCAGTCCATCATTCACTTTACAATAATTTATCAGATTTCTTTACAATGTTCAATCATTCTTAGTTAATAACTATACAGCCGTGCAAAATAAGAAAGCGGTAACTACATTTAGGATTTGGCCTCCAGATTCACGATTGTTTCCAATATAATTAAATGGAAAACAATTGCGAATCAGGTGAAATACACCAAATGATTTATCAGGATTTTAAAAATTATGCGATTAGTATAAAACCCATTCTCTAAAAGTTTCCTTGAGTCACAAAATTGCAACCCAAGTTTTTAAAAAACGTTGATATAGTATTTGGTCCCATTCTTGAATTTTTTATTATTTCGAATTTGTAACTCAGAAAACTCAGTAAGACGATGGTCGTGTGGGCTAAGGCATTGGACTCATTCTACACGGAGAAAAATGGATGGTCAAAGTTAGAGGGTCAAAATTTAGAGATCCAGTCCGTTCTTTTAGATAGTCGAAAGAACCATCCAGAATTTTGTTGAAATAGTCGGAGAGGCTCTCTTTTTATGACTAGTCTGACTGTTATAAGAAATCCAGACTCACTATCAGAGATAAGCAAGGTATCCTTTCAGGATGGTCAATACAATCAGGAGACGGCCCTAAGCGGAGCAGTAAACCTAATTGAAGGACAACTGAAGGAGAAAGGCCTCGCGATTGGAACCTTTATGGACATCGAAGGAACCTTTAACAACACCTCTGGAGAGGTGATCAGGGCGGCCATGGTCACACATGCTGTGCCTACTGTAGTAGTGGAATGGACGTGCCACATGTCGGCCAACAGCAATCTAACTACGACTAAGGGTGATACTACTTTATGTGGAACCATTAACTCGGGATGTCCGCAGGGAGGAGTTTTATCGCCCCTGCTGTGGTGCCTAGTAGTGAGTGAACTTCTTTATATACTCTCGAGTCAGGGTCACCACGTCATAGGATATGCGGACGATATACAGGTTATCGTGCGCGGCCAGCATCTGGATGCGCTCTTCGGAGTAATGCAGCAAGCACTGATGATAGGGGATTCAAGGTGTAAGAAAACTGGACTATCGGTCAATCCGAGTAAGACAGATTCGGTTGTTTTCACCAGAAGGTATCAGTGGCGAAACACGAGTACACTGAAACTTGGGTGACAACAACTGGAAATTGAAGAACGAGCTAAGTATCTAGGAGTAATTCTAGATAAAAAGCTGTTATCGAACGAGCACCTGGAAAACAAGTGCAAAAAGCTAGTAGCGACTCTATGGCTCTGTAGAAGACCCCTAGGGAAAAGCTGGGCCTTGAAACCGAAGACACTCATGTGGATGTACACAGCTCCCAAAATACACAGAATACAGAATACGGCGGTGGTCTGGTGGAGCAGACTCGAGCTGTCCACTGTGAAGTCTCGACTGGAAAGGATCAGAAGACTGATTTTGAGAGACACCACAGGTGCGTCGAAGTCGTCACCCACGATAGCCCAGGGACAAAATGGCCACTCGCCACCTCTTCGACAAGAAGTATCGAGTTAGCCTATCCACGAAGGAGGAATCGCTTAATGGCGACGTACACCTGCCCAGTGATGGAGACAACTGGTTTACAGATGTCTCCAGGAACGAGGAGAATGCAGGAGCCGGTGTATATCGTATAAGGAACGGAATGGGCTTCACAATTGAGTTTGGGTCCTATGTCACAGTTCTACAATCTGAGATTATGGCCATACTCCAGTGCGCCTATAAGGCAAAGGAGTATGACAACAAAAGAAACATCCGTATCTGCTCAGACAGCAGGGCTGCTATACTGGCCTTGAATGGCGGAATGAACGTGTTATTTAAATAAATAACACGAGAATTCTAGATCAATCTAAAATATCTATACCTTAAACCTATATTCATATCTACCCTTCACCTATGTACCCATCCACACATTACTACTTTCCAACCGAGCACTTCATGCCTACCCCGAAAGGGAAACGGCTTAATGATATAATAATAATAATTATTAAATTAAAATTCTGGACATTTGAAGACAGGACTTTTGTATCTTATGATAACAGTGTTTTTGGAGATGAAATATTGTTTTAATATAAAACCATAAAACTAATTGTTATTAAGTACCTAGGTTAATGATACGACAACCTTACAAAAGTATTCAAATGTTTACGTATATTCAGTATTATAATAAATTTTATTTTTCTCGGAATAAAATTTGATTTGTCTATTTGAGAGAAACTTCCAAAGAAATAAAATATAAATCCAAAATTCAATTTCAGCGCTACCACATACGAGTTTCCAAATAAAAAAATAACGATATGAACATAGATTTCAGTGGGTAAAAATCTCTGTTAATACAATGTTCGTTGAACTAATGCTTTAATTTAATATCGTAGCTATATTTAGAACATAATTTAACACAGAATCTATTGAATCCTTATTTGAGAAGCTTAATGACTTAAAAATACTCAATTTTCTATTTTCAACTCAGTAAACGCGTTTCGTGGTGGACCTTAAACTCGGGAAAATTATCGGATCGCAAGACATTGTTAGACCCTATTCACTGGTATGACAGTTGGAACACCTTTGTGGAACAAGAGAACAACGTATGAAGGGTAGGCTGTGGAGGTAAATGCAAAAGCATGGCGGAAGAACGTGTTACAAGATAGATATCGGGTGTGCGGCCATTTGAGATTTACCCACGAATACCGGCCAATCACGGTGCATAAATCGAGATACTGAATACTCAGAGAGGTTCACTCGATTCTCAAAGGTAATGCTAGTACGATCTCGATCATGAGAGATCCTGAGAGCTTCTCAAAGATTAGGCTCCCTGCATAGCATTCTCGTCTAGGCAGCTCACTGCCTCCCTATACTCTGTTCCCCGAGAGAAGGTCCTGAAGAACGACCAATTTTGGTTTTCTTCGCGCAGCCTATTGTTTAATTTTTTCAAGAAGGCGGGATTTCTTGACATGTTTCAGCCAATCCGAAGTGAAGTCCTTCAACTTCATGAAAAACTGTGGTTATATTCCATTTTCTCCCTTAAATACAGAAAATAGCTTTAAAATATGTTTACCTCTGTGAAAAATTGTGAATGTTAGCAAGGTGGCTGCAGGTTAGAAAAAAATGCAAATCAGAGAAAAGTCAGGGAAATTTGATAATCAGGGAACGTTAGGAATAAGCAAGAGATAAAAAAAGATTGAATTTTGAATCATCGAAAAGTTTTTGGGGAACCAAACACCAAATCTCGAAATATCTTTTCGATTAGAAAAGCTGAAGACAAAATTCGACGAGATTTGGGAGATTTCAGACACGTAGATTTACGACCAGTGCGTAATTTCACGGTCGACGCAAAATTTACGTCCTGCATGTATTTCTTTACGCCGGACGCAGGTTGAGAAGAAAAATATTTTTTTTTACAGAATTCTGATTATTTACTATGTGCCACACCGATCGAATTATTTCCATCGTCGTAGGATGTAAATTTACACCAACCAATATATATTATACCATTGCATAATGTGGATATATTGTTAGACTTTCAGAAGAATCAAAAGTATCAGACAACCAAAACTGTAATATTAAAATATTCAATAATGTACAACAAAGAAACGCTTTGTGAACTTCTCTTTTTAATTACATTCATTGAAAAGAAATGTAAACATACTGCAATGCAATAATTAGGACTCTAGTTACTATTAAAAATTTATGTTGAAAACTCAGTCGCCCCGAAGCACGCCAACAGATCAGCACCGAAACTTGGGTCAAGCTTGGGTGAAGATTGTGTCAAAGTCTCCCAAACTTGGTGCCAAGCTTGAGTGAAGCTTGGGTGAAAATTTTTATGGCCACTTTTCACAAGTTTGGCCGGTATTTTGTCACGTTTATTACACCAGCGTTCCGAGAGATGTCGCTGTGGTCTAAGGTCTCCTAGTGCTATGGAAGCGCACTGTTATCAAAATCTTTCTTATCTACTGAGGCTGAAGTAGCGATACCGCTACTCTATAGGTGGCACTGCTGAATGCGTGGCGAGTCGGCGTACGAAGCTTGATTCAAGCTTGGGTGAATATTTTGCCATGTCCGCCAATGTTGGTGCCAAGCTTGAGCTTGGTTTCTTTTGGAAACAATGATATTTAGAGGTGGCGCCAGCCCCATGAAGTTTAACGCGTATTTCCAATAAGAAACAAGGACGCTTTTGTAAATTTCACACAGAATCGTCGGCGCGTCAAAATACATAAGGATAAAGTGGTCTTGTCAAATAGTCCTCACCTTTTTTTTTTGTAAACCAGTGTTATTTCAGCCATCTGGCCACCGGGATAATTTCATAGTGGAGGCATCACGTCAGAAAAAGTGTTATAATAGAACTTAACTCTGAAGGTCAGTTTTTTTAGAATACGCCTCGTGGGGGTTCTCTAAAACAGATCGACTGCCAAACCCTGATTTCGATCGAATGAGCAAAAAATAATGTTTCCGTTTATTGTTGCTTTCCAGTTTATTCGAGAATAAAAGTGTTCTTATCAAAATTAAAGTAAAAAAAATTATGCGCAAAACTAAAAGAATAAATAGTCCACCTTCCATATGTTCCGAGTTACGGTCATAAAAAAAAACTAGATGCTTTTCATGTTATTCGCTAAACACCACTCCTTTTAATAAACTACTCTGAACCTTAAAATCTAATAACTTTATATGGAAAATGTTTTAAAACGAAGGTTCTTGCTATTGCGAATTTATTTGAAAATTCCTTCTTTTGTTCTAAGTTTGAATTTGATAAAATTGTTTAAAGCCAAGGCTTCCTCCGGACTTAAATTTTATTTAACTCCAAGCAAGTCTCGATTTGCCGCACTGAAAGAAAATCATCTTGTCCACCTGAAAAGTAATAAAAAAAACGATTCCGAAGTCTAGTCTCGCGGTAAAGTGTCGTAGATAGCTGAAAACCTTATGAAAAAGAGATATAGTTAGATCTGAGAGGTTTGATAAAAATGACACCGAATTTGTAAAATTCAAGTAACATAGATTTATTCCAAAACTTCTATTCACAAATAAATAAAAATTGGAAATTACATTTTTCGTAAGAGAAAAAACCTCCCCAGATGATTGTTCTTATGAATTCTATTCAGAAAGAAAAATTTCGTAGTTACTCCTTAATTTTTAATTTAAATTTAACATTTTTCACATTTAAATTACAAAAACTAAATGCTACATTTGGTTGGCCATTACTCCATTGCAAAAAGTTTGCACACCGAGTTTTAAAAATCGAATTTAACTTCTGATCTGGAACGATAAAAATCTAATAATATTTCTCCACGTCCACTGACACCATTTAAGAACAAAAATGTCTTACATTATTATTATTATTATATCATTAAGCCGTTTCCCTTTCGGGGTAGGCGTGAATTGCTCGGTTGGAAAGTAGTGATGTCCTGACTAGAACTTACTAGTCCAGTTGTTCTAGTGAGATTCTGACTACTGCCCTAATTGAAATGGGGACAAATGGGACGGTTTCTACATGGGTTGGTAGACACGATACTTTATGTAACAAAGGTACGATTGATAAGTTTATCACGTCTGACATTTCAGGTTAGGTTGACGCGTTCCATAATCGTACAGGGGCGCCACGCCGCACATGCGCATTCGCTGTCCAGTCCTCTTGTTGTATAAGCGGCCACTTTCAGAACTAAAAAGACTTTGATAAAACGCGTAAATCACGCCTGCGTTGCATAAAGAAACTAAAATTATAGAGATAAGTCATTCTTGAAAGGAAGATAATGCACATGAGATGTGACAGTTTTAAAAGTTATGTTAAAAATCGGACGTCTTCAACTACCCATGTTCCAAAAAATGTGGGCCTATTTGAAATTATATAATATACACTTGCGATATTACATTAATGTTACATCATTTCCAGAAGTTACGTATGTCTATTATTCAATTTAATTTGTTACAAAATAATTTTTAAAAACGTTTGCTAATATTTATCTGTATGATTGTTCAAAGTATTTATTGATTTCAAATAGGTCCGCGCTTTCCGATACATCCGCAGTTGAAAACGTCGGCATCCGTCACTGGCCATCTATCGGATATCAACGAAATAAAAAGGAACCCTCGAAAAGAGTTCTAGTGGAGTATCAGTTCTAAAGGATGCCAACTTTTACTTGATCCGCAACATTACCGAACCCCCAGTTTTTTCTGTGTATATGGATCCGTTAGATCTGAAAACGAGTTGACCCTTTTTAATCTGTACGGCAGAATTAAGGAAACTTAAGTATAATTGACGAATTAAATGTATTAATTAGAAAGCAGACTCTGATCTGAAATACACAGATTTCGCGAGAGAGAACCCAAGCGGAAAAGTCGGACTTATGCCGGATCTTACGAATGGCATAGTACCCCGACATTTCTAAACGAGGAGCAATGCCAGTGCTGATCAACTGTACCGTGCCCAGCGTTGGCGCGGAAGTGGTTCAGTACTGCCCCAGTACTGAATCCGAGTGCTGGCTGGAAGCCGAATTAAGGAGTTTTGCCGAGCGTTGGCGCAGTAGTGGTTCAGTACTGCCCCGCAGTACTAAGTTCAAATGCTGGAATTTTGTTCATGTAAACGTTCAGAACTTCAGTACAGTTTGCTTGAGAGGTCATGAAAGTCCAGTATTTTCAAAATGAACTAGGAAAGTTAGAAACGTGATGTACGTGATCGGGCCTGAACTTTCATATTGCATGAGGTATATATAGGTTCCTATCGGGTCCAAATGAAACATATAAAGGTCTATATCGGGTAATTAAACTCATTCGCTCTGTGTGCTCTCCCACAAACACGAAATATTGCAGCATCATTAATGCAACATTGCGTGCTGTTTGGGTTACCTGTAGGTTGTTCGAGTAGTAATTTAAACCTAAGATTGACAATAAAGAACCTGGATACTAACAGACCTTGCTCTTTTTCTGGCTGTGACTGAATCCCTATTTTTTAAGGAGTATATAAAGGTTTATATTGGTTACAATTTAAATACGTAAAGAATTTCATAGGGTACGAATTCTTAGTCAATATGAATACTTGTAGGTGCGCAAGGTGGTTGTCAAATTTGGGAATTTCAATCTGAACCGAGCTAGCAACCATGTCGAAGGCCAGACTTCGGCCCTAAATTGGTATGGATTAGAAATATTAAGCTTTTATAACCACCTGGTATTCCTATAATTATTTTCTAAGAGCGACATAGTTATGGTACCCCATAGATGCCCTTACATGTTTACATTGTACCCGATATAAGCCTGTATAAACTTCTATAAAATCATCAACTCAGACATAACAAAAAAAAAACGAGAAGGCGATGGTTTAAGCCAGGTTCATTGTTCAAATCCTGCACTTTCGTAAAAAAACTGGTGACCTTTGAATACATATTTTCAGCGAGTGAGACACAGTAGGCAACAAATCCCTTTATTTGTCACGTTTGAAGCCCATATAGCCCTGTATTGAGGAAAGTGCAGCATTTTCAAACCGGGTCCTATTTCGTGCCGATTTTGTAACTCAGGAAACGTGACAAATTGTGTACTTAAGGAACATTTAAATTTTCGTCTTTCTTGTTTCTTGAAAACATTTCAAGTGAAGCAAAGTGTAGGCATATTTTGATTAAGTGCTGTTACTTATCGATAACTCAAATACTACCAGACTGCGAGCATATATAGTTCAAGATAACCGTCACACTAATACTTTAATGCACCTAGTAAAATGTCATGAAAGGTTCGGTTAGGAATTAATTTCGAATAAATCCTATCTAATGAGTTGGACTTATTTTGTGTGAAAGTGTAGGGTATTTAGAAAGCGGTTAATGGACTCTGTCCTAAAAGGGATGTTGGGATCAGAAGCATTCGTTTATCTCGATGATATTGTCATCTATTCTGAAACATTAGAAGAACATGACAAGAAGGCTCGAAGACTGTTCAAGCAGCTTCGAGATGCCAACTTAAAGCTTCAACCGGGCAAGTGCGCTTTTTTGTATCCCGAGGTTGCCTATCTGGGACACATTATTGGACGCAATGTTGTGAAGCCCAACCCAGTAAAAATCTCGGCGATTAAGGAGTTCTCTAGACCAAAAATGGTGCGGGCCGTAAGGCAGTTTCTTCGCTTGTCAGGGTACTATCGGCGATTCATAGAGAATTATGCTAAATTGGCCAAACCCTTAGCAGATCTTCTAAAAAAGAAATCCAAGTTTGTCTGGACACCGGATCAAGAAGAAAGTTTCGTTAGAATACGTGTCTACCTTTGCCAAGTGCCGATACTGATATACCCGGATTATAGGAAAAAGTTTAAATTGACGACGGATGCTTCCGAGTATGCCGTAGGTGCCGTGCTCACCCAAGAGATAGAGAAGGTAGACATGCCAGTTGCCTACTACTCTAAAATACTGACAAGTATCAAACAGCGATACCACATGACTGAAAAGGTGTGTCTCGCGGCTACTTACGCAGTACTAAAGTTTAGACCGTATCTCTATGGGCGCGAATTTATACTAGCGTGTGATCACGAACCCGTGCATTGGATCACATATGCTGAAATCCACATCGACCAAGGCTGCTGAAGACTCTAGGAACCTCGCAAGCAAAACAACACAATTGTCGCGGCAGCACACCGTCCAGGCCTCCCAAGAAGAAGGTACTCCTCTAGGCGCATATTCAGGGGTTCGCTCCTTACCATCGACTAGTACCAGAGCTTCAAACACAAAAATACCTGTGCCAGCTTAGAAAAGGTGAAGGCCTGCGCTGAGAAAGCCCATTCTGAAGAAAGGGACTCAAACCTCCGAAGTACAGCCAAACTTGCGTAAGGAAGTCACATCTCAGCGTCGACCACGGTTACTAGGGACCTCAGGAGTGGAAGATTCCGACGAACCCTACAAGCCACCGTCACATTATAAGGATCCAATGCCGTATCAGAACAGCATCGCCAGCCGACTTCGGTTGCGACCGCGTATGACGGGAGGATCTACAAAGACTGCATCCAGCCATGACAATTCATCTTCTGATTTTAGTCTTATACTGCCGTCATGATGAAAAGATATAGAAAGTGCAGTTTGACGTGAGGGTCACCTTGGCGTTGCACAAGCCTTACGTTCACTAGTGGCTGACCATACGGTCTGGCCAGCGCCAGAAAATTTCTCCGCAAGGGCTGACCCAGGTGGATAAACACCATTTGCGCAGTTTTGGCCAGTACAGATAGCCGGAGCCCCAGTACTGGGCATGTGTATTGGGCCAGTACTGGTTTTTAGTGATCTGCAGTACTGGCATGCGGTACTGACTCGATACTGCACACCAGTACTGGTTATGTACTGGCAAGCTTATGGCGTATGAAAATGCTGGAGTTAATTTTAAAAATGATGAAAAAAAATTAAAATGTTCTTAGAGGCATTTACTTCATCCATTCATCATCATGCGACTTCATATCGTCCGAATATTATTTATAATTACAAAAATGTAAATTTCATTCAAACTTTTTGGTTAACTTTAACACCCACTATTGCTATACTCTGAAGATGTGATGAAGAAGGTATTTCAAAAATAAATATTAATTTAGGTGAGGTTGTAAAGCAGCTCAGCTGAACCTCGGCCTTTTATGTCCACTCGTCTATGTATCTCTTTCTGTAAGCTAATGTACATATTTCGTAGAACATAATAAAGATCTATTATCGTGAGAGAAGTTTTAGGCTCCGGAAGCTACGCTCATGGGTCCTTAAAGCCACCAATCCCGACGCAACTGGAACGTGTACGTCATCCACTTCTGCTTAGCTCGAAAAGAAGTGCTTGATATTTCGCCCGTTTTTCTTCCTCCTTTGCCGTGCTATTGCCATCGGCCGGTGCCGAGAATACAATCACGTAGATGATCTTGGTTTTCAGATCCTGGAGGACAATATTAGGCTTCGTAGTACTGATACGTTGAGTGGTGTAGAATGAGAAATTTCAGTAGATCTTACACTGATCATTCTTTACAACGGACTCGAGTTCCCCCTGGGCGTATGGAAAGATGGACAATAGATCAACACCATAGAAGTGCCTAAGATGATAATATAACACTTTTAGAGAAGCACTGTGTCTCTCTATGTACCCGTAACGTTCATACTTTGAGCATCCACTCAGGACATGTCCAAGTCTTTCTGGCTCTTGCTTGCACGCTCAGCAGTTAGTATCGCCTACAGGTATATTCATAATGCGCTCGCGGTAAACTAAGAAATCCCTGACATTCCCTGACCAACCAAATTTCCTGACTTTTCCCTGATTTCCAGGTTTTCATTGACCTGCGGCCACGCTTTTAAGTGCTTTAAGTTAGAAAATTAAGAATAAAAAATGCTTCCAAATTAAAATTGTCCAACATTGAGTTTGAATTTGCAAAAATATTCCAAATTTTGTAAATCTAAAATCTAAGCTGAACAGATCCAAATATTGAACATTTCAATTTGTTATAATTCAAATGCTCTAAATTAGTCATTTTTCAATTTCACCCGCTTGGTTTTAGAAAGGTAGAAATTTTAATTTGAAATTTTACGAATTCCAATAATTGCAATTTAAACTTTTGCGTGTTTAAGTTCAACAATTGTAACGAATTTTAATTTTTATCTTTACGAATTTTAGTGATAAAATATTGTTGAATTGGAATTCGTGATTGTAAATTATTTTCTCCAACACCCGCGATGAAAATGCAACTTCGGAGGCTCGCCTCGAGACGACGAAGTTGCCGATTCCTCAACTAATGACGTCACAGTGGTAATCAGAAGAGAAATCGACAACTTCGTTCACTCTCGACAACCTCCTCCCCAGCCTCAATTCCATCGCGAGTGTTGGACAAAGTATTATCGCATATATCTATGAAGCACTGAATACTCCCGTCGTCCTTTTTTTATTAAAAAAAGAGGGCAGATAGAAAAAGGTGCAAATGCGAGTGAATTGCAATTTCCGAGACAGATGAGAACAACAGGGCAGTATGCCTCGCCACTTCAGAGAACCCAGTGTTACGGTAAAACGAAAACTTTCAACACGACACATCGTGTTGGGAGAAGCAGATTTTTTTCTCAGTGTACTTTTTACCATCGAACTGATTACCATCGATTGGCGCGTGAGTCGAATATCGAAAATTCGACATTCGACGCGCGCTACGTCGCATCTGTTTTTTTCGATTCGATCGGACGGTCTTCGATTATAGACAATCCAATATCCGACTGATAAAACGCATTTCAATTTTTCAATTTATAATTATAACTTTACAAATCTAAACCGATGCATGCAGAATGCAGATTGTAGATCCAGAGAGGCATGATGAGAATACTGTGTTAATCTGGTAGTTAATATTACGCGACATATATATATATAGAGTCAATTGTCCGAAACGAGAAGTGCCAAATTTTCTGGAACTACGATTTTCGGACAGCAGTCATGCAATATGGATTTGCATGCAATCCATGAAACTTAGAGTTGCGTAAGATTTTTGAGGTTATAAAATTCAAATCTAGCCTCAAAATGCAAGAAAAACAAAAGAAACCATATTATTTTTGATGACTTCATGCATGTAACTATGAAAATGTACAATAAATGATAAACCGCAAACCGGTAGGTAATGTAGGACATTTTTTTCTAAAAAAACTTTTTTTACAATTTTAAATATTTAGGACCAAACCCGCCTTCCTTCGAGCCTTCTAATTAGCGTGCTGAAAATTCAGAACGATATCTCATTCCCTGTGGACGTAAGTTTACCAAGAAAAGTATCGATGTAGCTTCCAGTTTTATTTTATTCGGAAATTCGTTTTCTTTCAAATTTTCACGGAAAAAGAGCAGAGGCGTTAAATTTATTGCCTTCCCTTTCATTTTCCAAACTTTCAGGACTATATATTATCTCGTTTGGATATAAGTTGGGAAAAATAGATGTAATTTTGACGAAAAAGAATTCCGTCTCGCGTAAATGACAATCATGCAATCTGCTTTACCCACATACCCGTGGAAGTACGAAATTGTCTGCTTGCTGCAATAGTGCTGCTCTGAGACAGCGGATACGTATGCTGAACTAACTTCTTTGTAATTAGTAATCAAATTTGTTTTCAAAATTATAAATAAATAAGTAAGTTTATAATGAAAAATTGAGGACTAGCTTGGTCACGTGACCCACTCGTCACATGGCCTTAAAAGAACTTTCTTTTTTAAGTTCTTCCTAAACTTCTTCATGAAATATTGTTCATAGATATTTGTTTTAGGAAGAACACTTCTTATACAAAGTCACGCAAAGGAGATAAGTTCGAATGGTAAAAATCCAAATTTTAAATTATTATTTAAACAAATTTTCATGAAATTCAAAAAAAAATTTTTAATTTAAAAATAATTCTTTGAAAAATTTAACAGAAAAATAAAAATAAATTTCCGAACAAAATTTTCAGGAAAATTTTCAAAAAAAAAAAAATGTACTTTAAGTAAAAGAATAATTTAGACACAAATTAGTGGAAAAAATCAATCTTCTAGATCAAACAGCTTTCCCACCCAAGGATGACAGCTTTCTGCATCCATCTCGCAAGTGCCGTCGCATATTTTTGGCACGCGGGTATGGCTTTAAGGTTACGAACCAGTGATAGTTTCGCACCTCCGATGAACTTATTTTGACAAGATCAAAAAGTGATGCAAATGCCATCTTGCAAGCAGCCCCCATTGAGCAGTATAAAATTAAAATTAATAAAATAGAGTGGTTATTACCTAGCATTAGACTGTCAGATTCACGAAAATTTCAGATGCTAAAATATATTGAAAAAGATCCACCTATTCCAATAAGTTTCCGAACTTGGGAACTGTATGAATATCCTCTACTTCCAACTACTTCAAACCATGTTTGGACAGTAAAAACCTCTACAAAATTGGAAAACCCGAGACTTTTCATACAAGGATTTCAAACAAACAGAAAAAATAATACTATTAGAAGGTCTAGCAGCTTTGATCATTGCAATCCGGCTAATGTGAAACTATTTTTAAACGATCAGTGTTCTCCTCATAGTAATTTAAATCTTGACATTAATCAAAATCAGTACGCTCTTCTTTATGAAATGTACACAAACTTTTAAGCTAATTACTATGGTAAAGAACCGCAACCATTACTATAGAGAGTGAAATTCATACAGTATGCATCTCTGGTAGTAATTGACTGCTCGAAACAAAATGAGTCACTGAAATACGGTCCAGTTGTCATTCGTTCGGAATTTTTAACTAGTTAAAATTTTCCCGCCCAAACATCAGCATATTGCTTAAGTTTGCATGAGTATAAACCAATAAGTGGTGGGGTGAAAAAGTGGGTATAAGACTTGCACTCAAGATGGAGTTCTTGGTGGATATGCAGGGCTTTAAGTTACCAGTCAATAAATTTGTTTCAAAAGGATTCGCTATATTACCATTCTATGACGATACAGGTAAAAAGACATATTCTTTTCTCTTTCATCCACCTTACAAGTGGAAGAACATTCCAACAAAATATCAGTCTGTAAATAGTGTGACAGAGCGCAATCATCATGGAATACCTTGGAATTCTGGTGATTTACTGTACTTTCTCGTACCTATAATACTCGAGAACATCTTAAAAGATGCAACAACGATTTTTGTAAAAGGATTGGAGAAAAAGAATTGGCTGAAATAATTTGTGGAAACATCGTGTGAAATTGTTGATATGCTTGATTTGAAATGTCCCTCGCTACAGAGATTGCGTGAATCGATTGTAATTAATTATATTAAATGTACGCATCATATGTACGAAAATTACTCCAATTGCGCAACTGAAAATGTACTTTTATTTGAAAACTGGAAGAAAGTGGATGATGAAACAGAGAGCATGGAGTGAAAGAGTGAAAGGGAACACGGTATGGATAGGGAAAGACAGGAGGTGGATAAATGGGAATGCGTGGATCAATCCATAATGTAGACTGTTTATTTACTTTATTCATAACAATTAGCTTTACCAGATAATATATTTTTTTAATTCAAACACCCTTGTGAAAGCTTGAATCTTAACAAAAAAGGTGAATTTTAAATCTAAAAGGACGAATTTTTTGTCTTAATTTTTCAACCAAACAAGACAAATTTTCACAGCAGGCAAACAATAAAAAAACAGCAACTCACCAAAAAAGCAAACACAAAACGAACAAAACGTCGGCAATCCGAACCAAAATTCACGAGTGAACGCCATTACACACGGCAAGAACCGCTGATCCAAAACGCGCATGTGCGTTTGCGATCTTAATCTACTCACACTATAAGCCTGCAGCGGTCGGGCAAGCCGCAGGCCCGTCGTTCCTCGCTGTTTGCAGGACCGACGGGCGTTTGATCTGCCGGACCGTTGTCCGCCCATTGGTCGCATTCTGACTCTGCCGGCCTGACTCGTGCATTTAGCAGGCAGATTGGTCTCAAGCCCGTCGGGCCGATTACGTGCCGGCACGTACTCTTATCTGGGATGTGTTCTAGGTACTCAGCGTGTGTATGACACGCTCTGAACCTATCGCTGGGAACTTTTCGACATAAAGTGCTGTCACGGTATGCTAAGGTAGAAATGACAACGTCCTAGAACACAACAATAAAACCCTCTGTACCTACATTAGGCCCAGATGATCTGAGGAAAGCAAAAGTTTGCTTCTTCGACAAGGACTGTTTGTCTGCATTCCTGTGAAAATATCCGTGCATTTTCTTGTTGAGTAGCTCTTGATGGAATTTTTGAACTTCTACTATCTTCACTTCGGCTCTCAGAAGTAAGGCGTCTAGATGAAGTAATGCACTTTCCTCACTTACGACGTCAAAATTCAGGCCAAGGTTCTCGGCCGCTTGCTCCGCGGTTTTGTAAAGGAACGCTCCTTCACCAATCATCTCGCGGTTCCTGACCATTTTTAGGAGAGGATCTCTGCCATTGGCAACGATATAACATGTACTTAGAATAATTCGGTTATGAAGACACTGGAGATTCAGAAGTCCGCGTCCGCCTTGACGGCGTGAAATGTATAATCGCGGAACTGTTAACGAATTCTTGGACGTCGCTCGTCCCACCTCTGCTCACCAAACACATAGGGCGATACCACTCCTTACTATTCCTACGGGTCTTAATCATTCTACCTAGTTTCGCGAATTCACATTTTGGCCGAATTGAAAAAATAGATGGCGTATTGCAGATGTACTGCTAGATCTTCTCGAGCGTGGCGCTAGTGTGGTACGGGTATCGATGGCCGCCGTCATGGTCCGTGTAAATATAAACTCAAAGCTCAAACAAAAATATAATCTGGTACTGAGGATTGAATCGAGAAAAATGTTAACTTCTAGCAACATCAAAAACCCGGTTATGAATACAATGGAACTAAATTCCAAAGGAAACCTTAAGTGAATTTGAAACTGGTAAAAAATCCCATATTTATAAAATACAATAATTCAGACTTTTACGTTGAAATCTAAAAATCTTAATTATTCTCTATTCAAATCTTTATATACTGCGAAGTTTATAATTCGTTAGCGCAAAAATTCAAAAGTACCTACCTCGTCCATTGCAGCATCACTACAATTATAAACACTCCAAAAAAAGATGTTTCGCGATGAATAAAATGATTTAAATTATTTAAATGTCTTTTTTTTAAATATCAATTTATGTAAATCACATATCACAGAGGTAAATACTGCAAAATGTCAACTGATGTCAACATAGGCAGCTGCCATGTAATATCCGCGCTACACCAGCGCCATACACGGGAACGGGAAGTATTGTAACCATTTTCATACGACAAAAATTTGATCATATTCGGTTACACTACTTTGGTCTCCTTATGGGCAGTTGTTAAATTTTACGCAAATTTTAGCACCTACAGTGGCAATCACATTATTATTAAGAATTAAATATTGCATAACAGAAATAGATCTTATCACATCTAAAAATTGATCGTTCAAAACGGGTAGTTTTGAAAATAAGTAGTAATAATGAAATTCGTATATGAAATACAGAACGTGTATTTGAGGTTAGCAGTTTGAGGAAAAAGAGCGCGATCTTTCAAAAAGTTCAAAAGCGAATGCTGCAACGCATGCTATTTAGAAAAAACGAAATATTTATAACTATTGTAGATAATTTGTGCGAATATAAGTCAGGGATTGGGAACGAAATGCTGGGTGAACGCTCGATGCGTTCCAAACGTGCTCCTCCCCTGTTCAGATTTTCCGAGTGTTACGAACTAAATAAAGAGCTTCATATCCGTTTTTGCGCAAAAAGGATACCTGATCTCTTAAATACTGAGGCGTTTCATGAGCATATTCCGGGTGCATATTGACCCAACGTTCATGTAACTTCTGCATGAATCCTCTTCATGCCGGTGAACTTCTTTGCCAACAGGTAAGGATGCCCCTCCGGAGTTGGTCCAACCACTTAAATCTTCGTTCTCGCGTTTGTCCGGGGCCATTGCGTGATACTGCTGACGTAACCGCATAGTTCGTTGCGTTGAGGAGTTAGCCCAATGCAACGTGGCTGACTGCAAGAGCCTTTTCCTCTCGAAATCAGAGTCTAAATTATTATTATTCCTAAACTTTTCTTTATGATTTGAGCAATTCTTGAATTGATATTATGAATTCACCCCGTTGAGCCTCTCGAATTCAAAATGCTACTAACAAGATTCAACTGAATTTTTAGGACCAGTTGCCGAACGTAACTAATCCGCGTGGAGGCAACTCCACCCTCTCTTCAAGAAGGCTGCGAAGATTTTTTGCAGAATTGAGAGACTCTGATATGATTAATTGAAAGGGAGGAATAATGTCTAATAACAATTTTAATTGAATTGAATTGATTTCTTATATTAGGTCATTTAGTCATCTGAATAGACCGATCTGACCAGTAAGAATTTAAAGTGATTCAAGTTTATGACGATTGATGTGATTGATTTTATGATTGTTCAATTCTTAATGTTCAATTATTATTGTTCCGTTGAGTGTCCAACACGTAGTTTAGTCTTGAAGTTGAATTTACTTTCTCGAGCAACAGTATTTAAACTTGACTGAATTCAATCGCGATCCTTTTAGTGTTGAATTGAAAGCTATAATTAGAAACCTCTCTCATTGTCGTTGTTCACGTAAAGACTGTAAGCAACGTGCAGGATCAAATATATGATCCCCTGATGGCTACATTGAAAGCTCATCAGCCTAGGTTCCTGATCATTTTTAGAAGAGGATCTCTGCCATTGGCAACGATATAAGCTGTACTTGAAACAATTTGGTTATGAAGACACTGGAGATTCAGAAGTCCGCGTCCGCCTTAACGGCGTGAAGTGTATAATCGTGAAACTGACGAATGGATATGCAAGCTTTTGTGCATATGCATGATCTTACGTGTGGTGACATCAAGGGCCTTAAGTTCATTCTTCGTCCATTGAACCACCCCAAACGATTTTTTTCACTCCGAAACTGGTTTTTAACTCACGTACGGTAATGATGTTTTTGTTGTCAAAATGCACTTTTCAGTTTCCATATCGGATTCACAAAAAAAAGAGTTAATATTTCAAGCTCAATTTTATATAATCTTGTATTTAACGATACGCTTAATATTTCTGTATTTCTTTAAAGTTTTTACAATATTATTTATTTTACTTACAAAATGTGCATCAATTAAATTTATGTTCATCTAAAGTTTACAAACTTGATACGTTAGGAACACAAGTAAAAAACAAGAAATTACCATTTGTTAGAGGATGATAATAACAAGTTATTAAATTTAAGAACAATCAGTACGTGTTTCTAAGTTAATATTATATTACTAGGACTGCAAGTTCGCCTCCAATTTCACAATTACCTATGCATGGTTATTAGTATCACTCGAGAAGGCGAACAATTTCTCCCAATTACTTTTTTCGTGAAAAAAAATAACAGAGTTACAAGACTTTTACAATTGAACAAAAAAAAGAAAATGAACATTCTAACCCAAACGATGCACGATGGGGAAAAAAGTCAGGAGGAGAAAAATTTGTTTTTTGAACACCCTACAGGATTGTCATAACAACTTATTGAATTTTCTTGAAAAATCGAAAATTTATACAAGATACCTAAAACACTAAAGTTGAAGAAGATACTGACAATATCATCTGCTTCATTGAATTTTGCAACAACCTCATAAAATCTGAGGAGCAATGTCCATCAATCACTGCCGAATAGGTGAAAAAAGCACTTAAAGGCACGAAGAACTTCTCCGGAGCTGCACGAGATTGTATCAAGAACTTCTGGTGAAAGAATTTCACTCCTACGAACCAACATTTGGCCCGCATATTCACCTCATATTTAAAGTCGGAGACGCCCATTCAGCAGTGGCTGGTGTTAAGACGCACTATACTCCTAACGAAAAAAGGCAATATGTCCAACCCAGAGAATTACAGGCCAATAACTTCTTTGAACACACTGCGTGAGATCTTTACAGCTATCCTAAACAACAGGATTGCTCGGCGAATTGAGCCTGTGTGGCGTGAGATGTACGGACAACGTGGCTCGAAAAAAGGTGTAGCAGGCTGTCGAGAGAATCTGCTAATTGACAGGTGTGTCTGTAAAGACGCTGCAGCCCATCAACGCAACCTGTCAATGGCCTGGATTGACTACCGATTAAAAAGAAGATGAAATTGTATCATTAATATTTTTAGGCTATTAAACTGGAACAATTTTATTGTAATTTTATTCTGAAACAAAAAATCCCAAAATTGAATGATTTTGGATTAAAATTTCGAAAACAGGACAATTTTAAAACGTTGAAAATTTTATATTTCCAGATTAAAATGTTTGAAATGAGATTCTTCAAAATTTGAAGGAATTGGAATGGTATTATTTCCAATGAAATGCTTTCAAACTTCGATAATTTTAACTGAAAAATTTAAAAAAATCACATAATTTTCAATTTGCAAGGAATAAAACTTGAAAATTTTAAATTTAAAACTAAAGTGAATGTTACAGAGTCGATGCTTTCCAAATTTTAAATTTTATGTTATTATATATATGCAAAAATTGTAATTTAATATTAAACTTGATTAGAAAAAATTATCCTAAGATCAACGAAAAAATCATTGTCATGTTGGCCTTTCAGAATGGAAACCTTTTTGACTATGAACCTTTAAAATTTAATTATTCTGAGAAAAGGTTTAAAGTAAAATGTAATATCAAATGAGAAACTATAAAACTGAACAAAAATTTTAATGCGAAAGAATGAAGATTAAACTGATCCATTTTTAATTACAACTGAAAAAAATTGTATACACGAAGAATTGTGACATTGAAAATTTTAGTTGTTTCAAGTCAATTTAAATAGCTTGAAAATGAAAAATTTTCAAATTGTTACATATAATTTTTATAATTAAATAATTCCAATTTCAAAGCTCAAACCTATAAAAGAGAAAAATTGAAAGTTTATCGTGAAACATTAAATTCGGAGCCCTAAAATTATTGTAATCATACTGAATAATATTGACGGAATAGCATTGTAAAAAAAATGGAAAAAGCATTCAAAATTGTTTAATTGATTTAATTATTTCAATTTGATTTTTTATTTCTTTTAATATATTGGGGAGGCACCTAATTCAAAATTGTTTAATTACAAATCCCTTATAATAACAATTTGTGCAACTATCAAGTCTCTTTATTTCGTATTCTACGAATATGAAAAATTCAAAAAACTACAGATAATTTTGTAACTTTAAAATTAAAATGAAGTGGCTAAGAATATTTTCATCTAAAATTGTTATATTTGAAACTGACTATAAAGGCGATCAAGATGAGAATTTGCAATTTCGAAAGATGGTATGGTGAAATATCTATGCTAGAAATCAAGAGAAACTACATCTAGCTCTAGACATTGTCAAAGAGTACACTCAAGAGATTGGAATGGAATTCGGGTTAGAAAAATGCGCCAAGGTTTATTTGAAGAAAGGAAAACTCAATAGCATCCCGAAAGACCCTGAGCTCGTCGACAGGAGCGCAATACGACACCTTGCCTAGGTAGTACTACATGCATTTGGAGTGGTTTCATGGATGAAGGACGAGCTCAGATCCCTTGATATCGGGTTCCGAAAGGTTATGCACATGAACAAAAGCATGCACCTTAAATCTTTTGTTTCCCGGTTTTACATCAAATGCCGTCAAGGTGGTCGCGGAATATTGAATCTTGAAGATCTTCACAATAGGATTATTCTGGGTACAGTACATAGAGTCACAAATCGACAAGACCCTCTTCTTAAAATGGCCAGGAAATACGAAGAAGTTGGGAAAGGGGCGTTTCTGTACAAAGCAGCGGAGGAGGCTGCGAAACACTCGGCCTTGATTTCAATATCAGGGGTGAGCAAAATGCATCAAATCTTATCCATCTCGATTTCTCACTCCTGAAGGCCCAGATTAGGAAAGCCTGGATAAAAACTTCCGCGAACAGCTGCTCGACAAGAAGATGCACGGCATCTTCCACAGAAATGTCGAGGATCTGTCGATGTCGTATGAGCTAACGTTTCCTTTCCTTAAATCACTCGGATTGAAGTCGGGCACGTAGGGTTTCCTTTTGGCATGTCAAGACGGTGTCATTTCCACTCTAGCGTACCGTTGCCACATTTTGAGCCAATACATTCCCGATGATACCTGCAGAGCGTGTCATGCACACCCCGAGCACTAAGGACACATACTATCTAGTTGTCCAACTTATGCGTGAACGACCTACATCCAAAGGCACAATGCGGCACTAAGAGTGCTTTGTTACCATCGCTGTCACTCTTACGGCACCAGCCCAAATACCGCTCCGCTAAAAGTTCCTAGGGAAATAGAGTCGATTGTCGAGAATGAGACGTGTCGGATATACTGGAACTTCATATTCTCGATAATTGCTTCTGTTGCGCACTCGAGTCCTGACCTGGTTCTTCTTGACTTCGAGAAACGAACCATGTTCGTTTTCGAATTTTCGGCACCAGCTGACAAAAACGTCATAGCCAAGGAGAATGAAAAGAAAGAGAGGTATAAAGACCTTATAAAGCACAATTGCATCGAAGCTACGAAATCGCAACCCTAGTCTCAAAATCACAAAAATGCCCTGCACCAGTGAAGAGTCCTCTTTATCGGAATCATTATCTGAAGAAGGGGAAAATGAGGGTTCTGTTGCCGCCAAAGGCAACGTAGAAGTGTACCTTCGCGTTTGTCCCCAAAGGCTCCATAGATACGTTCTTTACGCGATCCCCATGTTGATATATACATCGATAGGGCAAGGGTTTCTGATTCAAAAGACAACTTCCGAGCTGAAATTGGCCTATGCTTTGGCAAAAGCCATCCCCCAAAACGTCTGGCAAGCAGTTATAGGACGCCAATCAATCAAAGTGGCCATGGTAGCCGCTCAGAGGTTCAGAGATGCAGGAATCCAACAGCTTAGAATTAATACAGATTGCAAGTTGCTTATCGGCAGCATAGCCTCCTGGATGCATAAACGGAAAGAGAACGGCTTCGAAACTGCGACGAGAAAGTTATTTCCCAACAAAGACGAATTTTTAGAACTAAAATCGGCTTCAGAACCCTTGCAGGTGACGTGGAATTATGTTCCTGGCTACCAAGGGATAGAAGGATATAAAGAAGCGGCTAAGCTGGCGAGAGAGGGAACAAAGCAAGATTCCGTACAAGGAAGCAGCACCTTCTATTCATAAACTTTAAGTTTTTATCAGAAAGACCCTCCACGTCCACAAGAACACATTTCTCAGAAGATAAGAAATATGGAGAACTTTTAGAAGATTCAAAAAGGCAAAATCCCTGCAGAGAATTTTATGATGACGGATCCAATTTCAGCGTGAACAGAATTCTGAAGGGTTTCGAAGAACTTCGGAAGTCACTGTAGGTGGCCGATGACTCAAATAAACCATGTCACTGAGAGATCCATACAAACTTAGGCTGTATAAAAGTCCTAGAAACTTAGCGACAAAATAGCGTGCGTTTCATCGGCGTTTTCGGAGAAATGTATTCTCATCAGATAAAGGACCCTGTATCAAAATTTCTCTTATTGGTTTCAAAACTGAACTTGATGTACCCTATATAGACCCACCTACACCACAGCACGAAAAGGAAGGATCCTCAGAAATCTGCTTACATGAAACTGAAGATTCTAACACGAACCATCAATAGAAAGAGCTATTGACCTACGAATTTGATCGCCAAGATCCTAGTGGCTACCAAAAGTCTCGATCTACAGAGCCGGAGCTCTCGGACGGTGGGGTCGCCACATCCCTACGCCTATGTATTCGCCTATGTATGTATTATTATGTATGATTGTTCAAGACGAAAATGGTTTAAATGATGGAAAGGTGTAGAGGGAAGGGGGTAATGAGAGGGAAATGGTTTAGGGTACATATGGATGGGACATGTGAAATATATAAGAAAAACGAAGGATGAAGGGGATGTGGAAAGTGTTAGGCAGGATGGGGTTATGAGATATCGGTATGGTTTATGAGAAATATGGGTTATGATGCATATAGGGGTTAAGTTGGGTAAATGTAGTTTAATGGGAAAATGGAAAGATAAGAGTGGAGAAGAGAGTAGGAAAATTTTAATTTATTGTGGGTGAGGGTATCGATTATATAACTTTCTCACTGCACGTTGACTTACACATTCAATTGTTTAAATTGTTTATCTATAGTTCTATCAAATTGTTTATCTGTGAGATGAAAATGAAATGAAAGAGAAACCAGAAATCCTTTTGCGCAAGTCTTTATCTACTGACTAACAGTTATTTTTTCCGTGTACAAAAATCTTATAAATTTTTTTTTTTTTTTACAGTAGTCGGTGCTATGGAGGTTGGAAGTCCTAGTGTTGATGTTATTCCAGAGCAAAATCCTTTTCATATACCTCAAGGTAGCAAAATTTATGTACAAAAAATGTATGTTGTCAACCCTTACTATTATCTTCGTGGAGATCTCCTACCTTATACAGCAAGTAATGCAACATACAACAGGGAACATAATGATCAAGCTGGGCACGCTCTGGTAATACTTGATGATGGCCGTTCTTACTTTGCACGTCTGGAAAGCCGCAATGGCGTTTTGTTTAATATCAGTGTTGAAACGGCAGGTCGCCAATACCGCTGTTTTATAAGTAGACCACGTATGAATGGTTTGCAAGCGTTACTTCTTCCGCCTGATCTAAGGCATCCCGATAAACCACCACTCGTTCAAGTCATAGCGCAAGCTATAAATGTTGTAGGGGCGTTAAAAGTTTCACCACATGTTGTCAATATCTTGTAGCTATGCTCGATTCTTTCAAAAATATCGATCTCTTAATGGGTCTTGAATCGGATTGTTTATAATCATTTCTTTTCTGTACAATAAAATAGTTATCAAACTCGACTTCTGCTCGTTTAGGAATTTAATTGCAAATCAGCAAATAAGTTAATTCATGGAATTCAAGGAATTCATGGAATTCAAGGAATTCATGGAATTCAAGGAATTCATGGAATTCAAGGAATTCAACGAATTCATGAAATTCAAGGAAGTCGTGGAATTCAAGGAAGCCAAGAAATTCATGGAATTCAAGGAAGTCAAAGAATTCATGCAATTCAAGGAATTCATGGAGCTCAAGAAAGTCAAGGAATTCATGGATTTCAAGGAATTCATATAATTCAAGGAATTCATGGAATTCAAGGAATTCATGGAATTCAAGGAATTCATGGAATTCATGGAATTCATGGAATTTCAGGAATTCATAGAATTCAAGGATTTTATAAAATTTCAGGCATTCGTGGAAGTAAAGGAATTCATGGAATTCAAGGAATTCATGGAATTCGAGGAATTCAAGGAATTCATGGAATTTAAGGAAGTCATAGAATTCAAGGAAGTCAAGGAATTCATGGAATTAAAGGAAGTCAAAGAATTCATGCAATTCAAGGAATTCATGGAATTCAAGGAATTCAAGGAATTCATGGCTTTCATAGAATTCAAGGAATTCCTGGAATTCAAGAAATTCATGGAATTCAAAGAATTCATGGAATTTAAGGAATCCATGGAATTCAAGCACTTCATGGAATTCAAGGCATTCATATAATTCAAGGAATTCATGGAATTCAAGGTGTTCATGGAATTCAAGAATGCATGAAGTTAAACGAATTCATGGAATTCAAGGAATTGATGGAATTCAAGGTATTCATGGAAGGCAAAAAATGCATGGAATACAAGGAATTCATGGAGTACCAAAAATTCATGGATTCAAGGAATTCATGGAACTCAAGAAATTCCTGGAATTTGAGGAATCTATCGAATTCATGGAATTCATGGAATTGAAGGAATTCATGAAATTCAAGGAATTTATGGAACTCAAGAAATTCATGGAATTCAAGGAATTCAAGGAATTCATGGAATTCAAGGAACTCAAGAAATTCATGGAATTCAGGGAAGTCATGGAATTCAAGGAAATCAAGGAATTCATGGAAGTAAAGGAAGTCAAAGAAATCATGGAATTCGACGAATTCATGGAATTAAAGGAATTCATGGAATTCAAGGAATTCATGGAACTCAAGAAATTCATGGAATTCAAGGAATTCATGGAATTCATGGAATTCAAGGAATTCATGGAATTCAAGGAATTCATGGAATTCGGAAGAGCCAGAGTTTAGCCCGGACTCGGCGCACTGCCGTTCCCAACTTCGTCTTTAGTCTGTCAATACATGTTTTATTCGGAAAAGCCAGAGTCTGGCCCAACAAAGGCGCATCAATGGGCCCAGTGTGAATTTTACTACGGAAAACCATGTTTTAAGAGGAAGAGCCAGAGTTTGGCCTGGACTCGGCGTACTGCCGTTCCCAACTTCGTCTTTAGTCTGTAAATACATGTTTTAATAGGAAAAGGCAGAGTCTGGCCCAACAAGGGCGCATCACTGGGCCCAGTGTGAATTTTACTACGGAAAACCATGTTTTAAGAGGGAGAATCAGAGTTTGGCCTGGACTCGGCGCACTGCCGTTCCCAACCTTGTCTTTAGTCTGTCAATACATGTTTTAATAGGAAAAGCCAGAGTCTGGCCCAACAAAGGCGCATCCCTGGTCCCAGTGTGAATTTTACTACGGAAACCCATGTTTTAAGAGGAAGAGCCAGAGTTTAGCCCGGACTCGGCGCACTGCCGTTCGCAACTTCGTCTTTAGTCTGTCAATACATGTTTTATTCGGAAAAGCCAGAGTCTGGCCCAACAAAGGCGCATCACTGGGCCCACTGTGACTTTTACTGCGGAAAACCATGTTTTAAGAGGAAGAGCCAGAGTTTGGACCTGACTCGGCGCACTGCCGTTCCCGACTTCGTCTTTAGTCTGTAAATACATGTTTTAATAGGAAAAGGCAGTGTCTGGCCCAAACAAGGGCGCATCACTGGGCCCAGTGTGAATTTTACTACGGAAAACCATGTTTTAAGAGGAAGAGCCAGAGTTTGGCCTGGACTCGGCGCACTGCCGTACCCAACTTCGTCTTTAGTTTGGCAATACATGTTTTATTAGGAAAAGCCAAAGTCTGGCACAACAAAGGCGCATCACTGGGCCCAGTGTGAATTTTACTACGGGAAACCATGTTTTAAGAGGAAGAGCCAGAGTTTGGCTCGGACTCAGCGCACTGCCGTTCCCAACTTCGTCTTTAGTCTGTCAATACATGTTTTATTCGGAAAAGCCAGAGTCTGGTCCAACAAAGGCGCATCACTGGGCCCAGTGTGACTTTTACCACGGAAAGCCATGTTTTAAGAGGAAGAGCCAGAGTTTAGCCCGGACTCGGCGCACTGCCGTTCCCAACTTCGTCTTTAGTCTGTCAATACATGTTTTATCATAACCATAACCATAACCATAACCATAACCATAACCATAACCATAACCATAACCATAACCATAACCATAACCATAACCGTAACCATAACCATAACCATAACCATAACCATAACCATAACCATAACCATAACCATAACCATAACCATAACCATAACCGTAATCATAACCATAACCGTAATCATAACCACAACCATAATCATAACCCATAACTATAACAATAACCATAACCATAATCATAACCATAATCATAATCATATCCATAATCATAATCATAATCATAATCATTATCATAATCATAATCATGACCATAATCATAACCACAATCATAAGCATAACCATAATCATGACCACAATCATAACCATAATCATAATCATGATCATAACCATAACCACAATCATAATCATAATCCTAATCGTAATCATAACTATAACCATATTCATAATCATAATCGTAACCATAACCATAATCATAACCATAACCATAACTATAACCATAATCATAATCATAACCATAACCATAACTATAAAAATAACCATAATAATAATCATAATCATAACCATAATCATAATCATAATCATAATCATGACCTTAACCATAACCATAACCATAATCCTAACCTTAACCATAGGCATAACCATAACAATAACCATAATCATAACGGTAACCATAACCATAACCATAACCATAATCATAACCATAATCATAACCATAACCATAGCCATAACCATAACCATAACCACAACCACAACCATAACCATAACCATAATCATAACGATAACAATAACCATAACCATAACCATAATCATAACCATACCATAACGATAACCATAACCATAACCATAACGATAACCATAACCATAACCATAATCTTAACCATAACCATAACCATAATCATAACCATAATCATAACCATAATCATAACCATAACCATAATCATATCCATAAACATAACCATAACCATAACCATAACCAGAACCAGAACCAGAACCATACCCATAACGATAACCATAACCACAACCATAACCATAACCATAACCATAATCATAACCATAATCATAACCATAATCATAATCATAACCATAATCATAACCATAATCATAACCATAATCATAATCATGACCATAATCATAATCATAATCATAATCATAATCATAATCATAATCATAATCATAATCATAATCATAATCATAATCATCTAATTTAATGTGAAAGTTACAAATATTTTCAAGAAGATAAAAAATCTACATTTTTAAATATTTTCAAATCCAAATTCTGAAACTTTTATGCAATTGAAAAGTTTCACGATAATAAAAAAATGTTCTTGAAATTCATGGAATAATTTGAACTGATTTTTTAATATGAAAAATTAATTTTAAGAGAATGTTTAAAAAGAATTTCGAACACTTTAAAAGATTTTCGAAATTATTAAGATAGAATCTAAAAGATTTGAGGCAATTTTTTTAATTTTTCAGAATAGAAATAGTTAAAAATCTCTAGAAATCTTTCAAAATCCCCTTAAAATGAAAAATAAATTAAATTCGTTTTCTAAAATTCTCTAGAAATCAAATCAAAAATAAAACAGTTAATTTTCCATGTCGAAAATTAATTTTCAACCAAAAAAAAACGAATTTTTCAACAACAAATAAAGCATTTTTTACCCAAACGATTAATTTTTAACTAATAAAATTAATATTTCAAATAGTTGTTTATTTGCAAACCAAGTAATTGAATTTTTATCCCAAAAGATCAATTATTCACCCAATAATTTAAAATTTAACTAAAAACGATCAACTTTGCGTCAAAAAAATAAAAAGTTAAATTTTAATTGAAACAAATTAATGCTCAACAAAAAAAGAGAATTTAACAATTATGGATGAATTTTCAATAAAAAAATTTCTAGTTGAATTTTTGACTAACAAAGATCAATTTTCCATAAAAAATATAAAATAGTTAAATTTGCAGTTAAAATCATTCATTTTCTGCCAAAAAATTTAATTTCCAAATAAAAACAATCAATTTTCCACAAAAAATGGAATAGTTCAATTTTCAGTCAAAAAAATTAATTTCAAACCAAAACAGGAATTTTAAACATAATATTTCAACTTTTAACCGAATAGTTAAATTTTCGACGTAGAAAATTAATTTTTTAACAAAATGATTAAATTTGAAAAAAAGTTCTATTTTAAATGATTTACTTTTGAATGAAAAAATTTTAAGTTGAAAACAATGATTTTCTTCCAAAAAATAAATAAAAAAACTATTTTTCAAACTAAAAACAGGAATTTTGGGTCAAGAAAGTTGAATTCATAACCCAAAAATATGCATTTTCTACAAAAAAAAGTGAATTTTTTAACCCAAAAAATACAAGAAGAAAATTTTCAACTAAAAAATTTCCTTTTGAAGCTTTATGATAGTTTTGAAAATGCCTTCAAATCTTTGGAAATACCCTAAAATCTTTTAAATACTTTGGAATCACGTCAAATTATTAAAATATATTAAAAATTCCCTGGAATCTTTTTAAATACCCTAAAATATTTTGAATCTTTTTAAATCTTTTGAAACTTCATAATAATTTTGAAAATACTATGGAATCTTTAAAAATACCCTAAAATCTTTAAAATCCTTTGAAATCCTTTAAAATGATTGTAATCTATTAAAAATTTCTTGGAATCTCTCAAAATACTGTAAAATATTTTCAATCTTTTGAAGCTTTATGGTACTCTTGGAAATGCCTTGGAATCTATGAAAATACCCTAATATATTTCAAATCCTTTGAAATCTTTTGAAATCCCTTCAAACTTTATATAATTATTAAAAATGCTTTGATATTTTTTAAAATACCCTCAAATCATTAAAATCCTTTGGAATATTTAAAATTTATTGTAATCTACTAAAAATTGCTTGGAGTCTCATAAAATACCCTAAAATGTTTGAAATCTTTTGAAACTTTATAAATACTCTTGAAAATGGCTTGAAATCTTTTCAAAAACCCTAAATTATTTCAAATCTTTTAAAAATCATTTAAAATCACTTTATATTTTTCAGAGCTCTTGAAAATTCTTTGCAATTTTGAACAATTCCTTAAGATCTTTTAAATCCTTTGAAATCACTTCGAATTATAAAAATATATTTTTAAAAATTCCTTGGAATCTATTAAAATATTCTAAAATAATTTTAATCTTTTGAAGCTTTACGACAGTTTTGAAAATGCCTTCGAATCTCTGAAAATACCCCAATGTATTCCAAATCCCTTGAAATCTTTTGAAATCCCTTCAAACTTTATATGATTAATAAAAATGTTTTGGAATTTTTAAATGTACCCTAAAATCATTCAAATCCTTTGGAATCCTTAAAAATTATTGTAATCTACTGAAAATTCCTTGGAGTCTCATAAAATTTACTGAAATGTTTGAAATATTTTGTAACTTTATAATACTCTTGAAAATGCCTTGAAATCTTTAAAAATACCATAAAATCTTTAAAATCCTTTGAAATCTTTTGAAATCCCTTCACACTTTATATAATTAAAAAAAATGCTTTGGAATTTTAAAAAATACCCTCAAATCATAAAAATCCTTTGGAATCAATAAAAAGTTGAATATTCAGCAAAAAATTTGCAATTAAAAATGGAATAGTTAAATTTTCAGTTGAAAAGGATAAAGTTTCTACTTAAAAAGGAACGAATAAATATTAGGAAATAAAAATTTTCCATCAATGTGATGAAAACTTTGACAACAAAAAATTTTAACAAAGTGGTTCAAGTTTCAACGAAGAATTTTTAAACCAAACAGACGAATTGTCTACAAAAAAGTTGAATTTTCAACCGAAAAATATGAATATTCAACGAAAAATTTAATTTTGACTCAAATAGTGGAATTTTTTAGCAAAATTCAGAGTTTTTGAGGCAAAAGCCGAATTCCGTGAAAAACAATTCTCTTTTCCACCGGAAAACATGAATTTTCAACAAAAAATTAATTTTGAGTCAAATAGGCAAAAAAATGCATTCCGAACAAATTGGTTTAAATTTTTGCCAAGAATCTTCTACGAAAAAAAGGACTATTTCTTCACAGAAAAAATGTTTGAATCAAGTGCTAGAAAAATAATAGCCTTGAGAAAATAATTCTTAAGCAACAAAATGCAATTTGAACAAATTGGTCTAAATCTCAACCAAGAATCTTTAAACAAAAAATGCGATTTTTTCCAAAAAAATTGATCTTGAACTAAACAGTCGAATTTTTTACCAAAATTTTGTATTTTCAAGTCGAAATACGAGTTCTTTGCCAAACAGTTTAATTTTCAAAACTAAAATAAGAATTAAAAAAAAAAGAATTTGAACCGAATAGTTGAATTTTCAAGCCAAGAGACGAAATTTTTAGAAAAAAAATTGATTTTTCAACCCAAAAATATGAATTTTCATCCAAAAAGTTGAATTTTCATTAAAAAAATTTAATGGTTAAATTCTCATTTAAATAAAAAGTTTGATTTTCGACTAAAAAAGGAATGAATTTATAATAAGAAAGTTAAATTTTCCATGAATGTGATGAATTTTTCAACCAAATTTTTAATGAAGTAGTTCAAGTTTTAACCAAGGACTTTTAAGTCAGACAAATTTTTCACCCAAACAGACGAATTTTCTTACAAAAAAAATTAATTTTGAACTAAATAAATGAATTTCTTACTAAGCTTTTGATTTTTTTAGCCAAAATACGAATTTGAAAAAAATCTATTTTCAACAGGAAAATATAGATTTTCAACAAAAAAGTTAATTTTAAGCCAAATAATGAAAAAATTACCCATTCCCTTTCTGATTGAAAATTTATATTTTTCAATGGAAAATTCCACTATTTGCTCAAAAATGTTTGCAAGCTGAGAATTCATCTTTTTGTTAGATAATTAATTTTTTAAATAAATTCTTATACTTTTAGATAAAAACTTAACTTTCTAGTTGAAAATTTAACCATTTTAGTGAAAATGATTATTTTTGGGTTGAAAATTCAGCTGTTTTACAGAAAATTCTTCTTTTTGTTTTGACAATTTATCTTTTTTAGTTGAAGATTCAACTATTTGGCTAAAAATTCTACGTTTTTGTTCAAAAGTCATCATCTTTTTTGGTTGAAAATTCAATTGCTTAATTGAAAAAAGGAACTGCGTTGTGAAAAATTGATTTATTTGGTTAAATATTTATTATTTTAAATTATTAATAATTTTTTTGGTTGAAAAATTAGCTATTGTTTTAAAAAATCGTTTTTTGTTGTTAATAATTGATTTTCTTAACTGTGAATTTAACTATACCTTTTTTGGTATAAAATTCATCTTTTTTAGTTGGAAATTCTATTGTTTGCTTAATAATTTATATATTTGGTTCAAAATTCGTCTGTTTTACAGAAAATTGTATTTTCTTTGTAAAAAATTCATTTTTTTTAAACTTTCATAATTTTAGACAAAAATTATTCTTTTTGGTCAAAAATTTCACTATTTTGTTAGTTGTCATTTTTTTCTGTCTTGAGTGAAAAATTTGTCTGTCTGGAAAATTCATCTTTTTGCTTTGGAAATTGGTCTATTTGGTCCAAATTTCATATTTTCGAAAATTGATATTTTTTGGTTGAGGATTTAACTATTTTGTTAAAAATGCATCTTTTTTTGTTTAATTGAACTATTATTGATTTAAAATAAAAATATTTTTTAGTTGAAATACCAAATATTATATTTTTTGTTAAAAATCCACCTTTTTTGGCTGAAAATTAAACTTGTTTAAAAGTGGAACTGCTTTGTTAAAAATTATTTTTTTGGTTAAAGATTCATAATTTGACATAAAAATTCTTGTTTTTATTAAAAATTTAACTATTTAGTTAAAAAAATCGTTTAATTATTGGTTGAAAATTAATTTTTGGAACTCTAAATCTAACTATCCAATTTTTGATTGAAAATCTTTCTTTCTTAGTTTGAAATTGAACTATTTTCTTAAACATTTATGTATTTTCTTGAAAATTAGCAAAAGATAGAAGAAGAGAAGATAAATGAGGAAGAGAAGAAGAATGAGGTAGATAAAGAGGAAGGGGAGGAGGGGAAGGAGGCCGGGAAGGAGGAGGAGAAGAAGGAGAATAAGGAGGACGGCGAGAAGGAGGACGAGGAAGATAATGAGGACAAGAAGAAGGAGGAGGAGGAGAATGAGAATAACGAGGATGAGAAAGATAATGAAGACAAGAAAAAGGAGGAGGAGAATGAGATTTTTCAAGCACGAATCTTAATTTTCTACAAAAAAAAAAAAAAAAAAAAAAAAAAA
>JAABKJ010075445.1:202288866-202392231 GCA_011634705.1 Andricus grossulariae | reverse complement strand
CATGAACTTTCAACTGAGAAAGACGAATTTATACCCAAAATGAAATAAAGAAATTTTCAGTTTAAAATTAATTTTTAACAAAACACAATGAGTTTTTAACGAAATATTACAAATTTCAGCGGAAGGAATAAATTTCCCATCGAAAAAATTGAATTTTCAACCTAAAAAGACAAATTTTCAACAAAAAACTTTAATTTTTAACAGAAAAAGTGTCTTTGTTGTCAATGATATTCAATTTGAATAATGCTAGAAAGTTGCTTTTTTTTAATTTACAACTATTTTGCAACATTTCAGTTAGGGTTAGTTGATAATTAATTGAATTGAGCAAAAATAATGATTCAAAAAAATTATTATTTTTATAACTGTCTTTTTCGTTATTAATTCTAGAAAGTTGCAGTTTTTTCTGAAATGTTTAACTTTTTACCCACATTTTACTTTGCAGAGTGATAATTAATGCGAGTTAACATAGTCTTTTAAACAATTTAAAATTGTTTATAACTACCTTCTCTTAGATAAGTGCTAAAATGTTGCGGTTATTTCTGAAGTCTTAATCTTTTTATTCACTTTTCATTTAGTGAGGTAGTAATGAATGCAAGTTAACAAACATGCTTATTTAAACAATTTATTATTGTTTACAACTATCTTCTCTTAGAGTTATGCTAGGAAGTTGTTTTTTTCTGAAATATTTAGTTTCATTTTGAATTTTTAGTTATGAACAAATAATAAGTGAAACTCAACAAGAAACATTTTTCAAATAGTATTTTAATTTTTCAAGTGACTTATTTTTATTCTTTTCCCAATGTTTGAAAAAATTAATTTGAACAAAAAAGCCATCTTACACAAGAAACAAACACAAAAAATGAAATAATTAGGAGTAGGTAAGAGGACTAGGTCTGTCTCATGTTTCTATTGAATTAACATTGAAATCGATCAAAAAAAGGTTTTTCCACTTCTTAAAAAATTTTGTTGTTGTGAGAAGTTGATTTGTTTTTTTCATCAAAGAATAATAATAATAATAATAATACCATTGTATCCCAAATTTGAAAGTCTTCTAGGTATAAAACCGACTGTGCACCTAGAATATCAATAATGGTAAGCAACAAAAATTTGTTTTCAAATATCTTATAAGCACTTTTGAGTTGTATTTCCAAGTTAGGAACATACATTTCCAACCAAAGAAATACATTTTTGACTAAAATGATGAATCTTGAATAAAAAATTATGAATTTTCAACCTAAAAGTGTAACTTTCAACCAAAAAGGCCCAGTTTCAACAAAGTACCTCAATTTTTATCTTAGAAGGATTAATTTTCAACCAAACTTAGAAAAGTCAAAATGTTAGAAAAATAAACGTTCAACAACAAAAAAACGAATTTTTAACAAAGTATATTTTCTTTCATCCCAAAAAACTATTTGTTAATCATAAAAAGAATAATTATGCTTTCAGTTGAAACAATCAATTTTCAAACCAAAAAATGAACTCTCAACAAAATAATTCAATTTTGAGCCCAAAAGATGAATTTTTTACAAAAAACCAGAAAAGATACAGTTTCAATAGAATAGATAAATTTTTCACTGAAAATTATAAATTTACAAACCAAAAATAATACTTCAACTTGCAGTTAGAGAAGTAAATTGTGAACCAAAAAACGATTTGACAGTAAAATTAATTAATTTTCAATTAGAATATGAATTTTCACGCAATAATGGAATATTTATATCTACAGTTAGGAAAATTTTATTTTTAACTAAAAAAAAAAGAAAATTTCAACCAAAGGAAATCATTTTTAGAAACAATGATTAATTTTCAACCAGAAGTATGAATTTTTCACCAAATAGTGGAATCTTCAAGAAAAAAACTGAATTTTCTATTAACAAAAAAAAACGAATTTTCAACTGAATATTTTTTTCCCAAAGAGAAACGATTTTATAAAAAAAAATTGAATGGGTTGATTTTGCAAAAAAAAATCATTTTTAAACAAAAATCATTACATTTATTTCAAAAAGGGTAAAATTTCCACGAAAAATGCAAACGATTAAAGCGAATTTTCAACTAAAAGGAAATCTATAGTTGCATTTCCTGTCAGTAAAATGAACATTTGAACGCAAGTTTTTTAATTTTTCAGTATTTCAAGAACAATTTTGGAAGAATTCGAAGAATTTTAAAAGATATTTAGAAGGTTCAAAAGTTTTGAAAATGGTGAAAAAATGATTTTAAGTTTGAAAATATTTCCAAAAATTTAAAGCAAGATGTAAATTTTTGAAGATTTCGAAACAAATTTCGAAGCTTTTTAAGAAGTTTCACGAAAATAAAAAATGTTTCTTGAGACTCCTGGGAAAATTATTAATTACTTTTAATCTAATTTAATATTAATCTAATTTAATAACAATACAAATAATAATCTAATGAATTTAATTTAATCCTCTTGATTAAAAATTAAACTATTTGATGAAAAGTTCATCTATTTCGTTGAAAATTCAAAGATTTCGTTAAAAAGTAATACTTTTCGGTTAAAAATTCATCTCTTAGGTTGAAAATATTGAAAAATTTGTAGAAAAATCGTTGTTTTTTTATTGAAAATTTAGTTTTTAACTAAAATATTAACTATTCCAGTTGACGATTTATGTTTTGAGTTACAAATTAATCTCTTTGATTGAAAATTTATCTTTGTTCAAAATGCAATTACTTCTTCGTAAACTTATCTATTTAATTGAAAATTCTTCTTTCTCGGTGGAAATTTAATCTTCTGGATGGAAAATTCAATTATTTGATGGAAAGTTCATCTATTTTATTGAAAATTGAAAAATTTCGTTAAAAAGTAATTCTTTTTGGTTGAAAATCCATCTCTTTGGTTAAAAATTTAACTATTTTTTTGAAGTCCTGTTTTTGTTGAAAATTAATTCTAATTGAAAGTTTAACTATTTCATTTTTGTTAGAAAATTGATCTTTTTTGCTGGAAAATTCAACTGTTTGATTGAAAATTTATCTTTGTTGAAAATTCAATTACTTCTTTGAAAAGTTCTCTATTTTGTTGAAAATTCTTCTTTCTCGGTGGAAAGTTAATCATCTGCATGGAAAATTCAATTATTTGATGAAAAGTTCATCTATTTTGTTGAAAATTCAAAAATTTCGTTAAAAAGTAATCCTTTTTGGTTGAAAATTTAACTATTTTTTTGAAAAGTCGTTTTTTTTGGTGAAAATTAATTTTAGTGAAAGTTTAACTATTTAATTTTTGTTCGAAAATTGATTTTTTTCGGTGGAAAATTCAATTCTTTGATTGAAAATTTATCTTTGTAATTATTGGTGGAAAGTTTAATTTTTAATTCAAAATTAAACTATTATTGTTAAAAATAAATCATTTCAGTTGAAAATTCATCTCTTCGGTTGAAACTTTGAATATTTTGTTGAAAGTTAATTTTTTGTTTGTAAACTATTATTTTTTAAATTGAAAATGTAAGTATTCCATTTTCTGTTGAAAGTTCATCTTTCTTATTTAAAAATGCAACTATTTGGCTAAAATTTTTTTTTTCTAGTTGAAAATTAATCTTTTTCGGGAGAAAATTAATCTTCTCGCTGGAAAATTTTTGTTTTTGGTTGAAAATTCATCTTTTACGGTTTCAAATATAACTATATTGTTAAAAAGTGCAACTATTTGGTTGACAAATCACTTTTGTTTAAAAATTCGTCTTTTTGGTAGAGAATTAATCTTTATGTTTAGAAATTCACTTTTTTGGGTTGAAAATTGAACTAATTTGTTAAAAATTTAACCATTTTTTTTAAAGTATCCTTTTGGTTGAAAAGTTAACTATTTGGTTGAGAATTCGTCTTTTTTGGTTGAATTCAATTGTTTTTTAATTTAAAATTAAAATCTGTTTTGGCTGAAATATCAACTATTACATTTGTTATCGAGAATTCATATCTTTTGGTTAAAAATATATCTACTTTGTCGAAAATTCAACAATTTTGTTAACCTGTCACTTTTTTATTTGAAGATTATTCATTTTAGTTGAAAATTCATCTCTTTGGTTGAAAATTTGAATGTTTTCTTGAAAATTCGTTCTTTTTTGGTTAAAAATAAATCTTCTTTATTGACTGTTCATATTTGTGGCTAAAGATTTAACTAATTGGTTTAAAGTTCATATATTATTTGAAAATTGAATAATTGAAAAAAAAATTTCTTGTTGAAAATTCGTCGTTAACTACGGATGGTTAATACAATAATTTCATATAAACGGAGTTTATTTTTTTTCTTTTGTATATTTATTCATAGTGGTCGAGGAAATTATTTTAATTAGGTGGAGAAATCCAGGATAATTTAACGCAATACGGCGTAATCTACCTCTGCTGGACGGCATTTTTAGGAGTTATTTCCCCACTGAAAAGAACGATTGCCCGTCCATCGTACTTTTTCCCCAGGAGGGTAAATTATAGGAGGAGTGTAGGGGGAGTGAGAGGAAATTAAGAGAGGTTAGGTATCGGAAATAAAAGAAAAATCGCAACAAACTTCTTGTTGTATTTAAAAACAAAATTTTTACAAGTCATTGACACACCTAGTTCTTCCACCTACTCCTCATTATTGCATTCTTTGTTTTTTTATCTTGTGTAAGATAGCTGTTTGTTTCAATTAATTTTTCTAAACATTGGGTAAAAAGCAACCAAAATCCATTTAAAATAATAGAATACTATTTAAAAATGATTCTTGTTCAGGTTCACCTATTATTTGTTCATAACCAAAAATTCAAAGCAAAACTAAACATTTAAGAAAAAAGCAACTTTCTAGCATTATTGTAAGAGAATATAGTTACCAACAATTATTAATGGTTTGAATAAGCATCTTTGTTAACATGCAATTATTATTATCTTACTAAGTGAAAAGTAGAAAAAAAGTTTTAAGAGTTCAGAAAAAACCGCAACTTTTTAGCACTTATATGACAGAAGATAGATATGAACAATTATAAATTGTTAAAACAACTATGTTTGTTAACTAGCATTATTCATCACCGCCTTAAGTAAAAATTGGGTACAAAGTTGCACATTTCAGAAGAAACGGCAAGTATATTGCTATAATAAAGAAGAAGATAGTTATGAACAATAATAATTTGCCTAAATAATTGTAATCGAATTGAATATCATTAAAAGTGATAATAAATTGTTTAAACAAGTATGATTGTTAATATTATTCTTAAAATCAACCTCTCTCTAACTGAAAATTGCAGAAAAAGTGGAATTCTGGTGAAGAAACTGCCGCTTTCTTTCCACATTTTAAGAGAAATTGCTAAAAACAATAACAAATTGTTTGAAAAGTTCACTCAAACATTTCAATATGAGTATAAAGTAGTATTTTATGTATAAGAAACAATTTCCATCGAGAAAATGCAAAAAAATCCTTATTAGCGCCAAAAACTGGCAGAACCCATTTTCTCACTTATGGGGTTTCTTTGGGACCCTAGATATTTGAAAAGTAATATTTGATTCGTATTCTATTGCTGACTATCAAGAGTAATGTTGAGTTACAACTCGCTTCAGCTAATATTAAGGATTCTGAATAAAATGTACAAGGACCTCTAAATATAATTAAAAAAAAAAATGAAATAGTTCAATTTTTAGTTGAAAGATTAATTTGAAAACAAAATTTTCCAAACGACTAATTGTGAACAAAATATATAAATTTTCAACAAAAAACCTGAATTAGTATATACAAATCCCGAATGGGAAAATTCCCGGATAATAAAATTCCCGAATAATAAAATTACTGGAATATAAAAATCTCGAATTGGAAAATACCCGAACAATAAAATTCCCGGAATATAAAAATCCTTAAATTATAAAATTCCTGGAATATACAAATCCCGAATTGGAAAATTCTTGATCAAGAAAATTCCTGGAATATGAAAATCCTTATTTGGAAAATTCCAGAATAATCAAATTCCCGAAATTATAAAATTCCTGGAATATAAAAATCCTGAAATTATAAAATTCCTGGAATATACAAATCCCGAATGGGAAAATTCCCGGATAGTAAAATTCCCGAATAATAAAATTCCTGGAATATAAAAATCTCGAATTGGAAAATTCCCGAAAAATTAAATTACCGTATAATAAAAGTACCGAAATCATGAAATTCCCGTAATATAAAAATCCCTTAATTGAATATTCCAGAATAATAAAATTCCCGGAATTATGAATTTCCTGGAATAAAAAATCCTGAATTATAAAATTCGCGAATAATAAAATTCCCAGAATATGAAAATCCCGAATTGGAACATTCCCGAATAATAAAATTCCCGAAATATAAGAATCCCGAATGATAAAGTTCAGATATTTTATAATTCGGTAATTTTCTGTTGGGAATGTTATTATTCGGTAATTTTCAAATTCAGTAATATTATAAATTGTTCATTAATCTTATTATTCAGGAATTTTATTATTCGGGAATTTTAATTTTCGGGAATTTTCCAATTCGGGAATTTTATTATTCGGAAATTTTATTATTCGAGTATTTTGCAGTCGGGAAGATAATTTGTAGAGAGGAAAAATTCCCGAAATTATAAAGTTGCCGAAATATGAAAATCTCGAATTTTAAAATTCCCGACAGAAAATTGCCGAATTATAAAACATGTGAACTAGAAAATTCCTGAATTTAAACAATTTAAAAAATTGTTTTCCAATCAATATTATTTATTTATTAAAAATACAATAATCAAATATTTTTATCAAGGATTTTTTTTAATATTTAAAGTTTTCAATAATTATTGTTTGAATTCAAATAACAATAATTGTATAAAAACATTGTAAAAAATTGTATAAAAATATCCCTGCATTTTCTCCGAACCTAAACTTTATATTTAAATAAATAAATGAATTAATTTTTATTGTTTCAAATTTTCCAAAAAGAGGCGCATCACTATTTCTTTTATTGACATCCTCTTAAATGAAAAAGAGGGTTCAGATCAAGGTTGTTCAATTTCAACCCAAATTTTCCCACCATTCGCCCGCTCCGGCTTCGAGTACCTCCTCGGCCGTCGTAGAGTTTGCAGTATCCGATTCTGTGCCCTACAATGAGGAAGCCTCAGTCAAAAATCTTACTCATCCATTAATCATCGCGAGGATTGTCATGAAAATCCTGAATATTTGACGAATATCCCGTAAATCCTCCAGAATAAGAGGACTGCCCGCCACCACCGCACAAAAGAGGGAGGAGGTCTAGGGGAAAACATCAGATCGTTGCTGTATCTTGCAGGTTGGTCATAACCCGTAATCTCGTCTTCACAGAGGAGAAAGTTGTTCCCGTATGCGTACTTCGACCAATCATTCAACCCGTATACCCGATGCATGTAGTTGTCCCCGCGAACCCAATCGGGCAGATCGTGACGATTGGCTTACAGGAAGAAGAAGCCCTTCAACAAAGAAGACGCGCATTTCTAGAAGACAACCACCCTCATCGCATAGTCAAACGCCCAGAAAGCGAAGAAGTTGCGACAGTTGCGGGATTTTTGAACAGCGATACCTCGGATGATGGCACTGTGATAATGGAACCAGAAGTCGCAATTCTGGATTGAGGATATCAAGTAGACGTAGAGAATAAAAATAAAATAAAATTCCGTTGTGGTTCACCTTAGTCCTCCCTTCGAAACCGACCACCAAATCGTTAGTCGTGGGTGGCCCTAATCACAGGTCGATTTAGCCAACCAAATTCGATAGGAAATTATATAAAATAAAAATTCCGTTGTGGTGCGCCCTTCTCCTCAATTAGAAACTGACCACTGAGTTTTAGACGAGGGCCGTCCCAGCCCTAGACCGCATTATCCGATTGATAGATTTCGATCAAAATAAAATTTAATTAAAATCCGGTGTTGTGAACTCACGTCACCTCCTCCTTCCGAAGAAGGGAAACAAACTATAAAAGCCACATTTTATGACTGAATTCGCGCTCCCGGCTGAAATGTGACTGCCTGCATAAGTCGCGTTACACGGCGATGACTTCCAGGACGGGTTCACTAATCTAGTATTTAATTGAAACACCAATAATAACTTCTTCGACAGGGGTAGTCTTAACGTCCTCTATAGGTCTATCACAGAGTACGAAGTCACTCGGTAAGGTAGGAAGCCCGTCACGTGACCCACTCGTCACATGGCCTTAATCAAGTAATTGAATTTTCAACAAAAAAAAATGAATTCTTCACCAAAAATCTAAAAGTTGATTGTCTAACTTAAAAATAATTTTTATTTTAAATTAAAAAAATGTGCAGCAATCCAAAAAGGCGAATTTTCAAAAAAATATTGGAATCCTCAGCCAAAAAATATTTTTATTTAAAATTAAAAATTTGCAGTTTTAATTTAAAAAGATACAATTTCTTCCAAGAAATATAAATTTTCAAACTGAAAAGATGAACATTCAACTAAATTAATGAATCTGCAACAAACAAAAAAAAAAGATTTTTCAGTTTAGAATAAGAAAAAAAATTTAGGCAAATGATAATTTGAAGGAAAAGTAATTTTCAACACAAAATAAAAATTTCGCTTGACCATTTATTTTTTAATTTTTTTATTTGCTTTAAGGTTATATGAATATAATTTTCGTAGGTTTCTCGAGAAAATTCAAACAAATGTTTGAAGATTCGAGATAAGTCGAAAAAATATCTAGAAAATTTCTAAGACATTTTTTTCAATTTCGCAGAATTTTATAAAATTATAGGCAAAATTTGGACAGTTTAAAAGATTTTTAAAACATTTTGACGTTCGGAAACAATTTAAGAATATTTTGTTTTTCAATTTAAGAATAAAATTCTTTTCCAATCTTCCAGATTCTTTTTTAACAATTTTGAAAATCTTTTGAAATATTTTTAAATCTTTTTAAATATTCTGTTGAAAATAATTTCTTTAAATTATTCGGTTTCTTTCTATTTTTTTTAATCCTGCAAAATTAAAAAAATGGTCTTAAAATCTTCCAGATTCTTTTTTGACAATTTTGGAAATCTTTTGAAATATTTTTTAATCTTTTCAAATATTCTCTTGAAAATAATTTTTCAAAATAAAAAATATTTTAAATATTCCCAAGAGTCTCAAGAAAATTTATTTATTATCTTGAAACCTTTCAAATTCATTGGCTACACATTTTTATTTTGAAATCTTGTGACATTTAAATATTATTTTTTATTTTTTTTTTTAAACTTTTAAATACCTTTTAAAATTATTCGAATTCTTTCTATTTTTTTTTAATCCTGCAAAATAGAAAAACTGTATTAAAATTTTCCAGATTCTTTTTTGACGATTTTGGAAATCTTTTGAAACCACCAAACTGATGAATTTTTAACTAGAGTAGTTGAATTTTCAACCAAAAAAACAATCAAAATTTACCAAAAAATACGACTTTCAAGAAAATAAAAGAATTTTCAACCTAACAGTTGATTTTTCAACTGAAAAAAAAATTTCAATCAAACAGTTGAATTTTGAACTTAAAAAGAACAATTTTCAACAAAAAATGGAATAGTTAAAATGTCATTGGAAAAAGTCAATTTTCCACAAAACTGAGGAATTTTCAACTGGAATAGTTGAATTTTAAACCAAAAAGATAATTTAAAAAAAAAAAAGACTCAACAAAATAAATTACTTATCAAGAAAGTAGTTAAATTTTCAACTCAAAAAGATTAATTTTCAAACAAAAATGGAACAGTTAAATTTTCTGTTGAAAAAATTAATTTTTCACGAAACTGGTGAATTTTTAACTCCAATGATGAATCTTAAAATGGAATAGTTAAATTTTAAACAAAAAATATGAATTTTCAAACCAGAAGATTAATTTTCTGTAAAAAAAACTATTTTTCAACAAAATACAAGAATTTTAAACAAAATAGTTGACTTTCAAACTAAAAACGACAAATTTTCAATCAAATAGTTGAATTTTCAAATAAAATGATCAATCGTCAACTGGAATAGTTGAATTTTCAACCAAAAAGGAGAATTTTAAGCCGAGAAGAATAATTTCTACCAAAAAGGATAATTTACAATAAAATACATGAATTTTCAATTAAAAAGGATAAATTGTCAACAAAAAATTAAATAGTTAAATTTTCAGTTAAAAAAAATAATGTTAAAAAAAATAATTCAAAGAAAGTGATGAATTTTCAACTATTATGATGAATCTTCAACTGGAATAGTTGAATTTTAAATTTTAAAAATAAATTTTCAACTATAATGATAAATATTTAACTGAAATACTTGAATTTTTACCAGAAAAGGGTAATTTACAACAAAATACATGAATTTTTAATTAAAAGGGATAAATTGTCAACCAAAAATTGAATAGTTCAATTTTCAATTTAAAAAAATTAATGTTGAAAAAAAAGAAATCAAAGAAAGTGATGAATTTTTAACTATCATGATGAATCTCCAACTGGAATAGTAGAATTTAAAAAATAAATATTCAACTAAAATGATAAATATTTAACTGACATACTTGAATTTCTAACCAGAAATATTAATTTTTAAGAATAGTTGAATTTTCAAGAAAAAAGTTACTTTTCAACCAAATAGTTGAATTTTCAACAACAAAATATCAATTTTCAATCGAAAGATGAATTTTCAAAAAAAGACGAATTTCTAACAGAAAGAAATCAATTTAAAAAAAAATGCAATAGTTACATTTTCAGTAATCAATTAATTTTCAGCCAAACAAAAATTTCTTTACACAAAATAGTTAAATTTTCCACCAAACAGATGAATTTTCAAATAAAATCATCAATCTTGAGAATAAAAAAAAAAGTTATATCCAAGTAGTTTTTCTTTTAACCAGGTAGTTCAACTTTCAATGAAAAAGTTGATTTCCAACCAAATAGCTGAATATTCAACAAAATAGTTGAATTCGCAAACAGAACAGATTTATTTTTAACCCAGCATTTGCGTTTTCAACAAAAAAAAGATGACATTTCTGCCAAAATAGATAAATTTTTAACCCAAAAATACAAATTTTCTACAAAAAAGTTGAATTTACAAACCAAAAATATAAATTTTGAACAAAAAAGTTTATTTCCAATAAAACAATTGAATTTACAACCCCAAAGTATAAAATTTTACTAAAAAAGTTAATTTTTAACAAAGAAGTGGCATTTTATACCAAAAGAGTTGAACTTCTTAAACAAAAGGATGAATTTTCAATCAAGGAAATTTATTTTCAACCAAATAGTTGAATTTTCAACAACAAAATATCAATTTTCAATCAAAAGATGAATTTAAAAAAAAGACGAGTTTCTAACAAAAAGAGATCAATTAAGAAATAAATGTAATAGTTACATTTTGAATAAACAATTAATTTCCAGCCAAACCAAACTTTCTTCAAACAAAATAGTTACATTTTTCACTAATAGATGAATTTTCAAATAAAATCATTTTTTTTTTTGGATTTTAAACAAAAATATTACTTTCTAACTAAAAGGTATATATTTTTAATCAAAAATGGAATTTGTTAAATTATTATTTAAAACAATCAATTTTCAACTAAAAACAAATTTTCTGAAACAAAATAGTTAAATTTTTAATTAAAGAAATGAATTTTCAACTAAAATCATGAATCTTCAACCAAAAAAGTAAATTTATTATCAAGTGGTTCAACTTTCAACCAAGTAGTTGAATTTTCGAAAAAAAAGTTACTTTTCATCCAAACAGTTGAATTTTCAACAACAACATATCAATATTCGGCAGGACAGGGTATGATAGAAGAGGAGAGGATACATGGGGTGAAGAGAGAAGTCGAAGTAAGGAAAGTGGGGAAAAGACGGAAGAGGAGTAGAACAAGTAAAGGGAGGGGTCGTAGGGGTTGTGAGTAGGAGATGGGAAGTAAGAAAGGGTAAAAGGGATGTGAGGGAGGAGGAAAGGAAATGCTGAAAAAGAATCGGATACAATCGAAAAGGAGAGAAAGTGATGAAAAGGGAAGAAAAGTTTAAGGAGGTGGGGCAGTGAGGCTCATAAGAAGAAAGTGGAAGTAGGGCTTGAAATCGAAGAAAGAAAAGAGAAGTGGAAGCATGGGAAGTAAGGGAAGAGTGAGGAGGGGAAGTAGAAGAAGTAAAGAGAGGGGAGGCAGGGAGTGGAAAGCAGGAGACGTTAAGAGATGGGAGATGCAATAGAAAAAGCGGTGTGAGGGTATGAAAGAAGATGCTAAGATAGGATCAGATAGAACACAATATGATAGAAGAGAAGAGAGAAGGTTTTGATAGGAGATGCGAGATACATGATCGGGCAGGATCATAAATAATAGAAAAGGAGAGAATAGATGGATGAATGATGAGGAAGACGAGAGGTAAAGTAGGTGGGGTGTGAATGATGCAAAAATGGAAGTAGATCTTGAGACATTAGAGTGGGGAGGAAAGTAGAATTACCGAAAGTAGTGGAAAAGAGGGAAAAGAAATAGAAAAAGTAAATGGAGGGGTAGTAGGGATGGTGAGTAGGGAAGCGAAAGTAGGAAAGGGTGAAAGAAATGTGAGGGAAAAGAAGGGAGGGAATGCTAATATAGGATCCAAAATAATATAAGAGGAGAGAGAGTAAAAGAAAGGGAAGAGAAGGTGAAGTAGGTGGGGCAGTGAGGCTCATGAGAGGAAAGTGGAAGTAGGGCTTAAAGCCGAAGAGTGGGGAGAGAAGTGGAAGCAGAAGACGTAACGGAAGAGAGAGGAGGGGAAGTAAAAGGAGTGAAGGGAGAGGTGGTAGCGAGCAGAAAGTAGGAGACGTTAAGAGATAGGAGATGAAATAGAAAAACGGGAGTGAGTGTAGAGGAGAAGATGCTAAGATAGGATCGGATGGGACAAAATATGAGAGAAGAGAAAGGAAGAGGTTTTGATAGGAGATGCGAGAGATATGATCAAGCAGGACAGGATATAGTAGAAAAGAAGAAGATAGTTCTGTTCACGAATTTTAAGCATTGAAGGTGTCAGTGATGCTCGGCCATGCGTAGTGTCGCTAGAATCAAATGGGGGGCAAAGCACATCCGCGGCCCTATGTGCAGCTTGGTGAAGAAACGGCGCAGCGTTGACGACTTCATGTTGATGTACGAGTCGCACAAGAGAATCTTGACTATTTAAAACTGAGCAGGCTGTAGTCAGAATCGTTCTTCGATGAAGATACTCCAAGCTTAGCAAGCCTCTACCACCTTTATCTCGAGGGAGGTATATTCGAGCTACGGAAGATCTAGGATGATGGTTCCGATGGATTTTTATCATCTTGCGTGTGCTTCGGTCAAGTCGCTTCAACTCATCGACGTTCTATTTTACTGCAACAATCGTGCAGAGCAGTATAGGAGCGGCCATCATATTGATCGCCTGGATATTATTCTTTCCAGATTGTTCGGAAGCGCAAATTTTACTGAGAATTTGACGATACTTTTTTTCGAGGGCCATTTTTAACACACGCACATTTTGGGTTTCTGCTTTCGGTATTTCAAGATATGTATATGTTTCTCCATTACTCTATTTCCGGCCACAATTTGTCGCTTTTGCTTCCAACACTACGAGTTGTTTTATTACTAGATCTAAATGATCTTTTGGAAGTAAAAAATAGTTTGAAAAAGTTCTCCCCACCCCCACGTTAGCTTTAAAAGCTGTCGATTCGACCGACCAGCTACCTCACTGCAATATATGATTCAGGGGGCGAAACCGCATAGTATTATTTTCATGTAGGACGGCGCATTTCTGTGAAGAAATATAATTTTGACTTGGAGACAGAGAACTTTCTAAAACAGTTTTGATTCTGATTCGAGGAGAAAAATCAGTGAAATAAATATATGAATACATTAACGTGAAGAATTAAAATCATCCTCACTTAGAGTATGAAGTTTTGGAACAAAATAACAATTAAAAGTAAATTGTAACTTCTTGAAAGGAAATTGCGTGAAGAATCGTCATTTTCATTTCAGGTTCTTTTTATGAAAGGAATTTTTGGGAAAAATTCTAATTTTCACTTGAAGACCGCGAATTACGTAAATAATTACAATTTTGTTTGGCAAAAGGTAACTTTAGACAAAAAATAGAATATTTATAATATAATTAATAAAGTATAAGCCTGATTCAGATCACGGTATTGCCATGAATAATTGTCATTTTGAAATCTACTTTCTTATGAATAATTTCATGCAAAAAGAGCATGAAATACATTCACAAATCAAAATTAGATTTCCAAATTACCTCCTTTTTGGCTCATTAGAAACAGATAAGTAACAAAGGAAAAAGAGGAAGAATTGAATCACTTCATATTACTAAAATCTTTTAAAAATGCTCTAAGATATTTCAACAACTTTGAAATTTTTTGGAATGCCTTACAATTTGTAAATCTCTTGAAAGTGCTTCGGAATCTCCTGAAGTACCCTGAAATTTTAATCATTTCAAATCCGACCATGTTACCGCAATATTGAAAATTCGTTGGAATCGTTTAATATGCCCTAAAACCTCGCATAGGTCTTATAAAATCGATCTATATTTTCGAAATTTTTGGAAACTCTTTGATACAATACCCCATGCAAATTTGTGCAAATCCCTGGAAAATGCGTTAAAATCTTTTTAAATAGGAAATATTTCAAATCCTCTGTAACCAATAATATATTCGTTATAGTCTTTTAAAATGCTCTTGTCGTTTTCAAATCCTGTGAAATCTTTTGCGAAACATATTAAAGCTCTTGAAAATTTCTTAGAATCTTTTGAATCAATAAAATAATTGAAATCCTATGAGTGACATTAAATTACTAAAATCTATGAAAAAATTCTTAGGATCTTTCAAAGTACCCTAAGATATTTAAAATCCTTAAAAATATTTTGGAATTCCTTGAATTATTTAAGCTCTTCAAAATCTCTTGTAATTTTTAAAAACACCCTAAAATATTTCCGATCCTTTGAAATTCTTTCAAATTATTGGAATAAAAAAAATCCTTCGATTCTTTAAAAATCGCTTGAAATTTTTTTAAGCTTTCGAAATTGTCTTGGCATTTAAAATACTCTGAAAGTTCTTAAATCTTTTACAATTTTTTGAAATTCCTTTAAATTATTGAAATCTCTTAGAAATGCCTTGGAGTCTTTTCAAATTCCTTACATATTTATTTGAAATATTTTTAAATGACTAGAAACTTGAAACTTTTTAAAGCTTTTGAAAATGCCTTGGAATCTACCAAGAGACTCAAAAATATTTCAAGTCCTCTAAAATCAATTAAATAATTACCGAAATCAATTGAAAACTCCTTGGAATCTTTTAGCATGCTCTAAAAGTTTTCAAATCCTTCAAAATTTTTTAACTTCCTTGAAACTTGAAATTTTTGTATTAATATAGAAGAAGATAGCTATAAACAACAATAATTTGTTTAAACAATTATTTTTGTTACATTCAATGAAATAATAATTCAATTCAAGTGAACAGTGGACAAAAAGTTGAAAATTTCAGAAAAAACCGCGATTTCTAGGATTATTCTATGATAATAATATTAACAATAATAGTAAATTGTTTAAAACATTATTTTTCATGACACATGCATGATTTCAGCCCTCTTTGGCGCCTATGAAGCGTGGCTAAAGCTCTACTTTTTACTCCCTAGGGAGTTAAAAGCACTTTTTACTCCCTAGGGCCTGAAAAGTACTTTTGACTCCCTAGGGCCTGAAAAGTACTTTTTACTTCCTAGGGCCTGAAAAGTGACGTCAGAGGTGAATAATGAAAATTATACATCTATGTGCTCGCATTTTACAATTATCAGTCCACTCAACGTAAAAACTGTGAGGAAATTTTGGATGCAGATTATACAATTTTACGATTATTTTTAGCAAGTTACCATATATAACTGATCAAATTACTGTAAATTACCGTAAATTATCGAAAATTTCGATAAATTTCAGGAAATTTATGGAAATTTGAAAAAATGAATTTCACATAATTTATGGTAAGTTACCATATTTACCTATAAAATTACCATAAATGACCGCAAATGTTCATAAATTTCGGGAAATTTTTAAAAAGGGATGTTGGGGAATTTATGGTAAGTTACTATATTCACCGGTAAAATTACTATAAATTACCGAAAATTTTCATAAATTTTCGGAAATTTATGGAAATTGGAAAAAATGAATTTTGTGTAATTTATGGTAAGTGACCATATTTACTGATAAAATTACCATAAATTACGAAAAATTTGGATAAATTTCCAGAAACGATTAAAAAAATTAAGAAATGAATATTGAGTAATTTATGGTAATTGACTATATTTACCGGTAAAATTACCATAAATAACTGAAACTTTTCATAAATTGCCGGAAATTTATAAAAATGAATTTTGGGTAATTTATCGTAAGTCACCATATTTACCGGAAAAATCACGATGGTTGAACAAAAATTTTCATAAATTTCCGCGAATTTAGACATACTTCAATTGAGTCCGGCAATTTTTTATTAAATTTTTGATAATTTGGAATAAGTTAACATAAATTTCATGCTTCTTTATTCAAAATCTAATATGAACTGAAATCATGCTAATCAAAAATTCAATTGATAGAGGCATAAAACTTAGCTTTAGTTTAGAAAAGATAATATTACAAAAATCAAAGAAACCTTAAATATCAACCATTATGCATCACCTCTTATGAATTGTCTAATCAAAGAAAGAGCAAATGAAATTTACAACAATTCTAGTAAGAATAAGAAGTTAAAATTGTTAGAAACACTAAATAAAAATGATAAGAGCTCAACTCTTCCGCATATACAAGGCTTATCAGAAAGAACTAAAAGTTCTCTCTAAAAATTTGATCATCATTTTGATTTTGAATTCAAAAACATCAGAATTTTAGCAAAAGACAATATTACATACAAAAGAAAATTCATAGAATCGATTTTTATTAAAAGGTACAATAATTTGTGTGTGAATTTACAAAATGAAAGAATGCATACTAATGATGTTTATCAATGATTACTAAATTGATTTGTTTGTTCAATCTCAAAGAATTTTGTTCTGGCTCAGTTCACAACATTGATTTTGAAATTTTTCTTTCTCCGACAATAATGACTTAAAAACGATTTCGACAAGTAGTCACTTTCTTTCTGTTTGATGAGGATAACTACGTGAGTGGAAAAAAATGTAAAAACAACAAAAATTTTTTACAGTTTTAATTGATAACCGTTTTGTTTGTGTTTTCAATGTCATCGAACGATTTGTTTCAGGTAACGGTTTTAATACATATATGTAATTTATTTAGTGTACAATTTACTATTAGATGTACGAATTGAATTTGATCAAAAATGTATGTTATCATCTCGAGAAAGGACCCAAAAACGGGTCAAAACGTCGATTTTCCCAATATGTAATTAAATAAACATATATCTTGAACGTATGGCCAAAATAAGTTCTCAATCTCGAAAAAGGAGATTTATCCATATGTTCTCCAGAAATCCCTTGATATATTTTAAAATTTTATCAATTTCTTTAAAACCGTAGAAATTTTGTATCCCTCTTAAAGTTCTTTGGAATTTTTTAAAATCCCCTTTATTCTTTGAAAAACTTGAAAATCCATTCAAAAAAGTATAAATCATTCAAAAACCCACAAATATTTAAAGCCCACTAATATCCTTGAACATTTGATAAAATATTTGCATCTTGCGAAATTCCTCAAAATACCTTCAAATTCTTTAAAAATCTTTGAAATCCCTAGGAATTCTCTGAAGTTCCCTTTCATTTATTTTTTTTCTTTCTTGACCAACAAATTTTGTTTTATTAAAAATTCAACCATTCATCTCTTTCTGTAAAAATTTCACCTTTTTTATGAAAAATGAAACTGTCTGGTTAAGAATTAATCTGTTTCGATTTAAAATTAAATTTTTGGTTAAAACTTCACATTTTCGGGCTGAAAGTTAAACTGTTTTGTAGAAAATTCGTAGTTTCGGCTAAAGTATAAAGGTATAAAGTCAATTTTTTGGTTAAAAATAGAGTATTTTCTTGAAAATTCGTATTTTTTGGTAAAATCTAAGTGTTTTTTATTTTTTATTAAAATATTTGTTTGTTGAAATATAAACTATTACATTTTTAATTGAAATTTCATCTTTTAAGGTTGAAAATTCAACTCCTTGGTTAAAAGTTGAACTTCCTTCTTAAAAGTTAATTTTTTTGGTTGAAGACTTAATTTTGTTGAAAATTAGTTTTTTTTTATTAAAATGTAATGATTAGTTGTAAATTAACTTTTTTGTTAAAAATTCTTATTCTCGGGTAGAAAATTTAACAGTTTTATCGAAAATTTGTCTTTTAGCTTGAAAATTCAACAATTTGGTACTAAATTAAACTATTATGTCCAAATTTTTTTTTTTTTAATTGGAAACTAATTCTTCTCAATGAAAATTTATCTACTCTATTTTTGATCAACAACTGATCTTTTTTAGTTAAGAAATTCCATTATTTAGTTAAAAAATGTTAGATATTAAAAAAATACAAACTAAAAATTAATAATATAAAATTTGGACCAACATCACATCCACTGTCCAAAGCATTTCGATGGAAATTTATGTAATTTCTTGAAAATTCGTCTTTTTTCGGTAGAAGATTAATCTTCTTGTTTTAAAATTCAACTATTTGGTTGAAAATTTATGTATTTTGGTAAAAATTTGTTGTTTTTTTTTCGTGTAGAAAATCAATTTTTTCGGTTATAATCAATTCTTTAGTTGAAAATTCGTCTTTGTTGGTTAAATACAATTGTTTTTTTTTTATTTTACTATTTTGTTAAAAAGTCATACTTCTTGGTCGAAAATCCGACGTTTTTTCAGTTCAAAATTCGCCTTTTTGACTGGGAAATTCAACAATTTGACTGACATTTTTTTTCTTTCTTGACCAACAAATTTTGTTTTATTAAAAATTCAACCATTCATCTCTTTCTGTAAAAATTTCACAAATGAAAGGGAACTTCAGAGAATTCCTAGGGATTTCAAAGATTTTTAAAGAATTTGAAGGTATTTTGAGGAATTTCACAAGATGCAAATATTTTATCAAATGTTCAAGGATATTAGTGGGTTTTTAAATATTTGTGGGTTTTTAAATGATTTATACTTTTTTGAATGGATTTTCAAGTTTTTCAAAGATTAAAGGGGATTTTAAAAAATTCCAAAGAACTTTAAGAGGAATACAAAATTTCTACGGTTTTAAAGAAATTTATAGAATTTTAAAATATATCAACGGATTTCTGGAGAACATATGGATAAATCTCCTTTTTCGAGATTGAGAACTTATTTTGGTCATACGTTCAATATATATGTTTATTTAATTACATATTGAGAAAATCGACGTTTCGACTCGTCTTTGGGTCCTTCCTCAAGTTGATAACATACCTTTTTGATAAAATTCAATTTGTACATCTAATGATAAATTGTACACTAAATAAATTACATATATGTATTAAAACCGTTACCTGAAACAAATCGTTTGATGACATTGGAAACACAAACAAAACGGTTATCAATTAAAATTGTTAAAAATTTTTGTTGTTTTTACATTTTTTTCAACTCACGTAGTCATCCTCATCAAACAGAAAGAAGAGACTACTTGTCGAAAACATTTTTAAGTCATTATTGTCGGAGAAAGAAAAATTTCAAAATCAATGTTGTGAACTGAGCCAGAACGAAATTCTTCGAGATTGAACAAACAAATCAATTCAGTAATCATTGATAAACATCATTAGTATGCATTCTTTCATCTTGTAAATTCACACACAAATTATTGTACCTTTTAATAAAAATCGATTCTATGATTTTTCTTTTGTATGTAATATTGTCTTTTGCTAAAATTCTGATGTTTTTGAATTCAAAATCAAAATAATGATCTAATTTTTCAAGAAAACTTCTAATTCTTTCTGATAAACCTTGTATATGCGGAAGAGTTGAGCTCTTATCATTTTTATTTAGTGTTTCTAACCATTTTAACTTCTGATTCTTACTAGAATTGTTGTAAATTTCATTTGCTCTTTCTTTGATTAGACAATTCATAAGAGGTGATGCATAATTGTTGATATTTAAGGCTTCTTTGATTTTTGTAATATTATCTTTTCTAAACTAAAGCTAAGTTTTATGCCTCTATCAATTGAATTTTTGATTAGAATTTCATTTTTTCAAGGGATTTTACAAGAGTTTTGGGGTTTCCAGAAGTTTAATAAAATTTTAAGAGATTTTACAGTGTTTTCTAGAGATCTAAAAGATTTTAAATGATTTTTAAAGATTTTAAGAGTTTGACAAAATTACCTAGTACAATTTCAGAGAGAATCTCAAATTTTTTCATGAATTTTATAACATTTTAAGGGACTTTAAGGAGTTTGACAAGATTTTAAGAAAATTTACGAGATGTTAAGAGATCTAAAGGGATTTTTAGGGTTTTCAAGAAATCCAGAATGATTTTTGCGACTTTAAATGATTTTAAGGGATTTAAAGAGATTTTAAGAGATAACGAAATGTTTTACAAGAAGTCATGGGATTTTAAAGGATTTTAAGAGATATCGAAATATTTTCACGAGTTTTTAAGGATGATTCCAAAGCCTTAAGTGTATTTTCAGACATTACAAAGGATATTCACAAATTTGAAGAGTTTGGAAAAATACCTACTGAAAATTCAGAGTGAAGCTCAATTTTTTAAGGGATTTTACAAGGAATTAGGGGTTTCCAGAATTTTAATACAATTTTAAGTGACTTTACAGGTTTTCCATCAATCTAAAAGATTTTAAATGATTTTTAGAGATTCTAAGAGTTTGACAAAATTAATTAGTACGGTGTCAGAGAGAATCTTAAATTTTTTTAAAAATTTTAAATTTGAAAAATTAAATATTAAATATTTCAAATTTTTTTAGAAGACTTTAAGGAGTTTAACAAGATTTTAAGAGAATGTACGAGTTATTAAGCGATCTGAACGGATTTTTAGGGTTTTTAAGAAATTCAGAATGATTTTTGCGACTTTAAAAGGATTTTAAGGGATTTAAAGGATTTTAAGAAATTTCGAGATATTTCAAAAGAAGTTATGGGATTTTAAATGATTTTAAGAGATATCGAATTATTTTCACGAATTTTGAGTGATTTAAAAAACTCACATGAGTTTTCGCACATTTCACATGATTTTTAAAGATTTCAAGAGTTTTGAAAAAAACATCTAGTCAGAGTGTCTAGCGTGTCTTCAAAAAAAAAAAAAAAAATCCAGAACTTTTCCAGGTTTTCCAGGGCAAAAAAAAATACATTTCTCCAGGTGATTTTCTATTTTATCACGGTGAAAAATCACGACGCTACAATCGAAAATAATGAAATGTTTTTAATTTTTTTCTATAATATTTCAAAAACGAATCTGAATTGTTTAACCAAACAAACGTCAGCTTATTTCTTACAAAATGACGCTCATCGGGACATATTTTCTATGCCCAGGGGTTGCAACCCTTATTTTCTAACAAGGGTGAATGTGATTTGTTTACATTTTTTATACCGAAAATTTAACAACAGATGAATTTCACTGTATAGTGTACTGTTATTTAAAAAAACTAAAAATTAATCAATTAATTAATTACATGTTTCGGGGTTTACGAAAGAAACTAATTGCAAGTTGTGATTTATCCCTACAGTTCATTTATTGCTTTTGGAAAATAAATCACAACATACGTTTCAAATTTAAATCTTGGAACCCTTATTCTGGCATATATTTTGCATTAAAAATGAAATAATATAAGCACCGTTATTTTTAGGAAGGTTGACTATCCCCATGAAATTTATTATTATTAGATTGTGAGTGAGAAAATTTTTTTACATTTACTTGTAGACTGATATTCTATCAATATATGTTAATTTTTCACACACAATTATGTTATTTTTAATGCAAAATATGTGTCAGGATAAGCGTTCCAAGATTAAAATTCAAAACGTATGTTATGATTAATTTTCCAGAAGCAGTAAATTAACTGAAGGGATGAATCACCACTTACAATTAATTTTTTTTCAAAACCTTAACCTTGTCAAATTTAATTTTCACTTTGAAAACTTTTTGTATTAAAAATATGTACCAAAATCACATTCACCCGATGAGCGTATTTTTGCAAGAAATAAGTTGAGAAGAATCCGGAACTTTGCAGCATTACTTTAAGAGAAGATTATTTTAAAACATAATAAATGGTTCAAACGATAATGTTAGTTAATTTGTGTAAATTATTCTTTAATTAAGTAAAAAGTGGACAAAATGTTAGGAATTTTAGAAAAAAACCGCAACTGTCTAGCAGTAATATAGGATGAGATAGTTATAGGCAACAATAATTTGTTTTATCAATTATTTTGGTTAATTTCATTAACTTGCACTACACTTCGAGTGAAAAGTACGCAAAAATTTCAAAATTTTAGAAAAAAACACAACTTCCCAACATTATTTAAAAAAAATGATTGTAAATGATAATAAATCGTTTCAAGAATTATGTTTGATAACTTGAATAAATTATCACCTCAATCTAATTGAAAATTTGACAAAAAGTGTATAATAGGTTAAACATTTATGTCAGTAATTTCGACAAATTTGAATATGTTCAAGTACAAATTTGTTTTCTACGAATACTTGTGAATGTTTAAACGGATTGAAATTATTCAACCAATTTCATTTTGTTCAACTATAATATAATAAAAATATGATTGTCAAATTATATGAACAAATTATGTCATTTTTATAATTAATTTTAATACTCATAAAATCTAGAAAGTACGTTAATTTTGCCACTTAATTGATCAAACAAATTTCCAAACATTTTGAAATTGTTTGAAGAACTGAAAATTAGTCAACAAATAACTGAGTATTTTTTAATGATTAATTATTGATTTATTGTAGAAAAAACATTCAAAAATCGTTGATAAACCGCAATAATAACCCTTCATTGGCCATTGTTGCAGCTGAGCAACGTTCAGTATTTTCGATTTACCTAATTTGCAGGCGACAACCTTAGAATTCTGCAAAATAAATACGTGCATTAGATCAAAGTTGACTGTTCCGCATCTCGAAAGGTGATTATGAGTTACCGTATACTCAATAGAAACAAAGAAACTGATACAAATTTTAAAAAAATTTCTTGCAAAAATCGATCCATAAATTATTACTGAATTTTTTCAGAATTCGTATGCAAGGGGTTCAAGGCTTGGCCGGTAAAGGGTTACGTAAAATTCAAATTTATCACTTATGGGCTTTCTTTGGGGACTCATAAGAGTGGCTTAAAGTCAGTTATATCCTGAAGATTTATATTTGATTCTTACTGTCTGACGAATTCCGAGCAGTATACGGTGTACGGAATAATTTTTAACATATCATCGCCTCTAAATATTAGATTTATGAAACGCTGACCACACTAATGATCATTATCAATCAAAATTTTACTTTGCTTTGCAATATATGATTTTCTCAAATTATCAGGGAAATATAACCCACTAAAGATTAGTTAAAAAATTATTGAATAATTTCAAAATGAATTTTTATAATATGAACATGAAAATTTTCCCCTCTTAATACCGCTAAAGGTAATAAAATTCGGCGTCTAATAAGCACAAGTTGAAGGCAAATTGTCAATTTTATAAAAAGATATTGCAAAAAACATTAGGTTCAGATGTTTTCAAAAAATGGAATACTCTAGATTTTGGTAATATTTATAAAAATATTATTCTTTTTAATTTTTGAAATCATGTGGTGAGTACAATCGGTTGAAAATTCAAATATTCATCTCTTTGCTTGAAAATTCAACAGCTTGTTTGCAATTGTTTCTCTCCCTTGACGACTGAAAAATCTTTTTAAGTTGAAAACTAAACTCATGTCGAAAAGTAGTTTTCTTTTTTTGGTTAAATTCAACTGTTTCTGATTAAAAATTTTTGTTTTGTTGGGGTAACAACTACTTGATTTTTTGTTTAGAATTAATCTTTTTTGAAATACAAATTTAATTTTGTGAGTTGAAATTTAAACTCTTTTGCTCTTTAATAGAAAATTAATTTTTTTTTTAAACTGAAAATGTAATTATTCCAATTGAATATTCTAACATTCTAGTTAAAAATTCATCTCTTTAGTTGAACATAATAAAAAATGTAAAATTGAACCATCCGATTTCAGGTTGAAAAATTACCATTTTTAGTTGAAAATTAAAATATTCCAGTCAATGATTCATTAATTTAGTTAACAACTTATAAGCTTGGTTGAAAATGAATTTTTTAACCGAAAATTGAAAATACAAAATTCAATTTTTATGTTGAAAACTGATACTTTTTTTTTAAGTCAAATATTTTGTTGAAGAATCGTCTTTTTTAAAGAAACTTAATCTTTTTGTATCAAAAATTAATATTCTTGTTTGTAAATTCATCTTTTTGGTTGAAAATTCAAGTATTCCAGTTAAAATGTACAATTTTCGTTGAAAATTCAACTTTTTGGTTGAAAGAAAAACTCTTTTGTAAAAAATTCATCTATTTGACTTAAAATTTATCTACTTCAGTTGAAGATTCATCTATTCCAGCAAAAGACTAATCATTTTATTAAAAAATTTATCACTTGGGCTGAAAAATCGTTTGTCTTTTTTTGCAGGCAATTTGTTTGTTGGAAATTAATTTTGTTTAACTGAAAATTAAACTATTTGGTTGAAAGTTTGTCTTTTTTAGTAGAAAATTCATCTCTTTTCTTGAAAAAAAACTTATTTTTTGGTAGAAAATTATTCTTTATGTTTTAAAATTAACCTTCTTGCTTGAAACTTTATCTTTTTGGTTGAAAATTTGAGTATTCCAGTTATGTGTTCCTCATTTTAGTTGAAATTTCATCGTTTAGATTGAAGATAAAAACTACGTGGTTGAAAGTTATTCTTTTGTTAAAAATGCATCCTTTTGGATCAGAATTTATCTATTTCAGTTAAAGATTCATCATGCAGGGGGAGGGTTTAGGGAGAAAAGCGATGAGGGGGACAAGACGGAAGACAGTAAAAGATCAAGGGAAGAAGAGGGAATGAGCAGGGACAAGAGAAGTTGCGGAAAAAGTTGAGGAAAAGTCTCCACCAGAGAGGAACAGGGCAAAAAGAAAAGTCGATCTAGTCTGAATAGCACGCAAATTGCAAAAGCGAGGGGATGAGCTTTGGGAGGAAATGAGGAAAGTTAAAGAGTACTGGGAAGAATGGGATCTGGTGTGGTGGTAAAAAAAAAAGATAAAGTTTGGAAGCAGTTTGAGGATATCGAGAAAAGGCAAAGAATGAGTCAGAAAGAGAGAAAATCTGATATGGAGAAGTTGGAAGAAACAGTGAGAAAGCGAGCATGTAAGTCCAAGGATATAAAGAAAGGGGATGTAGGGGTAAAAGAAGAAGAGAGAATAAAAGATGTCAATGAGAACGTTATCCTAGAAAATGTGAAAATGGAATCAAAATTGTTACAGTTAGAATGGAAAATAAAAGTGAAAGAGAAGACGAAACGAAGTAGAAATATAGCGATTAAGGGTATGAATGTGGATAGTAAATCAGGAAGAGAAAAAGTGGAAAAGTTGATGGGAGAAATTAGGGCAAAAGTACACGTGGAAGAGTTAAATGGAGTGGGAAGGAAGAATGAAGGTGAATTGCGTATATATAGTGAAAGTGAGAAGTGAGGAAGAACAAGTTGATATCTTAAAAAAAAGCTTTAAAGGGGAGGGCAGAAAGGATAGAGGAGAATATGTCGTGGAATGAAAGAAGAAGAAAGACAGGATGTGGATAAATGGGAATGTGTGGATATGGGTTGATGAGAAAGAAAAATGGAGTGAAGTGTATAGGAAGGGTCCACGGCGACGAGGGGAAGAAGCGGAGACTAGGGATAGAAGGCAGGAGGTAATAAAAAAAGTAGAGGGTAAAGGAAAAAGGAGGAAAAGGCGGAGCGACGGGGTTTCCGCAAAAGTAAAGAGGGGACGTAAATACGAAAGAAGGGAGAAAGCAAGGAAGAAAGAAGTGTGATTAGCATTTTGGAACTTATCAGGGCTAATGAATAAAGATGAAGGATTCTGGGAAGAGGTGAAGAAATTTGATGTAGCGATGTTGAGTGATACCTGGGTAGATGGGAAGGATTGGAGGAGGGCGAAGAGGAAGTTACCCAAGGGATATATGTGGCCCATTTTTCGAGAGGTAGGCACGTTGATTTCGCAACGATTGAATCGAAACTTGCTGAAGCTGTGGGTGTTTCTGGCATCACAGATTGTGTATACGCGCCATAAAGCCTCGATGAACAGGGGTAATACTGGCATCGTAGCAGTCTAGCAAGTCATCTTTGAGTTGATTTGGCCACTCAATGTGAGCGTTTTGCCGGTTCGTCGTCGTGTTTCCATCTTAATTATTTTGAGCACCCCCAACTCTAGGATGAGCGGCATTGTTCGCCGATCCATTGTCAGGTGCTCTGCGCGTTCGATCGTTTTCAACCGCATCTGAAACTTTTTGGTGTTTTAGCGGTGTCATTGGTTTTCCCACGAGCAGCCAGGGAAAGGGGCTCGTCCATTCTTGTAGAGCCCCGCGTGCAAGGAGCAGGCTACATACTCTGAGAGGTCGCCCATTATCCCAGAGTCACCATTTAAGACACCTCACCCAGGTGCCATTCAGATTTCGGCACGGTTGTTACGCCTCCGCTTAGAGGCTATTCCTTCTGGACCATCCCTGGACAATTTTCCGCGACTGCTTATTGATTATTGTAACCATATTCAGCCGAAACCCTTGGTACAGGAACCCTTTATCCGCAACCCGAGGACGCGTTCGGTCGCTTTGCCATAGGGCCTTCAGTTCTATTCCAAAGGAATCGAAACAGAAACCAAATTATATATATATAATATATAATTTGGTCAACAAAAAAATGACACTGGCTGCCAGTAGGACCGCGGTAAATTCCACTCATGGCCACTTCTCACAACGGTGGAATGTGTGGTCACAGGACATGACGAAACCACAACGACGGGCCGGCAAAACCGTCGTGTGTTTTGAGGACACGAAGCGACTCAAGTATGACAGCTTTCTGCATCCATTCCGCAAGTGCCGTGGCATATTTTTGGCACGCGCGTTTGGCTTTAAGGTTACGAACCATCGATATTTTCGCACCCCCAAGAGTACCTATCACAAGGAAAATTACCGCATTTTATGTCAAGAAGTTTCGAGCGATAGGTGCAGAGCGTGTCATACCTACGCTGAGTACCTAGAACACATGCTATCAGGGTGTCTCATCCACGCAGGAACGCCGTACATCTACAGAAATAATGCGGCCCTAAGAGTGCTTCATTACCATTTTTGTCGCTCTTACGGTGTTGGCTGCGGCCCTGCCCTGCCGCTTATTGTTTGCGATCCAAAGTCGTATAGAAATTTGACATGCAACTGGTAATTATATTAAAAATTCAACGTGTTATGGCGTTGAAAGTTTTAATGCTTAGTCAATGCACCTATAGGCTTTTTTGGAAGCAGTTCAAAAATCTGCCCACCTCCACCACACTAGAACAAATCTTTTGCAAAAATATCACTTTTACACACTAGTTTTTTCATGAAGCATAATGATTTTTTATGAACCATAATACTTTTCTACGCAACGATGAAATTTTGAAAAAACGCCCAGGCGTTAAGGTTGCAAAAAACAGATTATTTATTTTCATTAAGGCTCTTTTAAAACCGTCAATTTCTTTCTTGAACTTTCTCCCGCATCTCACGTCGTTTGGCTAAAAATTGGAGTTTTCTATTATCAATAAAGAATTTTCAATATTTAAAACCAAAACGAGTCCTTTAAAACAATTATTATAGGCAAATTTGTAGGGCTTTTTTAAGCTACTATTAGGATTTTAGACTTCTGTAGGTTACTCGCCTCGTTTATGTCACACTTGGAATTTTCGATTTTTTCATAGTATTCTCGATTAACAGAACCAAAATAATGGATCCTAAAAAGGTATATTTTACTGAAAATTAGTAGGTTTTTTGTGAAGCTACAGTTCCTCTAATGAACCTAAAAATTTTTATTTTTGAATATCATTCACAACTGATAAAACAAGAACGGTTGGATAACGAAGGCTGGTCAACAAGCGCATTTTTCCCTATAGGACCCAAAAAAATTCTTTCAAAATCCGATTCGATTCGATCATATCTTGGAGAGTTATTTTGCTTCTGGACGGACGGCCGGCCAGACGGACAGCTGGAGAGAAGTCATCGCTAAAACGGGTTTCTCAGCTTCCGTATCTCTCAGAACATGAATCGAATTTTATATCTCAACTTTAATAAATATAGTAATTGAATTTTCAGCATTAGAAGTGATTCTAATGAAATGTAAATATCTCAGTTATCTAAGGCAGACGATAATAGATTATAAGATGACGACTCTAGCATACATTATATAATATATGATGAAGCGACAGAATAATTCTTTGTTACACTGAAAAGCAAATTCTTCATAATTATCATAATCAGTTTTTCCTCTGCTTGGAAAACATGAGGGTCATTTATATTCTGGTCCTAAACTTGGCAATCATCCTTAGCTTTATTGGTGAATAAATTGAAAATCTAATTATTTCGAAAAATATAACAGGGATCACAGCGCAAAAGGAGCTCAAAAAAGGGGAAATAGGGTAATTTTCTCACGAAAAAGGGGGAAATATGAGAAAGATTGATCATTTATTTTTACATGCCGAAAAGAACAAACAACCTTTTTATAAGAAATGTTATATTTTAAAATCATTTTTCAATGATTTCTGCCATTCAAGTTAATTTATATTACAAATAATAGATTACCAAAAGAAACTTAAATTGCTTCGTTTTAATTTGTACTTGGAACAATATTTACATATAAAATAAAATGGGGAAAAAATATTTCGTTCATTTGAACGTTCAGAACTTCAGGTACATATTTTTTTGATTTTTTTAAGTCTCACCCCCTCATTTTGTGTCTTTTGGTGAGAACAAAATTTCTTAATTTTTTGAGATTTTTAAAAAAATGTTGAGAGGTAGGGCACGGCCTTTAAAGTAAATTTTTTAAGATTTAATTGACCCCCAACTTTCCCAAAACTCACCCCTGAAGACACTAAAAAGTAATGTTTAAGTGTCTTTTATGAATTTTATTATAGGTACTAATATGAAAAAGAGTGCCCTTAAAATAAACATTTTTCCCCTTTTCACCCTTAATAACTCATAAAAAGTTACATTTTCTTTCCTTCAAACTTTTTCTTTCAGTATCAAGAAATTTATATTAAATATATTTAATAATCAGTATTAAAGAAAAAAAAGTAATTTTTTATGGATTATTGAGGGTGAAAAGGGGAAAAATGTTTATTTTAAGGGCAATATTTTTCCTATTTGTATAATACAATTTTTTATATAATTTGCCACTTAAATTTTCATTTTACTTTCATACAATTCAGAAAAGATACTTAAAAATTACTTTTTAGTCCCTTAAGGGGTGAGTTTTGGTAAAGTTAGGGCTAAATTCAATTTTTAAAATTTTTGACAGGCTCTGTACTGCTCACATGGTAGTTTTACATCATCGTTGTAAAGTTTTTAAGATTCTTTTAAATATTCAAGGATTTAATCAATTTTTAACACTTTGGGGTACTTTAAAGGCCGTGCCCTACCTCTAAACATTTTTTTTAAATCTCAAAAATTAGGATTTTTTTTTCACCAAGACACAAAATGAGGGGGTGAGACTTTAAAAAATCATAAAAATAATTTTTTTGGACCACCCTAATGTGTTTAACATATTTTTTCAATTTTCAAAATTTTAAATATTGTAATTTCAAAAGTGAGAACAGAAGATATTAACCGATTTCAAATTTTTTTCATTACTTGTTTTGAATGTCGGACTACAAATTGTTATCCCTCAGCTCAAAAGATTCGATTAATTTTAGCATTTTTACTTCGCTCTATTAAAAGAGTGTAGTTTTAAATTTACATTGAAAGTATTAATTATAGTAAGGAAGAAATTACGAATCTGGGAAATAAATATTTGTAAGAACGATGTTAAACATATCAAAATTTTGTATTTAACTAATCCTATTTTTTGTCAGACTTTTTCATATCATTGTGAATGGATTTCCAACGAGCTAAGTATATCCAATTTTTAATAATAACTTATTTAATGGCAACAATCATTGAAATATCATTGAAAATTATTTAAAAATATAAAATTTCTTATAAAAAGATTGTTTCTTCTTTTCTAGATATAAAAATAAATGTTTAATCTTTCCCCTATTTTCCCCTTTTTCGTGAGAAAATTACCCTATTTCCTCTTTTTTGAGCTCATTTTGCGCTGTGATCCCAGCACAAAGCTTGAACCCCCCAGGGTGACGTCACAAGAACAAGCACCCACCTCCCTCCTTTTAAGTCAACATTTTTTCTTCGATTTTATTTGATGAACGACTAAAATAAAATACAAAATATAGAAACATAATATTTTAACAAACTTCACAGCCCAAAATGCAAGCTCTGAAAACAGTGGTAATGCGGTGATTTTTCACGAAAATAGGGGGAAAAATTCTTTCAAATAAAATTGATGTATATGTACCATATTGAATGCGATAGGAAACGCTTAAGAGATTTCAGATCGGAATATATTGTATTTTCATGAAAATAGTTGAATTTTCAACCAAAAAAGGTTCATTTTCTACCAAATAGTTTAATTTTCAAAGATGTATTTTCCACCTAATGGTCGAATTTTCAAAGAAAAAGGATTAAACTTCAACCAGAAACAGTTTCATTTTCAAACAAATAGTTGAATCTTCAATCCAAAAAGGCGGAATTTTTCGATACCAGCTAAATTTTCAACTAAGAATTGTTCGACAAAAAATGAATTTTCAACCCATAGAAACGAATTTCCTACCCCAAAAAGAGAAATTTTCAACAAAAGATTTGAATTTTCGAAAAAAAAGATGACCTTTTAACAAAATAGTTAAATTTACAAATCTAAACAACTATAACTTTTCAACCAAATTTTAAAAATTTCAAGCCAAAAAAAAACGGATTTTCTAAAAAGGCGGTTGAATTTTTAACCCTTAAAAGAAGAATTTTCAACAAAAGAGATAAATTTTCATCCAAAAATATTAATTTTGTACTAAAAAAAGACGAATTTTTAAAAAAACTTATGAATCTCCAACCAAAAAAATTAAATTTTTACAAAATAGTTCAACTTTTAAACAAGTAGTTGAATTTTCAACCAAAAAGTATGAATTCTCAACAACACATGTAATATTTGATATTTAAACAAAAAAATGTTACTTTTAAATAAAAAACAATTAAATTATTCTGAACAAATACGAATTTTTTAACAAATTGTTAAAATTTCAAGCCAAAAAGACGAATTTTCTAAAAAACAGTCGAATTTTCAACCCTTAAAATATGAATTGTCAACAAAAGAGTATAATTCAACTAAGAAGTTTGAATTTCAACACAAAAAGACGAATTTTCAACCAAAAATATTAATTTTTTACCAAAAAGACGAGTTTTAAAATAAAATCATGAATCTTCAAGAAAGAAAATTTTTTGAACAACACAATTCAACTTTTAAACAATTAGTTGAATTATTAATAAAAAAAAGATGAATTATCAACAACAAATGTAATATTTGATATTTTAACCAAAAAATATTTTACTCTTAAATAAATAAACAATTAAATTAATCTAAACAAATACGACTTTTCAACCAAATTGTTAAAATTTCATGCCAAGAAAACGGATTTTCTAAAAAGGCGGTTGAATTTTCAATCCTTAAAATATGAATTGTCAACAAAAACGTTACTTCCACTAAATTGTTTAATTTTCTACCAAAATAGTTGAATTTTTAACCCAAAAAGACAAATTTTCAACCAAAGAGAAGAATTTTCCACCAAAAATATTAATTTTTTTTACTAAAAAAGACGAATTTTCAAATAAAATAATAAATCTTCAACAACAACAAAATAAAATTTTGACAAAATAGTACAACTTTTAAACAAGTAGTTGAATTTTTAACAAAAAAGATGAATTCTCTCTCTCAAAAAAAAAAATATATATATATTCGGTTCGGTTTTGATTCCTCAGGAATCGAGCCAAAGGGCCTATGACAAAGCCACCGAACGCGTCCTCGGGTTGCGGATAGAGGGTCCCTGTACCAAGGGTTTCTGTAATACATTTTTTACCAATTTTTCGCATGGTCCTACATCACATGGATATCTTTAACTGGATCTCATAGAGTAAAATAAACCAAGTTTTGTTTATATAGTTGTTTTCAAAGAAATTTTATCCAAAAAGAGCAAGAAAGTTTTTCCCGAAGTTTCAGTTTCAAGGTAAATGTCGTTACTGATAGTATTTTTAGAGAGAAAAAAGTTTTCTTTTCTGTGAGAAGAGGCGGAAAAATACAATGATATTAATAATTAAAAATTTGTTATCTTCAACCGAACTTTTTGTTGTTATCGCTTTTATATTCTAATCTTATCGCTAAAATTATATTATTCTACTAAATATGTATCAGGGTTTTGATTCAAAAAAATTTTTTTTTAAATAAATACATTTTTTTTAAAATTTTAGTTTATTTATTTTTAAAAATTGAAATTAGCTTGTGTATAGAGAAACTGTTTCTTCAGCAAACGAGATCATATCGAATAAAATCTTCTTATTTTTAAAATGTTGGTAAGAAGCGGTGAGAAAAAATAGTTCGATCAAAAATAAAAGTTTTTCAATAATGATTTTTGTATTTGTAAAAGGTTTTTCATTGATAAAATCTTGTCTCTTAGCAACAAAACCATCAACAATAGTATGACCTTTTTATTTTTTTCAAATTTTTCAACTTTTTTTCGGGAGAACCCGGCTTTTCATCATCAGCTACGGATTTAATCAAGTTCCGGATGAGGCGAGGGTGTTATGAATTAATTAAATACGATGTTTAAAATATTTTGCGACGATGTTGTATTAAGTACAAAATTAGGAGTATGTTGTAGTTTGGAGTTCGTCTTTTACCGCTGTTGTCCTTACGTTGAAGGTGACATTAGTCGCTTCTACACGGAGAAAAATGGATAGTCAAATTTGAAGTGTCAACGTTTAGATAGTCAGTTTGATAATCTAGATAGTCCCAAGTGCCATCCACTATTTTTTCTTCATAGGCAGACAATAATTTTATAGTCTGTTTGAATATCCACAGGTGACCCAGATTCACAATCAGTATAGTCAAATCTACACTCCAGAATGTCAAACAGAAGTGGCTGTGTCACGATCTCTACCGAACGCCGAGCGAACACACCCGACACCCGGAACCCGTTTTTGGAGCGACTGACGTTCGGTGTCACGTTTGCCGTATTTTACAACACTTTTAATTAGTTTAAACCATTTATTACTTTGAAATCACAATAAAAAAGCATGGATAATATTCACCAACGTTTCGGTGCTCACACAGCACCCTCATCAAGGTAAGAAAATTCAGAACAAGCGGGAACAGCAACGAAAATACGATGCTACCTTCTGGATACCTGAGAACCAAGTGTGGGTCTAAAGGCAAATCCGTTATGAACAAACAAGAATAAACAAGTCTCAATTCATCCAAATCTGTTTTTAAATTAATGAACAACTTATTTTGTTTCTTAATATAAAGTATTTCTATGAATTCTCGCTTTCTGTCATTACTTTCACTATGTAAAATTTCAACATTATCCCAGTCGAACTCATGGTCAAAATCAACAAAACCTTTTGTAATGTCTAGCAAGAACACTCTTATAACAGCGTTCCAAACGAACATCACTTTTAACATAAATTCAATAGATTTCGAAATTTGACCAAAAAAAGGAGGAACGAAAGTATTAAAAGAACTATATTCTCTCAATTTCTTCTGACCACCTGTAGATAAAATGTTACTTTGTTTTCGATTTGTTGAATTCTAATTGTGATATGTTGCTCAATTAACTTTCGTGGGTAATGATTAGGAAAAAGGATATTTCTAACAATATTCAAATTCTCTTCGTGAAATAAAATGTGGGACAAACCTATAGCTCTGTCAACCGAGTTTTTGATTATTGCAATTTTGTTTTGAAAAGGATGAGGAGAAAAGAAATTCAAAATTCTACCTGAATATGTACTTTTTCTATACCAATTGGTAATGATATTACCATCCTGAACTTTGATTACTTCTATGTCCAACAAACTGATTTTATTATTTTTTTTTATTTCATGGGTAAATTTAAGTTTTGGATTAAAACCATTGAAAGCATTAATAACTTCCTGCAAATTTTCTAGAGGAACACAATAAGGTGTTTGGGAACATTGCAACAACATTCAAAGAAATTATTATATGGTCATCAGGAACAGTTTTTTTGATAATAATTTTTTGGAATTCCCAGATATTTTTAATATTGCATTTAGAAGTTTTAATGGAGTTTTTGAGTATCAAATTAAAGTTTTGTTCTAAAAATTCCATGGGAGTGTTAATAGTTGCAATAACTATTCTTGAAGGATAGCGTTCTTTATGAATCTTTCTCAAACCATAACATCTTGCAAGAACTGTGTCTTCAGTATTTATATCAGTCCATCTTATATATTGGATCCTATTTATAATCATTAAATCTGACCGTTGTTAATATTAGATAATAAATTTTGCAAGAATAAACAAAAAAATGTTATTTAATTCTAAAACAAAAATACTGACCTATGCGTGGCAACACCTTCAGAAGTCGAATGGCGACCAATTCCATTCCTAACGATCGCAGTGCTTCCAGTTTTTAAAGAATTATAAAGCTAAAATAATTCAGAGAATATATTACTAAAGAATAAAATAATTTTGACAACAAATGTTCATCATTAATTGCATCCAAGATATAATCATAGCAATTAGACAAAATGGTTTAAATAAAAATAATGACAGAGTATCTACTCAAATCCTGGAAAAATTTTTTGTTTTAATTTTTTCAACAATAGAAGACTAATTTTCAACCAAATAGTCAAATTTCGAACTAAAAAATATCAGCTTTCAACCAAAAACGACTGAAATGATGAATCGTCAACTATAATAGATAGATTTTAAACCAAAAATATGAAATTTTAACAAAAGTCTTTAACTTTTAACCAAGTAGTTTTATTTTCAACTAAAATGATGAATATTTAACTAGAATACTTGAATTTTCAACAACAAAATAAATTTTCAAAGAAAAAGATTAATTTTCTGCCAAAAAACACGATTTTTCAACAAAATACATAAATTTTCAACAAAATAGTTGCATTTTGAACTAAAAAAGATCACTTTTCAACCAAATAGTAGTGGTATTTTGAACTAAAAAAGATCAATTTTCAACAAAAAATGGCATAGTTAAATTTTCAGTTGACAAAATTAATTTTCAAAACAACCGATGAATTTTCAACTAAAATTATGAATCTTCAACTGGAATATTTAAAACAAAAACGATCAATTTTCAACCGTGGAGATTAATTTCCACCAAAAAAGACGAATTTTAAACTAAAAAAGATGAATTTTCAACCAAAAAGTGAATAATTAAATTTTCAGTTAACAAAATGAATCTTCAAACAAAACTGATAAATTTTCAACCGTGGAGATTAATTTCCACCAAAAAAGACGAATTTTAAACTAAAAAAGATGAATTTTCAACCAAAAAGTGAATAATTAAATTTTCAGTTAACAAAATGAATCTTCAAACAAAACTGATAAATTTTCAACCGTGGAGATTAATTTCCACCAAAAAAGACGAATTTTAAACTAAAAAAGATGAATTTTCAACCAAAAACGCGCCAGCGTGGCTGCCAAGGCTGCAGTATTGGAACATTGGACAATCACTATACCATCTGAGCCACGATGACTCCCAGAAATATGTAATTTTGACATTTAGGATAGGGAATTCCTGTAAAAAATTATTATTTTGATTTTGAAACCGGGAATTTCGTAAAGAAGTATAATTTTGAATTTGGGGTAGGCAATTTCCGCAAAGAATTATAATTTTTACTTTGGGACAAGGAATTTTAGAAAAGAATTATAATTTTAAGCTTGAGACAGTGAATTTCAGTGAAAAAATATAATTTTGTCAATTGGGACAGGGAATTCCTGTAAAAAATTATAATTTTGACTTTGGAACAGGCAATTTCCGCGAAGAATAATAATTTTTACTTTGAGACAAAGAATTTTGGAAAAGAATTATAATTTTAAGTTTGGGACTGGGAATTTCAATAGAAAATATAATTTTGTTTTTTGAACAGGGAATTTCGTAAAGAATTAATTTTTAAATTTTAGGTTCACTTGAAAACAGAAATTTTTGTTAGGAATCATAAATTTTACTTTAGGACAAGGTGTATCCATAAAGGATTATAATTAGACTTGGAACAAGGAATTTTTACATGGAACAGGAATTTTCGAAAATAATTTGAAAAAAGACGGAAATTTAAAAAAATCCTTATTTCGAGTCAGAATTCATCATAGCGTGAAACTTCCCTCTTACAAATTTTGGAAAAAAAAGAGAGTTGCTGTATTTCTGAATTGCAATAAAAGATTTTGTAAATAAATATAATTCTGACTTGCGACAGGGAATTTCGGAAATTAATTTAATTGTGACTTATTGAGGGAATTTTCAAAAATAATGATAATTCTGAGTTTGGACGGGGAATAAATAAATGGAATATGCCAAAAATCCTGTAGGGAATTGTAATTTTAACTCTGAAACAGGGAATTTTTTCAAGAATTATAATTTTTTATTGGAACAAGTAATTCTTGACACGGGACAGGAAATTTTGAAAAATAATTTTAATTCTGATTTATAAAAAGGGAATTTACAAAAAAAAATCCTGTTCCAAGTCAGAACTCGTCAGATTTTGAAAATTCCTTGTTCCAAATCATCATTTGTTTGAACTTAAAAATGCTTTTTTCAAATAAAAATTTTCATGAATTTGAAATCTCCCTCTTCCATATTTCTGAATTATAATAGAAAATGTTGTGAAAAAATCTTGGAAATTCTTGAAATCTTTTGAAATCCTTATGAATTCTTTGAAATATTTGTGAAATCTTACTGTAATATCTTGTATTTGTTTAAAATCACTGGAATATTTGAAATCTTTGTGAAGTATTTTAAAACTTTCTGAACATCTTTGAAATGCTTTGAAATATTTGAAATTTGTGTATGCTTTTGAAATCTTTAAGAAACCTTTTCGAAATCTATAAAATATTTATAAAACCTTTCTGAAGTCGGTTGTATTAATTTGAAATAATTAAGATATTCGAGATCTTCTAAAATCTTCTAAAAAATGTTGAAATCTTTTCAAATCTTCAAAATGTTTTGAAATCTTTGAAATCCTTGAAATCTTTGGGGAATTTTGGTGATATTGTTTAAATCTAGTGTACAGGCCTTTTTGAAATATTTGAAATCTTCTCTAATTTATTGAAACCTTTTTGAAATTTTTCAAGATCTTTGAAATTTGTTGACATTTAGAATTCTGGTGTACTGTACCCTTGTTTAAATCTTTGACATTCTTGAGATCTTTTGAAATCCTTATGAATTCTTTGAAATATTTCTTAAATTTTTCTGAAATCTCTTTTATTCATTTGAAATCATTGAAATATTTAAAAGCTTTGTGAAATCTTTTGACATCTCCTTTAAAAAATTTGAAATCGTTTAAACTTTTTGAAATGTTTTGAAATCTTTGTAAAAATTTTTGAAATATTTTTTTAATCTTTGTTTGTGAAATCTTTTGTGTTCTTTTGCAATCATTTACATCTTTTGGAATCTTCTCAAACTTGTTGAAACATTTAAAAAAATGTTCTTTTGTTTTTTGTTCTGTTTTTTGAAAACTTCCAAATCTGGTGTACTGCACCCTTGTTGAAATCTTCGAAATTCTCGAAATCTTTTGAAATCCTTATACATTTTTTAAAGTATTTGTGAAATCTTTCTGAAATCTTTTGTATTAGTTTGAAATCACTCGAATATTTCAAATATTTGTCAAATCTTTTGCAATCCTCTAAAAAATTTGAAATGTTTTGAAATCTTTGAAATCTTGGTGGACTAAAAGCCTTGTTGAAATCTTTGAAATCTTTTGAAATCGTTTCAAATTTTTTTATTGTTTTAAAATCTTTGAAATATGGTGTACTGTGCACTTTAAAAAATCTTGGAAATTCTTGAAATCTTTTGAAATCCTTATGAACTTTAAAAATCGATTTTGTTTTAAATTTTATAAAATCTTTGCAAAACTTCTTAAAATTTCCATAACTAACACGAATTTTTTCTAAAATTTTGTAATCTTGCAAAATTGAAAAATTTTGCTTTAAAATTGTCTACATTATTTTTCGCAATTTTAGGAAATCATTTTATATCTTGCAAAATAAAAACATTTTACCAAAAAATCTTCCAGATTCAGTTTTCGGAATTTTATGAAATCTTTTCAAATGTCCTCTTAAAATTAATTTACAAAATAAAACATTATATAAATCTTCCCAGGAATTTTAAGAACATTTTTTTATTCTCTTGGAACCCTTCAAAAGTTTGAAAAAACTTTTTTTTGAAATTTTTAAAATTCATCATTTTTTCCTAATATTCTTGAAATAGTTTCAAGTTTGAAATTATTTTTGAATTTTTTTTTAAATATATTTTTTTTAAATCTAGCAAAAAAATTGCTTTAATATCTTCCAGATGTTTTTTCGACAATGTTTGAAATATTATCAAATTTTTAAAACTCTTTTTCAATTTTCCCTTGAAGTTAATATTTTCAAATAAAAAATCATACACAGTTTTACCAGGAATCTTTCAAAGAAAATTTTTAAAATTAATTTTTCAAAGTAAAAAATCATTTTCTGAAAAATTGAACAAATTGTAATTGTAAAAAATTGTGAAATTGTAATTATAATAAAGTTGTAATCTTGCAAAATTAAAAAATTTTGCCTTAAAATCTTCTAAATTCTTTTTCGACATCATTTTTTTAATTTTTTAGAAACTTCTTAATATCTGTTAAAGTGATTCGAATTTTTCATAATTTTTTTTAAGCTGAAAAATTCAAAAAATTGCTTTAAAATCTTCCAAATTCTTTTGCGACGATTTTGAAAATCTTTTTTATCTTCAAAAGAAAACTTTTATACTCTTGAAACCTTTCAAAATTACTAAAAAGCATCTTTTTTCGAAATCTTCAAAAATCTACATTATGTTTTAAATTTCTTGAAATGGTTTCAAGGCTTAAATTATTTTTGAAATTTTTTCAAAACTTATCAATATCTTTTAAAATGAGTAGCATTTTTCCTACAAAAATGTTAAATTCTGCAAAATGAAAAAATTTCCTTAAAATCTTCCACATACTTTTCTGACAATTTTGGAAATCTTTCAAAATGTTTTGAAATCTTGTTCAATTTTATCAAAAAGTACACAACTTTAAGAGAATGTTTAAAAATATTTCAAAACATTTCAAAAGATTTACAAAATTGGAAAGAAAAGCGGGACGCTTTTGAAGCCATTTTCTTGCAGGATTAAAAAAATAGAAAATATGGATATCATTTTAAAAGATATTTGAAAGTTCCGAAAAATATTTCAAAAATAATTTAAAAAGATCTCAAATAATTTAAAAGAAAATTGATACTTTTGATGATTTCGACATTAAATTTTGACTTTTTATTTTAAAAAATTACATAATTTTAAGAGAAGGTATAAAAGTATGGGAAGACTGAAAAAATTCGGAAAGCGATGAGTGGATGACTGAAAAATCTTGAAAAATGAATTCTCCGACACTATTAAATTGCCGAATTGGAAAATTTCCGAATAATAAAAATCCCGAACAGTTTATAATATTACCGAATTGACAAATTCCGGACAGAAAATATTAAAAGTAAACAATTTCCGAATAATGGAATTCACGAATTTACACATAAAAAAATTGTTTTTCAATAAATATTATTTATTTATTAAAAATACAATTGTATACAATTGTATACAAATTGTATACAAATTGTATTAAAAAACAAATTAAAAAACACGTGCGCTTCGAAAGAAAAAAAAATTTCTCCCTAATTTTCTTCGAACCTGATAACATTTTTCGAACAAACTTCGCAGGATTCAATTCAGTACCGATTTATATCTAAATTTATTTTATTTATTACTTTTTTTTTAAATTTAAACATTCGATTTTTGAGAAAGTTTTTCGTATTTTTAAAAAAATACTATGCACATTTTCAAACAATTTTTTTCATCCAGAAATATATAAATTTTTTAATTATTGTTATTTCAAATTCAAACATTAATTTTTTTAAACTTCAAACAAGAAAGAAATTTCTTTGATGAAATTATTTCATTATGCATTTGTTACAAATAAGTAATATTTGATGAACAAAACGATTTTCTAAATTGTTTTAATTCAGGAATTTTCTAGTTCGGATATTTTATAATTCGGCAATTTTCTGTCGGGAAATTTCAAAGTCGGTAATAATATATACTTGCGGGAATTTCATTATTCGTGAATTCAATTCGGGAGTTTTATATTTCGGTACTTTTATAATTTCGGGAATTTTATTATTCGGGAATTTTGCAATTCGCGAATTTTACAGTGTCGGGAATTTTATTTTTCTAGTATCGACGGTCCTTTCGTAAAGACGTGCCTTTCCTTGTGTGCCTTGAATAAAGTCTTTGAGTTTAAAATATAATTATTGATTCAATTTCATTAAATTAATTAACACCATATTCCTATACTCGAAATGTAGTTAGTAGTAGTAGTAGTAGTAGAAGTTAGTAGTAGTAAAGAGTGATCGGTCACTTCTCGAACCCCTTTTCTAACTCGCCCTTAAAAAAACACGTGCTAGCGACGTCACCTTTGGAACCCCATCCAGAGCTAGAAGGTATAGACAAAGTTTGGATTCTCTTTCAGAAGAAACTTTTTCGAGTGATGCTGTTTTATCACTTATACTCGAACAGAAATTGTCAGAATCTCAGTATCAGGGACTTCGTAATTCAAGCAGACAATAATTGTAAATTGTATCCAACGCATAGACTAGCGTATCAAGCAAAACTTAAATGTTATACACCTAGAAAAGAGATCACCGTATCAGAATTTATTGCTGAAGTAAAGTCACAGGCCTTGTCAAATCACACAGCAGAAACAACATCGTTAGCTCAAATGGATGTCATGAGAATATGTTCTTCACTTCACTCGTGCCGTTACGGTTGTTATTCGATTACGAGGTAACAAAGAAAAGAATTATTTTATGGAAAATCCAAGAACACCATCGCCTAGACTTTGTAGACCTACAAGAATTCAGTTTTTGCATAAAAATACTCCAACTACCATTAAAGAAGTAGATCATAATAAACAACAAGAAAGTAATCTCGTTCCTTTTGAAACAGTATTTTACGGAAATGTTATAATTGTTTATTTTCAACTCGCTTTAACGGTGATACAGTCGAATCTGGATTTAGCGCCGATTTTGGGGCTGACCTTGACGTTAAATCCAGAGACTCGGAACTATTTTGTCTCTCTCCAGTTTCTCTCTCTGCTTTGTCACGCCTGGGTTCACATCGCGAAACACCCCGCAAACGCCTCTCACGTATCTTCACGGTGTGGCATCAATTCTTAGAAGGGCCTAATCCAGGGGAGCTAAATCCAGGTTTCACTGTAGATGGTAAAGTTTGGGATGCAATCATGAACAATGCATCCGCTCAGCCTTGTTACTTATGTCAAGCAACGTCAAAATACTTCAACAAAATTGACGAACTTTTACAAAAAGAAATGACTACAAGTGGTTTGCAGTTCGGTTTATCAACTCTTTATTTTTTTTTCATATCGTCAGTCTTCTCTGAATCGGTAGCTTTTCGTGTCAGTCAGGGCATAGCTTCGTTCAGCGTTTCGGGAAAAACCGTAGAAAATGAAATTGTTACGGGACTGCTGAATTGTTCATGCAAAAATAAATACCAAGATGTTTTTTTTTTGCGTATGAATGGCCGTTGTGATTTGAAGAACTACCCTTCGAGAAAGATTCTCTTGCATGCTCTTTTAGCTTTTCTCTTTTTTAGGTTTCAGGTTTCCTTTTTTTTCCTAATATACTTTTATAGCCGCACATTTAAGGTCTTTAATATCCTTTTGTGAATTCTTGCCGGGTCACCAAATTTTGCTTATCCTCGCTCTACGGGCCAATCTGTAATGACCCACTTTCTTCCGAGAACCGAAGGCGAGATCTTTTATCATCCCGTGATTTCTGGATCGTATGAGCCGGAAGAAGAACAAATGGAACAAGGAAATACGGGGCAGCTATTTCTCCAGGCCATGTGAAAGAGAACCTTTCTCCCGCCATCCACTAGTCAAACCACTATACCGAAGGGCATGTACGGCCTAAGTTCATGGTTACTAGAGACGCAGGGACATCTTTACTTGAAACCTCTACGTTCATCTTCTTTCTCTCAAGAACACTCGAAGAAGACTTGCTCCTAGTTGAATCAACCGCACTCTTCACCTCTCTATCCTTTCCTTGAGTTACTTTCCCTCCCCACCTGAGAAACATAACAAATTAAACTAAGATAGAATAAAAAATATATATAAAAAAATCATGGAGATTTGTAAAAAGCAGTTTTTTATCAAACGGATGATTATAAATCTTTTTTTCCAGGCATTCTACATATTCAAATTAATATGGATGCCAGAAATATTGGTTTTCATTACCAAGATTGTATATATCTCACACAGGACATTGTGTGGATATTGTACGGGGCGGAATTGTCGATGTCCTTGGAATATGCCACGGATATCCCGGGAGATTTTTGGGACGTTTTTCAGGATATCCCATATCCTAACGAGATATCCCAGGGTTATGCGAAAGATATCATTTTGTTGTGAGGGGAGTCAGCAGGTCGCTTAAAAATATTCATCGAGGAATTGAAAGACTATTCAAGTCTTCATCCCTACAAAGTCAAAAATGCGTGTTTTACAGAAAATGAATAGTTCGTGTTCACCAGGAGGCTTTCCAGGTCGAGTTTGACCCTAATGCCAATAAAAAGTCTTCTTCACACTTATAATACTTGGGTCAATTAAAAACGATATCTTTCAAAAAAAAAGCAAAGATGTCATCTAACTATATTCTTCGGTATTGCCGGACTTGTAAATGTTTCCGTTCCCGTGCACTCTATTAAAATTAACAGCAAACTCTGTAATTCGTTTATTTTATCTCAGCGACGTTGGGAAAACAAATTTTCCTCTCTTCTGTTCCTGCACTTATTTTAGCCTCTTCGCCGAGACTGATTGTATTAATGCTTCTAGAGTGCAAAACTTGGAAGAAAAAGGAAAAAAAAAATTCTCAAGAAGGACTTTTCTTGAAACAATGCAGTGAAATCCCACAATTATGCATTAACAATAAGCTTCAATAACTCCAACGGAGGCTAGGGGCCGTCCATAGACTACGTTACCAATTTGAGGGGGTAAAGTCTGTAGGTCGAAAATTACTAATTCTTAGTAAAGACACTAATTCCAGCTTTATAGTAAGGATTTTTCTACTTCAGCAAATTAGTACTGTATTATTAGTAACTTATTATTACTGATTGAGAGAGACTATTAACACTATTTTACACTTTTTTAAAACAATTACACTATTTTTCTACTATTTCGAAAAAAATTAGACTAAATGCATTATTTTCAAACCAAACAGACCAATTTTCGACCGAAAAATGAATTTTCAAGAAAATAAATAAACTTTTGACCAAATATTTTAATTTTAAACCTAGAAGGTTAATATTCTAGCAAGAAAGAGGAATTTTTAACAAATTACATAGATTTTCAACTAGAGAATTTGAACTGTGGATGTGATGTGATGTGATGTTATTGCTAAATTAAAAAAGATCAATTTTTTAACCAAAAGTAGAGTAGTACAACTTTAATTGGGCAGAATTTATTTTCAATAAAAAAACTAATTTTCTACAAAACAGTTTAATTTTGTACCAAATAGTTGAATTTTTATATAAAATTGTTAAATTTTTAAGACAAAACGGCGATTTTTCTGTAAAAACAGGTGAATTTTCAATCCGAGAGTATGAATTTTCAACAAAATGGCTAAATTTTCAGTTTAAAAAATTACTTTTTAATTTAAAAAAACGAATTTTCAAAAAAAAAAAAACTTTCAACCAAGGAGTTGAATTTTAAACTTCGAAACATAAATTTTCAACGAAAAGTATAATAGTTAATAAATTCTTCTTTTTTTGGTAGAAAAGTTCTTGTTCGAAAATTCAACTGTCTTCTGACAAATTCTTCTTTTTGGCTTGAAGATTTAAAAATTAAATTTCGGGATAGGAAATTCGTCCTCTTAGATTGAAAATTCTTCTTTTTTTGGTAGAAAAGTTCTTGTTCGAAAATTCAACTGTCTTCTGACAAATTCTTCTTTTTGGCTTGAAGATTTAAAAATTAAATTTCGGGATAGGAAATTCGTCCTCTTAGATTGAAAATTCTTCTTTTTTTGGTAGAAAAGTTCTTGTTCGAAAATTCAACTGTCTTCTGACAAATTCTTCTTTTTGGCTTGACGATTTAAAAATTAAATTATTTGATTAAAAGTTCAACTCTTTTGTTGAAAATTCATCTCCTTTGCTTGAAACTTCAACCATTCGGTTATAAATGCAAATGTTTGCTCTAAAATTATTATTTTTTGTTTTGTTGAAAATTCAACTATTTGATTGAAAACCCATCTTTTTTGGTTGAAAATTAATCATTTTTAGTTTGAAAATTCAACTATTTTGTTAAAAATATAAAGTATTTGGAACTTGAAATCTTAAGCGTTTCATATTGAATTCAATATGGCACCTATACAATAATTTAATTTGAAAAAATTTATTCTCCTATTATTCCACTATTTTCGTGAAAAATCATCATATTTCCCCCGATTTAAGATTATTTTTATGCTGTGAAGTCTGTCTCTCTCGACTTGCATAAATTATTTCATTGTATATTACACAAATCTTGGGTTGTATATAAAAAAAATGATAAGTGCACAACATCTATACACAAAAACGTAAATAGCTTGAAAAATAAGCGTGCGTGATGTTCATACTTTGGAAAATATGACCCCATAAACTCTCCCCGGGCAATGAATCGTCCGGATTTTATCGTCTTATCGCAGAAAGAACTTCATGTGAAGTGCTCATAGTGGTTGTGCGGAAGTTTCTCATGTCCTGATTGTCCACTATTTCCTTTTATTGTGCGAACATATCCATCTTTTCCCCCGTTTCTTCGAGAGGAAACTTGTAAAGAGGATCCGAGAATTTATAGGAAACATTCTTTTCACAGAAAAAAACAAGGTACGAATTAAATCAGGATGTCTAGCGCCCTGGAAATCCTTGAAAACCTGGAAAAATCCTTGAATTTTTCTCTACCTGAAAAAAACCTGGAAAAGTCGAACGGATTTCTTTGCCCCAAGATACAAACCTAAATTATACTATAGTAAAAAAACTGGAAAAAATAAGATGTAAGCCCAATTTTGCAAAGAAAATTAATATCTACCCAGGAGGTAGAGTTACAACGCCTTTTTTTGTAAAGTGGTTCGCCGAAGGCACAGAGGAGGCATGAATCACAAATTAACAATTCAAATAAATTTTAATAACATTTTAAATTAATAACAAATTTGTAGCTTTTTTGGGTAAATAACTTTTATCTATTTATTTTTTTCCTATCTTGTGTCGTTTGTCCGAAAACTTAATTTTTTATTTTTAATGTTGTTTTTTCACGAGTAAAACAAAAACCACGCGTCCTATCAAAAAGTAATTGATAAAAAATTTGTAGATATTTTTTGGGTGCACAATTTTTCTTTCTTCATCTTTTATCGCAATTTGCACAGTTCGACCGCAAAATTAAATTTTGGATTTTTCATTATGTTTGGTGCGTTCAAAATTTGAATTTTCAAAAAAATATGAAAAGTTGTTATGATAATCTTGTAGGGCTTTCAAAAAGCAACGATTTTTTTTCTAAAATTGTTGTCATATCGTACGTTTTTTAGGTTCAAATGTTCATTTTCGGTTGTTTTTTTGAATTTTTAAAATGTTATAGGTAATTTTCTTTTTATCAAAAAAGGTGTACAGATAAATTTTTCTACTTTGCAAGTGTTATGAATAGCTTTACATAGAGTTTGTAAATCTTGAAAAAAAAATTGTCTCAACAATTTTGAAAATGCTGTAACATTTAGAATTTTTATCCAAAATAGCTGGCTAACGAACTTGACCATCAGTTTTCGCATGTGATATTTTCATTTCAGCAAAAAAATTGTTTAAAAATGTTAATTAATTGAATTTGTTAATACAAATTTAGACACGCTTGGAAAATTGGAGTTTTCGAAATAGAAAAAAATTTTAATGCACATCAAACCGGTTTGATTTCCTTAAGCGATTACAATTTTTTAAATCAAAATAACTTCTTTTTTTTGTCATAAAATGAATAAAAAAGTAGGTGTCGAATCTTTGAAATTGGATTTATTCGAATATTCGACTTGACTTTTGGATTAATTTTTTAATAACAACAAAAAAGAAGTTATTTTGATTTTAACAATTGTAATAATCCAAGAAAATCAAGCCGGTTTTATGTAGAGTTAAGTGTTTTTCTATTTTATCAAGGAAAATGATTAAAATCGGCATATGCCATTAGAATGATCAATAATGCTAAAGATTTAATAGCACCTCCATCTGAGTGTGAAATCGTCCCTAGATTGTCGAGACATTTTTCAGAAGAAATTCGTTTCACATATTTAATTCGCGATATTAGAACCTTTGATAAATTTATTGAACATTCAAGAAAGTCAAAGCACTATTTTGCGAATTCACCATTCTATCATATCCGGATTTAAATAAACCCTTCTGTTTACAAACAGATGCAAGACAGAAAAACAGCTATTAGCTATTGTATGGGCCCTAATGAAATTTAGATCATACGTGTTAGGCGCTAGATTAATAATTCATACCGATCATAAAGCGTTAACATTTCTAAAAACGTGTAAATTAATTAGTGGCAGATTAACACGATGGATCTTAACAATACAAGACTATCGTTTTACAATAGAATATTGTGAAGGAAGAAAATATATAATAGCTGATACTTTAAGTAGAATTCCGTGAACAGAATTAGGACGCCCATTTTACACTAATGAAGGGAAAATTTTTCTTGCCACTTTAGCAAAATGACCCTCATCAGAACTACGGAATTGTTTAAAAAATATTGCTAAAGAACAAAAAGAAGACCCCATTTTGCAATAGTTCATTAAAGCAAAATGCATTAATGCAAAAAATGCATAAGCGATTAATGTTGAAAAAACTGAAAGATTTGAAATGCAAGAACAACTCGTTTACTTTATTGCTAGGGAAGGAAAAAGACTGTATTTGACTGCAAGCATTATATTTGACGTCATAGATAAATGTCATGAGCTTTATGGTCACATCGGTCCACAAAAAGTATTTAGAATGCTGAACGAGTACTTTTATTATCCACGTTCACCGAAAATAATCAGGCAAAGATTAACAAGTTGTGACTCATGTCAAAAGAACAAGGTCACAAACCAAACGAGTTACGCGGAAATGAAAAATTATACATCTACGAAACCGGGAGAAATCTTATGGATTGATTTTGATGGTCCCTTACCGGCATCAAAAGGGAGATTTAAATATATACATATTATCAACGATCGATGCATTTAGTAAATTTGTATGCTTATATCCTTAAAGAAGAATGACGAAAAAAGCATCAATTAATAAAATCTTTAATGATCACATTCCAAAATATGGGAAACCGGATAAGATCATTACAGATCACGAATCAGATCTATAAAAAGTATTAACCGTCAAAGACTGTAAAGCATCTTCTATTTCGATGGGAATCGTTTCAAGATTTAATCAATGATAAAAGGATAATTTTTCTATAAAAAATTTTCGCTTTTCTTCGCAAGGGATTATTTTTTCAATCAGCGGATTGGAAACTTCGAGTTGCAATAAATTTTCATGGTTTATATGTTCATCTGAGGAAAAAAAGTTAATTTTAATACTTTTGGTATGTAAATAAAACTTATTCTTTTCTAATTTACAATTTTTAACGAAAATTTAAGACAAAAAAAAAATTATATTGAAATTGTGCACCAGAGGTATAAAAAATTTACATATAAAAATGGGGTTAGGTCATGCAGTATAAAGCGCATAAAATAAAAGTGTATACTATACATACGGCAGAAAGCTGTTATTGCATCTGCTAATCCCCATGAAGCTAAGGTGGCACACACTTCCTTAGCACACATTTTCTACAGTGACCGGCTTTACACCGATGAGCGGAAGGTTAGTTTCACGCGCGTAGAACTGCTGGTGGGAGAGAAACTTTCGCCTCGGAGAGCGCGTGAAAGAAGGATTGCCAACTTATAAAATACATGTACTCCAGCTTATGGAAACTGTCGGTAACGTAGGTTCTACGCGCGTGAAACTAACCTTACGCTCTTCGGTGTAAAGCCGACCAGTGACTACAGATTTCAATAAACTTTTCGAGCCGGCAACGTAAAATATTCAAACTCGTTTGTTCTGCGCAATCACGTGGCGCATTAGTAACGTGGATCAAGAAAATCTTTCTTTGATTCAAAGAAATAATTTCTTTTTTCAAATTAATGACTCTAAAAAATTATTTCTTTCATTTAACTTAGTATTTTTTTTGAGTCAAATGAATTTTGTTTTGAATAAAAAAAATCATTTAAACAAATAAATTTTTTAAATGGAAGAAATTGCGTGACGTCGTTGATTAAAATCAAAGAAATTTTCTTTTAATATAAATATATTTATATGTTGAATCAAAAAAACCTAGTAAAAAAAAGTTTTTTTTTTAAATTTAATAAAAACTTTTTTCTGGGTGCTTCAATTGAATTGAGTTTTATTCAGCAAAAAGATCTTCTCCTTTCACGCCGCTGGGATTCGAACACCAGGTCAACTGATTTCCGGTCAGGTGCTCTAACCACTAAGCTACTGGAGAGATCAGAGGATCAATTCCTCCAGACCAGCGATTCATTTGAAAAGAAATGTAACGTCAAGGAAAATTCTATAATACTAGCCATGTCGCTGTATAACAGGAAGTGGCTACAAATTTAAATATATAAGATGATACTAAAAAGGATCATTCATTCTTTAAGGAAACTACAATTAAGTAAATATAATTATATGAAGTATATGTTTGCAATTATACAAGGTCCTATTTTTACTAACCATAAAATGTATTTGAATGTTTATAATTCATAAATATATGCAGTATACAAGTTTTTGTGCTTTCAATTACTATCAAATTTATTGAAAAGTGTATCATTTATATATACGTCTTTGTTCAAAATAAGATCTAAAATGTACAAATGAATCGCCATTCCGGCTTTCCGTTTGTTACTTTTATATCATACAGACTTTTTCTTAAATGTTAGACCTTCGATGAACAAACGTTCATTAAAAAGGTGGTTGACTGGGTAAATATGAAGTATTTGCTTTATTCTTTTTTCGAAGATAATGTGACTCAAGAAATATTTCATTATTTAAAACCAGAAGTTAACCTTCACTGATAAATTATCTACACCAAAATTATCTAAATAAATAAAATAACGTTTTTCCATTTCTCAAGCGACGTATCCAGATTATATTAGAAAAAAAAATTTTATCATGCAAATTTTCAGTAATGAACCGTTACCCTCGTGAGACATATTCTATTATCAAAGAAAATAAGAAACATTGCAAATTAGATTTTAATATAATAGTTATTGAGCGTACTTAGAATCATTATAAGGGCTTAGAAGTTTACTTACCAGGATGATAAGAAACGCATTTTCTGTCGAGTAACAAAAGGTCCAAGTCAAATTGAACAATAGTAAGTATCAAGACAATGGGAATCATTTTTTTTATTTATCATTTAAATAATACTTATAATAACTCAGTAACTATCAGATTAATATCTAATTTTCAATGTTTCACATTTTCTTATTTTTCTTTCTTGGTTTTTTTCCTAATCTTCAAAAAAAAAAATTACAATTGATAAACCATTCACTCCGCACGTTAATATTGTAGAAGAATTCATTGTTACTAATATGAAAATTTCTAATTATATTTTTCATTTATTCATCAAATTAAACATTTTCAAACCCGTATTTAATCATAAGGCATGCAGGTTTAAATATTGAGCTATTTGGAAGAATTTTTTTTTAGCCCAGTCTCCATTCATCGCCTGAAACTCGACCTTTACGTTTACCGTGTGTATGGATTTCGTCAATCATAGTTTCAGTTAATTCCGAGGCTATTTCATTGTTTGTATTATTCATGGTTTAAATTGTACACCCAACTACTACTTTCATGCGTGTATTTTGTTTCGCGAGTCGAAAATTATGTCCGAGTTAAGAAGTGATTCATCGTATGTTGGAGAGTCATTGTTGTAACGTCAGTCCCACCAAAACTTCTGTTACTGTGGGACGGTGGGGGGGGGGGGGGAAGAAAGGAAACTGAGAGTCGCAATTTTTTGTTGTTTTATGCTGAGAAGGTCACCAGTCTCCAGCAGCGTTGTATTAGATTGGAGTTCAAATGTTCCCATCTGCCAATTTCTGACCTACCTCTAGGCTCTTGGCAGGGGGAAAAAAACTCTTTTTTTTTTCTTTTTTTTTATGAATTATTATTATAAAATTTAGTGAAAGTCATTGAATTAATCCCTTTCTTAATTAATTAACTAATTAATTCCATTCAAACTACTAAAATCAATTGAGAATTCCCTCGAATATTTCAAAACAATTTCAAATCACTATAAATGAGTATTTTGAAACACGAAATGAAAAAACAGTAATGAGTTTCAGTGAAAAATATCATGCCTCCCCCCCGCTCTTTGTCATCATATGAGACGCGTAAAAGTCTACATTTTTATTAGGGGAAGAAAGTCAGCGTTATTTGAAGTTTTTCAATTTTAAAAATTATACTTGATCACAAGATTCGTATAAATTGGTATAATCTAGTCATCTGGCAAAGTAGACTCAAAAATTTTCTATTTTCTTTCCAATTTTCAGGTTACACTTGAGTTACACGGCTAAAAATCATTTATGACATCGTCTGTATTTAGAGCCACAATTTATGGAAATAATTAAACTTTAGAATTTTATATTTTGTTTCTTTTCCAAATTCTGGGAGACCCGACCTACCTTTTCAAAAGCACGCCCGCGACTGATTTTGAGGACAAAGGACACCCATGTGTCAAGGGTCAGTTTACAATAACGTCTTTTTTTAAATTAAGATCGAAAAGAAATCTATTTTATCATGAATAATTTTATGCAAAATGAGCATAAAAATGATTCACAATTAAAAAAAAAAACAGAATTCCAAACTATCTCACTTTTCGGCTCATTAGAGACAAAAATAACCAAATGCGATAATTTCCAGATGAGATAGTAAATCTAGTTTTCCAAAGAGGCATCAATCTCTCTATGCATCTCACTATGTGTGGCTGTACCTTCAAGCTTTCCAACAGACAGATGATGAGTCTATGAGAGGTTGAATCAAAATCTTCCCGGTAATCAATCCAGGCCATTGACAGGACGCGCTGATGGGCTGCAGCGTCTTTACAGACACATCTGTGAATCAGAAGATTCTCTCGACAGCCTGCCACACCTTTTTTCGAGCCACGTTGTTCGTACATTTCACGACACACAGGCTGTTTTCGCCGAACAATCCTGTTCTTTAGGAAAGCTGTAAAGATCTTATACAGTGTGTTCAAGCAAGTGATTGGCCTGTGATTCTCTGGGTTGGACGAGTTGACTTTTTTCGGTGGAAGCATAGTGCGTCCTAACACTAACCACTGCGGAATGGGCGTCTCCGACTTTAAGTATGAGATGAATATGCGGGCCAAATGTTGGTGTGTAGAAGTAAACTTTTTCCACCAGAAGTCCTTGATAGAATCGTTTCCATCACCGAAAAAGTTCTTCGTGCCTCTGAGTGCTTTTTTCACCTCTTCGGCAGTGAGTGATGGACATTCCTTCTCAGATTTTATGAGCTTGTCGCACATTTTTTCGAAGCGGATGATATTGTCAGTATCTTCTTTCAACTTCAGTATTTTCGGGATCTTGTATACCTCTCTCTAAAAAGTCTCTAACTCGTTGGGCTTGAGTGGATTTTGGACAGAAACAGGGAGATCACTGAAGAGGCGAGACGGTTCAGCGAGAAACTTTTGATTCTCCCTGGTCCACTCCCTCACTCTTGTGTATTCTCCTTCTTGCGTCAGATAACAGCCGTATTTTGGCAATAATATGCTGCTTGATTGTCAGCAGCTTTGACTTGTTTAGTCTGTATTGAGATCCTCAGTTCTTGGGCGAATTTTCCACCCCTTTCCGTGATCGGTCTATCAGATGTCATGTAGTCAATCACACAATGACCACGGGACGCATTCTGTCTTGCCCATCCAATCTTCTTGTTCAGTTGATGCAAGCGTCTATGGTCTTTTGATCTTTCGTCGGTTTGGGCCTTCGATTTGGATCAGCCAAAGCTCTCGGAGAACCATAAACTGAGCAATTGATGGTCCAGAGGTCGGACTCTTGCGAGATTTCTCCACGAAGGGAGGCATCCATTTCAGTTAGTATTTGTTAATTTATTGGATATTTAATATGATACAAAATATTTTTCCGAGATAAATGTATGCAAAAAACGTATATTAACAATTAAAATAAATTAAATTTGTATTTTCCCTATGCATTTGAATAATTGTCGGCCTAAAAGTACAACCAGCGCCGCCACTCGGCCGTCTTCAAATCTCATGACACATTTATTCTGCAGGCCTTTACAGGAGAGCCATCCCCCTGGCTTACAATATTTGAACAATAATAGGTTATTTCCATTTTTTTCGAAAATTGGTATTTCTGACCAAGAATGCAAGAGTTTGATTGTCTATATATTGTAACAAAAATGATATAGGTATTTTAATTCAGAAGTTAAGAAATCGATTTCTGTCAATTATCAGAAATATGGTTCTTGCTTTTCTATCATGTTAGATTTTTTTTTCTTTTTTTTTTGTAAATTTGAATGACGACATCTCAGAGTGTGTTTTTCAAATTTGATCCTTAGATTCTTGTTTTTCTTTTTAATTTCCAAGAATTTTTTTAGTGAAACTTGAATGTTGGGCCTTAAAGAAGATTTAAAATTTAGATTAATTCTGAATTTAATTTCTTCAATTTTTATTTTATTTTTTTGTTTTAATTAAAAGTTTGAGAAACTTGGAATTTCGTTCTAGGTAATGTTACTTTTGGAGGGAAAGGCACACGCCTACGTGTTTGCAAGCAAAGGATGTAAAAGATGGGATACTTGTGCACCAGAAGCAATTCTTCATGCTATTGGAGGAAAACTTACAGATCTTCATGGACAGACTTACTCTTATAATTCCGAAACTAGTTTCCCTAATATTGGTGGAGTTTTGGCAACTGCACCTGGGGAAGATCATCGTTGGTACCTGACTCGCATTCCAGAGGAAGTAAAGCAGAGGTTACAGTAGATTCTTCGATACTAAGGATTTAATTCTTAGTAAAACTGGAAAATGTAATGGTGAAACCATAATTTAATAATAATTAATCATAGTAATAATAATTAGAGAGCGGATTAGCGCCTCTGTGAAGTTAGCTGGCGAGCGCCGCTCGGCTCTCAGATGCGGAGGAACCATCGATTAAACGATTTCTTTTACAGAAATCACATGTTTTAGTAAAAAAATTTATCAAATCACTTTTAAAGACATGATACTGCATGAAATGATACCAGGGTGGCCACTCACCCGGGAGAACCGGGAGCCACATGTTCCTCTTGGTTCTGCTGAATTCCACCATTTCTTTGATGGTGCCTCGTAACTCTGCAAAGAGACCATAAGTCTCTGAGAGTTTGACATCCATTTGTGCTATGTCCATCTTATTGACGGACACTTCCACCTCCTCTGTCACGTCCAAAGGGCCACCCAACTCTACGCAGACGCTCCTGCCCAAGTATGTTTGGTCCCCCCCCCCTCTCCAAAATCTATGTGTCTGGCACTGACCACCGGAGCTGGAACCCGATCGGAATCAGTGGGGAGATTGCTACTCCCTTGAGGTATATTGTTTTTAACATACCTACTCATCATAGGTTTTAATTCGGGGTTCCGTTCCCTAGCTGATTTTTGTCCGCCCGGTTATTTGATTTCCCCGGTATCACCCATATCTGGGAGGCGTTTCCCTAACCGCAACCTGGGGAGGCGCCCGATGGAGGACTAGCACCCCACACGGGTTCTTTTCAATAATAGAAACAGTAGCGTTGTAGGTAATTCTTTTCAAAAAAAAGGTTTAATTTATCATATCCAATATCTCAAATACTCTTTTTTATTTTCGTTAAAGGCTGCGCGGATTTTATCTTTTAACCAAGCATTCCCAGTCGTTCTTCCTGCAACGGCAGTATCACATACTTCAGTTGAACTAATTCCCTAAAACATTGTAAATGCTCCCTCTCTATCTTTATCATATATTAGCTATTCCCAATTTGTTCTATCTAGACGCTTGTTTATATTATCTGTGAGTCACATTCGCTTTGCCGGATTTTGTAAATTCTCTATCTTGATTCGCGTCTGTTTTGTCTATTTAGTTCACTTTCTTCTCCGTGCTTGAACAAAGTTAATTTTTTTGAAACTGGAAAGCAATGTTTCGTTCCACATTCAGAACTTCTTATTACCCTCGTATTTGCTACTAGCTCTCTCAGTCTCTCGTCTGCAATAACAAAGTTAATCATATGGCGGCTGTCGCCTTTGCACTAGGTGTACATGTGGATCCTTTTCTGTCTGAACCAAGTATTTGTATAAGTATTTCGCGGATTCAATCAAATGTCGACGTTTTGAGGCCCCCTGAGTCAGAAAAAATTGTTTTTACGAAGGTGTCTGTCTGTCTGTCCGTCTGTCTGTCTGTCTGTCTGTAGTCTGTAGTATCGTGTAGGCACGATAACTTTCGAAAGATTGATCAGATTCGATTTTATATTCTTGCATCAACTTTGAATTAAGGTAAAGAAACAAGTATTACTATAAAAAACCATATTTTCAAATAATATGCATTACCATAGTTTTCTTACTCTTGAGTAAAATGTATCAATATTATAGGTCCATCGATTCGTCTTGAATCGAGACATCTTTTCCATTTTTGCATCAACTGTAAATTGTGAGAATGAGTAAAATTTTGCTATAAAAATCGATTAAAAACAAAAATTAAATGCCATGACTTTCGTACTCTTTAATAAAATGTGTTAATATTGTAGGTCAATCAATTCGTCTCGAACCAAGGTTTTAGCCCGAAAGATACATACTGTCAGGAAAGGTTCTTAGGCTATTTTTGAATTTTGGTCCTATATTTTGGAAAGAAAAGTGATTTTGAAAAGAAGTAGATAAAACCGTGTGGTGCCAGGCAGGCAGGCAATGTACGCATCAAGTATAACTATAAGTACAAAGGCCGCCTGTTCTAATTTCGTATTATCTTCCCCGCCGACTAAAAATATTTAGGGACACGGTTTAGGTATATCGTCGAGTTTCGCGAGTATCTGCTAAAGAGTCAGAGTAAACGAATTTTCGACTCTCAAATTTATCTATATATCATCGATATACGTAAGTCTGCAACGAACAGGGACGACAATCTCTAGACATTTTGGCAAGTTGCAGAAAAATGCGGAAGTAATTCCCCCTAGTCTTCCTCAAGGACGTGTCCTTAACTATTTCATTGTTTTTTTTTCAATTAACAATTTTTTTTAGAAACCTAGCATCAGGGAAACATGATTTTTAATACAAAATAAAAATTTCTGATAAAGATTTATTGTTTAAGTTTATTTGTTTATTTGTTTTTAAGGTCATGGTGTCCGAATAATGTTTTATTTGGATATAAATATTATTGTAGAGTTTGACCATAATTTTTGTTGTTGATTTTATTACTCACGCGAATTTTCAACCAAAAATTATTACTTTTTTACAAACTTGTAGAACTTTCAACAAAATAGATGAATTTTTAATGAAGTAGTTCAATTTTCAAAAAAAGGATACATTTTCAACCAAAAACATTAATTTTCTGACAGAAAAGACAAATTTTTAAGAAAATACATGAATTTCCAACCAAATATTTTATCTTTAATCTAAAAAAGATAGATCTATTCTATTCTATTGTATTCTATTCTATTCCATTCTATTCTATTGCTATAACCTTATTTACAAAACACCCAGTCTCATTTTCATTTCATTTGAAAATTACCAACCACAAGACAAAACATGAAGAATAACATATTGTGGAAAAGAACATTAGTTGTGGGTGCCAAAGCAAGGTTACGTTTACCTAGCACTGCGTAAAGAAATAGGCTACTGGATTATTTATTTAGAGTTTTTAGGTGTCAGAAGCTCACATTTACAAAGTTCATCTAAACAAACTGCAACTAGGTACCTACAGAAGTACCCTAGTTTCATGGCCGTAGCCAGGGGGGGGGGGTGACCAGCGTTTGATCCCCCAATGAAATTCTTGAAACGTGTACAATGTTCATAATATACGTATACTTTCATGTGTGCCGCTGTAAATCCCCCACCCCCAGACATTTTTCCTGCTGCATACCCCCCACCCCCGAAAAATTTGTCTGGCTACAGCCCTGCCTAGTTTATTATACAGTAATCCCACAGTTGTCTCGGAATTGTTCTTCTCTTTTTTATGGAGAAAAATGGATATTGAGAGTCATAATAAATAGACCGGGAGCCAAGGAACAAAATTTGTGTCAAATCTCATTCACCGAGAAACCCTATACATTCGATAGAGTACATCATCCAGACGTTGAAAATTCATTTCTTACACCCGAAGGGTGGAACAACCCCTGCGGGGGCGTACGGAAACACAGCAGGGGGTATGCCAAATCTTATTCACCATGAAACTCGTCTGGTAGTTAGTTGTTAATAAATAAATCATGAAAAAATGTTTCTTACGGCTGGCGGGCGGGACAAACTTGTTCTTACACCGTTTCAAAGATGTAATTTTTTAGGGAGGGGGGGGGGTTGTCAAATTTTATTCACTTTAAAATTTATATGGGAGGGAAGTTTGACCCTTAACTGATACGAAGAAACAGTTCTTACACCTTGAAAGCGGGACAATCGAGTTCTTACACTGCTTCGAAAGCAAAAGTTGAGAGCGTCCACGACGCTCCTTTGCTGCAGTGCGCGCGCAGTAATTATTATTTAATGTTGGTATATAGATCGGGTTTTGTAACATTTAAACATGAGAAATGAATGAAACATACAAAATAGATGATTTTTCCACTGAACTCGCTATTATTATTTTTATTGAGAGAAGTTTTAGGCTCCGGAAGCTACGATCATGGTTCCTTCAAGCAACCAATCCCGACGCAACTGGAACGAGGCCTGACATTGTTCTCCAAGACTTCGAGAAACGAACTATATTCGTGATTGAATTCTCGGCTCCTTCCGAATACAATATCAGTGCCAAGGAGAAAGAAAAGGAGGAAAGGTGTAAAGACCTTAAAAGGGAACTGCAACGTTTGTAACCTTGAAGCCATACCCGCGTGCCAAAAATATGCCCCGGCACTTGCGAGATGGATGCAGGAAGCTGTTTAGATGGCAGTTTCTGAAAGAATTTTTATGATTCATGAAGAGCAAGATGCCTGAGACATGATCGCATATACATGAAAACTTTGACAGCATATTACTTGGAGCACGAGAGGCTTTAAAATATGTTAATTATCTCCAGAATTATTCCAATTTTTCAAGAACATCCATATTAGGCTTTTTTGCAATATCTTATTATAAAGTTGACATACTGCTTGAAACTTGGGCTTGTTGCGTGCATAATTTTATTAGCTTTTGTGCTGTTACGAGGCAAATAATTTTTTTGTACTATTGTACAAATTATTAACTTTAGGACCATATCAAGATATGGGTGTATAGATAATTTTCACCGATTGAGTAAAACGCATAGTTTGGCATCTGTATGATTGTCTACAGACTGTCGTCTGTACATACCTGGGATGACATAAAAAACTCGCTCGAAATCTTTGAAATCTTTTGAAATCCTTGAAATCGTGGAATCGGGTAAAGCCCAATCAAATTAGAAGAAAATACTCAACATACAGACATTTGAAGATACCGGTCACTTTTTTAACCAAAACATTTAGATAGATGTACAATTAACGCTTGGAACCCACTAAAAAAATTGAGGTAGACTCTGTTGTTATTAACAAATAGTTAGAAACTAAATAAATAACAAACATTTTCGTTAAATGAGTGAAAATTTAGAATATTTTTTACACGTTCGCATGAATTGTTTGTTTCGGGTAAAAGGTAGCGTAAATATCTACCCGAGGTTAATTAAGGGTGCGCTTTCGCTGAGTACGCGAACTGCCTACACACTCAATGAATTTTTATTGTTATAGAACGAATAAGACCACCTTACCTTCACAGATCCATAATGTGGAAGGTTTGCTAAATATGGAAGCATTTTTTTAACAATGTTCATAACCGTCATTTTGTAATAACGGTAAATAGTGATAGAAATTATTACAAACTAAGGACCAGTAAAACCTATTATATATATATATATCCTATCTACCCTTCACCTATATACCCATCCACACATCACTACTTCCCAACCGAGCAATTCACGCCTACCCCGAAAGGAAAACGGCTTAATGATATAATAATAATAATAATATTAATAATAATAATATAGAGCTTTCACTTTTCGAGATATAGTGGATAGAAAATAGTTACACGCGGAAACACATGGACATTTTTCAAGAATTTTATTTTCGAACTCCTTGGGTCGAATAATAGACTGAGGCTAAGACATTCTTTTCCTTCTTTATCTTTATACCGGACAGATATTCTTCATAGTTGCGAAAAACGTCATTTTTTTTTTTTTTGTAACAATTACACAATATTGCACATGTACATAACAATATGAAAAAAAATATTAAGAATTTAAATAAAATATTCCAAATTTACAAGTTACTTGTATTATTACACTCTAAAAACAGACTATTGACTGTCAAATGATTCCTTTCACTATTAAACGATTTTCCATTCAAAATTGGCATGAGAGGAAATCCTTTACAGTTAAAGGATTGTCGTTTAAAATGCTATCCTTTAGCTGTGAGAGGATTTCCTTTACTCTAGAAGTGAAATCTATTGGAGGATCAAAGAAAGAATAATTTGAACGTTAAAAGAAAACTTATTGCTTGATATTACGTGCAAGAAATGTACAAAAGCCGAACTTCGGTGAATGTAAATATAAAATCGATGATTACACCGTCACACAGACAAAAGTGGTCTGCCCGGCAAAGTATTTTCATGCTTGGTGGACTTAACCAGCATATCTGTATATTTTTGGGGTCGCTGAATCCGAATCCGGGGTCCAACTATCCAAGTTAGCCCGTATTTTTCCAAAAAACGCAAAAATAGACGTAAAATCGACGAAAACAGCGATTTTTCTTGCATATTTTTGCAAAAAAAATATATCTTCATGCCCGGTGGACTGAACCAGCATATCTATATGTTTTTGGGGTCGCTGTATCCGAATCCGGAGTCCAAATAATCCAGTTGGCTCATATTTTCCGAAAAACGCAAAAATATACGTAAAATCGACGAAAACAGCGATTTTTCTTGTATGTTTTTGCAAAAAAAAAAAAATGTCTTCATGCCCGGTAAACTAAACAAGCATATATTAATTACCATACCTTTATAATTTTTTGGGTCGCTCAATCCAATTTCGCTGTAAAAATAACCCAATTAGATCGTAGTGTCGTGTCCTGTGACCACCCATCTCACGGTTGTGAGACGTGGCCATGAATGGGATTTATCGCGGTCCTACTGGGAGCTGATGTCATTTTTTAGATGACAGTTGCTCACAGTGGGACCCTGCCGTGGTTGTTAACCTTTAGTTTTTTATTATATATATATATACTGTTAGAAAAAAAAATCTGATCGAAATTTAATATGCATGTGAGTAAAGTCATCTCTCATATACTAAAAATTAAATTGAAACTCAAAGTTCTTTGAAGTCCTGAAATCTTGTTAAATATTCAAAACTAAAATAAGAACCAAAACATTCATCAAATAAATTGTTATTTATAATCAAAGTGCAGTATACGAGTAGATGTTTTCAAAGTGCACTGTGAATGTCAGAATTTTAACGTGAGTACCACTGCTTAGGATAGATGTCCTAATTGTTCGCTTAATTGAACTGTCCTACTCAAACCCTAGTGAATTAATGTTTAACTAGAAAAAAAGTATGTTTCATTATTCAGAATTGAGAATTACTGTCAAAATTATTTTCAATTTGTGTAAAGTGAAACTATCTGACTTTTCTAAGAATTGATCAATGTATACATGTGTATGAAATTCAATATGCAGCCTCTTAATGCATATTTCGTATACCAAGTTTTAGATTTAATATACAAATGTATATTAAAATTGCAAACATTTTTAGCAGCGATATAAAGATATTACAATCTGTAATATGCAATTTTCAAGTTCTTTATAAAAGAATATTTCAGGTAAATATTGTTGCTTATCAAGTTCTTTTACATGATTTTTTAAATAAATATGTTAAAAATGTAAAACATGATTTTTTTTGTTTCAAAAAAAAAATCTGTTCATGAACTAAACTTTTAATACAGTGGGAATTAAATTAAATTTACAAAATAGTATATGGAACCTAAAATTAAAAAAAAAAAACTTTATAATTTTTCATAAAAATAATTTAAACTTTATTTTCAATTTTTTGTAATAGAAATTTTTTAAGCCTTATTTTCAAATGAATTTTTGATACAAATTATTCAAGCCTTATTTTTCAAAATAATGTTTTTAATAAAAATTATTTAAACTTTTTTTGTAAATTTTTGCTACTTTAGACTTAAATAGGAATCTGTATTATCATCGGAGATAGTAACTATCGATCCGTTGAGAAATCCAATCACACATACTGTGAATAATGGAAATAAGTCCACCGGGCATGAAAATACTTTGTTTTTTGTAAAAGTATACAAGAAAAATCGCTGTTTTCGTCGATTTTACGACTATTTTTGCGTTTTCGGAAAAATATGAGCCAACTGGGTTATTTGGACCCCGGATTCAAATTCAGCGACCCCAAAAACATATAGATATGCTGGTTAAGTCCACCGGACCTGAAAATATTTTTTTTTGAAAAGATATACAAGCAAAATCGCTGTTTTCGTCGATTTTACATCTATTTTTGCGTTTTTTGAAAAAATACGAGCTCACTTGAATATCTGAACCCCGGATTCGGATTCAGAGACCCCAAGAACATATAGGTATGCTGGTTAAGTCCACCGGGCATGAAAATACTTTGTTTTATGTAAAAATATACAAGAAGAATCGCTGTTTTCGACGATTTTACGTCTATTTTTGCGTTTTTGGGAAAATACGAGCTAACTTGGATATATGGACCACGGATTCGGATTCAGCGACCTCAAAAACATATATATATGCTGGTTAAGTCCACCAGGCATGAAAATACTTTGTTTTTTGTAAAAAAATTCAAGAAAACTCGCTTTTTTCGTCGATTTTACGTCTATTTTTGTGTTTTTCGGGAAAATACGAGATAACTTTGGTATTTGAACCCCGGATTCGAATTCAGCGACCCCAAAAACATATAGATATGCCGGTGTAGTCCGCCAGGCAGACTACTTTTTTTTGTGTGCCGGTGTTATAAATGTACTCTATTATTTTCAATGCTCTAAATTGAAGAACGAATCAAACAAATAAGTTTTCAAAATCATATCATTTTACGCAATTTTAAGTTCGAAACATTAAAACCGCCGGTTCCAATCTCGAGGCATGCAATTTTTATTTTATTTTTTTTCGAAATGAACTTAACCGCGAATTAAGGCGAATTGACACACATTCAATTCGCTCTGGCTCAATTCGTTTCAACGAATCAGAAAGCAGAATTTGGGCGACTTTAAACATGTTAATTCGCTGGAATCCTCTCGAATTAGTTTCTTTTTACTGAGGGGCGAGGTGCAACGAAGATGTAATCCCCTAGGAAACACATTAGAACCTTCCATTCATCCAATCATTCCAATCGTCCAGAATGATTGATCACAAAATCAGATAAAGGAAGTATTACAGTAGCGATTCATAAGGATGTTTATATTAAAAAAATGTTGCATATCTTAGTTTTCATCTTTCCGGATAAATGTTATAAATTTCATAAATACTAACAGTAGAACTTCTTGTTTAACATATTTGGTAATTTTGTGAACAATTTTTATTTGTTTAAACAATTTTTTCTTCCACAATCATGTAAAGATATTATTTTATTAAAAATTTTTTTCAAGTGTTTAATCAATCATTATTTGTTTGAACAATTTGTTCCTTCTGAAAATCGTGTAAAGTTTTCATCTTTCCGGATAAATGTTATAAATTTCATAAATACTAACAGTAGAACTTCTTGTTTAACATATTTGGTATTTTGTGAACAATTTTTATTTGTTTAAACAATTTTTTCTTCCACAATCATGTAAAGATATTATTTTATTAAAATTTTTTTTTAAGTGTTTAATCAATCATTATTTGTTTAAACAATTTGTTTCCTCTGAAAATCGTGTAAAGTTGTCATCTTTTGGGATAAATGTTATAAATTTCATAAATACTAACAGTAGAACTTTATTTGTTTAAACAATTTTTCCACAAATAAAAATTGTTACAAAAATTACCAAATATGTTAAACAAGAAATTCTACTCTTAGTATTCATGAAATTTATAACATGAAATTTTCTGTAATAATTTTAATTCTGATTTATAAAAATTGAATTTACAAAAAAAATCCTTGTTCAAATTCAAAATAATAATTATTAACAAAATTGTCTGTTCCAAAATAGAATTGTGATTCTTATGGCAAAAAATTATCTTGGTTACAACTGAGAATTATAATTCTTTTCTAAAATTTCCTGTTTCAAATTAAAAATCTTAAAAAATCGTTTGAAAGCATACACATGTTTTGAACTCTTCTAAATTGACCGAAGGAAAATTAACAATTTACCGAGAGAAAACCCGGAAATGATCGGGAATTTAAAATCATCCGTCGGATAGACATCCCGATGAACAGAATTTTAATTGAATATCTTTGCGTTACACTTATCGTTAATTTTTTACGTAAACAAAATTTCAATATTTTAAATTGTTATATAATAAGAATATGGGGGTTCTAGAGACTTTTCCAATTGTATGATTAAATTAAAAGCAGACAACTTGCGCCTTAATTTTAGTCGAACCTGGATTTATCGCCAGTTTTGGTGCTGACCTTGACATTAAATCCAGAGACTCGGAACTATTTTGTCTCTCTCCTGTTTCTCTCTCTGTTTTGTCACGCCTAAATCGAAAACTCAAATTTCGAACCAAACGGCGTCAGATAAGGAAAAAAATTTCAACAAGACATTGCAGCTTTCAAAAAGTCCTACAAAATTTATTTGAACCCTTTTTTTATATGACTTTTCATTTTGGTTTTTTCATCGAAAATACTATGAAAAAAGTAGAAAATTCCAATTTTGAGTTAATAAACGACGCAAAATATGGGGAATAGTTTTTGGAGGAATTTCTGCGTTTGAATGTTTCTACAACATTTCTTTGTACCATTTTTTGACAGAAAGAGTTCTCTAAGTTTTTAATTTATTTATCGAAATAGATATGAAAAATTCCAATATTACGCCAAAAGACGCGAGATCCGTCAAAAATCTAAAAGAAGACTTGCTAGATATTGTGTTTCATCCATCAAAAATAATATGGAAACAAAAATCCTATTTTCAGCATAAAAACGCGAGATAGGGAAAAATGGCTGAAGAAAGGATGTTATTTTTTATATTTATTTGAAGGTAATTAAAAAAATAAATGTCCCTTCACAAATGTCTGTCAAAAATCGAACGAGTAGCGCGAATCTCACGATGAGAATATTTACCTCAAGGCCTACAGAGCTTTGAGCAACTTAATCTTTAACTATACTTAATAACGTAGAAAAATCGGAATATGAAGACGCACATAAATACTGAGATCTAAAACAGATCTTTTTGATAAAGTTTCATTCAACAATTCCAAGTGCAAAGACGAAATATCTGAGCGCGAAGCGCGAGGTAACCCATTATCAAGCCCGAAGCGCGAGATCCAGCAGACACGCGCCCTCGACGCGTTCAAACTTGCGAGCGAAGCACGCGTTGAGAATGTGCCCGCGCGGCAGGCAGATTAATTATTATTATAATATCATTATTATACCATTAAGCCATTTCCCTTTCGGGGAAGGCGTGAATCGCTCGGTGGGAAAGTAGTAGTGTGTCGATGGGTATATAGGTATAGGGTAGATAAATATATAGGTGTAAGGTATAGATACTTTATATTGATCTAGAATTCTCGTGTTATTTATTCAAATGACACGTTCATTGCGCAACACTGCTCCGGCCCAGGTTGCTGATCAATCTCTCTAGCGATCACCCCACTTGGAGAGCCAATTGATGTCCTAAAGACGTCCCATGTTCCAAAGACGGTCTTTGGAACATGGGACGTCTTTAGGACATCAATTGGACACCCTTCAAGGTCATCTTCCCTAAAAGAGAAGAATGGCATGATGAAGGTAGAAGGGAAGAATTATTTATATCATTTAATATGTATTTCTATAAAAGTGTATACTAAAATTCCGGATATGATGGCACATTTTTCAGACTCAAAAGATCTTACACCAGAGCAGGTGGGAAACCTAAGGTGTTAATACGCGCCGTCATTTTAAATGGGTTTTCCAAAGTTGCATGCAAATGTTTAGAGTTGCAAAATTATTTAATCTGTAACGTGAAAGGACACCTATACAAAGCCGTGTAGAAATAAAAGTTTCTGAAGTACAAATTAATTTCATGATTGCTTATTGAACTTCATTTTAAAATGAAATAATTGCATAAAAAAGAATTATACGCACACCCTGCGCGCATATGGGGTTCTAGTTGGTGATTAAATATTGATTAATTAATAAAGAGTGATTACAAGAACCGATCTTCAATCTTTTATTATAAAAGTTTCATTATAATTACATATATGTTGATAACACAGTTAATGTAAAATTCACTCAGTATTCAAATAAATAATTTTTGTAACTGTTTTATGTAATAACTTTTCAATAATTAATCAATAATGAATGTCTAATTCCAAGAAAATTAAACATGATATCTAAAACTTATTTACCAATTAGAATACCAAATATAAATAACCAAAAATATGTTTATAACGAAAAACAAATGTGATGTTAACTAAGTCTAAGCAAATAATTCGAAATTGTAATATATTTCCCATAATTCTAAAAAAAAACTTTAGAACATAAATAACTGCGAAGATGAGCATCATCATATACCGAAACTAATCTCAAGCGATCAGCACAATAACTCAGTTTAGCAAAAAACAGAAAGATTCACCTTAGGTACTAGTTATCATTTATATTTTAAAAAAAATTCAAAAAATAAATCTTTAACCAATTTTGATCAAATAACTCGAAATAATCTACAAAGTTATTGTATATATCCTTATTTTTAAAATACAACTTGAAGTTTGTAACTTTGGTCTCTACTTCCTATCCATTGGTTCGAGATCTGAGATTTTTTTGGAAGAGCGAGTTATAAGCGGTTAGATTTTAATATTTATATTTACTGCAGTATATAAGTGAATGTCATTCCAGACTTACGCATTTGGAAAGTTAAATTTTCCCCCATTGAAAGGTTGATTTAGTTTTGTTTTTAGTATCTACTATTTTTAGACCAACTTTGATATTTTAATCGGATATTAAGTACATTACATTTTCCATAGTAATAATAATAAAATGCTGTATTATAATGGATCTTATAGTTATTGCAGTAACATATATGAACTATATTAACATAAATTAGTACAATTTCTCGACTTGAAAATAAAAATGAATTTGAAGCATTTGAAATAAGCGCGCGTATTACAACCAATAACGTGGCTTTCCCCTTCCAACGGAACGCTTGCGCAGTTGAAAAAGTCGCGGTCTATTACCATCACTTGTCTATACTTTTTAATGTCTATTCTTCCAAAAGCACAATTAGGTGAATCTAGTTTTAACTGATATATTCAGTTAAAACACGAAATAAGATGGAAATAAAAAATCTTCGGGTTTATGCAAAAGGACTTAGTTACTTCGCGTTTTGATGAGTTAAAATAGTTTTGACAAATGATCGTGGTTAGGTATTAAACTTATACAGTTTAATATCACATGAAATTTAGAGTGTTATTCTTTGGTCTATAAATTATAAAAATTCCTATTTATTTATCGCAGGCTTCACAGTCTTTTCCCTATTGCCCTCTTTTTTTCGTTTTTCCATTAAAATGCAAACTTAGTTAATAGAAACCAATAAGACAATATGAACTATTTTTGCTTAAAAGTTAAATAATAACATTTTTGTTAATTGTCCACGTTTTGAGACTCTCTGAACCCGAAAAACAGGTTTTCACGAATGTCACTGTCTTTCTGTGGGTCTGTACGCGAGGCTGTGTGCCTCTGTGTATGTAGATTTTTAGTCTGTCAGCACGATAACTTTGGAAGGAATTGACAGATTCGATTGGCCTTCGATTGGTCAAATGAGGCATGTATAAAGGGAACAACCAATAGTAGTGCTCATTTACTTAACGTGATGTGTGTAAGTGCGACAGATCTGTATCGTATAGCTATTTCGAGGGGCACAAGTGCCCCTCGATAGAAACTTTTCAAATAATAAATAAATTATTATGATAAAATACTCAAAACGAAGTATCAGTACTACAGTTGAAGAATACTCAAGAAAATTGCTCAAAATTGGATAAAAAGTGACAGGTTTATGATACGAAAACCATCATGTGGAACATAACATCAAGAAGGAAACGTCAAATTGAACAAAATACTTTTGAGTGGAAGAATTGTTCAAAATTCATTTAACTTACATTTAATATTTGGGAAATTTACATTTGAGATGCTATATTGTATGAACGATAGCCTATTATTCGTCGGAACATTTCCTACAAATCCAAAACCCCAGTATTTTGTATTAAAGTTTGTAGCGTAATTTAGGCTCCTATACTTTCCGAAACAAGACATTTTTTAAGATTTTTATTTCATTTAACACTTCTACGTGATTACTAAATTTAAAAAAAAAATGAAGTTAGACTAATTCTTATCTGTAGCGGAACGATAGACTAATGCTTATTTGTAATGGGATGATAGGCGCTTTCTTAACGGTAACGGAGCAATAGCCTAATATTCGTAGAACCCACCGATGTCACGAGGAGTTACTTCATTTGTAAAAATTGTGAGACGGAATAAGTCATTACAACTTTTTTTGCTCTATTTCTATTTAAAATTATGTGAAATTCATAAAAAAATAAAGAAATGCATTGTCCTTTTTCGTAGAAGATTTTTTTACATTAGTTGGGGGGGGGGTCCAACATTGACTACATTTTTTTCATATTCTTATTTTTCTGTCAGTCGAAGTATTTTCCTTATAGGTCACAAAATTTGTAATATTGTATCTGGCTTTTGTGCTATATTGAAGTACCTACTGGAATTAGTTTTTAAACAAAAGATATGGACAAGAGTCAAAACTATGTCCAACCTTGACTACATTCCCCTATACATATACAGGATGCGAAGGATCGACGTGCAGAAACGGAAACTTTCCTTGTCTTCTACTGATAGACAATGTCATAACGAGACCTGGCCCACAAAGTTTCGGAATTGGGTCTACTCTGTTGGCTAATATATTTGCAATACATATCTAGTAGGGTGCGCAAGACATTTTTTTCTCGATTTTTTTTTTAAATAAAGGAAACCAGCAAAACAGTCCGAAGATCATGGATTGGAATCCACTGTCAGTCCCAAAACCGGCCTCCAATCCGGGTTCCACTGTATATTTAATTTCTTTTTATAATGGTTAAGATTATTGAATAATTCATATTGAGAATCACGCACCTAGTGGACCGTTAGAACGAGTAAGTTGATGGAATAAATTATAGAATAATTACTCTTCAAATACCGTAACTGTATCATAGGAATAAATTTATGATTTAGAATCAATTTAAGGGCATGTGATACTTAGAAAATTATCGATTTTAGCAGTGTTAGGTTCCCCCGGCTTTTTTCCTACAATAATTTATTTATCTTATCGCATCAAATACCAAAATTAAAAATTAAAAAATTCGCTATATATCCAATTTTGATTTCTGGGTCCTGGCGATTTTTTTCCTAGTGCATGTGTTGATCACTGCAAAACAGGAGTAAATTAAATAGGAATTATCTGTTGGAAAATAACTGATTAAAATCAGAAAACAATTGAGTAGACCTTTTTGATTTCTAGGTATGTACAAAAATTTTAACTTTAGAAAATTTAAGAACTCTGCGAACAAGAAATTTTTTTAACATTTTTTTTAGCGCGGATAACCGGAGTGTATACAAGGATATTATATATCTTTGCTGTATGTCTATCGATTTCGAACTAAATATGCTCTTTTAGGATTCAATACTTTTTTGGCTTGCAGTAACTTCAAATGCCAGAATTTTCCAATTTTTCAAACTGGCTATGATTTCAATTAGAAATTTCTCAGTTTTGTAATAAGCACATCTAAATATAATTTGCTTAATGTTAGAAAATAATTGTAACAAAATTTAATTTTTAAGGCTAAAATTCAACGTCTTGAATTTTAACGTTAAAATTTGTATTTTCAGCATGCTAGGTTATGGTTTGAATTTGCACAATTTTTGCTATAAGTTATATGTTAGGTCGAAAATAACAAATTGCAAGCCAGCGAGTCATTTTCTTACTTTGAGTCGCTTCTTTCAAAGGTCAATCAATGCTTTCCACTTTATTTTATCAAGAGCCCACAGTATTTCAGGGATTCCTTTTCTTCTTACAGTTTCGAGAATATCTCAGAAAAATTCGCTGAAAGCGCTCAATATTTCCAACAGTTAACTTAAAAAAAAGACGTTATTATAAACTGACTCTTCACACATGGGTAGCCTTTGTTCTCAAAATCAGTTGCGGGCGTGTTTTCGAACGAGAAGATCGTGTCTTCCAGAATTTGGGAAAGAAACAAAATATAAAATTCGAAAGTTTGAGTATTTTCATAAATTGTGGCTCTGAATACAGGCGATTACGTAAATGATTTCTAACCGTGTAACTCTTATCGAAAAAAAAAGAGTTTTTTGGTTCCCTGCCTAGAGGTAGGCCACTCGGTTTCCTTTCCTTTCCTTGCCCCCCCCCCTCCCCACCCAGTAGCAAAAGTTTTGGTGGGACTGACGTTACAACAATGACTCTCCACCGTACGACGAATCACTTCTTAACTCGGACATGATGAATTTTCGATTTTTCGAAAAAATTCAAAAAGTTGTTATGATAATCTTGTAGGGCTCTCAAAAAGAAACGTTTTTCTTCTCCTGACTTTTTTTTATATCATGTGTTGTTCGGCTTAAAATATTAATTTTCTTTTGTTTTTTGAGATTTTGAAAATGCTCTAACTCTGATAATTTTCATTTTATCGAAAAATTTCACTAGGATAAATTGTTTGTCTCTTGGAGTATTACTAACAACCGTACATAGAATGTTCAAGTTTTGAAAAAAAGTGGTCTCAAAAATTTTCAAAATGTGCTCACTTTCTGAATTTTGATAAAAAATAGCTGGTTAACGATCTCGTTCTTTCTTATTAGGCCTTCAAAAAGTGTGCCAAAGCACAATCTAATCTGATGAATCTTTCGAAAGTTATCGTGCCTACAAGATACTACAGACTACAGACAGGCAGACGGACAGACAGACATAGAGACAGACACCTTCGCAAAACCCGTTTTGTCTGACTCAGGGGGTCTCGAAATGTCGACATTTGATTGAATCCGCGAAAGTCATTGTTCACATGAAACCAATACTGTTATACGCGACTCGCAAAGGGCGAGATTCTTTTAATATTAATTATGAAAACCCTCTCGCATACGAAGTTTATCCATTCGATGGGCAACCATTTTAGATATTAGTTCCTTTAGACTTTGAAGAGTGAAAGAGAAAGAGAGAAAAAAGAGAGAGACCGATACACCGTGTGAACAGCGCCATGGAAACTCAAACGCGCGCATCTCCCTCCACTCGATTTTTCCCACTCCGGCCAACTCCCACGCGGCACCTTGGATTTAAAAAGGCGCGCTCCGCCACAGAACGGGAGAACGATCAGGGCTGGACTTCCCGCTCTGATCTTAAAGGCTAAAGGCTGGACTTCCCGCTCTTAGCTCTTTCAACCTCCCCGGGCTGGACTTCCCGCTCGGGCAGGCAAACCTAAAAGCAAGTCCGCATACACTCTCACCGTCTCTCTCTCTTCCGTAAGGCTGGATCTCCCGCTTTGAGGAACCGAACACCGCCAGGACACGCACACCAAACGCGTCCTCTTGCTATCGTAATCTGAACTACCATATATTGTCTCTCTCTTACTTGCTCTCTGAGCCCAATAACCGCTAATCCTTGTACGCAGACCGAAATAAATTTGTTGAATCTTATTTCTCACCCTTTCTTAATTATTTCTTAATGAAGCTTTACATTATTGAAGTAATAATTACCACATTATTTTATTCAAAATCGATAAAGATCTAGCGCGTCAAAGTATGGCCATTCAAAAATGTGCATTAACTCATTTAACTTGTTAGATAAAAAATGAAATAAAATAATATATGAAAAATTATAACTGACTGTTATATATAAAAGTAGACACAAAAAGGAGATCTTTTATCTCTTTGAATTTTTTGATAAAATTGCTTGCAGTACAGGAAAACAACTTTCTATTTTGACTGAATTTTTTATTTCTTTAATTGATGATTTCTTGAAACTGATCTTCCTCAAAAACTTCATATGACAATAAAATATCCCCCTTAGAGTTGTCCAACTATTTAAAAAAACTTTTGGCTTCAGAATCAATATTTTAACAAAAATACACACAATTTTATTTTTTCTCATTCATTACCGTCATTGTTAATTTTGTATGTAAACAATCGACAGAATTAAAAAATGATACGGGAAATTTCTCTTCGGAAATAGGTTTCCTAATTAGAGGACTATTGGATTAATTAAAAAAAAATTAAAACGCGAATATCTCGAAACTGGTCCATTTTTCGGCGGGATCACTCTGCTTTTCCGTAATCCGCCCAAAATTTTACGAAATAGTTTGTAAAAAAATCCGAAGAACCTAGAGCGGCACACAGGATTACCCTAGACTCCTATAGTAGTTGTAAAAGATTGGAGCCAGTTGAGAAATATTAAAATTTCGCCATAAATTTGTTACGAGCTGACAATTACCCCCACTCTACGTCTAATTAGCATATATAAAGCGCCGCCTTTCTGAGGTTCTCAGTTCTATACCTGTACTCATAAACGTGAATAAAGCGCTCGAAGTCAGAGATTGACTTCGAGCTTACACAAAAAATCTCGCTAAGCATTTTTACGCATAACATTTTGGCGATCCTGCCAGGATTGCTATTTCGATTTCTTTATCCACGGATACAATAGAGAAATCCTATAAAAGCAATTCTTGTGAAGAACCTTGGAAAGGAATTCTACGGAATTCATTTAAGACGAGAAGGGAAAGAATTTTAAGAAACATACTTGAACTCCGGATCTACCTAAGGGTGGCCCGACAACCTGAAAGGTAGGAAAACTGTGGTTAAAAATAGTTGGTGAATTGAGTAGCCGCTATACAACGTAAAACCCCGTTTTCCGAAATTCTTTTATCGACAAACGGCCGAATAATCACGAGTTGTGTTTTATAAAACATCGATTGTAGTTCGGTAATTTTTCTAAGTTTTTATTGTTTATCTTGAGTAATAATTGACGAATGAAAGAGTTTGATAAGAAAAATTTGTCGGCCGCGTCAAGGAGAATACGAAGGTATATTTTGTTTTACGTTTCGGCCACTTCTTTTTCATCGATCGATACCTCAATTCTAGATCGAAATTCGTGATTTTTTCGGTAAAATCCCTCTCCTTCTATTTCCGGAAAATTTCTGTGAATTTATATATTACCGAAAATATCCAGAAATATCAGGTAACCAAAAATGTCTAAAATTTTCGGTAATTTATGGTAATTTATCAGTCATTTATGGTAACTTATTTCGAGATCGTGCAATCACTATACTCACAATCTTTCTCTCAAGCATCTAATCATAATGAAGTGAGGTTATGATTCCGGCAGTCCTGGAAAGTAATTCTGAATCATAATACGCAAGCGCTAGGTGAAAACGAAGGTATATTTCGTTTTACGTTTAGGCCACTTTTTTTCATCGATCGATGTTCTCGAGTGGACAATACTTCTACCCGGTTTCGAGCGCTCAATGAGTCAATTAAATCCGACATCTTGAAAAAAAAAACAGTAAAAATGTCACCGAACGGTTTGTTTTTATTGTTTCTCAAATCGAAAATTTCCTGCATTTGTTATAAAAAATATCGCGAGCAACATGTGCTGAAAATAAACAGTCGCAACTCTTGTGAAGTTTACAGTACTTGCCATCGGCTCATCTTCGGTTCGTTTCCGGTTCGTCTTTGGCTCGTTTATAGCTCGCCTCCAACTCACCTACAACTCCCCTTCGACTCGCCTCCTCTTGATATGCTTAAAATCCATGTTTAATTTTCTTTCAATGTACGTGCATTTTTCAAAATAGAAAATAATTTAAATTTTCACATGAATATTAAGAATTTTTTTTTTCATTTTGTCAGACCTTCTGAACCTTCTAGTCTCTAAAAATTATTATAATTTTTCTTTATTTATTTTTTAATTTTGCAAAATGAAAAAAATTGCCTTAAGGGCATGTGATACTTAGAAAATTATCGATTTTAGCAGTGTTCCCCCGGCTTTTTTCCTACAATAATAAAGATTTTGCCTTAAAAATTTGGGGGATGATAGCGAACATGCTAACGGACGTCCCCGAAAAGTACGTCAATTATAATACTGTCAGTTCAAAAACTAAAAAATGCGTTGTCATTTGTGCACGGTTTGTTGCACGTCGAATTTAACAAATTTAATTACTCATTGGCGTGTCTTTCACAATCTCAGCGAAAGTAGTCAATATGAGTGTACTCTACCCAATTGCGGAAGACGATTTCCTTCGCTTAATTCTTTTAAACGCCACTTTAGACTAGAACATAGATCACACTTCCCAACGACGGCCATTCCTACATCCTCGTCATGTATCGATGCAACCGATGGTTCTAGTTTAACAAAGGCCGATTCAATTTTTTCGGAAAATTCCTCTACTTGCGCATTATCAAATAACATTGATGAATACATAACTGATGCTTCGGTACCGAGTACTTCCACAGATATCGTTGAAGAGACTGCTTTTTCAGAGCTCGTTCAATTTCAAATAACACGTATGATAAAAAATTTATACAGTAAGCCATCAATACCGAGAAATATCGTACAATGTCTTGTTGATGAAATTGATAATATTATAACGGTCTAATTAAAAATTATAGAAGATAAAGTTTTAAAAGTTGAGACTGAAAATTCCGTACCTTTAAATGAACAAAATGAAATAGGTTCAATGTTCTCCGTTTTCCGATCAGTCTTAAAAGAAAATAGCACAGAACACTTACGAATGAAAAATCTGAGAAATGCTGGAGTTTATATAGACCCTACATCTCATACAATTGGCCAGGAATTTGAGGTCTCCGAAGGAAGAGAGATACCGAAGAAACGGTGCGCGCAAGTAATACCTTTAAGACTTGTCTTGAAAGCATTTTTACAAACTGATGGTGTACTAGACAGTATTCTTCAATGCATGACTTATTTAGATTATGAAACTACAATTCTTTCCCATATTGTCCACGGAGAGGTTTGGCAAAAAACGTTTCAGCATTTCGAAGACAAAGTATGTCTACCTTTTGGTATGTTCTTCGATGAATACGAAACGGGAAACGTTCTTGGTTCGCATAGCGGAATCCACAAGTTAGGCGGTGGATAGATTATGATGCTATGTATTCCACGTGAATATAGAAGTCAATTAACAAATATTTTTTTAGCAATTCTACTTCATCATGATGATCATAAACAAGCCGGCAACAAGGTCGCATTTGGAAAGTTAATTGAAGAATTTAAATTTTTGGCTGAAGAAGGTATCTTAGTAGAAAGAGTCACCGTTTAAGACACCTCACCCAGGTGCCATTCAGCTTTCGGCACGGTTGCTACGCCTCCGCTTAGGGGTTAATCCTTCGGGACCATCCCTGGACAATTGTCCGCGACTGCTTATTAATTATTGTAACCATATTGAGCAGAACCCTTGGTACAGGGACCCTCTATCCGCAACCCGAGGACGCGTTCGGTGGCATTAATTTTTAGTTTCTTAATTAAAATTTGTTATACGATTACATAGTAACTATTAATAATAATTCCTTAGATGTTGTTCATCTCAAGATTTGTAAAATGTTTTTTCACCGTCTTTAGAGATTTATAATATTTATTTTCTTATTCAATATTCTCAAGCCAGGATTATAGGGGGAGGACCACTACTGAAGGGTAGCCCAATATTGATGTTATTACTTATTACCCCAGCTTTATTTTTATTTTTTTCATCAAATAATAATAATTTTACAATTTAGGACCAAATTTACAATAATCTATCAGGCCATTTTTGAAAAAAAACATCATAATTTATAATGATATTTTTAAATTCCTTTCTTAGCTTAATTTGAATATTAAAAATTCGAAAATTTGAATATTGGACAGCCACAAAAAAAAAAATGTTTTTATGGACTGGGGGTCAGACCATGTTTATTATATGTTTTTGGGATCGCTGAAACCGAATCCAAAGTCCATTTTAACCCATCACGTCAGGTTTTTGACATAACCTCCAAAAGTCTTCACAGCCACACAACAATAAAAAATAATTCTGGCCTGGGGATCAGGCCATTTTTACTATATGTTTTTGGGGTCGCTGAAACCGAATCCGAAGTCCATTTCACCTCATCATGTCAGGTTTTTGACATAACCTTAAAAAATCTTATTGTCCAAGTCCAACTAGCCCGTTATACTTAATATATTGAACCTCATAATCTCTTAAACCCATAAACATTCGACCCCTTCACCCCTTGACCCCATAACCTCTCTACCCTATAACCTGAAATTTCAATAACCGCATAACCTTAAAAATTAGAAATAACGAATAACAAATGACAGGTAGGTTTACGGGGTTATGGGATTCAATATACCCAGATAGTAAAATGCCCGCCGACTGCAAGCTATCTATCGGCTATATATGTGATATAGCTGGTAGTCACTTGTCTTTTATCAGATGTTATGACAAATCTTGTCCGCCACAAGAGCATAAGCGAAATTTTGTTTAAGGCAATAGGAAAGAAGTTACAAATGTTTGAAAGTAAGGCTTTGCTTAAAAAATCCAAAAATTGTACCCCCTCCACTCTGATAAATAATTATCGAAATTAATTAATTTTTGGTGTGAGGAGTACTATCTAATGGGACGACAATTGGGCCAATTTTTAGCCCGATCGGACAACTTTTTTTTTTGAGGTGGGTACACTTTAGAAATTATGCCCCGTATGTAGAACTACATGTCTAAAGAATTTATGGAAGTACATATTTGACATTAAAAATGTATCAAAAATTATCAATTGATCAAATTTTTTTCTCAATTCAAATATGTTATCTTTTTCGAATTCCGCGCTTAAAATATAATACGTCAAGTGTTCCCACCTAATATTATTTTTTTTTTTTCGGGTTGAAACTTTGCCAAATTATAGACCACCATACCGGTTGTCAATGTACAGGGGCCTGAAGTTTTCACTTTTTCAGGTGCTTTTTCACCTTTACGTTAACGTAACTTCTTTTAGGATTGTCCGATCGTACTTTTATTGTAGTGTTCTGAAAAGCTCTTTTCATGTAATTTAAGAGACTATCATAACAATTTTTTCTTTCATTGTGATTTTTTTTTTAATCAAAATTAAAATAGATTTTTTGAAAAAAAAACATTTAAAACAAAAATTTCTTTTTTAAAAAATAGCTTTTTTACACTCTTTAAAGTCATGTAGAAGAAAAAGTGCACTGGAAGTAATTTCATGGTAAAATTGAGGTTTTTACTCTCGAGGGGACAACATTCAACTTACGCTGCGCCCGGGAACGAATACTGTGAAGTCTAGCTTGCCTTCAAGCTTACATTTAATTATCTTGGGATGATTTTTTGTGTAGGTATATATTATATAATCATAACATGGTCTCCTCGAGCGTAAAAATCTCACTATGACCATGAAATTATTTCCAGCCCACTTTTTCTTCTATATGACTTCAAAGAGTGTAAAAATAGTATATTGTATATCGAGGGCGTAAAGAAGGCTATTTCGACGAGTGTTAATTTTCTGCCCGAGCGAAGCGTGGGCGGCAGTCACACGAGGCAAAATAGCTTTACGCCCTTGATGCACACCATACTTTTTGTCCCCATCCTTGAAAACAAGCATGTGAAGCAGATAGAGGATGTTTGGTGTACTTGACAATTTTAGATTATAGGTGAAAGGAAGCTTCTTAATTTTCCCAATAATTTAGAATTAAAATCATTTGTCAAAACACTTTTTAATTAAATAAAAATTGTAAAAAACAGAGCTTGTCTGTATATCTGCCATGTATTTGTTGGCAAATTCAGATTTGTATGCCACCCAGCGCCACCTGCAACTCAGCTTACGCCAAGAAGTTGTGTGAACTAACGTCAATGCATAGGGCTGGTTTAGTGTACAATAATTTCCAATTCATATTTCTTAGTTAAATTCATACAAATTTATATGATTAATGTGATGCCACAACTCAAATAGCTACTACAACTTGAATAGTTCATAATAGTATTATTAATTATTTTAAAAATGTACTTTTGAAATCTGAAGAATTGTTTTGAATTGGTCTGGAGATTTTCTGAGGAAAAATCTGAGAGAGCTGAAGATTTATTTTTTTTGCCACCTGGCAACACTGGTCGCGAGAGGCCCACTAATTTAGAAAGACTTAGATCGAGGAGTTCCGGGTCGATGGATCTTGTACACAGGTGGCAACAGTCGGCGAGCCGGTTAGAAGCAAGAGCATAAATAGTGAAGGGGAGAAAACGGTGGACGATAAAAAGAAAAGAGAACGGGTGGCCGAAGATGCGGAGGGGGGCAATGAAATAAAAAAAGTTAAGGCAGAAAAAAGAACACCTGTGAGAGATGGGGGTGAAGGGAATATGTTGGAAAAATTAGAAGCTCTTATAAGGGGATTTAGAGAGGAGACTTGCGGAAGGTTGGATGAGACTTGCAGAAGACTGAATGATATACAGAGGCAAGGGGAGGAGGTGAAAGATGACGTAAGAAAAGTGAGACAAAAGTGGAAAAATTATGGAAAGGAGAGAAAGAGAAGGTATCCCTACTAAAAAAAAGACCGGAATCGTCACAAATGTCAGAAGTTCTGACGATTCCTGAACATCCTGACCACCCTTCTAGAAATAATTAATTGAAAACAATTCAGAACGATAGAAATAAATTTTAATTGTTTCTAATCGTGTTGCTTAATCGTGTGTGAACGATTAAAAACGATTGAGAGTTGCAAAGTTTCAATCGGGCCAATCGGTAGTACGAGGGCTGTTTGATAAGTCAGTGACTTTTCGACTGAAAGATTTTTTCCGGCAAATGAGCGTTTTACTTCTCAACATAATCTCCTTTTAGCTGGATACATTTAGTCCAGCGTTTTTCCAATTTTTATATTAGATTATAGAGGGATTCTTCTTGGAATATATAGGACAAATACTGCTAAATCGAGAATCAAAGTGAATATGATAAGCGGCGCGATTGACGATTTGACCCCAGATGAAGTCCGAGATTGTCCAGTGGGCAAACGTCACCCAATCTTCCCCGGAAGTTTTATTAAAGCTTCAACAAATGACGATTCACTACAGTCCAAATGGAATCCTAAATGCGAAACTAAAACTGGTTCTTCTTCTTCTGACAGGCAACATTCACCTGACCGGAGGTATTCTCAGGAGCCTCCTCTTTATGCCGAAACCAGGTCGCCTCCTGGGTGGCCGCCTTCACCTAAAGTATTTGGGTATACACTTGGACAACTTAGATACATTCGACTTATTCCCCACACAAATCAGAATCTACGATTCGAATTTCGAAGATACGTTTTTCCTGCTGGTGAACCAATTAGGTTGCGAGTGGAAGGAAAGCGCTATAGTCGCGTGCCAGCCCAAGAATATATTGTATTATCAACATCAAATGGTGACATTTGTGCAATATTAGAGTGTAGCGGGTTTCTTCGTTCAATTTTTTCGACAAATAGTGCTAAATCGAGAATTAAAGTAAATATGATGAGCGGCGCAGTTGATATTTTGACCCCAGATGAAATTCGAGATTGTCCAGCGGGCAAAAAGCACCCAATCTTCTCCTACAGTTTTATCAAAGATCCAGAGAATTACGATTTACTACAGTCCGAATGGAATCCTAATAGCGAACGTAACCCTGGTTCTTCTTCTTGTGCCAGACAAAATGCACCTGCCCGGACTTCTCAGTAGCCTCCTCTGCATGCCATGTCCTTTTCTCCTCGGGGCAGGGCTTCTTCTCATGAAATACTGGGATATGCACTTGGACAACTTGGATATATTCGGCTTACTCTCGAGCCAAATCAGAAAATAAATTCGAGTTTAAAAGATAGTATTTTCCCCCCGATAAAGAAATTCGATTCCTTGTGGGAAATGGTAAATTTGTATCACGCCAAACCAAGAATATATATTATGTTATCGACATCCAATGGTGAGGTTTTTGCTATACTGAAATATCCTGGGATTCTTCGTGAAATATATAAGATAGATAGAAATAATTTGAGGATAACAATGATTATGATAAGCGGTGACGTTAAGAATATGAGATCAGATGAAATGAAGGAATTTCATTCAGGCAGACCTGATCGAAGCGCTATCTGTTGGATTTACTTGAACTACGATACCCCTCCGGATGCTAAGAGAACAGAAAGAGTGGTGGCGATGCATAGGAATGATTTGCATATAAGCTGCAATCGAAGAAAACTCACCCCACTATATTCATAACCCATGGTAGCGATCTGAATCTGAATAAAATTACTTTCTTTTGAGAAAGTCCGTGAAATATTATCCATTATCAGATAATTACTTTACATGAATAAAGAAATAGATATATAAACGGGAAAATGGAATAAACATGCAGTCAAGTCAACCCTACTAAGAAAAAGTCAGGACTTCTGACAATTTCTGACCACTTTTGTTACGTTTCTTGCCAGAAATCGTCAGGAAAAGTCAGAATTCATGAGAAATGTTCAGAAATCATCAGAGTTTGGTTTCGAAGGATAATCCTTTTATTAGGGGTGCAAGAATAGAATGCCATAAAACCCAATCTATTTTATATTACCCAGGTTATTGATATTACTTATTTATATTTATTTATGCATATTCTCTTATATTTTTATTTTCAAATTTGCCGCCATTGCAAAGCATTTTGGAACATTTTCCGATTTCGGAAAAACCTTCGTGTGAAAGGAATTTGGATGTGTTGGTTGGCTGACAGGGATGAGAAAGTGAAATACTCGTGGTAATTTACTTGGTTTTCTAAAGTAATTTACCTGGTATTTTACGTGATCAGTTCTCTACATGATGTAAATTACATCTTACTCTATATATGAGGGCGCCACCTCTGAGGCGAGAAATTGAAAACTTGAGTCAGACAGTCAATCAGAAGTTTTCTACATGTATTTTACATATTCAAGGTATTTTACGTAAAATACCTCCTTTAGGTATTGTACGTAAAAAACTTCCGGTCACGCCTAACTGCACATCCCTGATGGAATGTATGGAATACGGAGTACTACAAGGAGACCGCACGCCTGTGGCGGAGATGGTGGGAAACAGCCCAAAACCGCCATCGCCGGTCGGCGGATTTTTATTTCTTCCCAGATGAGAGCGCCTCAAGTGGCAAATTAAGGAATTACGATTCTTACACTAGCAGACGACAATTTAGTTACAAATTTTCTCTGAAGAGGCGCTCTTATCTAGGAAGAAATCTCGCTATGGAGAAAATCGGAGGACAGGCGATCGCGAAATGGCGCCAGGTGAAATACATGGCGTGCGGTACATACATACATACATACATACATACATACATACATACATACATACAGACAGACACATTCGTAAAAACCTGTTTTTGGGTTCAGGGGGTCTCAAAACGTGGACATTGGACAAAAACCGGGGGGGTCAAATTTTACACAAATCCAACACCTTCTCTGGATGAGAATGTAAAAATCAAAACAGCAAAGTCTGTAGCGAATCTTTTTCCTGAACAAGTAACCTATGATTTGATAAACTTGAATAATTTAGAAAGGCGGTAAGAAGAGACAGTCGGAACAAATTTAATTTAAAAAAAAAAAAACATTTCTTAAGCAAATATTCTTCGTGAATTTCAAACTTTCGCAAGAGAAAATAATGTTTTTTTTTTTCACTAAAAGTGACTGATATCATTTTATTTCTTACAATCAAGAAAAAATTAGTTTTTTCAGGGATCTGATGTTTGGCACAGCTACCTTAAGAGAAGTTTTGTATTTTCTTCATACTTTTCGAAACTCTTAAAAAGCTTATAACTTATAACTTCAAATTAATTTGAAAAAAAAAGCAAAACCCAAGTCATTACAAATTTTCCCAGATATCTCATTGTAGACATCGAACATTTTTTTAACTACACCTAATATCCAAAAACATTTACAATTAAAATTTTCTCTTTCATCAATAATGTTTCGAAATCAATTGAGAAATGAATGTTATCAAGAAAGAAAATTACATAAAATAACCTACCTCCCATCGGAGGTTTTGGTTTACACGCGAGTTACTTTATATCTCTGTTTGATTAATTCTTTGGAGGATATTGGACATTCCTCGATTTCTTCAGTGGTCATTTCTTCAACAATGCCGCTATTCATGTTTATTTTCGCTCGTTTCGACAACGCAAAAACAGGTTTACACGTATATAGTGCACGTAGGATCGTGTTTCTCCTCGATGTTTTTTCCAAAAATGCATAGATGTCGCCTTCGAACGTCGATAATACAATTTTTTCTTCGGTTGGCATGGGATTGAGGATATGATTTTTGTTTCGGATTCCAATTGGTTTATTGGGAGGGAAAACGTATCTTCGAAGTTCGAATATCCGATTCAGATTTTCGTAGGGACTAAGTCGAATAAATGCAAGATCTTCTATTCTATATCCAAGTACGCTTGAAAAAGTTTGCCTGATATGAGAGCTGGAGGTGGCACGAAGAGATGGTTCAGCAGGTGGTGGAGCTTTAACAAAAGAGAAGTCACAATCACCAAATTACAGTTGTCGATGATTTGACCTTTAATTTCAAAAGGTCTGCGTGCCAATGTGGGGGAAATGCAAAAAGCGAGCGCGTAGCGCGAGGTAAACACATCTTCGAGCGCGAAGCGCGAAAACCAACAGTCGCGCGCCCCAGGCGCGCTGAAACTTACGAGCCGCGCGCGAAGCGCGCGATGAGAATGTGCCCGTCCAGCGGGCAGATTTTTTTTTCTTCCAAACATTAAATTACATAACGTGCACTTGAAATATTAAAATGATATCTCGCCATTTACTATTATCAATGGTAATAGTAAATTATACTTTACATGGATTCACTGAATACATTCTTTGAGAATATAATTTCAGCAAGAATTTGATTAATAAAAAAAATTTGAATGGATAAATAGTTATTCGAAAATTGAGTAAATGAGAAAAATGAATACAAAAGTTACCGCGCGCTTGCGCGTGCACATAATAGTCTGGTATATATATATATATATCCCAACAATAATATTACACAGTCCTTAGGAACAACCCCTGTCACATTTAATGGACCAAGGCTCCGCTGCCTTCAATTAAAACCGCAAAAAAAAAACTTTCATTTGAAGACAATCACCACACACGTCTTTGCGAACCTCTAGTTGATATATCTACCCTCGCAGTAATATTGCACAACCCTAAGGAACTACACATATCACATTTAATGAACTCCTTCTCAGCTGATTTAAACTAAAACCGCGAAAAGAATTTCAAATAAAAGATACTTACCTCAGACAACTTCGTAAGACTCCATTCTATATGTACATATATCATCACAGTAATATTCTATAAATCCTAGGAACAACCCCTATTACATTTAATGAACCAAGCCTCAGCTGCCTTCAATTAAAACCACACACAAAAATTTTAATTGAAAATAATCACCACACACAACTTTCCAAGTCTCTAGTTGTTATATCTAGACCACAGTAATATTCCACGAATCCGAGGAACTACCCCTATTACATTTAATTAACTAAGCCTCAGCTGCCTTCATCTAAAATCGCCAAAAAAATTTGAACAAAAATATAATTACCTCGGGCAACTTTTCAAGGCTGTGGTCAATATATATATAATTAAAAACTAAAGGTTAACAACCACCGCAGGGTCCCACTGGGAGCAACTGTCATCTAAAAAAAGACATTTTATATGATAAAAAATTGCATTTCTTAGTTAACTTGGAACGATTTTTCTATGTTGAAAACACATTTTAAGTATATAATAAGCACCCGGTCCAGTATTCAAAATAAAAAGAACTTTTTTTTAAAAAAGTTTTGCTATTAATCGTGCCTAATTAATTTTCATGCAGATTATAGGTTATTTCAGAGCTGAACCTGCTAAGCATGTAATGGTTCTTAGTTGTAGCACATTCTTTTACTTATAGTTAGATAGGTTATATATAAAATATTTCATCATCAAAATATGTATTTAAATTCTTATATTTTATATTTTAGATAATTGAGATGCTAAAAAAAGAAGCTATATAGTTATATCTTGGTTAATAAGAATTATAAAAATGTCTTATTTTTCCATTGAAATAAATTTTTTTGATTTGTGAAACAAAAAATGTGCACAGAGCGTGCAACACCTTTTAAGCATGTGATTGAAAGAAAATCATTTAGTTAAAATTTCGAAATAAAATAAATTTTTGAGCGTAAAGCGTAAAGCTACGATTGAAATAACATTTTACTGAATAATAATCAGAGTGAAATTTTTTATGGATATAAAGCTAACTATTTAAAAATGGAGTAGCGTTTGGTATTTAATGATTATTTGATGCTGCAATTTATTAAGTAAGGTGAGGAAATTGAATTTGGAGGTTAGAGTTTCAGTCCAACTATCTTATAATTAATTAATAAGCAACTATTTTGCATATTTTACATTTCTGAATATGTCTAATCTAGTAAATAATTTATATTCAACTATTTACATAACTTAAACAATACAAATATTTATCAATCAAAGACGTTAATCAGCTAATGCAAGATTTAGCCAATGAAAAAAAGGAAACTCAGGAGAATCTGTTCGAGAATATGGGGCGAGAGTAAATTTGACTTCCAATAAACTTATTTATACTTCTCAAGTTTTAGAAAATACGCCGGGTGCAGAAGGAATTAGGATGAGTAGGTCTTACAGAACTACTGAGATCAAAGATTTTCTGAACGGGCTGGACTAAAATATTTATTTGCAAACAAAGGAGAAATAAATAAATTCACTGGATCAAGCCATCGCATTCACGAATCAAGAAGACTTTGAAAATAGTATTTGGAAGAGAGTGCATGGGGAGATCCCAGCACGAGTTGCGACCAAAATCTATAGTTTACGTGCATAAAAAGAATAGTATTAATTTTCTATCGAAAAAGACGAATTTTCAACAAAATACTTGAATTTTCAAACACATACTTGAATCTTCAACAAACACAACAAGATAAATTTTAAACCCGATAAGATTCATTTCTTCCCAAAAAAGACAAATTTCCAATAAAATACTCGCCACAGAGATGAATTTTCAACCAAAAAGGTGAACTTTCAACACAGAAGATTAATTTTCTATCGAAAAAGATGAATTTTCAACAAAATACATACATTTTCAACAAAATACATGAATTTTGAAACACATAATTGAATCTTCAACAAAAACCACAAAATAAATTGTAAACACGGTAACATTAATTTACTTCTAAAAAATACTAATTTTCAATCATATACTCGCCACATAGTTGAATTTTCAACCAAAAAGATGAATTTTCTGTGGAAAAAGACGATTTTTCATCAAAATACGTGAATTTTCTACCAAAGTACTAGAATTTTCAACACAGAAGATTAATTTTCTATCGAAAAAGATGAATTGTCATAAAAATTCATGAATTTCCAAACACACACTTGAGTCTTCAACATAAACAACAAAATAAATTTTAAACCCCATAATATTAATTTCTTCCGAAAAAAGACAAATTTTCAATAAAATACTCGCCACATAGATGAATTTCGAACCAAAAAGATGAATTTTCAACACGGAAGATTAATTTTCTATGGAAAAACACGAATTTTCATCAAAATCCATGAATTTTCAACCAAAGCGATGAATTTTCAAGACAGATGATTAATTTTCGATCGAAAAAGACGAATTTTCATAAAAAAACATGAATTTTCAACCAAAACGATGAATTTTCAACACAGAAGATTAATTGTCTATCGAAAAAGACGAATTTCCAACAAAATACTTGAATTTTCAAACACTTACTTGAATCTTCAGCAAAAACAACAAAATAAATTTTAAAACAGATAAGATTAATTTCCTCTAAAAACAGACAAATTTCGAACAAAATACTCGCCAAATAGATGAATTTTTAACACAAAAGATTAATTTTCAACACAGAAGGTTAATTTACTATCGAAGAAGACGAATTTCCAACAAAATACTTGAATTTTCAAACACTTGCTTGAATCTTCAACAAAAACAGCAAAATAAATTTTAAAACCGATAAGATTAATTTCCTCCCAAAAAAGACAAATTTCCAATAAAATACTCGCCACATAGACGCTTGCATCAACTGAACAAGAAGATTGGATGGGCAAAACAGAATGCGTCCCGTGTTCAATGTGTGATTGACTACACAACATCTGGTAGACCATTCACGGAAGAACTGAGGATCTTGAATCACACACTGAGCAAGTCCAAGCTGCTGACAATCGCGCAGCATATTATTTACAAAATGAGGAGAATACAGAAGAGGGAGAGATGGCTTAAGGAGAATCAAAAGTTCCTCACTGACCAGTCTCGCCTCTTCAGTGAACACCCTGTTTCTGTCAAAAATCTACCTAAGCCCAACGAGGTAGAGCCTTTTTGGAGAGAGGTATGCAAGCTCCCGAAAACACTAAAATTGGAAGAAGATACTGACGATATTATCCGCTTCAAGGCATTTTGCGACAACCTCATAAAATCTGAGGAGGAATGTCCATCAATTACTGCCGACGAGGTGAAAAGAGCACTCAGAGGCACGAAGAACTTCTCCGGTGCTGGACCAGATTGTATCCAGAACTTCTGGTGGAAGAAGCTTACTTCCGCACCAACACTTGTCCCGCATATTCACCTCATATTTAAAGTCGGAGACGCCCATTCCACAGTGGCTGGTGTTAGGGCGCACTATGCTCCTACCGAAAAAAGGCAACTTGTCCAACCCAGAGAATTAAAGGCTAATAACTTGTTTGAACACACTGTATAAGATATTTACAGCTGTCCAAAACAACAGGATTGTTCGGCGAATTGAGCCTGTATGGTGTGAGATGTACGAACAACGTGGCTCGAATAAAGGTGTGCCAGGCTGTCGAGAGAACCTGCTAATTGACAGGTGTGTCTGTAAAGACGCTGCAGCCCATCAACGCGCCCTGTCAATAGCCTGGATTGACTACCGGAAAGCTTTCGATTCAACCTCTCATAGGCATAGCATCTGTCTGTTGAAAGCTTGATGGTACATCCAGACATAGTGAGATGCATAGATAGATTGATGCCTCTTCAGAAAACTAGATTTACTGTGTCATCTGGAAATTATCGTGTGACAACGAACAACGTCACCTTACAGAGAGGCGTCTTTCAAGGCGATACCATGAGACCTTTGCTTTTTTGCATCACACTTCTGCCTCTATCTCTCGCACTACGAGCTTCTTCTGGATACCTCTGTGGCGACACTAACCAGCGCGAGCATAAGGTCACTCATGTATTTTATATGGATGACCTGATATTTATAATGATATGGTGCTCATTTCACGAGCACTTTGCTTCCCGTTAGCAAATGTATTTGCTTCCTCATAGAGGAAGCATTAGTAGTTTTTTAAATAATAAGCAAACTAAAGTTTTCATTTTGATCAGTTTAAAAATACAAATTTACAAAAAATACAAAATTGCAAAATAATACAAACAATTTTTAAAATACAATGACAAATCAGGCAAATCAAATTTTGTATTTGAAATGGTAATTTTTCGAACTGGAAAAGGGAACAGAAAAGTTCTGTCTCACCCTATCCCTATTTGAAATGGTAATTTTTCGAACTGGAAAAGGGAACAGAAAAGTTCTGTCTCACCCTATCCCTTTCCCAGCTTCATGATTTTTTTACGAAAATTGTCAGAATTTCTTTTCTAATATATGACCAAAAAGTATTTTCTATACATGCATCCATTTTGAATTATGTCGATGAAGAAAGTTTTTCTGTTGAAAACAGATCTTTCAAATATTATAAAGGAGCATAACTTCCTTAATTTTCAATAAAGTCTATTAATATTACAGTTCAGTCGATTTGCCTCGAATCAAGGAATCTTTTCTGTTCAGGTATCAATTTTTAATTATGTCAGTGAAAAAAGTTTTACTATAAAAAACCGTTGTTTCAAACGTTAAGCATTGCCGTAGCCTTCTTACTCTGCAATAAAATGTATCAGTATTATAGGTCAATCAATTTACATCGAATCAAGGAATTTTTCCCGTTATTGCATCAATTTTGAATTATGTTAATGAAAAAAATTGTACTATAAAAAACAGTTTTTACAAATATTATGCAATACCATAGCTTCCTTACTGTTCAATAAAATGTATCAATATTATAACTCAATCAATCTGTCTCGAATCAACACATCGTTGCTATTCTCACATCAACTTTAAGTTATGAGAATGAGAAAATTTTTACTATAAAAATCGATTTTTGATCAAATATAAATTACCACAACTTCCCTACTCTTTGATAAAATATATTAATATTACAGGTCAATCGATTCTTCTCGAACCAAGGAATCTTTTATATTCTTGCATCAACTTTGAATTATGTTAATGAAAAAAGTTTCACTATAAAAAGCCGATTTTTAAAATATTATTAAGTGCAAAAAAAGTACAACAAATATTTTTAGAAATCCTTTTTTCAGTTTCAAGATATTAGTGGTGAAAATAAGCAGCATCTAGGACACATACTATCTAGTTGTCCAACTCATGCGGGAACGACCTACATCCAAAGGCACAATGCGGCACTACGAGTGCTTTATTACCATCTCTGTCACTCTTACAGCATCAGCCCAAATACCGCTCCGCTAAGCCATGTTCGTTATCGAATTTTCGGCACCAGCTGAAAAAAACACCATAACCAAATTACAAGTTCTCCCACGCTTTACGCAACTGGAATATTGGGAGTAAGAAATCAATGCGTTCCATAAAACCAGCCGCACAGCCGAAAAAGAGGAGTTAAAAACTCGCGGCCGAACCGCGAGGATCGCTAAGGAAAACCTTGAGAGTGACTAGAGGATACATACTCGAAGCCAGTCTCACAAAACTTTCCTTTAGGCAACGACCTTATAATCGTTAAAGGTTTCCTTTAACCCATCTAATTTTTGAGCTGAAACTATCCAAACGGGACGAATAGAGATTTCTAATTTTTATTTGAGAAAATCTCAAAAAGAATATTTTGTTTGCATACTTTCTTCTCTATTTAGAGGCCTGATTGTGCACTATATTTTTGATTATATTTTTGAAATATTTCTGCAGTAGAAAAGTGAGCCACGGTTATACCAGGCAAACCGATGAAAAAAACAGTGTATTTCAAAAATATAAAATCCTGTGAAACGCAGCATAGTTATATACGAACGGACTAAGAGTTTACTCTGTCCTCTGGTCAAAAAGGTAACTATCATGAGTTTTCAGAAGATAATGCAAACTTTCAGAAATAAAATAATAAATTTCCAGAAATTCCCAAAAAAGGAAGTATCTCTCTGAAGGCTTTATGAAATTTTCTCTCTCCCTTGTTTGCGTGCTGTCTCTTTCGAACCTTTGTTCCTGTTGCGAAACGAAAGTCGAGAGCACATTACCTGTCAGGCCCAGTATCACGGCCACAGGGAAGCGTCCCTCGCACCGAGCAATTTGCACCGGAGAGATAATCCTCAGATTTACAACCTTTTGGTAGAAGTTGAGGCTTGAGTAGAGATTTACGGATCATCTCCGCCTAACGATTATTAGAATATTAATCCTTCTATAAATTACAATTAAAAAAGACTGATAGGAATAGAGAATGATAATTAATCCTCATGGGATACCGGGCGACCTCTCAGAGTATGCAGCCTTATCCTTGCACGCGGGGCTCTACAAGGATGGACCAACCCTTTTATTTTTCCGATTCCAACGACATGTAATTTGTCTATAAAGGTTGAAAATTTGAGAAGTATTTAGTATTAAATTGAATTTTGAGCTACAGTTTCTTGACTTATTCCGGGACGAGCCTGACCATACCGGAAAAGTGAGCAAAAAGTTTGCCGACCACTGTCTTAAGTTGGTCTTTCTTTTCACGAGGGTAATACTTAATAGTATTTTTCATATTTTGAATTTTCCCGTCCTGATGTTTGAAACTTTGAAACGTTTCCAAAGTTTCATGAAACTTTACAACCCTAGGTGAGAGCGTACCGGGTCCTCATTTATTGAATCCCCGATTAGGCAGGGAAAATATTTAGATTCCAATCCCTTTTAAAGTCGATCGGTGCTGTCAAGCTTAACCTAAAATAAATTAAAAACGGAATTTTCGTTTAACGCATTAGAGGGTGTATCAAAAGCATAAAATTTGCCAAATCTAGTAGGCTTGTGCATAACAATACATCACTTTATAACAAAACTTTCGCTTTATGCGACTGTGATCAATTAAAAAAATATACAATCATGATAAATAAATTTAAAAAATTAGTTTTCATCACAGCAACTGTGTAGCAATCAATCTCGACAACGTAAAATGACGAATACTGTATTTTTACATGCTTTTACTCTCATTATTATTCGAAAAACAAGAACAGCGAAATCTGCATGTGAAAAGGGGTTCAAAATGTTCTATTTCATATTAGATTAGGGGTATCCAAAAGTTTTCAGAAAAATAATGTCTCCACTAGGTACAGAAAGGGATTCAATTTAAGAGATAACTTCTAGTGCTCTGCGGATTCAAAACGCGAGGACCAAAATGGTATCGAAAAGGATTCAATAATTGTCACGTCACCATTGAACAGGAAATTTTTTAATGATCTTCAATGCAAGATGCAAGCCTTCTTATCAGGTAGACTGTAGAGGGAAGGTTCCCCGTACGCTGAGAAGCACTGCTGGGGGAATTAAGGAACCTGGAAATCGAGTGTAAATCCCCCTTTTGGATTCAGGCCAAACGGTGAAGCCATTTTTTCTAATTTTTTGTATACATACTCTAAAGAATATAGAGACTCTCGGTAAAGTTTTACTTTTTCGAAAAAAATTCAATTTTTCATGCAAAAATTAAAAGAAATAAATTGTCGTCGATAGCATCGTCGTGGTAATGTGTTCTACTATTTAGCGAATACCTGCGTACTCTTTCTGATTTTTTTAAACCAAAAATAATCGTTGAAATATTACATGATATTTTCTTTTTTTTAAAGTTATATCCGAATACGTATTATGAAAGCTGTCAAAAATTTCATAATATAAATGCAATGACAACCCAAGTGCGAAATCACATACGGCCCAGCATTGGCCCAAAGTCGGCAAAAATATTGCCAAAGCTCGGCTGTCATTGTCGCGCCAATGACGGAATGATAACTATGGCCTGCACTTAGCAGCCAAGGCTTGGCTGCTATTGTCGGCCCAACACTGGGTACCAATATTGGGCCAAACCTGGCTGCCATCGTCGCGCCATTACCGGATTAATAACTATGGTCGACACTTGGCAGTCAATGCTGGCCAACCAATGGCTAATGAAGTCGGCCAGAAGAAGGCTGCCATCGTCGCGCCATTACCGGATTGATAACTATGGTCGACACCTGGCAGCCAATGCTGGCCTAAGAATGGCTAATGAAGTCGGCCCGAAAAAGGCTGCTATCGTCGCGCCATTGCCGGATTGGTGACTATGGTCTGCACTTGGCAGCCAATTCATGTCCATCAATGACTGACAAAGTCGGCCCGAACTCGGCATATTCATCAAACCGTTAATGGCCCAAGATTGATTATTAAGGTAATGTGATTCTTTAACCTGAGTGCAGTTCAGCTTCCACGGACTTTTTCCACAATTTGTAATTTTTCAAAAGAAGTAATAGATCCCAGACATCCGTGTTCATATTCTTCACGCCTGGGCACTATTATTGGCTTGAAAAATTAAAAATTGTGGGAAAAACTCGTAGAAACTAAACTGCTCATAGGGAAAGGTATCACATGCCCTTAACTGCCGTTCTATTTCTCAGCCAAAACTGATCTAAATCGGCACATATTTCTAGCCCAAAAGTGGTGGATTACCTAATTCTACTTTGTCTTGGTATTGAATTTTCATAAAAAATATTACTTTATGATTAGTTCCGGTAATTTAAAAAATAAAGTGAGAATCAGAAATAATATGCATATTTATTTATTCATTTTTTAAATAGTTTTAAGTCATTTCAATTTGCATTTGCAGGTACATACATTACTGACTCATTCTCAATTTTTTACTGCCATCTCTGTCTCCAGCCCCTGATAACCATTTGCTTGTTGCACTTAAAATTTCACTCAGGTTTGTGGTGAACACATTTAATGCACTTGGGTGCATTAATTAAAGTTATAATTGTCAACTTGGAAGTGAAACAAGAAACATTAAATAAATATTGGTAATTCGTGATCATAAACAATGGTGTACATATTTCAAACTTGACCTAATTTTGCAGCAGTGGTTTCCACCACTCAACGGCAGCATTTCGAACTCTCTATCAACGAATCAACATATGGCTACAACGCAATCAAATTCGATTGCAGATCCTGGGATGTAACAATTTCATTATACTTCGCTTTTATCGCTACGAATAAAATATTTCAATTTTAAGAAAATAATAATAAATTGTCAGTTCCGAATCCATTTCAGATCATGGAACTTCAAGTCACAGAATCATTCGCCTCTTAAACTTAAATATGTTGGTCATCATAGACTTTAGTAAGAGGTATTTTTTGTAGAACGTTTTAAAATGAGCAAAGTGTTTTCTTACAATTTTCTCAAATATATCGTTGTCTGAAATAAATGCAACAATTCAATTTTTCGAGAGAAAAATTCTCGTGACCACAAAAATGGTTTGACTCACACAAAACTTATTAAATGTCTCTTACAGAAATAAACATTTGAAAAACAAAAAATAAAAAGGTGGAGTATTTGAGAAAATCTTTTAATAATAAATTTTAATAAATTCTTTTAATATTTTCAGAAGAACATTGTCATCTTCAAGATTTTCTAATATCTGTACTTGGACATTTGAATATTCCAGAAACGTCCCAGGGATATCCTAATTTCCGCCTTGCGGGATATCCGATGGGTTATCCCTGGGACAACCTGGGAGATAAATGGGATCGAATGGGATATCCCTGTATATCCCATTTCTGACAGTGCAGTTTCAGCTCAAATCATTGCATGTTTAAACATAGAACAGAAATAATTCTAATAGTATTCAACTCAATTATTATAAACAATTTTTAAAAATAAATTCGTACCCAGATAGCAAATTTGCGCGCATAGTGCGTCGCACGCGTGCGGATTTTATCGCACGCCTTACACGCAAGCGATCACGCAGATGCGTCCTCATATGCTTGACAGGTGCGTTGCACGTTGTGAAGGTAGCACGTCGTGCGAGCATAGTGTGAGCACACGTTGCGGGTTCTTGCGGACGGTATATGTATATATATATAATTAAAAACTAAAGGTTAACAACCACCGCAGGGTCCCACTGGGAGTAACTGTCATCTAAGAACAGCCTTGCCCCCCAGGGGTCCTGCTACGGCTACGCCCGCTAATGGGAGACAGGGGTATCGGTTGAATCTTTCTCTGTTTCCATTGAAAAATTCTTCCGATATTCAAGTTATCTCCACTCCCGTGTCGATGAGAGCCTGCGTTATTATTCCTGCAATTTGTATGTTGGCGTTATAACATTTCGACTTCCTTCGTTCCATGATTTCGCCTTTTTCTTCGGTCAGGTCCTCACGTGTGTTTGTGAGCATATGTGTATAGTATGTAACTTCTTTCGCCACGTCAATTTCTTCAATTTCTTTATTATTTTTCACTGACGTGGCTCCAGTTCGTTTCCCGATTCCGGTCCTTGTTCCTCGTCCAGGTATTCTTCATTTACATCTACATGTGAGGCCTCTACCTCCACGTTCTGCACTCGATAAGGCGGCTGAGTTCGCTGTTGTCTCCAAGGGTTTTGTTCATATGGAGCTCGCTGCTCCCCAGAATTGGTGAGCGGCTTTTTGTTCTGATCGGTGTTTTTGTTTCCAACTACGTTTGCGGTTGAGGGTGACCAGTTGTTCCCATTATTTTTATTGTAGTTATAACTGGGACTCTGCGCCTTCCACGTGGGTGCGTTATACCCGTGGTTTTCCCTTGATGCGTTGTTCCTGTTCCGCCATTCTCGATTTTCGCTGTAGCCATGGTTGGTATTTCCAATTTTATCGAATTCTTTTAAGAGTTCGATCAACTGTTCGCATTTATCGATTCCCCTTCCAATGGTTGCATACTTAATTTCATCATTGTAGTGTCTTGCTAATTTTCTTATGACCTCTCTGGTTTCCAAGGCGGGTGTGAGCTCACTCACGTTGGCAAACATGCGAGTTGCATATTCTGACCTGGATTTGTCTTTCGTGATTTGAAAGACACCGAATTCCAATTTTTTTTTCGGATTTCATGTTGAGTATGCTCATTCCAGTAACGCTGCTGGAATTTTATTGCGAAACTATCAAGGTCGGTTATTTCGTTTTTTATTATAAGCCACCAGTCGCTTGGTGGTCCTGACAGAGATTTTCTATGAGATACTCGACGTCGCTTGGCCGGGGGCGTACCACCTCCCAGTATTGTCGTAATTGCCGCAAATATTTCATGGGATTTCCCTCTCCATTATACTCCGGTAGGACGTATTTTATGTTGGGTTTCATCATTGGCTGTTGTTCCAAGTGATGCTGAAATGAGTCAAATACTTTATTCACCCTTTTTAAAAGATGAGCATGAAAAATGGAAAATGTATCAACAGATTTTACAGAAATTTCTGTTTTTTGTCGATGAGGCCAGAAATAAGAAAAATAAAAGGCAAGATGCAAGTAGTAGGGAAAAGAACGATAAAGATGATAATAATGGTGAGCAATCTTTAAATAATAATAGGATACTTTCAACTGTTCCAAGAAGTTTTGCTCTGAAAGAAAATATATTACTTGAACGTCTTTCTAAGCCTGATGCTCGTGAACGTTTAAAGTGGAACGAACATGGTACAGTTTTCACTGATGAAAAGTGTGTCAAAGATTCAAATATCTCAGAGTTGATAAGCGATGAATTAAGATTGAGAAAAACCCCAAACCCAGTTGGGAGACATCAGTTTGCCGTGGTCCTTCAGCAACTCGGTTTACCACGTGAAATATTAGGGAACAAGGAATATTGGAAATGTAGTGTCTTATCTACACCGGTTTTGCCTCGTCTCCCTTCTTCGCCTTCTTATGACATCTCGGCTTCACGAAACCCAAAAAATTTTCCGCTTAAAACAGTAGCCAAAGTAGTAGATAAAAAACACACAGGTTTGGAAGATTTCTTGATACTAAACGACGAGGATAGTAGTACCAATAGCGAGAGAGAAGATAAGAGCGGTGGTAAGCGTAGTAGAATGAAAAATCCTCTTTCACGAAAAAAGGAAGATAGCACTGGAAGTGGGAATAAAAAACAAAAAAGTGGTTTACAATAACTTTTTAAAAACAACAATGAGTTTATTACATGATACTTACAGTGACCCTTCTCACCCCGCGTCTTATGGGGGTGTTGATAAATTAGCTAATGCTGCACGCGGGGAAACTTCACGAGCATGGCACCATCAGCAGCAACTCTAGATAATGCCTCGATTACACTTTCAAATATACAAAGAAAATACGGTAGAAAGATGTTGAAATGTAAGAAACCTAGATATAAGTCGGGTGATCTTGTGCGCATGAGTAGAGAGAGAGGTACCTTTGAGAAAGGTTATGAAGTTGGCTGGACTGAAGAGCTTTTTGAAATAAAACGGGTAGCTAGCTCACGCAAACAGTCGACTTGTGCTTACGAATTGCAAGATCTTACAGGTGAAGCTATTGAGGGACTTTTTTATGAGCGCGAATTGTCAGAAGTGAAAAAAGAGAATCTCATTACTTTTAAGTGGACGGATCGACTCAGGGACGACCTGCTGGAGTGCTATGATACCAGTATGGTCCCTGAACGGAAAGGTTACATGGCGGACTGCATACTCTGTGGTACGCGAAACACCCAGAGCTCTCACATTTTTCGCATAAACGTCTGCGAAACCGTGCCGAGGAACTCCGGAAAAGGGATCTAGCTGGGATCTAGCTGAACTGAATGACGACCTTCGTGGAGATTCTTCCGAAGAACCTGACCTCTGGACTATCAGTCGTATTTTGCATTTTTGCATTTATTCATGAAAAGTTCCTAGGGCTAGGTAGCCCTATAAGGAACAGGTAATACATGTTACAATTAAACAGTGACGGTGATCGATGTAACGATTTAAATAAATAATAGGTATTTAACAGAAGTGAAGAAATAAACTAAAATACACATAATTAGATGTGGTGTGTTACCAATAATACTGTAAGTGTACATATGCAAATATACATGCTTAAGAGTAAATACATTCATGTACAAGCTGATATATGTTTTAAACTCAAGGATTTAAATGTTACCAATGTGTAATTTCAAGGGTAGGATTTAAAGTGTTAAATAAGTAACCAAAATGGATTTTTCTAAAGTGAAATTGTGAAGGTGCATTCCTAATGCTGATAGGTAGTTTATTCCAAAGGCGAGCAACACGAATAACGAAAGATCTTTGCATTTTACACGTGCGGCGTGGCTGAATTTTTAGTACTGTTTTCCTTTCACGGACTTTAGAATGTGTTGGTTGATCTTTGTCAATAAAATGGAAGAGATTAAGAAGATAGTGCGAAGCTTCAATACTGAATAGGCTATGAAGCAGATTACCCATAAAAAATTGTCTTCTTTTGGCAACGTTGAGAAGTCCTGCTCTTTCTCTATACTGGGTAATATGTTCGCTTTTTGGGATATCATAGATAAACCGAATGCAGGCATTAAGCGTACGTTCAAGCTTGGCATTCAGTACATCAGTAATATCGTCATATACAACAAAGCCATAGTCAAAGAAAGGAAGAATAAGGCTTTTAATTAGGAGGATACGCATTGAAGTAGGAAGTGATTCTTTATTCCTGTTAAGCTGTTGGAGAACTCCAAACGTTTTCCTCGAGATATCCGCAACTTGTTCATTCCACGTAAGAGAGCGATGAAGAATATAGCCTAAATCTTTCACAGATATAAATTATTCAAACAATTTATTATTATTTTTAGCAATTTTCTTTTAGTCCTGAGTTATAAAGTCGCGGTTTTTTTCTCAACTTTTTCAACTTATTATGAACTGTTCAGTTGAAGCCAATCAATAATAAATTTAATTTAATATAAATAATTGTTTAAACAATTTATTTATCATTATTTATCACAATATTCTCTTAGAATAATGCTAGAAAGTTGCATTAGTTATTACCTCACTCTTAGTACAAAGTGGACTATAAGTTGGAAATTTCAGAAAAGAACCCGCAACTATCTAACATAACTGTAGGAAAAGGTAGTTATAAACAATAACAATTTGTTAAAAAACATTAGATTTGTTAAATTGAATCCATTATTACCTCACACTAATTGAAAAGTGGAAACAATTTTGAATATTTCATGAAAAACCACAACTTTCTAGCATTATTCAAAGTAATATTATTAAAAATAATACTAAATTGTTCAAACAAATATTTTTGTCAACTTGAAATAATTATTACCTCACTCTAATCAAAAAGTTGAAAATAAGTTAAAAATTTAGAAAAACTGCGACTTCCGAACTCTATTCTAAGTGAGAATTCCTAAAAACTATAATTAATTGTTTAATTAATGTATATAAACATCTAATTATTAATATAAAGTATTATTTTATGCATTATAAATAATTAGAGCCAAAAACTCGCGAAACACAGTTTTTCACTTATTGGATTGTTTGAGGCCCACTAAAACAGACTTCTGAGGACGATATTTAAAAAATAAGTTTTGATTCGTATTTGAACCAATGAAAAATGAAAAAAAAATTCCAATGCATTTTTAACTATTTCTCGAAAACTAAGGGAGATCCTATTTTTACATTTACCGGGATTTTAGAGCACATCGTAAACTATATTTAAACATTTGTTTCAAGAAAATCAATAGTCGATTTTTTTTAAATTGAGTTTAAATATTTGTTTCTAAAAAATCCAAAATTTATTAAATTTCTGTTTTCAAAACATATATTTTTTCAACTTCATCTTATTATGAATCATTAAGAAAAATTCATCCTAATGTGTTGAACAGATCACCAAAGTAATGAAGGTTTAAAAAAAAGAAACGCAGCTCAAATGAAGAATATTTATTACACACTTTGCCTGATCTCTTCTGGGCATTATATATAATGCCTAGGCAATCTGTATAATAGAGAGTATTTTCTCCATTGAAGCGTATGCTATTCTGTACACTCTAGATTACATTATTAAAAATAACATCACTAAATCAGTTATATTTTCTGCCTCCTTAAGAGTCATTAATAGATTGGCAGCTGCGTGCCCCAACAAAATCAAATCTTGCATCATTTTTATAATCAGAAACAGACTGGCGACTCTGGCCAAGCTCAATCGCACAGTAGTGCTAGTTTGGATCCCTGGACATAAGGGAATTCGAGGAAATGAGCATGCCGACCTGGCCGTATAGTCAGCGACTGCTGACGGCGCTCTTCTTCGCGTTTCTTTACCCTGTTCTGACTTCTTTGGTTACGCTCGAAAATCTCTTCTAGATAACTGTAGGGATTATTATACTCAGGTTGGAGAAAACAAGGGCGTGCAATACACTCAACCCTTCTACCAACATAGGCAGAAACCTTCGTTTGCCTCCTTCATTGCATCAAGAGAGTGGAGATACTCTCTCTGTCGCATTAGGAGCAATCACTATTCGCTTAATGCTAGTTTAGCCCGAAAAAACGCAATACGAGGCACCCTCATCACAGGTATCTCTAAAGCCTTAAAATGTCCTCCCTCCTTCAGTAGTTATCAGTTTTTACCTAATCCCTCGCTGCGAGTTGTCTCGCACGTGTTTAAATTTCTAAAAAATACAAACGTAAAAATTTGACAGAATAAAATTTTTTTTTTCAAATCGATTAAAGCACATTTTATTTCTTAAAAAAATTGTAAATTAGCCGCCCGCGTACACTAGCGCATGAGCAGTGGTGTCGGGGCTGCGCATGTAGCGTGCTCGAGATGTCCGCCCCTGAACGCCACTGTGCATGGGCCATTACTTTTCTCTCCCCGATGGGAGAGAACCCTTCCGTTCGTTTCAGATTATACAACTGGGTAATATAAAATCCCAACGATATTTCGTGACCGTACATACAAGGCTGCTGAAGCAAGTATGGTGTCAATGTAGTGCTTATCCCTTACTCTTGAAAATTGGCCATTGTATTTCACATGGATGACCTGAAGAACCATTCCTCTTGTAAAAGCAAACTTCAAACCTATACATACCTGGGGTGCCTCTAAGCCGCATCCAGCACATAAAATCAGTGAATGAGCTCTTGATATCACCACACGTAAGATCATGCATATGCATAAAAGCTTGCATATCAATTCGTCTGTTCCGCGATTATACATCCACAACACCAGAAGACGATCGAGTCGGGAGATCACTGAACAAGTATTACAAAATTAAAGAAACACTGACTTTGAATTAAAGGACCCAAATACCCGAATTGTCTAAAATGAAGGACAATTGATTTTAAATCGTTGCACGAACCGAAGTGGCTAAATTAGCCTATACCTTCATTGAAACTGAACAGAGCAGAAAAAAGTTCCGAGCCTGCTCAACAAAAGAAGCCTCACGCTACTACCTGAGTTGCCACACAACCAAAAGTTAGTGCCCGAAACTCAACAACAGAGGGAAAAATTTAGGGAGAATAAGCATGGGGCGGAGACCATGTTATGATCAATGAAACCTGCAGGTCAATCAAAACAGGAACAATAATATCAAACAAATTCTTAACATGAGCTCTGATTCATTCAAAATGTTTCAACTGTTTTTTTAATACTTAGAATTGATTTGACTCTCTTCTGCTTTTCTGGCTCTGACATGGGTTCCTGGAGACTCCAGGTGGATTCGGATCGGGTTTCAAATCTGACCCGAAAATTTGCTTTCGTATTTTTTTAAATTACGTCTTTACGATATCGTCAAGACGTCGTATGATCTGACGATGTCTTTTCAACATTGTAAAGACATCTTAATGACATAGACATAGGATGTCCTCAAGACGTCGTAAAGATCTCGTAATGATGTCGTAAAGGTAAAATATATGTCGATAATTCGGATGTTAAACTAACTTTTCAATTGTAAATTGAAAAATAAGGTTGAAACATTATATTTTGCAAAGTTGTATATTTTGTTTAAGTGATCGAAAGAAAGACAAAACACAAAGTACGGTTGTACCGTATATCACCGTTCTACTTGTCAAGAGCACAGTGTAACATGTGTAAGGAGTGATTAGATATTTAAAATAATAAATCTAGTTAGTTAAATGCGTAGATTATAAGTACTCTTAATGTTTTTTCACCTTTTTTATAATACATAAATTATGTGATTTTGGCAAAAACACGTAGTTCAATTTTTCACGAAATTCCCACTCATTTCCCGAAATAAATATCTTTTTTAAAAGAACTTTTTTCACACTAATTTTTTCTTGTACCAATACATTAGCAGAATCCATATTTAAATTTTTAGCTAATTCTATCGAGGAAAACAAAAGTTATGAATTTTTTTATGAAAATTAGCATTTTTCAACTTTATGCAATTTCAACAAGTCCGAAAAGAAGGCAGGTAAAAACGACATTTTCGTATAGCGACTGTATCAATTAAATTTGAATTAGAAATAAATGTACAGTCAATGGTCGTGTTTTTTTCGCTGAAAGTACTTGATTCAAACAAAATTTTCCCGCTTATCTGGTTTCGTTAGCTCATTTTAAAAAATTGTAAGAATTTTTTGAATATCGCGTAAAACCAGACCATCTCTTGACCTTAAAAAAATTATGCGGCTGTCTAAAAATAAAATAGCGACAAGGGATAAGCGGGAAAATTTTGTTTCAATAAAGTTCTTTGGCTAAAAAAATTATTGTAGAGATTCGCCGATCTTTACTTTGGAAAAAGTATTTGAAAGCCGCTTAAGCTACGAAATTAGTGAAAAAAGGTATAAAAAACCTTTCAACCAGTTTTATTTTGACAGAGCCGTGCATCTCTTAAAATTATGTAATTTTTCAAAAAAAAAGTCACCATTCATTTTCCAAATGATCAAGAGTATCAATTTTCTTTTAAATTATTTGAAATCTTTTCAAATTATTTTTTAAAAAATGTTGGAACTCTTAAATATCTTTTAAAATGATTCCCATTTTTCTGAAAATTTTCATAAAATCCTGCAAAAGAATTCCTCCAAAAACTTCCAAATTTTTTTCCAATTTTGTAAATCTTTTGAAATTTTTGGAAATACTTTTAAACATTCTCTTAAAGTTATGTACTTTTTCGAAATAAAAAATCATTTCAAATCTTCCCAGAAATCTTTTAAAAATTACATCTATTTTGAAATCTTTCAAAATTCTTGAGAACCTCCTAATTTTTTGTTTGTTTGAAACATTCAAAATCCTCCAACTTATTAGAATTTTTTCTAAATCAATCATTGCTAAACTGTTATTTACAAATAAAAATTCAACACTTTTACTTTCAAATTACAAATTAAAAAAGTAGAAAAATTATAATTGTAACATTCAAACTTTAAATTTATCACTCTGAAATTGTGACAGTTCAGTTTCGAATTGTTCAATATTGAAAATTTTTCTGTTTTTTTTTTTCAATTCAAAAGTTCCAAATTGAATGGGTTAAAAATGGAATATTTTATACCGAAACAATACTTGAATAAGAATTTGAAATTAACTAAAGGCGTTCATTTGTGAATCTATTAATTTGAAGTGATTTTTAAATTGAACGTTGTTTATGAAGACTCAATCGGACATAGCTCGAAAATTGTTAATTATAGACCTATAGCTATTCTATCAAATTTCTCAAAGGTATTGGAGATGTGCATATGTGATATGCTTTGGCCATATTTAACTCCAGTTCTATCTACCTCTCAGCACGGATTTGTTCCACGTAGATCTACAAACTCAAATTTACTAACCTTAGTACAAATGACTGAGACTTTAAAAAAAAATCATAACCAGGTTGATGTTATATATACGGACATGTCCAAGGCCTTTCACTGCATAAACCATAGTCGTACATTAAATGGAATAAGAGATCTAGCTGTAGCAGATAAATTTATAAGACTTTTAAATTTCTAGCTTATAAATCGGGAACACATTGTGCAATATAACGGATATTCATCGACCCCCTTTACCTCTACTTCAGGAGTGCCTCAAGGCTCTAATCTTGGGCCATTGCTTTTTTTCATTTACACTAAGGACGTCGAAAAAATGATTACCTTATACATCCTTTTCTACGCTGACGATACTAAGTTATTTTTTTCCTATTGATAATGTTCAGGACTGTTTGAAATTACAAGAAAATCTTAATATCTTTGTGAAATGGTGTGCTGAAAATTCTTTGGATATCAATATTTCTAAATGCAAGGTAATGTCATTTACTCGTAAAAGTAATGTTATTGATTTTAATTATGAATTATATGGGTGCACTCTTGAGAAAGTGAATTCTATTTTAGATCTTGGTTTGAACTTACTCAGATAATGCTCTGCGATTTAACATACACATTGACTACATCCTTAGAGAGGCGAATAGGATATTGGAATTCGTAATTCGAACATGTCGCTCATTTAAAAATCCGCTTGCAATAACCTGTCTATATTTTGCCCTCGTCCGATCGAAACTTGAATACGGATCTGTGATCTGGTTCCCCTCAGCGAAATACCTGTGTGATGCTATCGATAAGTGCCTAAAAAAGTTCTTAAAATTCCTGAATTGGAAGGTAAATGGGCAGTATCCACCTCCGGGAGACGACTACCTTGAACTTTGCGATAAATTTGAGGTATGGACTTTGAAAGACCGCAGGACTGTTCAATCTATTACATTTCTATTAAAACTTTTAAAGGGTTACATTGATTGTCCCTATTTACTTTCTCAAATACCACTTTCAGTTCCTCAATATGACAGCCGTTTTGCGGCCCCTTTCTATCTCCAGAGCTCAAAGCAAAACAAAGTTTCCATTTTGTTAGAGAAAGGTAAAGTTCAAGAATAGTTAAATATAAGAGTGTCTGAAATACATTAACCAACACAATCCAGTTCACATGATTACAATTGAAAACACGGAATAAGGCACAGAAAATGGTAAAAATTAAAAAAGCGATAAGCTTTATAAAGTTAACATGACAAATATTTAAGATATGCATTGGAAATGTAAAATGATAAGTTTTAATATGGAAGTTACCTGAAAGAATGGCAGCACGTAGTAAAAAGGTTTATAATTAAAAAATATCAGACTAGAAGTTTTGTTCACTTGCGAACGCTACTAATTTGAAAATTGTACACATTTCAATCAATTGAATTGAAAATGGTTTAATTTTGAACTTTTAAACGCAATTTTCGGGATTTTTTTTTATTACATAATTAATTTGTTAATTAATCATTTCTAATACTATTTAATAAAAACTCTCGTTCTCCAATGTTCTACAGGAGATGTTTGATAATAACCTTTGAATTTGGAAAAGCACATTCTTCTAGTTGATGCGCATAATGAGAAAAGAGTCAATAAAATGAGGGGTAATTTCTAATAGTTCTAATAGTTCTGTGGCACAAACCTCGGTTGCAACTTGTGCCTGAGAACTGCTATCAATATCGTACTGAGCATAAATTTTATAAACGTAACGTTGAACAAAATTCCAGACGTGTTGTCCTATGCTTGGATAATTGGCAGTTAAAGCGTGGAATGACTTAAAGCAAACATCTAGAGCTTGTACGACTGTTTCCATTTTGTATCGCATTCCATCAATATATACGTAAATCGCTGTCAAATTGTGCAAGTCATAACGGACAGCCAAAATGAACGGCTGAAGTGTGTCCTCTCGTTTATTGAACGATTAAACGAACTTACCTGTAAGTAAAGTTCAATCGTAATTATGTGAAGTTCTCGCTCGAATACATTACACTGTAGTATCCCATCCGTCCGCTAGGTAGCACACGTATTCAGAGTTAAAAAAAAACACGGTGGGGGCCTCTATATCCTGAGACTCCCAGTACTTCACATTTTAGAGTTAAAAGTTAGCAATAAAACTTAAATATGGGTAACGGGAGTGAATAAATAGTGTATTTATTAAGAAGGCTGGGCTGTAATGTATTCGAGCGAGGACTTCATATAATTACGATCGAACTTCACTTACAGGTAAGTTCGTTTAATCGTGACCACATTGACCTTTGGAATGGACGGCGGTTGACGGATTGGCTGAGTTATCCGCGTATCCAGCTGGGATTTACGATTGAGGGGACGTTCTCGGACTATCACGAGTCCAGGGAGATCTGGTTTTGGAAGATCATATGAAATTGGTTAAGGGCGTGGTGTTTGTCGTCGGGGTGGTTGTAGTGGCGCTCGGAGTGTTTAACGGTTTGGTGGTGGTCGTGTCTGCGTATTTTGGGCCGTTTTATCAAGGGGATGCGGATCAGAGCAGGAATTTTGGGCTTTGGTTGGTTGGGAATGGGGTTGTGGTTTTGGGAGCAGCGTTCAGTGGGGCGGTTTGGTATTGCAGGCGTTTGAGTAGGTGGCGGGAATGAAAATGTGTCCGAGTATTAAGTGAATCAGCGGCTGTGATTTTTCCTTAAAGGGCATCGCAGGCAAGCCAGCTCCCACATTTTGAGCGATGTGTATCAGTTGAACCGCAATAAAAAAGACCTTGAAGCATCAAGGTCTTTTTTGTGCCTGTGGATCAACTCAGCAGGTGCTTGGAAATCAGCCGGGA